>CM035122.1:72124481-73334481 GCA_020205555.1 Panax stipuleanatus | reverse complement strand
TTTCGTTGCTCAAACGGAAAACTTGCAAAATGAAAATCCCACAGCACATTAAATAGACTAGGTAGCCGTACCTCCACCTGCGGTTGCCTCACCTCTACCTGCGACAGCCCTGATGGGTCCCACTCCCCCAGGCTCGGTTCGATTTGAGTCAAAACGGAGTTTAAACGGGCTGCCAAGTCAAATCTGAAGAGAAATCGCTACGCGATTGAGCGGTTTGGCCAAAAATCTTGCGTTTAAGCAGTGTAATCCTGACGGAAAGGGAAACTCCACAAAGACCTTTGGTATTCATCCTGGAGCCATGTCCGGGGATCAACAAATAAAAACTGTGGAAAAACTGCGCAAGAATTCTGCAAAACTACCAAAAACGGTCGTTTTTCAAAGTTCGGGTACTGAACGAAGCAGTTTTCAGCCGTTGGCTCAACCCCAGCGAAGTTCGGGTAATAACCGAAGCAGTTTTCAGTCGTTGGCTCAACCCCAGCATTGTTTGGGTACTGACTTAAGCAGTTTCAGCCATTGGCTCAACCCCAGCGAAGTTCGGGTACTGACCGAAGCAATTTTCAGCCGTTGGCTCAACCCCAGTGAAGTTCAGGTAATGATTGAAGCAGTTTTCAGCCGTTGGCTCAACCCCAGCGAAGTTCGGGTACTGACCAAAGTAGTTTCAATCGTTGGCTCAACCCCAGCAAAGTTCGGGTACTGACTAAAGCATTTTTCAGCCGTTGGCTCAACGCCAGCGAAGTTTGGGTAATGACCAAAGAAGTTTTAGCCGTTGGCTCACCCCAGCAAAGTTTGGGTATTGACCGAAGTAGTTTTAGCCATTGGCTCAACTCCAGCAAAGTTCGGGTACTGACCAAAGCAGTTTTAGCCGTTGGCTCAACCCCAGCGAAGTTCGGGTACTGATCGAAGCAGTTGTCAGCCGTTAGCTCAGCCCTAGCGAAGTTCGGGACAACCCAAAATCTAGTCCAGCCATTGGCTCAACCCTAATGACGCTTCAACCGTCGACTCAACCCCCCTGACAAACATAAAAAGGGATCCGGTGGCGGATACAATTATGAGAATCCATCCCAAATGATGGAATCTGTTATACACATCCTCAAAGGGATCATTGAGGTAGTATCAATCATATCAGCCTCAATTAGAATCTACAAAACTATCGCAAAGAACGTCATCCCCAGTAGAAAATTACAAAATTAGTCCGCGATAGTTTCCCAACAAATATCAATGGCTGTACAGGACAACGTTATCCCTAGTAGAGTAATAGCGTAAGCAGCTAGCAGAAGCCCCATTCCACTAAAGACATCCAGACTTCAAATCAGTACTGGCACTTTTTATTTACAGTGTCTACTAATCTTTATCCTATCCATTCTATTATATTGCATGGACATGATAAAGAGGGGCATCTGTAGACACTAGAAATTTTTCTTTCCCCAATACTAACACTGTAGGAGGGCAAAACTGTCAATCAACTCAAATTCGGCCACCAATGCCGGTCCTTTAATTCAAATCCGACCACCAATGTCGGTATTCCTAAATTCGATCTCCAATCGGACCGTCAATCCAGCTCCGTTCTCCAATTGGATCGTCAATCCAGCTTTGATCTCCAATCGGACCGTCAATCTAGCTCCGATCTCCAATTGAACCGTCAATCCAATTCTGATCTCCAATCAGACCGACTATCCAGCTCCGATCTCTAATCGGACCGTTAATCCAGTTCTGATCTCCAATCAGACCGTCAATCCAGCTCTGATCTCTAATCGGACCGTCAATCTAGCTCTGATCTCTAATTGAACCATCAATCCAGCTTCGATCTCCAATCGGACCATCTATCCAGCTCTGATATCTAATCAGACCCTCTATCCAGCTCCGATCTCCAATCGAACCGTCAATCTAGCTCTGATCTCCGATCGGACCGTATATCCAGCTCTGATCTCCAATCGAATTGTCTATCCAGCTCTGATCTCCAATCGTACCATCAATCTAGCTCCGATCTCCTATCGGACCATCAATCTAGCTCTGATCTCCAATCAAACCATCAGATCAATACCGATCTCCAATTGGGCCGTCAGTTCAAATCCCGATCTCAAATATCATGTCTTCAAATCAGCCTCGACAATAACCCGAGAGGTCAATTCAGCCCCGACAGTAACCCGAGAGGTTCTGATCAACCCCGATTTCAACCCAGGAAGTCCATTCAACCCCAGCATCAACTCGGGAGGTAAAGGTCAACCTCGACATCAACCAAGGACATGTCAAGTCATCCTCGATCTCAACCCAGGAAGTACAGGTCATCCCCGGCATCAATCGGGGAAGTGCAGTTCAGCCCCAGAGATAACCCTGGGAAGTCAGATCAATCAAGGGCCACTCCGGGAGGGGTAAAATGGTCATTTTATCAAACTTCAACTGATTTTGTCTAACTCAAACCGAATTGATGCCATCGAAGTCATAATGAACCATAACGACGATCCCGAGTGCTTACGACGCAAGACAGCTCAACGGATAAACTGCGGAGAATCAAAGACCTGGTTCGTCTTCTTGGATCCGAAAATTGTTTTATCCCATGTCATTGCAACACTCTCGATGAGAGCTTTCCAAAAAGTTATCGCACGCCTCAAACGAACGCTCCAATCAAAAGTTAGAAAGTTTTAACTTCGACTGTGCGTTGTCCAGAGTGCACGTACTTCGAGACAATGAAACCCGACACCGTGGGCCCCACCAGGGGAGCCTCATCTCTACCTATGGCTACCCTAGGTAGAGTTGCGGCTCTTCCCTCTTTAAATAGAGGGGCACCCCCCTTTCATTTTCATAAGCAAGAAACGCAGCGAAGCACTGCCAGTTCAAAATCTTGACTTTTACACCTTTTTCAAACCCAAATATTTTCACTCTAACACGTAGATATACCCATATACTACCACATATCAGAAAATAACTGGTAGATTTGGACGTATAGAGCCTACGATTTGGCAAAAAGCCCGTATTGCAATCCATTGTAAGTATTTTTACGATCAGAAAGTCAATACTACTACTTTGCACTGTTTTCCACTTGCACACGAAGTTTTATCTTCTAAATATGGCCAGAACTTAGTTTCGTTGCCGTTTTTTTGTCAAAATTTGGTACATTTTTGTACATAAACTCAAAATTTTGCATTTCTACAACTTGGATTGACGATTCGTCAGCTCCAGCAGCTTCGATGCACTATCACACACGTTCTGGCAACTTTGCCAGACTGGGTAATCTTCCCAGTCTGGGTTTGGCCTTTTTTATATATATATTTCACTGTATATATACTAACATTTCATTTCTGTCAAGCCCGGATGTCAAATCTAAGGTAGTTTACCGCTTTTATATATATTTACGCATATATAAGCGATTTTCACCATCACTGGTTCTCACACTAGTCTTGGTTGACTATATTTCTGTCAATATATATATATATATATATATATATATTTCAATTCAGTCCGGGCACAGGCGTGAAAACTCATCGCTCTTTTTACTGTTTTTGCACTCTTCGCCATACTGGGTGCTCTCCCCAATCACTAGTTGACTACTTTTCTTCAAATTTACATTTTTGTCAATATATATATTTATATATTTTCAGTCCGACCTGGATTACTTCGTGGCCATTTTACTGCTTTTGCACATTTCGCCATACTGGGTGCTCTCCCCAGTCACCGGTTGACTATTTTTATGTCAATTTCAATTCCAATACGGTCACCTGCATGAAAACCCATCGCCCTTTTTACTGCATTCTATATATATAATTCATTTCTGTCACCACCTGAATTATTTCGTGGCTATTTACAGTTTTTATATATATATATATATATATATATATATATATATATATATATTTCAATTCAAGTTCGGGCTTGCGAGTGAAAATCCATCGCCCTTTCATAGTTTTGTATATATATAACTATATATATATATATTGCTGTATTCAATTTATTCAACTGTTAAATTTAATATTCATTTGTATATGAATCTTCACTGACATATCTGCGGGCGGACTAGATTTATTTAAATCTCGCCAATTCTAGTTTTCAAACGGTTCAAAATCTTCAGACTGAACAGGGAAGCTAGAATGGCTGAGATTTCTTTAAATCTAGCTTTCTTTCTAGTTTCAGCTTCAAAAGTAACCTCGCATCCCTTAGATCGCTATCTAGTGGGAACGAGACACTTTGGACATGCGCAACTAGGATTTACTGATGAATCCTTGGATCCATTGCGACGTGAGGATGTATATATATCTATTTCTCTAAAAATTTGAACTGTGCAGGTTTTGGCTACTCATATGTGAGCCTAGGAATCGTGGGATTCACGATCAAATCAATCAAAATCTGATTCCCACGATGGATAAACTCCAATTTACAGATGTACCCTATAGTTTTTCTATAAAATGTACATGCACAGATCTTAAAACGGTTATCCGGATTTAAGGCCTCAATCTAGTAAAAATATGGATTGTCGTGTCAGCGTCCCTCTGATGGTTTTCATACCCATGAGGAGACCGACACTTGTCTATTTTATGGTTGAGGATGCTTCGCAGCCCGACAAATCACCATTCACATGCAGCCTTAAGGCTATAAAGATAAATTAAAAGTATCAAAAGGCTTTAATTCCTATGGTAGCGTAAGGGTTTGATAAACCAACTTTTAAAACATCATTTTCAATTCAAATCAAAAGAAAAGCTTTTCAAGAAAATCAAAATTAAATGCTTTTGCAAATCAAATCAAAGACTGATTTTCAAATCAAAATCAAACCCTTCGTATATAGGTTCAACAAAGCAAAGCACTACTTTCAATCAATCAAATCAATAGGCCCAATTTTCAAACAGCATTCACTCACGCATTCACAGTTTTAAGGGAAATATTGAAAAGATGCGGTACCGTGTTTACACAGGAGTTGTGGGGTGCCTAACACCTTCCCCACACTTAACCAAGCCCCCGAACTCAAAACTCTAATTTCAAAGATCAAGTTTAGACAGTGTCCAGCAATTGGGCCTTTTTTCAAATCAAACTCGGTTGAGTTGGTACAACCATTTTTAAATCTACCAACTGGCGACTCTAAACATTCAAATCGTTGACATAAATACATGTTGGCCTTTTTTCGAAAAAACCCTTCAAAACTTTTTCCAAAATAAAAAGAATAAGGGAGAACTTAGGAAGATCGATTTGAGGAAAACCGGATTACGAACCGACCCGCAGGATTCTTAAATTTTCCAACGTCTACAGGTGACGACTCTGCTGGGGACAGTAGAGGGCTTAGGCTGCTTTCAAATATTTTCAAATATTTCCCTTTCAAAACTATTGAATGCGTGAAATCCTGCGTCTCCACAGTCAGTAGATGAGTGAATGCTACGTCTTTACATTGAATGAATGTGAATAAATGATTTCCTGCTTCTTAGTGCTTCGCACCCATATTTAGTGCTTCGCACCCAACTGTCATCACATGCATAAACGGTGAGCCACGATGTATGAGAATGTATGTTGTGTGTCCCTCTCAAAAGGAGGATAACCCGGTCGATGTTAAGTAATGACTCTGGGGATGATTAAGTCTCTGGGGGTGCCTCATGAAAATACACCACTCAGATTCGCTCCAGTTGAATGATCGAATTAACTTTCCTTCTAGTAGATTGCGATGATCTGGGAGCCTTCATGCCGAAACAAAAGTCGCGAGAGTAGATTGCTCTTTAATTGCTTAGCTGTGATGGTGTACCCTCATAGGGTGATCTAATGCATGCATCGGGCGTGTGGATAGTCCATTTTATAGGGGAAACTCTGGCAAAATTTTCATGAGTTAGATGTCAGGGTCCCTAGATACATGTGCAGATATGCTAGGATGCGAGTTGAAAATAATGTACACATATAATGGCACATGTAGGACATGCATGATGTGATGACCTAAATTATATTTTAGGGATTATATTTAAAATTTGAAAAGGGTAGGAATATACCTGACTTTGCTTTGATTCCTACGAACTCATTGTTCAGGTATGGATTCTGCGGGACCTAGCTACTGTTCACCTCACCTGGTCTCAACTGGAGTTTGCCGGTAGAGGCTTTTCTCTGACGTTCCTACTCCACAGATTAGCAGGCAGGTTCAGCGATTGACGGAGCCAGTTATGTGCCCTCTTGGTGAAGACCGCCCTCATTTGGACGAGGAGGATATCTCTGAGCCTAAGGTTCCCCCTCAGCCCACTGCGGTGCCCCAATTTCTTCCTGGTATTCATATAGCCGTTCCTGATTTGCTGGGTACGGATATGAGCTGCTATCCCTCTATTCACTTGCTGGCGAATGAGGTATATGATCTTTACATTAATTTATCTTAATTTTTCTTCTCTGTCAGCAACCAGTTTTCTTAATCTTAAGGCCGTGCAGGTTCCAGAGTTTACCTAGCCCAGGGGTAAATGGTTTAGCATATACTCTTTATATCATTCACTTCATCCTGAGTACCGGGCTGTAGTGGATTCTTGGGGATTTGAGGCTTTCTTCACCAATGCTCCCCGTCGCTGCCGCTGGGGCTATTTATGAGCTTTATCTAAGAGATAGTTTCATCAGAGTCAGTCCCTCTATCTGCTAGATTGCGAGGTTGTGATGACACCCATGGAGTGGAGATATATCACAGGCCTGAAGTTTACTGGGGACAGAGTGCCCTTGGAGATTGGTATCACCCCGACAGCTGTGCGCACCCTTTTGGGGTTTTCTTCTCAGGAGCGAGCCTTCAAGGCTCGTAGTATTCAGTTTGGATGTCTGAGCGTCAATGCTACTCGAGGCACTCTACAGCAGCCATTACCTGCAGATTTGAGGGATAGATATCGTATCTTACGGCGTCTGTTCCTGACCATTATGAGGGGTGGTTTCATTGCGAACAACTCCTTCACTATTCCCTTTATCTTAGTAGGGGCTATTCGGGATGTAGACCGCATTGGGGACTACGATTGGGGATCTTTTACATTCGCTCTCTTTCTTCACGGGATGCGACTGCGATCCGAGGGAGTCAGCGACGCCTGGGTCGGATTCTACCCGTTTCTTCTGGTGAGTCATTTTGACTGAATTTCACTTGTCTGAATTTTGATTGGTTTATCTTTTCTCATGACTAATGTCGGGTTCGTTGGATTAACAGTTTTGGGCTTATGAGAGACTTCCTTGTCTTCGCCCTATCTTTGTTCTGGGCTTGGACACTTATCCTCGAGGGCATCAGTCTACTCTATCAGAGTTCCCTGTTGCAGAGGGCTTCACCCATACCCGTCTTCAGCTGGAGACATTGAGGGCTTCAGACGTAGTTTGGGTCCCTTATTCTGCAGAGCACTTGTTTGAGGAATTTGAGGATGGTCTATCGATAAAGCCAGAGTATTATCTGTCTACTCATCGGATTCCATTCATATTTGATGGAGGCTGGAAGCTCTACCTCAAGGAGCGTGCTTTTAGATGTATCACTGGGGAGATTTGCCTTCCTTTCCTCCATCAAGATCAGTGATTCTGGCCTTTATCTCAGCCAGCTACAGCGATTCCCACTGCTGGGTACGAGGGGTTTCATTTTTTCGAGGGTCCTATCACTTCCGATGACTTTTCCACTTGGTGGGGCCAACGCACGATATGATCTCAGACCCCGGCTACCCAGTTCTTGGGAGATATGGTTCCTGGGTCTCTTATGATGATGGACTGGATATTATGCCTCCAGGAGCCTTCTCATCAGACTCAGATAGCTGATTTGAGACATTAGGTAAAGAGGTTGTCGACGTACTATCGTCATCTAGGCGGAGACCCTTCATTGGCAGGTACTTTTGCTGCTCAGGATCACGAGGCTGGACCCTCAGGCACTGGTGGTTCTCAAAGGGCTGGACCCTCAGGCACTGGTTGTTCTCAGGATGGAGGTGATCCATTTACTTATTGCCCGGATGTGCAGGAGACGCTTTATCGCCTAGATCTGCAGGGTATGCCTTATCACCCTTCTACGCAGGATATGCCTACTCAGGAGGACTTGGCCCAGTTTGATCAGTTCGACGATAATGTCACCTTTGTAGATGACATCGTGATGACTCCATAGGTCCTTTGTTAGTTATTGGGCATTTATGCCCCAGCATCCTGTACTTTTTATTTCTTAATTTTCACATGTATTATAGGTATGACAGTGATGTAGATATAAAACTGATGTATTCGACAGATCTTTATGTATGATGATGTTTTTTTATTATACATGTTATACTATCACTTATTATAATGCATGCTTCATATATATTTAGATGATTTGATAGAGGTTGACCCCTGTGTGGTCTTTTTGACACAGTTTTACAGATGGCTTCGTCTGCCATTGCCCGCGTGGATCACCTTCTGCCTAGTCAGATAGCTACCAGTTTGAGGGTTTGGCATGACCATTTTTTGGATTCTGATCGCATTGCAGTCGGTCGCATGCTGGGCCACTCCTTATCTCTGTTATCCTTTTAGGTTCCAGAGGGGTTTGTTGATGGGATGCTCACCTCCAGAGCGCTATGTCTTCCTGTTTAGCTCTGATGAGTTGACTCCCACTTCGGAGGAGTACAGTTACATCTCTGGGTTATCGTTGGAGGGGTCATTTGAGGGGACTGAGGATTATCGTTTCCCCGTCTGCTCAGTTACCGAGGCTGATCTAGCTCGCATCTAAGGATTTTGGTCTCATCGGCAGACAACGGAGTTCAGAGACTGCCATCCGGGCCTATTTACAGAGAACTCAGCTTGGCTAGAGTCAGATTTAGCACCAGATATAGCGGACCAGGTTGAGACAGGATCTTTATCTGATGATGAGGGTTAGTCCACTGATGTTGCAAAGCCTATAGAGGATCCTATATCTCCGACCGAGGATGCTTTGTTCGCGGAGTTGACAGCTTCTTTAGTTAGTATTGTTCCAAGTTCGTCATCCGTTTCCAAGGAGGCGATGGACAGACAGCTTCACCTGGTGACCTTTGAGAGGGATCAAGCTCCGTCCATGATGTTGACCACCTTAGCTGGTCGGGATGCTGCTATTGTTGAGAGAGACACAACTTTTGTTGTCAGAGACCAGGCCCTCGTTGATAAAGATGCTGCCCAGACTTTTGCAGATGGACTTACTGGTCACGTCCAAGGTGTAGTGCAGAGTCAGGAGGATGTTTATCACATGGCAGTAGAGCTGCTGAGACGCGTCGATGCACTGGAACGTGAGCTCAGGGATGCTCCTCAGACTGCAGAGACGGCTAGATATTTGGCTATGTTGATTCGTCTTACCGCCGATTTATAGCCCTGTTTCATTTTCCTGTACAGACTTTGTTAATATCTCTTGTCACATGTTAGAATCAACTGTTGTGTTCTAAACAATTGTATATATAAAAAGAAACAAGTTCAGTTCACTTTCCTTGTCTGAGCATGTCTAGCCTTGTACACTGTTACCATTCTTGCTTCATGATTTATTATATCGACATAGAACTCGTCTCGTCATACTTGAGCCAGATTCGGTAGGGTGATGCTGAGATGTCGTTAGGCCCTCTCCACATGAGCCGTCGATTTGGCAGATTTGTGGTATATTTCGAATTCTGTATAGGTTAGGATTTTGGATTTAGAGATAAAAGGTGAAAGTGTTTGGATTTTTTCGAGGGTTATACCGCACCATAAATGGTTGCCTACGTACTCCTGCAGATGGGAGATCAGGTCTTTCGTAGTTCATGCTTGGCCTGAATAGTTGAAAAGTGTTTATTTGGGTTTGAGCTTGGTTTGATGGGATTTTGATTTTTTTGTTTGGTTTGTTTTTCGATGGTTACAACGCACCATAAATGGTTGCCTATGTACTCCCGTAGATGAAAGATCAGGTCTTTCGTAGTTAAGGCTCAGACCAGAAAACCAGACTTGATATTTTTTTTCTTTTTTTCTTTCTTTTTTTATCAAGACAAAGTATTCCAGTTCGAAATAAAAGGGGTCTCAGACATAATACCGTTTCACAGAATCGGAATTGATTAGTTGTGGGAATTCCTCACCATCCATCTCCTCTAATTTCAAGGCTCCGCCCAATAAAACTGCTTTGACAACAAAAGGTCCCTCCCAATTTGGGGCAAATTTCCCTTTAGCTGCATCCTGGCCTGGAATGATCTTCTTTAGTACCAAGTAATGCTCTTTAAACTCTCGAGGTCGCACCTTCTTGTTATAAGATCGGGACATTCGCTGCTGATATAGTTAGCCGTGAAAGATAGCAGCAACCCTCATTTCATCTATCAAGGATAACTGATCGTATCGATCTTGTATCCATTGGCTCTCCCCTATCTGGGAATATAGCATCACTCTTAGCGATTCCATCTCCACTTCAACAGGAAGTACGGCCTCCATGCTATAGACTAATGAATAAGGTGTTGCCCCAGTCGAGGTTCGAGTCGACGTCCGGTATGTATGTAGGATTAACGACAACAGATCAGGCCATCCCCGATGATTTGCCGATATCTTCATCATTATCTTCTTGATATTCTAATTAGCTGCTTCTACCGCGCTGTTCATTTTTGGATAATAAATGTGACACCCCCAAATTCGGGTACTTCATTTCCACGTGATTTGGTGCTCACTATCTAACTAAAATACAACTACTGCCCAATAATAAGGAATGCAAAATAATTTAAAACCTTTATAAATACTAAAATCTTCTTTCACAAAAGGATTACAACCTTGCTCAAAATATCCCAGGGTTATCTAACCTTAACATAAACAAATTGCGAAAAAGTAAACATCATATAATAAAGTCTTATGTCTTATTACAAATTATGATCAGCAAATACAATAAGCCTTCACTTGTTCACCTTGGCCTTGCCCTTACTAGTTGATGGTTCATCAACTCTTTCGACTTTAGCTGTAATGGTTATTTAATTGCAAGAGTGAGCAAACAAAGCGCACTTGAAACAACAACAATAATAATGATGACATAATATTTGAATAGCTTCAACTGAATTAATAATAATTCATTCATCGATAATCAAAAATAAGATTTAGGATTCATCGGAGGGTCATAAGACCTTGAACTATGTCCTAGGTTATAAATATTTTTATTTAAAACCTTTAACAGTCGTTAGACTATATGGACTCTTAACTCGTACTTAGGGGATCAACCCTTTGTACCATGTATTGTGCACAAACATCTTAACGCTTTCGCATGGTAATCCCCTATTACTAGGGTTGTTCATCTCAGTATTAAATAACAAGTCCGCACCAAAGAAAGTTTGGTTTGGATAAGCTTCAAGGGTAATTTAGAGTTCAACCATCATCAACTAAGGAGTAGTTGAATCAACTTACAATAATTTAGAATTTGATAATAAAAGAATTAAGAAATAACTATGAGTCATAATAATAGACATCATATTTAATAATCATGCTTTAGAAACAAACTTATAGCATTTGAAAGACAATATAGACCTTGCTTAAACAATTAAGTCTAGGTCACAACAATTCAATAATGAACTTGCTCAATAAAATAAGGATTATAAAACTTGCATAAACGCAAAAAGAAAGGTTTGAGTTTAGAACACTTGCCTTGAGCGCAAGCTAACAATTACTATCACGTTCCTTAATTAATCCTACGTACACGTAATTACAATAGTAACATAAATTAGTTACTATATAGTTAATTCACATAACTAGTTAACCCATCTAAGCTAACTCATTATTCTTTAAATATTAGGTTAAATCAGTTATTATCACATAATAGGATCAACCCATACAATCTTAATAATTAATCAAACCATTTGTTTAATCAAGTCATAATCACCTTATAAGATTAAGTCATACTTTCACATTAATTGAATTATAATTAATCAAATTATAATTTACTTTATACATTTCCTATTTATAAATTAATCATGTGAAATACATTAATGAAAAACTTTAACATCTTAATGTATGCCTAACATGTCATCAAGTTCATCACATTAGGTTAGCTTTTCATGATACGAACAAAACTACACAAAACAACAAAATAATTTACTTTTGCACACACACACCCCCCCCCCCCCCCCGCCGGGGAGGGTATTATGCATGTGAGGGGCTCGCCGGGGCGGGTGACCCTGCTGCGAAAACTCTTGGTTCGCGGACTTTGCAGAGAAAAAGCCAATTTGGCTTATTTCTTCGTACCAAATTCTGATTTTAACTAACATGTTGCATATAAAACTTTATAGAAAACATAATTTTAAGCTTCTAACACATTTTAATATGTATAATCATCATAACACAATCAAAACTCTTAATTTTGTTATTTTGAAGAAAAAGCCATTGTTAAGTGTTCTTGAAGAAATTAAACACTGTGAGTTTGCTTTTGAACCAAATCACACAATTCAAAGCATATTGATTTCGTTTCTAAGCACATCATCATAATCTATAATCAATTTATACAATATAATACAATAAAACATGAATTTTGATTTTAAAGGAACTATATATTTTCAAAACAAGTTCACTGCAACTTTTGATGAACATGATTTCTTCATGTTCATCATGTTTACAAGAATCAAACAACTTAAATCATTATACAATTCATATATAAACAATTTATAACACACTATATATATAAATCATGTTTACATGAATTCTTATAAAACTCTAATCACAGAGAACTAAAACATGAAGAACATAAAAACACAATTTTAATGGTTAGAGAGTTAGAATTATACCCTTTGATTTTAGAGGAAGAAGATGATGGTGATGATAGGCTTCAAGTTTTAACAATTCCTTCTCATTCTTCTTCTCCTTTCTCTCTAACTTTTATTCTCTGTTCTTTCTTTCTAACACTGACTAACTCTCTAACTAACGTATAATATAAACTAATATAATATAAATGATATATTATACATATAATTATATAATATATATATATATATATATAAATGACAAATATTAACTTCCTCTACTAAATACATGTCAGTTACATTTTTTTTGAAAATTAAAATGCTATAAGGCTTTGTTTGGCCAAAATCTCTTTAATTTTAAAAACAGATTTTTAGTAGTTAAGGCCCTGTTTGGCAAAACAGAATTAAAACAGGTGTAAGGGCCTTGTTTGGCAAAACTCTTTAAAAATAGTTTTAAAGGGCTTGTTTGGTAAAACTAATTTAAAAACCCTTTTTATTTACTTAATAAATCCTTTAACACAAACTTTCAATGTTACACCTTATTTAATTAATTCTCAACATTCTAATTTAATTAAATTAAAGTTAACATCAATTAATCAAATAAAATTTATCACATAACAATTATAATTACTCGCTGATCATAATCTAATGAAACAATTATCACATAATATTCATTTAATTAACATTTTGCACTTAATTAAATTACAAAAATTATTTATTTAACTCAATAAATAAATCAATTAAAATATTTATTTAATTCAATAAATATTAAAATTCATATATAAAATTCTCATTCGTTACAATAAATAACCGAATTGAGGTGTTTGATATTGAACTTACTGCACAGTTCCCTCATCATTTCGTTATTCAGATTCTTTGCGTTGTCCGATATGATAACCTCGGGTTGTCTATACCGACAGATGACGTTGTTTCTAATGAAACCAACAATGACCTCCTTGGTGACCTTAGGGGAGGAAGCTGCCTCAACCCACTTGGTAAAGTAATCGATCATAGTAAAGATGAATCTGTGATCGTTACTGGCTTTAGGCTCAACAGGTCTGATCACGTCCATTCCCCACATGGAAAGGGCCATGGTGATGTCATACAATGTAGTTGATTCGGGGGGTGCATGAATAATGTTGGCATGGATCTGTTATTGATAACAACGCTTAACGTGATCGTCGCAATCCGTTTTGAGGGATATCCAATAATATCTTGTCCTTAGAATTTTCTTGGCAGCCAAGGGTCCACTTATATGCGCTCCGCACACCCCACCATGTACTTTATTCATAAGTCGTTGGGCCTGATCTCTGTCTAGACATCTCAGAAGGGCTATGCCTGGGTCTCTCTTATAGAGAGCATCTCCACTTAGGTAGAAATTCATGGCCATCTTTTGTATTCACTTCTTTACGGCTTGACTCATTCCTTCAAGGGTTGATCGGTCTCGCAAATATTCTTTAATGAGGTGGTACCAAGGTGGTCCAGTAGGTGCTATCTCATATGATATTTCTCCTACATTGTTTCCATATGATGGTGCACTCTGTATAGTGAAAGTGATGACAGGCATTCCCTTTCTTGCTGATAGGTTCACCAATGAAGCTAATGTAGCCAATACGTCAGCGAAATCATTTCTGTTCCGGGGAATATGCATGAAGGAAATGTCTTCAAACTCTCATGTCAATCTGAGAATATAGTGATGGTAAGGCAGTAGATGAAATTCCTTGGAGGTGTAGGCTCTGGTGGACTGTCTGATGACTAGTTTAGAATCTCGGAACACGACTAATCGTTTAACTCCCATAGACTGAGCCAGTTTTAACCCCACAATGCATCCTTCGTATTCTGCGGTACTGTTGGAATTGTTAAAATACAACTTGGTTGTCATGGGGTATTGATCTCCCATGATGGATAATAGAACTGCCCCTGCTTCTGCGCCTTCAGTGTTAGATGCGCCGTCAAAAATAAATTTTCCAGAATTGACCCCTATCTTCTTTACTGGTCAATTGATCAGTCATCACTTCCTCCTCCGGGAAATAGGTTTCCAAAGGTTCATATCCTCCTACTGGTGCAGCCGACAGGTGATCTGCAATTCCTTGCCCTTTAATGGACTTTTAGGTTATATAGATGATGTCAAACTGTTGGATAATCGGTAGTTCAACATCGGCTTGCTGAAGATGTATTTCAAAGGATCCATCCTAGATATGATATAAGTTGTATGGCCGTGTAGGTAATGCTGCAACCTCGTGGCTGCCTAAGCTAATGCACATCATGTTCTTTCTATCAGTGTGTACTTCTGCTCTCCGCAGCTGAAACGTTTACTGAGATAATAAATCGCTCTTTCTTTCCCCATATCATCATTTTGCCCCAGTAAGCAACCCATAGCGTTGGAATTAACTGAGATATATATGAATAATGGAATTCCATCTCTTGGAGGTACCAAGACAAGTGCTTCAATCAACCTCTTCTGGATGGTGCAGAAAGCTTTTCGACAGTCTTCATTCTATTTTCCCAAGGAGTTCTTTCTTAACAATTTGAAAATAGGTTAACAGGTTGCTGTCAACTGCAATATGAACCGGCTGATGAAGTTTATTCTTCCCAGGAAGCCTTGAATTTTCTTCTCGGTCCTTGGCTTAGGCATCTTAGTGATGGCTTTGATCTTGGCAGGATCCAACTCAATGCCCCGGCTGCTCACAAGAAATCTTAGAAGTTTACCGAATTTCCCACCAAAAGCACACTTCGCTGGGTTTAACTTCAAATTAAATTTGCGGAGTCATTCAAATAACTTTCGAAGATGGGTGCAATGGTCATCAGCCTTTCTAGACTTCACGATGATATCATCCACATACACTTCAATCTCTTTATGCATTATATCGTGAAATAAGGTCATCATGGCCCTCTGATAAGTAGCACCAGCATTGGTAAGGCCAAAAGCTAGTCTTTGATAACAAAATGTTCCCCAAGGGGTAATGAAGGCGGTCTTTTCCCTATCTTCTTCAGCAACCATAATATGATGATATTCGGCAAAGCAATCAGTGAAAGAATACATTTCAAACTGCACCGTATTGTCAATTAACACGTGGATGAACGGCACTGGGAAGTCATCTTTAAGGCTGGCCTTGTTGAGATCCCGATAATCTACATATACTCGCACTTTCCCCCCAAACTTCAACACAGGGACTACGTTAGACAACCATTAAAGGTATGTTGATACCATAATGATTCCTGCTTTGAACTGTTTGATAATTTCTTCTTTGACCTTCAGGCTCCATTCTGGTTTCAACCATCTTAATTTCTGCTTGACAGGTTTGAACCCTTCCTTAATTGGTAGTCGATGGACAACCATATCGGTGGATAGACCTATCATGTCTTTATGAGACTAGGTAAAAACAACCTTGAATTGAGTTAGAAGTTTGATTAGTTCTTTTTCTTGGTTAGAGAGAAGGTTGGTTCCAATCTGTATCTCTTTGGGATTACCAGGGGTTCCGATATTTATGGTGGTGGTTTGATCAAGGTTGGATTTAGGTTTATCTTCGACCCATGCTTTGATTTCCTCTGGCACCTCGTCGTCATCCACTTCCTCTTGCTCGATCCCCATCAAGTCAAAGTCCAATTCTATATCGAAATCTTAATTATTACTCAAATTTGGCAAGCCATACATGGCTAGAAATACTCAAATTTGGAAACCTGAGATAAAAAACGTGATTGCTAAATATATACAAATGGTTGTCAATTTCAAAAGGATTTAGCAGTTCATATGGCAACAGGCAATAACAAGTTGCAGATAAAATAAAACAAACATAAATATATAAAGGTAAAGCTCCCTGTCAACGGATCATTTTCTGGTTTTACCCTTTTCGAACGATCTGAGGGGTGATCGTCCAATTACTAGTAGTTAGATCCTGGGGAATGGCTGAGATAGATGTGTTGTTGGATTTGTCGGCGTCTTCCAGGATGACCATAACTGATTTGGAACAGGTCCCTAGATCCTCCTTCGGGATGTTTACACTTCCCCAGTTAAGGACTGGGAGGATGGGTTGATCATTCGTCACTGCCCTATTGGATTTATTCATATTATCTTCAAAAAGGCAAAAGCTACTCACAAACTGCATTTGTATCTTCTCCAGAAATTTCTTATCTTTGGCCATCCAGGAAGCATCCTTGACAGGCTCTTTATCAACAATCTCCTTATATCCGTTCTGATTAACTTTAGGGATCATGAGTTTTGAGATAATAGCGGGGAACTTCTTCAACGGCTCCTTAAACCCTGCTTCATTGAGGTTTGGCTTGAGAGGAATCAAATGGTTAACTGTCATGTGCTTGTGAGGATTACGATGTTTTGATCCACCAGAGTATCCTAATCCATCCCTTCCCAATTGCGTGGGTATGTGGATTGGGTTCTTGATTCCTTGGCCATTTCTACCCAATCCTTAACCTAGTCGATGTCCTCTAGAAAGCATCTCTTGGCCAATTGCCATTACTTCTGGAGATATTCGGGGAGTTAATGCTGGCGCGCCCTTAGAATGGTATCGTGGAGTGCTTACTTCGAAGGCTTGAAAATTGGCAGGCTCAAACCCTCATTCACGCTAATCAGGGGCATATATCCTAAATTATGGATAGGATAATTAGGTTCTGCACTGATAGTGACCAGATTATCATTGACAATATATTTCAATTGCTGATGAAGAGTCGAGGGAACAGCCCCAGCCATATGGAGCCATGGTCGTCCCAGCAACAGATTATATCCGATAAAGATTTTTAGGATTTATAAAGGTATATTAAATGTGAATGGGCCAATCTTTATAGGAATTTCAATTTCTCTAACTATATCCCATCTTGATTCGTCGAATGCTCGTACCACTACAAGGCTTTCCCAAATCCGATTCGGGATGATCTTCATCCTATCCAGAGTATCCTGTGGATAGATGTTCAAGGATGATTCGCCGTTGATTAGTATGACTCCTACCACGTATCCAGATGATAAGACATCGATATGCAATGGCCTACGATGCCCAGTTCCCTCGGCCGGTATATCGTCACCGGTGAATGATATCACATTACTATCCAATATATGGTTGATTAGGTGCTGGAATTTTTCAGTATCAATCGTTTTGGGCAGGTGTGCCTCCTCCAATACTTGGATTAGAATTTAACGATGGTTGTCAGAAGCCAATACTAAATCCAGAATGGAGATTTGATGTGGTTCTGCTTCCAACTACTTCACCGTTCTCGCTTTACTGTGCCCCATCTTAAGGAGGAATTCTGTGACCTTTTTCGTTGATACCTTCCCCGACATCTTGGTTGCTGGTTTCAATAAATGCCCTTAGGTACGATACTTGTACAATCGGGTGCTAATTTTATGCCTTCTCCATAATTCCATGGTACCTTCTTTAGACTAAGAATTGGGAGTTGCGACCAAGGAGCCAACATCAGTGGTTTTGGTGCCAGTATCTCCAGAGTAGTCTTAATTCCCTACCTAGATAATCCTTTTATGGTTATGGGTCCGCCAGACGCTCCTTCTGTACAAAGGATAACAACTACCATTCCCTCCAAATTCCTTGCCCCTTGAGGGAATATTATCTCTTCCTCAGGGAAGATCTCAGTTTTAATCATTAGTTCTTGCTCTCCTGATTCAATCAGATTCTGAATTAAGTGTCGTAGGGCCCAACATTCCTCAGTGGCATATCAAGGGGCATTCGAATGATAGAGGCAGGACCTGGAAGGATCAAAACACTTTGATCGCAGATTCGGGGGTGACAGAAATTCCGTAATCTTTCCTTCCTCGATCAAGGTGCACATAATTTCCTCCCTAGACTGTCCCAAGGGGGAAAATTTTTGTTTGGCTGCAAATTGTCATCGGTGTTGAATTCTAGCTTCCCTAGTCATCTTTTCTGTCAATTTGTTCTGCTATTTGCAGTGAATCCGATCCCCTCTTGAGATTGGGACATCTTGGACAGATATGGTGTCGCTTGGCCTTGGTAGGACTTGATCTATTAGCTTTTGGGTCAGCTGATGTTGGTATATGACCAGATCTACCAACTGATCAACTCGCGCCTTAATCGAGGCCAAGTCTTGCTCCACCCCATACTTCTCTTTGGGGTATCCCCAAATTGCAGGGTCATTTGCAGAGGGTGTTTCCCCTAGCTTCCTCAGGTACTTGCGGTTTTCCCTACCTCCTTCACTGATCATGTTGATTCCTTCCACATTATGCTGAGGTAAAGGGTTGTTGTTGACATTTGGCTGCTCTGGCGCTTTGACTATAATCTCCCCGCTGTCAATCAGGTTCTGAATCTTGTGTTTTAAAGTCCAACATTCCTGAGTATCATGCCCCGGTGAGTTAGAATGGTAAGAGCATTTCTTGCTGGGATCAAATTGCATTCCATTTGGATCAGAAGGTGGAGCTAGCTCAACGATCTTCTTCTGGGCTATCAATAGTGCCAATTTATTCTCCAAAGAGTCCCCTAAAGGGGTAAAAATTTCTTCGCTTGTTCTCCCCAACCTTTAATGCTGTAGGATTTTGAGAATTCATAGGAGAAAAGTTTTGTTTCTAGATAGGCGGACTAGGGCTCTTATTGGCAGCTTGTCCTTGCAATATCAAAGAGATATCTTCTTCCTTCCTTTTAGATACTCTTTTAGGAGCGCTTGCATAGTTTCCCGACTATATGTGCTCTGCTGCGGCCTCCAAAGAAGTGAGATCTTTGATTTTGCCAGACTTTAAACCTTTTTCAGCTATTTCTCCATGTTTGATCATTTCGGAGAAGGATTTTCCAAACCCGACGAGGACTCTCTCATAGAAAAGGGCGTCTTGTATGTCAATGAAAGTTATCACCATCTCACTTTCATCTATCGGTGGGCTAACTGGGGCCGCCATTCTCCTCCACCACTGTGCATATTCTCTGAACGATTCATTGCTCAGTTTTTTAACTTTAGTAACCTGGTAACGACCATGTGCCATTTAGGATTAGAAACTATACTGGTTGAGGAAAGCATGTGCCAAATCTTCCCAATCTCGGACTTTGGAATTATCTATTTGAGCATACCAAGTTCGGGCTTCACCTGTAAGGCTTTTCTGGAATATTTGCATTCTGAGGTTCTCATCCTCGGCGTAAGTTCCAAGTTCACATATGTAGACTTTTAAGTGAGTATAGAGATCACCCAATCCATTGTATTTCTTGAACTCTAGGACTTGAAACTTATCCGGGTATCTCTCTTTTAGGAAGATACATAGATCCGAGTAATTCACGCTCTCGTAGGATCCTGCCCATTTCATAGACCGGATAGAGTCCTCCATTTGCCTAACTTTCTTCCTGATATCTTCAGTTTCTTTATCTTCTCGGAGGCCTACAATTTCTCGTGTCATCTTTTGGATCGGGGCCTCCTTGGATACTTCGACATCAAGGGGAGAGATAGGTGTGGACATCTGGGTATCACCGTCTTTTTCTGGTATTTTCATATCTCCTTGCACTGAGGGTTCAGTCTGACCCTTATGCTTAGGTTCCTGAGATACTTTACACTGTTCTCTTAACAGGGTAGTCATCTCGACAACCTATTTCTTAAACTCCTTGAATTCCTCTCGAGATATAGGGATGGGTTCTGATGAACTTCCTTCAGCCATTTTGACTGGTGGTGAACGGGCCTTTTTGGCTCGGAATTGAGTTCTAGGACCAATCTTCACAAAACTGATGTCTAGTTTAGATGGGATATTGGTGGACAGAGATGCATGATATGCTATGCATCAGTTTAATGGTTTTTAATATTTTCCTGCAAAACAAAGGGTTAGTCGACTTGATGACAGGATAAGAAAGATGTGTTGGGTTTGTACGTTACGCAAACATGCAATCAAGTCACATAAATAAGGGCGAAAGCGCAATAATTAAGGTTTTAAAATTTTTATACAAACCCATGCCATGATCATGCTTTGTGCTCAATTATCAATAACAGAAAAGTAAGGATGATTAAGAATCATACCCTTGAAGAACCTAGCTTTCTCAGGTACAAGTTCTACTCCTTGCTCTCCTTTGATCTCCTTGAATTCTCTGTAGTGGCTCCTTCCTTTGATCAATGTCAGCCACCCAATTGTTTGGCCTCTAGAGGTGATCCACCAAGGAAGACAAAGAACTCAGGAAGATGGGTTATTGGCTTAACCCTTTCCTACTCTCTGTAGAAAATATGTGTACTCCCAACTCTTGGAAAAACTCACGTGCCTTGTATCTGATATAAGACTATCTAATATAGATATTAGGTTAACCCTACTAATCTAATTAGAATAGGGTTTTATTTAATTAATTAATTAAACACTTTTAATTAATTTGACTTCCCAACATATTGGGATTAATTAAACTCTTTAATTAATTTGCCTCCTAATCTCATTAGGATTTAGTGAGAGTAATAATATTAAATTAATTTCTAAACTCTTTTAAAATTAAAATAATAATAATAATAATAATAATATTAATTGTCGACGTTGGAAAATTTAAGAAATATCGCGAGTCGGTTTATAACACGGTTTTTCTCAAATCGATCTTCCTAAGTTATCTCTACCCTTATTCTTTTTATTGCAAAAGAGGTTTTGAAGGGTTTTTTAGGAAAGAGGCCAACATGTGTATATGTCGACGATTTGATTTAAACAGAGTCGCCAGTTGGTAGTTTTGAAAATGATTGTACCAACTCAACCGAATTTGATATGAAAAGAGGCCCAATTGCTGGACACTATCGAAACTTGATCTTTGAAATCGGAGTTTTGATCGGGGGCTTGGTTAAGTGTGGGGAAGGTGTTAGGCACCCCACGACTCCCGTGTAAACACGGTACCGCAATCTTTTCAATATTTTTCTTAAAACTGGAATGCGTGAGTGAATGCTGTTTGAAAATTGGGCCTTTAGATTGATTGAAAGCTTTGACAGGCTTCGTTGAGCCTATATACGAAGGGTTTGCTTTGATTTAAAAATTAATCTTTGATTTGTTTTGCAAAAAGCATCATTTAATTTGATTTGCAAAAGCTTTTGAATTGAATTGGTAGTGATGTTTTGAAAGCTGGTTTTATCAAACCCTTACGCTGACATAGGAATTAAAGCATATCGCTACCCTCAATTTTATCTTTATAGCCTTAAGGCTTCATGCAAATGGTGATTTTTCGGGCTGCGAAGCATCCTCGACCATAGAAATATAAAGTGTCGGTCTCCTCATGGGTATGAAAACCAATCGGAGGGACGTTGACACGATAATTCATATTTTCACTATGTTGAGACCTTAAATCCGGATAACCGTTTTAAGGTCTGTGTATGTACATTTTACAGAGAAAAATTGGCAAGGTACATCTGTAAATCAGAGTTTGTCCATTGTGGGAATCAGATTCTGATCAGTTTGATCATGAATCCCACGATTCCTAGGCTCACATATGAGTAGCTAGAAAACCTGCACGGTTCAAATTTGTACAGAAGCAGATAAATATCCCAAGATAGCCAGAACCAAGGATTCATTCAGTAAATCCCAGTCCGCACGGCCGAAGCGTCTCGTTCCCACTTGATAGCGATCTAAGGGACGCGAGGTTACTTTTGAAGCTGAAACTATAAAAGTAACTAGATTTAAAGAAATCTCAGCCATTATAGCTTCCAGGTTCTGTCGGGAACTATTTGAACTGTTGAAAGCTAGAAGTGGCGAGAGTTGGATAAATCTAGTTCACCCACAGATATGTCAGTACAAATTCATATACAAATGAATGTTAAATGCAACAGTTGAATAAATTGAACAAAGCAATATATATAGTTAGATATATATATATATAAAAGCTGTAAAGGGCGATGGGTTTTCACTCGCAAGCCCCGACTGGAATTGAAATATATATATTTATAAAATAACTGTAAATAGCCACGAAATGATCCAGGCTATGATAGGAATTAAGTATATATATAGAAAATAGTAAAAAGGGCGATGGGTTTTCACGCCGGTGCCCATACTGGAATTGAAATTGACATAAAATAGTCAACCAGGACTGAAATGAGTACTAGTGATGGTGACAAGTGCAAAAACAGTAAAATGGCCACGAAATAATCCAGGTCAGACTAAAAATAGATATATATATATATATATAGGGTCCGTCTCTCTAGCGAACCATAGGGAGCAAACTAATGACGAACCGGCTATAGCGACTGTTTTTTTGTCGCTATAACATAAAAAATCGGCTTTCTATGTTATAGCGACGGAAAAAACCGTCGCTATAGCCAGTTCGTTTTTAGTTCGCTCTTTATGGTTCACTGGAGAGACTGACCCTATATATATATATATATATATTAATAGAAATGTAGTCAACCAGGACTGATATGAGTACAAGTAATGGTGAAAGTCGCTTATATAAGCGTAGATATATATATAAGCGGTAAACTACAATAAATTTGATATTCGTGCTTGACAGAATTGAAATGTTAGTCTATTTATAGTTAAATATATATAAAAAAGGGCTAAACCCGGATTAGGAAGATAACCCAGTCAGGCGAAGTTGCCAAAACTGTGTGTGCTAGTGCATTGAAGCTACTGGAGCTGACAGATCGTCAATTCGAATTGTAGAAATATTGAAAACAGAGTTTATGTACAAAAATATATCAATCTTTGACGAAAACGACCACGGAACTAAGGTCCAGGCATATTTAGAAGATAAAACTTGATGTGCAGGTGTAAAACAGTGCAAAGTAGTAGTATTGACTTGCTGATCGTAAAAATACTTACAATGGGCTGCACTACGGGCTTTTTGCCAAATTGTAGGCCTTAAACGTCCAAATCTACCGGTAGTGTTTTGATATGTGGTAGTATATGGGTATATCTATGTGTTGGAGTGAAAATATTTGAGTTTGGAAGAGGTTTAAAAGTCAAAAAATCAGTCGGGCAGGGCTTCGCTGCGCTTCTTGCTTATGCAAATGAGAGGGGGATGACCCTCTATTTATAAAGGGGGATGCCCCTCTATTTATAAAGGAGGGAGCCACACCTATACATGCGGCTACTACAGGTAGAGGTGTGGCCACTCAAGGTGGGTCCCGCATATTCGGCTTGGTCGTCTCGAAGTACGTGCACTCCGAGCAATGCGATGTCCGATCGAAAACTTTCTAACTTTTGATCAGAGCGTCCGTTTAAGGCATGCGATACCTTTTCAGAAATCTCTCACCGAGAGTGTTGCAATGACATAGGAAAAAACATTTTCCAGGTCCAGGAAGATGGGTTCATAACTAGGACTTTGATTCCCCGTAGTTTATCCGTTGAGCTGTCTTGCGTAGTTGCCACTTGGGATTGTCGTTAGGCTTTATTATGACTTTGGCAGCATCAATTTCACTTGAGTTTGACCAAGTCGGTTGAGAGTTGATGAAATGACTATTGTACCCCTCCCGGGGCTACCTGTAGTGTCAGCATGGTCGCTGGTTGACTTTCGGGAGCTGATTCCAACACTTGGATCCCAGTCGAGTCTTTTGACATCAGGGTTGTCTCTGAGGTTGACGTGGTCATTCCAAGTTTTTCTCTGGAGTTATTGTGATGCTTCAGGTTGATGTGTGAAGTTGACCTGACTTCCTGGGTTAAGACCAGGGTTGATTGATACCTCCTGGGTTGCTGTCGGGGTTGATTAATACCTCCCGGGTTGCTGTCGGGGTTGAATTGACTTCCCGGGTTGAGACCGGGGTTGAATTTGACTTCCCGAGTTGAGACCGGGGTTGACCTTGATGATCTGATTGACTATCAAAACTTGATTAATGGTCCGATTGACTGTCGAAACTTGATTGATGGTCTGACTTACTGTCGGAACTTGATTACCGATATTGGGAATCAGATTTAAGTTGAAGGACCGGCGTTGGTGGCCAGATTTGGATTGATTGACAGTTTTGCCCTCCTATCGGGTTAGTATTGAGGCAAGGGAAATTTCGAGTGTCTACAGATTCCCCTCTTTATCATGTCCATGTAACGTGGTGGAATGGACAGGATAAAGATTAGTAGACACTGGAAATAGAGAGTGCCAGAGCTATTTTGAAGCTGGGCGTCTTGGAGTAGAACTGGGCTACTTTTTGCTGTGTGCGTTATCACTTTACTGGGGATGACGCTATCCGGTATAGCCATTGATGGTATTAGGAAGTTATTGCGAGCCAGTTTTGTCATTCTCGGCGGTGGATGATATCATTCACGATAATTTATTTGACTCTGATGAGTTTGATGAAGATGATTTATCACAGATTTTCCCATATTGACCTATTGGGGATGACGTCCTCTGCAATAGCTTCGTGGATTCTGAGGGGGTGAGCTATCCCAGATTTTCCCGTCTTGATCTGCTAGGGATGACGTCCTCTACGATAGCTTTGTAGGTATTGAGGAAGTGGCCAGGATTGATACTACCTCAATGATATTCTTTGAGGATGTGTATAACAGATTCCATCATCTGTCTTTTGTGAAGATGGATTATTATATAACTCTCAACTGTAGATCAACTCTCGACATCTCATGGGCCTAGTCTGAAGGTTGAAATTGACTTCGGTCGGTACCCGAACTTCGCTGGGGTTGCACCGACGGCTGGGTTATCACTGGTCAGTACCCGATGCTTCGCTGGACTGGAAGCAACGGCTAAGTTATCACCGGTCAGTACCCAATGCTTCGCTGGACTGGAACTAACGGCTGAGTTATCATCGGTCAGTACCCGATGGACTGGAACTAACGGCTGAGTTGTCACCGGTCAGTACTTGATGCTTCACTGGACTGGAACCAACGGCTGAGTTGTCACCGGTCAGTACCCAACACTTCGCTGGACTGGAACCAATAACTGAGTTGTCATCGGTCAGTACCCGATGCTTCGCTGGACTGGAACCAACGGCTGAGTTGTCACCGGTCAGTACTCGATGCTTCGCTGGACTGGAACCAACGGCTGAGTTGTCACCAGTCAGTACCCGATGCTTCGCTGGACTGGAACTAACGTCTGAGTTGTCACCGGTCAGTACCCGATGCTTCGCTGGACTGGAACCAACCGCTGAGTTGTCACCAGTCAGTACCCGATGCTTTGCTGGACTGGAACCAACGGCTGAGTTGTCACTGATCAGTACCCGATGCTTCGCTAGACTGGAACCAACGACTGAGTTGTCACCGGTCAGTAGCCGATGCTTCGCTGGACTGGAACCAACGACTGAGTTGTCACCGTCAGTACCCGACGCTTTGTTGGACTGGAAACAACAGCTAAGTTGTCACCGGTCAGTACCCGACGCTTCTCTGGACTGGAACCAATGGCTGAGTTATCACTGGTTAGTACCCGATGCTTCGCTGGACTGGAACCAATGGCTGAGTTATCATCGATCAGTACCCAATGCTTCGCTGGACTGGAACCAACGGCTGAGTTGTCACCGGTCAGTACCCGATGCTTTGCTGGACTGGAACCAACGACGGAGTTGTCACCGGTCAGTACTCGATGCTTCGCTGGACTGGAACCAACGACTGAGTTATCATCGATCAGTACCCGATGCTTCGCTGGACTGGAACCAACGGCTGAGTTGTCATCAGTCAGTACCCGATGCTTCGCTGGACTGGAACCAACGACTGGAGTAGACTTCGGTCGGTACCCGAACTTTGAAAAACGGCAATTTTTTCGTAGTTTGACTTGTTGATCCCCGGATATGGCTCCGGGATGAATGTCAAGGGTCGCTGGGGAGTTTCCATTTCTGTCAGGATTACACTGCTTAAACGCAGGATTTCAGGACAAACCGCTCAATCGCGTAGCGATTTCTCTTCAGATTGAACTCGGCAGCCCATTTAAACTTCATTTCGACTGGAACTGAACTGGGCCAGGGCAGGTGGGACCCACCTAGGCTGCCGCAGGTGGAGGTGTGGCTGCTTGGGCTACTTAATGTGCTGCGGGATTTTTCATTTTGCAAGTTTTCCATTTTGAGCAGCGAAAGGATTTTCGATCTTTGTTTTTCAGATCTACGGAGTTCTGGCAATCAGATTTTGAATTCGTCAGTTCCTACTCGTTCAGCGAGGCGCAAGTAATGTTTTCCATCCTTCTTTTGCAGTTTTTGACCGTTAAGCATGCGAACCACCTAGGGAGCTTTGAAATACAATGTATAAAAAATGTATGTCTGTATGACCTGTGAAAAATTTTCTGTCTACATATGTATGCATATCTTACTGTAATGCACGTTTGGATGTAAGAAAATTTAAGTTCTGAGACAGTCAATTTTTCCACTTCTTGATCAGTTTAGTCATCCTTTTTGAGGCCTAATCAGCCTGGACTTTCAACTAAAAATGCCTATGGTATTTGGAAGACCATGTGAGGCTGGTTTTTGATTTTTTTGGATATATATAAAGTATTTTTATTTTTTGGATAGGTGTGCTACTGAATGGCCACCTAAACATGTCTGTGTGCATGTGAACAGTCCATTTTACGAAGGAAACTCTGGCAAAAATTTTCTAAAATCTTAGGTTCTGAAAAGCATGCATTCTTGACTCTGTGGGGGAGGTTTTTACTGACCCAATGCAGGTCTTGAGCTTCTGGGATTTTGAAAACATGCAGTCTTGACTGTACGGGGTATTTTTGATGGACCCATACATGTTTTTAGGACTTAGGTATGTATGCTGGACTAATTGATTAATAAGCCATAGGTTTTAGGCTTACCAAACCCTGTCTGAGGTGATTTGGAGTACTGGTGTATGCGATGGATCGCGATAAACCCGACAGCTTTACCGGGGATTCATCAGGCATTAGACGGAGGAAGGCTTCTGCCGTCCTATAGGCCCGTCTAGCTAGGACGCCTCAGAGATTGGTAGAGAGCAGGATACGTCCAACACAAGATGAGCAGCCCATTGACATTGATGACGAGGAGGCTGCTTTTGTTGCTCCTGTTCCAGCTCAGGTTCCACGTGCGGAGGTCCCGGGCATTGCTGTGTAGACACAGGAGTTGCTGGGAGACTTGAGTCGCCATCCTTCGAGATATCTTTAGGCCAACGAGGTGACTTGAAGTTTTTCTTCCCTTTGGATTCTTTTCCCATCTTCTGGCCATTCTCGGGGCATAGGTTTTTGACATGGGTTGGTTTTTTATGCAGGTCCCTGGCTGGACACAGCCTCGAGGGAACTGGTTTAGTGTGCACTCCCTTTATCAGACTCTGCACGAGGATTATAGGGAGATTATAGATAGTTAGGGATTTCAGGCCTTCTTCTCAATCCTGCCCCGCCGCTGCCCTTGGGGATATATGAGGGCTTTGTCTGAGCACTGGTTCTACCAGACTCAGTCCCTTCATTTGCTTGATTATAAGGTGATGATGACTCCTATGGATTAGAGATTTATCACCGGCATTGAGTTTAAGGGCGAGACAGTGCCTGTCGTGTCTGACATTTCACCCACTGCAGTTAGATCCCTGTTGGGAGTCCTTCAGTCGGCATTCAAGGGTTGGGCAGTTCGATCTGGTCCCTTGAGTATAGATGCCTAGGACTGGACTTTGCAGTTGCCTCCACCTAATGATTGGAGGGCTAGAGATCGCATTCTGAGGCGATTGTTTTTGTCAATCATCAGAGGTTGTTTTGTGGCAGACTACTCATCGACGGTGTCCTTTGCTTTGATCAGCGCCACTCAGCATGTAGAGCGCCTCAGTGACTTTGATTGGGGCTCCTATACCTTTGCCTATTTTCTCCGGGGCATGCGCCTACTTTCGAAAGGTGTGACGGAGGCTTGGTTAGGATTGCTTCAGTTTTTGCTGGTGAGCACATCTTTCTGTACCTTTTTAATTTTTGTACTTATTTTTGGCAGTCTTGGTCACTGAGGACTTTTGATATTTTCATGGATAGCTTTGGGCATTTGAGAGGCTTCCTTGCCTACGGCCCATTTCAGTATTAGGTCTGGAGACCTATCCACGTGGACGAAGATGGCATCACTCCATTTTGACGGAGGTCCCTGTTGCTGAGGGATTCACTCATACCCGTCTGTAGTTGGAGCTTTTGACGGCGGGCTCGATCACCTAGACGTCGTACACATCCGAGCACTTGACTGTAGGATTTGATGGAGGTTTCCCCACTGGTCGGGAGTTTGATTTATTGACCAGCAGAGTCCCTATGTTGACGGAGGGAGGCTGGGAGCTCTATCTTGGAGAGCATGCCATTTGGAGCGTCAAAGGAGAGATCCGCATTCCCATTGCTCCTCCTGCTTGGCATCACTGGCCATTGTTCGTTTCTTTGACAGACATTACTTTGGAGGGTATAGACGACTTTGATCTATCAGAGGGCCTGTATAGCCAGGTAGCCTTTTACAGTTGGTGGAGTCCTCGTACTATCGGGGCTCAGACTCGTGCCACCCATTTTATGGCAGACATGGTGTCGGGGTCCATGATGATGACAAATTGGATAGCTTGTATTAGAGAGCCTACTCATGCAGACCAGATAGCACATCTGACCAGGGAGTTGGACCAGGCTCGTTTCTTTATCAGGCACCTTGGCCGAGATCCATCAGAGGCATCTTTATTTGACCCATCCAGCTCTGGAGCAGGCCCCTCTTCAGGTCCAATCAGTAGTAGTTATACAGGGGCAGATCCTCCCTTATACCGCCCAGATATACCTGATCCCAATAGTTTTGTGCAGACAGAGGATCTGGAGTAGGTCGATCGGTTTGATACCGAGGTCTTTGACTTTCTGTGATAGCTATGGCAACTATATTTTTGGTCAGCCACTATTTTGGCTATTTAGCGTTTGTGCCATCATTTTGATAGACCACCGTATTAGCTGGGTGGTGGTGCCCCATTTCCCTGTATTCTTCTTTTCACTTTGTACCAGGATATAGGGATGATGTATGCAGTAGATAGCTTTTTATAGATATTTCTGTCATCTTTATCTGCTGCATTATGTTTATATCATTGTCATCATGCATGTATCATGTGTATGCATTTAGACAGTTGCGATTTGACTTAACCTCTGGACGGTCTTGTGATACGGTGCTACAGATAACGACGTCTGCAGTTAGCCATATAGAGCATTTGCCACTGTCAGAGGTGGCGGCATCGTTGCGGTCATGGTATGATAGTCTGCCCTTTCCAGCTAGGGGGATTGTTGACCAGATGCTGGGGCATTTGATGGCCCTTGTAGATTTTAGGCCAGACAGCTTTATTGATGGCATCCTACCCTTATGGGTACCAGAGAGATAGGTATTCCGCATTGGGCGGTGTAAGGCTTTGCCTACTTTAGAGGAGTACCAGAGATTTATTGGCTTGGATTTAGAGTCGCCGTGTGCTCGGACGGCTATCAGTGATATGCGGAGACCGTTTACTCGACTGTCCGGTCTTCGACAGAGCATAGTCATGGATGAGATCATTTTGGGGCATGTGATCTCCCTTGACTTCTTGATAGAGCCCTATGGTGAGCTTTACAGCTATGACCGTCACGTCGGAGATTTCATCATTTTTGCAGAGGAGTGGCAGACAGCCAGAATAGACATGTTGCTGATGTGCATCGTGGCGTATGTTTGCATGCCATTGTGTTCAGATCACCTTGATGTAGGATTGGTTGTTGTAGTCAGAGCCCTTAGGCAGGGGAGTACCATTATCCCTATGATCTTGGCGGAGACTCTGAGGTCGGTCACCTATTGCAGTACCCATCCAGCGGGGTTTTTTCGGGGTAGCTCGGTCGTGCTGTATATATGGTTGATGTCACACATACGACCGATTGGATCATTTAGACCTCATGCCTATTGTTTTAGCCACGAGATATCCTCAGTTTACTCCTTCCGTTTGCCTGATTGCGTCAACTCAGTGTCCTGGTTAGCATTTTTATCAGATATTGAGCATCCGCTTGCCGTTTTGTTATGCTCAGGGATGGCGACCCCATTCAGCTTCATTACTCATGCATCTGGCGTGGATTATTTGCCTTTGGCGGGATTGAGGGGTGTGACTACCTATCATCCCTTGGCAGTTATGGAGCAGTTTGATCAGTGGCAGAGTATACACCATTTTGAGGATTTTGCTGACCAGAGGATGTCAGCTTCATCTATGTCACCAGCCGACTTGGTTAGAGTTTATGAGTGTTGGACTCATAGGGAGAGGGCTGATTTCTCCAGTAGACATCCGGGTCGTTCTCTGGAGTATTCTGCATGGTTAGAGGCAGAGACTGCAGTCGCATTAGCAGAGCTTCATTTACCTCCGCTTGTGGATTCTGACTAGGAGGAGCCCATGGAGGATCCAAATTCTCCTACTGAGGATGAGCTGTTCGCAGATTTGGCGGTAGCTTTAATTAGTGATCCCCTGGTTATTCCCACAGGGACAGATCTAGCTTTGTCAGATTCTCTATTCAGGATGACCTTTGAGAGAGATTCAGCTAGAGCGCAGATGTTGGCTGCCCTGTCTGACAGGGATTTAGCTTTTGCTGAGAGGGATGGTCTCAGGACTGCTTTGGGTACTGGATTGATTGAGTGGGAGGAGCTTTGCTCTGCTTTAGATACTGCCATTGTGGAGCGAGATAAGGTTCACTTAGCCAGATATGCAGCATATGTTGAGATTAAGGAGACTTTGATTTCTCGGGATGCAGCTTTTGCAGAGAGGGATGAGGCTATAGCTTCCCGTGATTTCTACATTGCTGATAGTACTGCTCTCCGATCTTACACCCATGGTTTGGTTACCGAGATGAGTGCTTGCATTGATGACCACAGTGCCACCTTACAGATGACTGTGGATGTTCTTAGCCGTATGGTGGCTGAGTGGATTTCTCTTACAGATGCTCCTCCATCTTCAGAGAGAGATGCCATGCTGGCATTGCTGACCCGCTTGTCCTTGGAACCATAGACTAGCTTTATTTTTCCTGCACAGACTAGATCAGTAATTTTTGTCATGTATAGGGCACTATATATATAAAGCAGTTTATATATTAGAGAAATATATTTCTGAGATACTTCCCTGCTTAGATATATGTTGTCATTGCTGAGTGACTTCCACTTTCGTCATGACTCGTAGTTATCGATGCATTTTAAGCTTCTCCTTGATGGACTGACAGTTGAGGTGTCAAGGGAATTCCTCAAATGGGTCTGGTAACTAGACAGCTTGACAGCATCTAGCTTTTATTTGTCTTTGGTGTCTTGGAACTGGTCTTCCATTTTTTTGTTTTTCTTAAAAGTCCAACCGCGCCTTAGAGGGCTGCCTACGTACTCCCGGGTTGAGGGAGATCAGGTCATGCGTAGTTATAGTTGTTTAATTAAAGGGGTTTGCAAAGAGTTTATCTGGTGTTTAAATTTGGTTTGATGAGCTTTAGAATGTGATGTTGGGATTTGCAATTTCTTTGGATTTTTGCTTGATCTGACCGCACCATAGATGGTTGCCTATGTACTCCCGGGTTGAGGGAGATCAGGTCATTTGTAGTTCATGCTTCTCTAGTGAAAAGCCAAACCTGATTCAATTTGTAGGACCCAGATGCGAGTATACATGTGCTTCAGACGTAGTATTTTTTCACGGTGTCTGAATTGATGAGTTGGGGAAATTCATTCCCGTCCATTTCTTGTAGCCTGATGGCTCCCCCTATCAGCACTTCCTTGACAATGAAAGGGCCTTCCCAGTTTGGGGAAAATTTTCCTTTGGCTTCATCCTGATTGTCTAGGATTTTCTTTAGCACCAAATCATTTTCTTTGAATTGCCGGGTTCAGACTTTCTTGTTGTAGGACCTGGCGATCCTTTGCTGGTATAATCGTCCGTGAAAAATGGTCGTGACCCTTTTTTAGTTTATCAAGGATAGTTGATGATATCGGTCTTGCAACCATTGATCTTTGTCTATCTGATCATCTATTAATACTTATAAAGACTCCATCTCTACTTCTATGGGGAGGACTGCTTCCATGCCATAGACTAGTGAATAGGGAGTTGCCCCAGTAGAGGTGCGCGTTGAAGTCCTGTATGCTAATAGGGTTAGAGGTAGCAGGTCAGGCCAGTCTTTGTAATTGGCAGACATTTTTTGTATGATCTTCTTGATGTTTTTGTTGGCCACTTCGACAGCACCGTTCATCTTAGGCCGATAGATAACGGAGTTAAGATGCTTGATGTGGAACTTGCCGCACAGTTCTACCATCATTTGATTGTTTAGGTTTTTGGCATTATCTGATACGATCACCTCCGGTTGTCTATATCGACAGAAGACATTGTTTCTGATGAAACTGATGATGACCGCTTTTGTAACTTTAGGAAAAGATGCTGATTTAACCCATTTGGTGAAGTAGTTGATCATGGTGAAGATGAACCAATGACCGTTGCTGGCTATGAGTTCGACTGGACCTATCACATCCATTCCCCACATAGAAAAAGGCCATGGTGCACTCATGTTGTGCAGCTCATTTGGAGGAGCGTGGATGGTATTTCCATGTATTTGACATTGAAAGCATCTCTTGACATGATCATCTCAATCAGCTTTGAGCGAGATCCAGTAATGTCCTGTTCGGATTATCTTCTTGGCCAGCAGATGGATGCTCATGTGTGGACCACAGACTCCGCCATGGACTTCATCCATTAGTCTTTGGGCTTGCTCTTTGTCGAGGCATCTTAAAAGGCCTATTCCAGCATCCCTTTTGTAAAGTGCATCTCCGCTCAGATAGAACTTCATGGCCATTCTGAGAATCCGTTTTCGCTCTGATTGGCTTGCACCAGCGGGTGTAGATCCATCACGGAGATATTCCTTGATGTCTTGAAACCAAGGTTGCTTGACAGGAGGTATTTTGTCTTATACTTCTCCGATGTAATTCCCGTATGTTGGGGCTTTTTAATTTATAAACTGTATGTTGGGAACCCCGCTCCTGTTGGATATGCAGATTAATGAAGCCAACATTGCCAATGCATCAGTAAAGTTATTTCGACCCCGAGAAATGTGGACGAAGGTTATTGCTTCGAACTCCTGGGATATTTTGAGGACCTGCCTATAATATAGCAGCAGATGCAGTTCTTTTGTGAGATACTTGCCTGTAGTTTGTCTGATGCCAACTCAGAATCTCCAAAGACCAATAAGTGTTTGATACCCATGGATTGGGCTAGTTTAAACCCCCATACAGCCTTCATACTCAGCCGTGTTGTTGGTGTTGCCAAATTAAAGTTTGGTAGCCACAGGATATTGATCACCTATACCAGAGATAAGGACTGCCCCAGCTCCGGAACCTTCCATGTTTACCACTCTATCGAAATACATTTTCCATGGTTGGACTGTATTCTCTGACTGGAGTTGTTGAATTGTCATAATCCCATCATCCGGGAAATATATCTCCAGGGGCTCGAACCCTCCTGAAGGTGCTTCTGCTAATTGATCTGCAATGCCTTGGCCTTTGATAGACTTCTAAGTCACGTAGAAAATGTCGAACTGCTGTAGAATCAACTGCCATTTGGACAGTCGACAATTTAACATTGGTTTGCTGAAGACGTATTTGAGTGGATCCATGCGGGATATGAGATACGTCGTGTGCCCATGCAAGTAGTGTTGCAACCTCATGGCGGCCCATGCTAATGCACATCATATTTTCTCAATCAGGGTATACTTATGTTCCCCACTGCTGAATCTTTTGCTGATGTAGTAGATAGCTCTTTCTTTGCTACTATCATCCTTCTGTCCTAGCATACAGCCCATAGCATTGGCATTGACGAATAGGTATATAAATAAGGGGACTCCATCCCTTGGAGGTACCAAAAAAGGTGCTTCGACAAGCTGCTTTTTGATGGTAAGGAAAGCTTGTTGACAATCCTCATTCCATTTGATGGACGAATTCTTCCTTAACAGCTTGAAGATGGGCTCACAGGTTGCTGTGAGCTGGGAAATGAATCGACTTATGAAGTTGATCCTTCTTAGGAATCCTCGTATCTCCTTCTCTGTACGAGGCACGGGCATTTCAGAAATGGCTTTGATCTTGGCAGGGTCTAACTCAATGCCCCGATTGCTCACCAGGAATCCTAGCAGTTTGTCTGCCTTGATGCCAAAAGCGCTTTTGGCGGGATTTAGCTTGAGGTTGTACTTGCGCAACTTGTTGAACAGCTTCCTGAGATGGTCTATGTGATCATCTTCCCTCCGGGATTTGATGATGATGTCGTTAATATAGACTTCTATTTCTTTGTGCATCATATCATTAAAGAGGGCCATCATGGCTCGCTGATACGTTGCTCCGGCATTGATGAGGCCGAAGGATAGTCGTCAGTAGCAAAAAGTTCCCCAGGGAGTGATAAAAGCTATTTTCTCCTTGTCTTCTTCAGCAATCATGATTTGATGGTAACCAGCAAAACAGTCCAAGAAGGAATACATGCCGTACTGCGTAGTATTGTCGATCAGCATGTGGATGAAAGGTACCGAGAAATTATCCTTAAGGCAGGCTTTGTTTAGATCCTGATAATCTACACAGACTCGTACCTTCCCTCCTGGTTTAGGCACGGGGACTATATTTGATAGCCAATCGGGATATGTTGATACCATGATGATCCCGGCTTTGAATTGCTTAACGATTTCTTCTTTGACTTTGAGACTCCATTCAGGTTTCAATCGCCTGAGCTCTTGTTTAACTGGTTTGAACCCTTCTTTGATGGCCATTCAATGGATGACAATGTCTGTGGAGAGACCGATCATGTCTTCATGCGACCATGCAAATACATCCTGATACTGTGTTAGGAGTTCGATTAGGTCAGCTTTTTGATCCGATGTGAGGTCTAAACCTATTTGGATTTCTCTGATGGTTTCGGAGGTTCCTATATTGATGGTGGAGGTTTGGTCGAGGTTTGTCTTTGACCCATTCCTTGATCTCCTCTGGCACCTCATAGTCATCTTCCCTCTCTTAATCAAGATCCGTCAAGTCGAAGCTCAATCTTGCATCATAGTTGGAGTTTTGTTGACAGGTTGGCATCTCATCAGCAGAGACACGCATCCAATGCTTGGGTCCTAAAAACAAAAATGCTTTCATTAATATATACAACTGCTTAAATACACATGGCATTTGTAAAGCATGACAAAAGTGACTGCTACAGCCGTGCAATCAAAAGTAAGCAGTAAATGAAAGCATGATTAAGGGCAGATGTACTCTCTGCCCCTTTACCCTTTTCGACTCAGGAAAGGGACACTGCTCTAGTTGTCCAGTGTCAAATTCTCATGAATTGGGAGAATCAAGGAATTGTGTTCGTCCGCCTCATCCTGAATGATGACTAAGACATCCTTGAGAATAGGGCTAAGGCTTTTCTGTGGATTGTTCCTCTTCTTGATATGAGGAATTTGGACATGGTCGTCGTCACTATCAGGGAGTTCGTCATTCATACCCTCATAGTTGAGAATGACTTTCATGTTAGTGAATGGATCTCGTCCTCCGTACAGGATCTTTTCTTTTCCTTTTTCGCTGTTGGCCTCAGGCTTGAGGGTTTTTCTTTCATGAACAGGTATGATTTTAGGAAATAACATGGCCGATACTGCAATTGGGACTTTCCTCGTAGGTTTCACCCATCCGGCATTTATAAGGTTTAGGAGCAGAATCGTGGAGGCTTAAGCCTTGGGATATTTGTGTGGATTCCGGTGGTTTGACCCGGATGAAAATCCCAATCCTGCTCTTCCCATCTGACTTGGGATTTGGATTTGCATCTTAATGTCGTGCTTATTTTTTCCTAACCCTTCTCCTGGCTGGAAACCCGCAGCTACCATTTCTTATCCCACTGTCATTACTTCAGTGGAAATTTTAGGCTTCAAGGCTAGTGCCCAAATCCGTAGATATTGAATATCGCTCACCTCGAGAGCTTGAAAACTTGCAGGCTCAATCCATGCGTCCAGGCTAATCACTGGCATGTCCCCATGTATGTGGATAGGGTATTCCGGTTCAGCATTCACTGTGATGAGGCTGTCGTTGATGATGTACTTAAGTTGCTGATGGAGGGTGGATGGAACAGCCCCGGCCAAATGGATCCATGGTCTGCCCAACAGCAAGTTGTATCCGGTGGCTATGTTGAGCATCTGGAAAGATACATAGAAGGTGTGTGGACCAATTTCTAGAGGAAGCTCGATTTCCCCGATGGCCTGGCGGCGAGATCCATCGAAAGCCCGGATAACCATGTGACTGGATTTGATCCGGTTTGGATTGATCTTCATTCTTTCCAACGTGTCGTATGGACAAATATTGAGGGAAGATCCTCCATCAATAAGGACTCCTCCGATCACGTATCTGGAGGACATAACGGCTATATGCAGGGACTTGTGGTGGCCCCTTCCCTCAGCCGGGATATCATCGTCTGTGAAGGAAATCACATTATTGTTGAAAATATGTTATATCATGTGACGAAATTTCTCTGTGTCTACCATGTGTGGCAGATGGGCTTCTTCCAGTACCTTCACTAGGATGTTACGGTGAAGTCAAAGATGGAGATTTGCTTGGGTGCATCTTTCAAGCTTTGCACTATCTTGATTTCATTGTGTCCCATCTTTTTGAGGAACTCTTTGATCTATTCTTCAGCCACCCTTTCTTTTGCTTTGGTAACTGGTTTAATCACCCGCTGAGGCAGGTACAATGGATTATCCTTTGACAGGATGGAAATATTATTTGAAGTAGATCTTTCAATGTCCCCGTAGTTTCATGGAACCTTCTTCAGACTGAGGATTGGATACTAAGGCCTGAAGGGAAAAATTAGAGGCTGAGGTGCAGCCACCTTCACAGGATTTTGTTTGTCTTGGACCCCTTTACCTGTCAGTACCAGGGGCGTGATGGTTGATTCTTTATCGCTTGATATGACAGCCACTGTGTCCTAATACCATGCATCGGGGATCCAAAGGCTATCTTTACCTGTCATGTCGAGGATTTGATCTCCTCTAATTAGGTCACCTTTCTCAATCAGGTCTTGAATTAGGTTACGAAGTGCCCAGCATTCTTCTGTATCATGGCCGAAAGAGTTGGAATGGTACTGACATATTTGGTCAGGTTTGAATTTTCTGGATTGAGGATTCAGCGGAGGTAGCAAGTTTTCAACCATGCCCTCGTTGATCATCATTTGCAGGATTTCCTCCATTGACTGATTCAAATTGGTGAAATTCCTTTTAAAAAGGAACTTCCTACCTGCATGGACACTTGCTTCTTCGATCCCCATGTCAGTCAAGGGTGTAAGCTCACAAGTCCGGCTATGATCTTGATTGAAATTGACTTCCGTTGAAGGAGAGCGACTACCCATAGATTGATGGATTTGCTTCAACATTTTTCTGGTGAGTTGATGTTGGTAGACGACCAGTTCAGCCAACTACTCGATTTGTTCCTTGATAGACTTTATTTCTTGCTCTATCAGGAATTATTTTTCAAAAGCTTCCCAACTCATTGGGCTGATGCTGTTGGATTGAGTTAATTCTTCAACATAGCGGAGGTATTTGGATCCTTCTCCACTTGAAGTGTTGATCATGTTGACATTCTCCTCCTTATGCTGTGGGAGAGGGTTATCTTGGACATGCGGTTGATCGGGCTTTGTGACCACAATTTCTCCACTATCAATCAAATCTTGGATTTTGTGCTTGAGGGACCAACAATCTTGGGTGTCATGGTCCGGTGATTCGGAATGATAAGCACATTTCTTGCTAGGGTCGAAGTTCCTTGAATTAGTGTTAGTTGGCAGAAGGAATTGGCCAATCTTCTTCTGAGCTGTCAGAAGTTTAAAGATGTTCTCGAGTGAATCCCCTAGCGAGGTGAAAGTCCTTCTGCTCCTGACCTCCATATTTTTTTGGAATGAAGGATTTGAAGGTTGTGTTGTAGCCTGGAAAGGGGTATAGTTCCTCCTTTGAATGGGTGCATTGTTCGAATTACTGCTTGAATTTTGTCCTTGTAACACTAAGGAAACTTCTTCATCTTTCTTTTTGTGGACCCTCCGGGGATTACTCCCGTAATTTTTGGATTGGATATGCTCAGCAATGGCTTTGAGTGCCGTTATGTCTTTTATTTTTCCAGACTTAAGTCCCATTTCGGCCATTTCGCCATATTTGATCATTTCAGAGAAAGGTTTTCCTATGCCTGCCAAGACCCTTTCAAAATAAGGAGCTTCTTGAATATCGATAAAAGTCATGACTATTTCAAATTTAGTCATGGCAGGGGTGACTTGTGATGCGACCCGTCTCCATCGCTGGGCATATTCTCTGAATGATTCAGTGTTATTCTTTTTGATTTTGGTAATTTGATACCGATCTGGAGCCAGCTAAGATTGAAAATTGTACTGGCTGAGGAAGGCATGGGCTAATTTTTCCCAACTATGGATTTTGGAGTTGTCTAGACGAGTATACCAGGCTCTGGCTTCTCTGGTTAGACTCTTCTAAAATAGTTGCATTCGAAGTTTCTCGTCCTCAGCATAGGATCCGAGTTCTCCGATGAAAACTTTCAGGTGTGGGTATGGATCTCCCAACCCATCATACTTCTCGAACTTGGGTGTTCTGAATTTCTCAAGATAACAAGCCCCGGGGAATATGCAGAGGTCAGAATAATTCACACTGCGAAGTGCCCCAGTCCCTTTGATAGACCAGAGAGTTTCATCCATTATTGCATTTTCTTGAGAAGGCCACCATCTTCCTGCTCTTTGCTGGTGGTGATTTCAGGAGTTTTGTTGGTTGGGTCCTGGTTTTGTGGTCTAGGAATCTGAGTTTCGGCCTTTTCAGTATCTTGACCGCCAGCACCATTACCAGATGCTCCTGGTTCTGGATGAGTTTTAGATTGTTTCCCTTTAAGGGTCTTGCTTTGTTCTCGCAGAAGACCGGCTAGCTCGGCTATCTAATTTTTCAGTCCTTCGAATTCTTCCCTGGAGACAGGGGTGGATTCTGGTGGAGCACTTGAAGCCATGTCCGTACATGGACTGGGTGCTTTTCTGGCCTTTGATCTGGTGATAGGACCAATTTTTCCCCTACCTGCACCAAAACATATACGTGTCAGTTCCTTGTGGTAGGTAATGACTGGATGCATTTATGATGTGTGTTTTTTAAGTTTATCCTGCAAACCCGAGGTTAGTTGTTTTGATGGTAGGATGACAGGATATTTGATAGGAAAGTAAATCTTTCATTATTTACATTGTGCTTCTCAGTAATTGGAGACTTGACATGGAATTGAAAGAGGAAGGCATGAAGAAGCATCCCGTCGGATTTGATTGATCAGAAGCTAACCTATCCTAGGTTACTCTAGCAGCTTTTGTTTTGGCATGAAGGTTCCCAGATCATCGCAATCTACTAGAAGGGAAATTAATCCGATCGTTCAACTGGAGCGAATCTGGGTGGTGCATTTTCAGGAGGCAGCCCCGGAGACTTAGTCGTCCCCAAAGTCCTTACTTATCACCGACTGGGTTAGCCTCCTGGTGGAGGGACTCACAGCATACATTCACATACATCGGCCTTACCGCTCATGCATGTAATGACAGTTCGTGCGAAGCACTAATATGTGTGCGAAGCATTAAAGCATTCACTCTCAGTCATTCAATGTAAAGGCATAGCATTCATACATTCAATGAAAGACGCAACATTCACTCATCCATTGACTGTGGAGACGCAGGATTTCACGCATTCAATAGTTTTTGAAAAGGAAATGTTTGAAAAGATTGAAAGCGGCCTAAGCCCTCTACTGGTCCCCAACAGAGTCACCACCTGTCGACATTAGAAAATTTAAGAAATACCGCGGGTTGGTTTATAACCCTGTTTTCCTCAAATCGATCTTTGTAAGTTATCTCTACCCTTATTCTTTTTATTGCAAAAAAGGTTTTGAAGGGTTTTTTAGGAAAGGGGTCAACATATGTATATGTCGACGATTTGATTTAAACAGAGTCGCCAGTTGGTAGTTTTGAAAATGATTGTACCAACTCAACCTAATTTGATTTGAAAAGAGGCCCAATTGCTGGACACTATCGAAACTTGATCTTTAAAATAGGAGTTTTGAGTTCGGGGGCTTGGTTAAGTGTGGGGAAGGTGTTAGGCACCCCACGACTCCCGTGTAAACACGGTACAGCAATCTTTTCAATATATCCCTTAAAACTGGAATGCATGAGTGAATGTTGTTTGAAAATTGGGACTGTAGATTGATTGAAAGCTTTGACAGGCTTCGTTGAGCCTATATACGAAGGGTTTGATTTGATTTGAAAATCAATTTTTGATTTGTTTTGCAAAAAGCATCATTTAATTTGATTTGCAAAAGCTTTTGAATTGAATTGACAGTGATGTTTTGAAAGTTGGTTTTATTAAACCCTTACGCTGACATAGGAATTGAAGCATATCGTTACCCTCAATTTTATCTTTATAGCCTTAAGGCTGCATACAAATGGTGATTTGTCGGGCTGTGAAGCATCCTCGACAACAGAAATATAAAGTGTCGGTCTCCTCATGGGTATGAAAACCATCGGAGGGACGCTGACACGACAATCCATATTTTCACTATGTTGAGACCTTAAATCCGAATAACCATTTTAAGGTATGTGCATATACATTTTATAGAGAAAAATTGGCAGGGTACATCTGTAAATCAAAGTTTATCCATCGTGGGAATCAGATTTTGATCAGTTTGATCATGAATCCCACGATTCCTAGGCTCACATATGAGTAGCTAGAAAACCTGCACAGTTCAAATTTGTACAGAAGAAGATAAAAATCCCAAGATAGCCAGAACCAAGGATTCATTCAGTAAATCCCGTTCTGCACGGCCGAAGCATCTCGTTCCCACTAGATAGCGATCTAAGGGACACGAGGTTGCTTTTGAAGCTGAAACTATAAAATTAACTAGATTTAAAGAAATCTCGGCCATTATAACTTTCAGGTTCTGTCGGGACCTGTTTGAACCGTTGAAAGCTAGAAGTGGCGAGAGTTGGATAAATTTTGTTCGCCCACAGATATGTCAGTGCAAATTCATATACAAATGAATGTTAAATGCAATAGTTAAATAAATTAAATAAAGCAATATATATAGTTAGATATATATAAAAGCTGTAAAGGGCGATGGGTTTTCACTCGCAAGCCCGGACTGGAATTGAAATATATATATATTTATAAAATAACTATAAATAGCCACGAAATGATCCAGGCTATGATAAAAATTAAGTATATATATAGAAAACAGTAAAAAGGGCGATGGGTTTTCATGCCGGTGCCCATGCTGGAATTGAAACTGACATAAAATAGTCAATCAGGACTGATATGAGTACCTGCGATGGTGAAAAGTGAAAAAAATAGTAAAATGGCCACGCAATAATCCAGGCTGGACTGAAAATAGATAAATATATATATTGACAGAAATATAGTTAACCAGGACTGATATGAGTACCAGTGATGGTGAAAGTCGCTTATATATGCGTAGATATATATATAAGCGGTAAACTACCACAGATTTGACATCCGGGCTTGATAGAATTAAAATGTTAGTCCATTTGCAGTTAAATATATACAAAAAAAGGGCCAAACCCGGACTGGGAAGATAACCCAGTCCGGCGAAGTTGCCAAAACGGTGTGTGCTAATGCATTGAAGCTACTGGAGCTGACGGATCGTCAATCCGAGTTGTAAAAATGTTGAAAGCGGAGTTTAGGTATAAAAATGTATCAATTTTTAACGAAAACGGCCACAAAACTAAGTTTCGGGCATATTTAGAAGATAAAACTTGATGTGCAAGTGTAAAACAGTGCAAGTAGTAGTATTGACTTGCTGATAGTAAAAATACTTACAATGGGTTGCACTACGGGCTTTTTGCCGAATCGTAGGCCTTAAACGTCCAAGTCTACCGGTAGTTTTTTTATATGTGGTAGTATATGGGTATATTTATGTGTTAGAGTGAAAATATTTGAGTTTGAAAGAGGTTTAAAAGTCAAAAAATCAGTTAGACAGGGCTTCCCTGCGCTTCTTGCTTATGCAAATGAACGGGTTCATAACCAGGTCTTCGATTCCCCGCAGTTTGTCCGTTGAGCTGTCTTGCGTAGTTGCCACTCGGGATCGTCGTTAGGGTTCATTCTGACTTTGGCAGCATCAATTTGGCTTGAGTTTGACCAAGTCAATTGAGAGTTGATGAAATGACCGTTGTACCCCTCCCGGGGTTGCCTGTAGTGTCGTCATGGTCGCTGGTTGACTTCCGGGAAGTGATTCCAAGACTTGGATCCCAGTCGAGTCTTTGGACATCAGGGTTGTCTCTAAGGTTGATGTGGTCATTCCAGGTTTTGCTCTGGAGTTGTTGTGATGCTTCAGGTTGATGTCTGAAGTTGACCTGACTTCCCGGGTTGAGACCGAGGTTGATTGATACCTCCCGGGTTGCTGCAGGGGTTGATTGATACCTCCCGGGTTGCTGTCGGGGTTGAATTGACTTCTCGGGTTGAGACCGAGGTTGACTTTGACTTCCCGGGTCGAGACCGGGGTTGAGTTTGATGATTCGATTGACTGTCGGAACTTGATTGATGGTCCGATTGACTGTCGAAACTTGATTACCGATATTGGGAATCAGATTTAAGTTAAAGGACCGGCGGTAGTGGCCGGATTTGGATTGATTGATGGTTTTGCCCTCCTACCGGGTTAGTATTGAGGCAAGGAAAATTTCGAGTGTCTACATTAATAAGACTCCTCTTATTAATTTATATTTAATATTTTAAAAATATTAAATAATAAACATTAAGCTATTTAATTTATTCTATCACCGTAGATTAAATTAATTATACTTAATGCATTATTACTATCATGCCATTATCTTCTTAAATAATTCTTCTTCCTTTTATGGTGTGACCCTTTAGGTTCTCCATATTAAACCGGTTGTGAATAAATCAATTAGAACAATTTTAATCTTATTTAAATAAATAAATTAAACTAATAATCTATTTAAATAAATATCATTTTTATCTACAATAGGGATAAGCCTCCCTAGCGATCAACGACTTTTCAGATAAAATAGATTTTAACATTAATCATAAAAAAACCTGTGAGTTAATAGTTACCGTACAATTCAATTCTTCCACCATACAATGTCCCAATTAAATATAAGACATGAATTTACTATCAAATCTTATTTTATTTAATCATATGTATTTCGATTAGAAAATGCACAACTCCAAATAATGCAAATTAGAAACTCTTTCTAATTTCATTCCACCTTGGCCAAGGATTCCTAGGTTGTCATTTAACGAATCACATAGGACATATCTCCTCTTTTACTAGAGGTGATAGATTTTTTATTGATCATTCATTACCTCCATATGTAACTTATTATACCCAAGCATACCCTTTTATATACCCTAAAGGGCCTTAAGGAATAAGTCAAAGTATAATTCATTATATACAAGATACTATGATGATCTCAAGTCCAAGGATCACTTATACTACTATCACATTAGGAATTCCTATTGACAGGCGAGTAAAACTCCATTAGGTATTCCATAGCGAGTCACGTTCAGTGAACTTATTCTCCAATAAGCACCTACATACTTGCTTTAGTATCTCCACACAAATGACCATGAGATCAGTCATCCACATCCAATGAGCAAGCAACATATGTACCAATCTATCCGGATTTACTAATTCCCTTTTTAGTAATCCCACGATTGGGAACTATTTTAGTTTTTAAGTTTTCTTAGAATTTAGATCTCATTAGTATGATCATCATCACGATTCTAAAAGTATTGCTTAAAACTATGGGTTATTTACATATTATAAAAACAACACCATGTAGATAATTAAATGTCTTTAATAAATGAATATTTTATTAATAAATAAATGAGATTGTTTACAAAGTTTGTGCTTTATCATAATACATGATTGGCTTGTATGCACACTACTATCAATCTCCTACTTGCACTAAAGCCAATCGCCATGGTATCTCATACCCATCTTCTCTAAGTGACGATCAAACCGTTGTTGTGTTAAAACTTTAGTAAATGGATCTACAATGTTGTCTTGAGAGTCCACACGCTCCAAGGTTACGTCTCCTTTTTCAATGATCTCCCTGATCAAATGAAATCGCCGCAACACGTGTTTGGATTTCTGATAAGACCTGGGTTCCTTAGCCTGTGCAACCGCTCCAGTGTTGTCACAGTATACGGGAACTGCTTCTCCAATACTAGGAACCATACCAGGTTCTGTTATGAACTTCTTCATCCAAGCAGCTTCCTTTGCAGCTTCACTTGCAGCTATATACTCTACCTCTGTCACTGAATAAGCAACTGTTTGCTGCTTGGAACTCTTCCAACTCACTGCGCCTCCGTTCAAGGTAAACACATACCCTGAAACAGATTTACTGTCATCTTGGTTTGTTTGAAAACTTGAGTCCGTGAAGCCCTCGAGTTTTAATTCAAACCCACCGTAGATAAGAAAAATATCCTTAGTCCTTCTCAAGTATTTTAGGATATTCTTCACTGCTTTCCAGTGCTCTTCTCCTGGATTCGACTGGTATCTGCTCGTTACACTAAGTGTATGAGAAACATCCGGTCTAGTACTTACTCATACAGTTTCTCTTCTCAGGTGTCTTTGGAGCCTATTTTTTAGAGAGATGTATTCCATGGCTTATCGGCATGAGACCTCTTTTGGAATCTTCCATGCTAAACCTCTTTAGCATCATATAAATGTACGTTCCTTGGGATAAGCCAAGCATCCTTTTAAATCTATCTCTATAGATCTTTATCCCCAAAATATAGGATGTTTCTCCCAAGTCCTTCATGGAGAAGTGTTTAGATAACCAGATTTTAATCGAATGAAGCATAGGAATGTCATTCCCTATCAGTAATATATCATCAACATATAATACAAGGAATGAAACTGCGCTCCCACTAACCTTCTTGTACACACATGGTTCATCCTCGTTTTTGATAAAATCAAACTCTTTGTTTGTCTCATCAAAATGAATGTTCCATCTACGACAAGCTTGCTTCAATTCATAAATGGATCATTGTAGCTTACAGACTTGATTTGTTCCAACCTTTGAACCAAATCCCTCTGGCTGTGTCATATACACATCTTTCTCAAGTTTCCCATTGAGGAAGGCCGTTTTCACGTCCATTTGCCAGATTTCATAGTCGTTATAAGCTGCAATCGCAAGCAAAATCCGAATGGACTTGAGCATAGCTACTGGTGAGAAGGTTTCATTATAGTAAACTTCTTGTCTTTGTTTGAAACCTTTTGCAACCAGTCGGGCCTTATAGGTCTCTACCTTGACGTCTTTCTTTTAAAAACTCATTTACACCCAATAGGCTTAATGCCTTCAGGTGGTGAAACCAAAGTCCATACTTAGTTTTCATACATAGAGTCCATTTCGAATTTTATGGCTTCAAGCCATTTTCTCGAGTTTTTATTACTCATAGCCTGTTCGTAATTCAATGGATCATCATCATTCATGATGTGTACCTCATCATCATCCTCTATGACGAATCCATACCTCTCAGGTATCTTCGGTACTCTTCCAGATTTACGAATAGGGTGTGGTACAGTAGGTTCTTCCACTTGGTCAGGTACCTGACTTTGGTCCGTAGTAATTTGGGGTTCTTGAACTTCTTCAAGATTTATCTTGCTCCCACTGACCCTTTCATGGATAAACTCATTTTCCAAGAAGGCGGCATGTTTCGCAATAAACACATTTTGATCAGTTGGATGACAGAAATAATACCCTACGGTTTCTTTAGGGTATCCCACAAATCTACACTTACCGGATTTAGTCTGTAGCTTATTATTTTCAAACTTTTTGACATACGCTGGACAACCCCAAGTCTTAACATGCTTAAGATTTGGTTTCCTCCCCTTCCACATCTCATATTGAGTCTTTGGGGCGAATTTGGTAGGTACCTTATTAAGCAGGTATGCAGCCGTTTCTACGGCGTAACCCCAGAAAGAAATTAGAAGATCGGTAAAACTCATCATGGATCGAACCATGTCCAACAATGTTCAATATCTCATTTCAGATACTTCATTCAACAGTGGTGTACTTGGTGGAGTCCATTGTGAGATTATACCATTATCTTTGAGAGAATTGAGAAACTCACCACTTAAGTATCCTGCACCTCGATCTGGTCGAAGTATCTTAATACTCTTGCCTGTTTGTTTCTCTACTTCACTTCTGAACTCTTTGAACTTTTCAAATGATTCTGATTTGTATTTCATTAAATACACATCCAAATCTTGAGTGATCATCAGTGAAAGTAATAAAATAAGAATACTCACCCCGTGCATTTATTATCATAGGTCCACAAATGTCTGTGTGAATCAACGCTAAAAACTCTGTAACTCTTGCTCCTTTTCCACTAAAAGGTGATTTAGTCATTTTACCTATGAGACAAGATTCAAATGTTGGATATGATTCATAATTAGATAGCTCTAAGAGCTCATCCTTATGCAACTTGGATAATCTTGTTTCATTAATATGACCGAGTCTACAGTGCCACATATAGGTATAATTAACATTATCTCTTTTCCTTTTCTTAGTTTGTTTAATTTGAAGTATATTTTCATTCAAGTCAAGTATATAAAGTCCATTTCGCAGATTTCCAATACCATATAAAATATTATTTTTATAAATTGAACAACTGTTGTTCTTTATAATAACGTCATATCCTTCCATATCCAATATAGAAATAGAAATAATATTTCTAATAATATTCGGAACAAAATAACAATTATTTAGATAAATGGACTTGCTCGAAGGCATCACTAAACAATAAGTTTTAGGGACAGTTGAATTTAAGACATAAGAAATCTTTTCAGCAGTAAGAACTATTCTAGATTTCTTAGTCAGTCCGTATAATTCGGTCCGGTAAGCTTATTAGCATCAAGTATGCTTCTCAGTGAGATTAGTGATTTTAACATTTTTAAAATTCTGCATGTGAAAAGACAACATTTTAGCAAACATTCATTTAATTAATTTTCATACCAAAATAAATTTAGGTCTTTATTTTAAATTGCTATCTCCCACTATTTTCATCAAACTATCTTACCCTCACTTATATAGTTGGGCAATATCTAATTAAATATTTGCTAGTGAGAATAAGGATCTCATTTCAAATGTATATAATCTTATGGATAGCACAACAAACGATATACAAATAAATAGGTAGACAACTCTTGTCAATTACATCAACATGTAACTCCTTTTATTTTTTCTCTTAAATCATAATGGTCAAGTGTGTGCACATCCGAACTAAAATGATTTAAGTTAAGTTCAGCTTAGCACTTCCATAAATTCGAAAAAGAAAAATGTTCGTCCTTGTGGATAGCACAACAAGACTATATTGTTCAATTTTCTTGGTAAGCATCAAATGTGATTAATTAACATCTTAAATACGCAATACTCGCCTTGTGGATAGCACAACAAGCTCATATTAAATATTTAATACTCTATTAATTTATCATGCTAGAAGGCAACGTTCGATATTCCAAATATCATTGAACGCTTCAGACTTAATATAATTTTTTTGAGGGGTTTGTTATTATTTGTCTCATCTTGTTTAGCGTGCATGCACATATATATATAAAATACGCGTCATTTTATTAAACATGCAAAGCATGTTTGCATAAAATATAATATATATAATATTTGACATGCACATATAAAATACTATATTCTACCATATGGACTTTTATTCCAGTTTGGTTCATTAGAGCCACCAAGTGAATCAAAAGGTCAAACCTAGGAGTGCAAGAATTAAATTTAAATATAACTATTACATTTAAACCCGGGCTCCATACAAATGGGTCTTCATGCGCTCCATTCTCCTTGGTCTCCAGTTTCTTCAAGATAATTCTAACTTTCTCTATTACATAAACTATTTAAAATAAATAGAAACCTTGATCAGCGGTCAAGGGGAAGTACATAGGAGGGAGATAGAATTTACGTCGAGAATAAAACTAGAGAAGACAAGGTACGCAGACCCCATTTAATAAAACCTATTCATTCATGCATTCAACTAAAATAAAATCCAATCACATTGGTCAATAGTCCATAATCAACCCCATTTATTATCATACACATCAACATATGCATCAATAAATAACCATTCATCTTATGAATTATAAAGTCATTCCATATATAGATCGATGTCATTTAATGGACAAAAGTTTTGCTAAATTTTATTTTTGAAACAAAATAAACTCTTTTATTTTAATCAAAAACAAATCCAAATTAAACTCCTTTAATTTTAGCAATCTGAAATCATATTTCAGATAAAATAAACATCTTTATTTTAAACTTTCATAAATTAAATAAACCATTTACTTAATTAATAAAAATCAGATTTTTCAGATTCTGTCCAGGGGATGGCGCAGCTGCGCCCAGAATGAACTGGGAAACGGCGCAGCTGCACTGCTTTGCTGAACAGATAGATTTTGCTGAACGGCGTAGCTACGCCCAGAATGAACTGGGTAACGGCGCAACTGCGCTGTTCATCGCAGAATCTGCATAATTTGATTTTTGTCTAGAAAATTCGATCCAATCTCACATCAATTCATACATGGAATCATAAAATTGATAATTAGCACAAAGTTAGGCTCTGATACCACTGTTGGGTTTGTACGTTATGCAAACATGCAATCAAATCACATAAATAAGGGCGGAAGCGCGATAATTAAGGTTTTAAAATTTTTATACAAACCCATGCCATGATCATGCTTTGTGCTCAATTATCAATAACAGAAAAGTAAGGATGATTAAGAATCATACCCTTGAAGAACCTAGCTTCCTCAGGTACAAGTTGTACTCCTTGCTCTCCTTTGATCTTCTTAAATTCTCTGTAATGGCTCCTTCCTTTGATCAATGTCAGTCACCCAATTGTTTGGCCTCTAGAGGTGATCCACCAAGGAAGATGAAGAACTCAGGAAAGATGGGTAGTTGGCTTAACCCTTTCCTACTCTCTGTAGAAAATATGTGTACTTCCAACTCTTGGAAAAACTCACGTACCTTGTATCTGATATAAGACTATCTTATATAGATATTAGCTTAACCCTACTAATCTAATTAAAATATTTTCTTTAATTAATTAATTAGACACTTTTAATTAATTTGGCTTCTCAACATATTGGGATTAATTAAACTTTTTAATTAATTTGCCTCCTAATCTCATTAGGATTGAGTGAGAGTACTAATATTAAATTAATTTCTAAACTCCTTTAGAATTAAAATACTAATAATAATATTAGTAAGACACCTCTTATTAATTTATATTTAATATTTTTAAAATATTAAATAATAAATATTAAGCTATTTAATTTATTCTGTCACAATAGATTAAATTAATTATACTTAATGCATTATTACTATCATGCCATTATCTTCTTAAATAATTCTTCTTTTTTTTATGGTGTGGCCCTTTAGGTTCTCCATATTAAATCGGTTGCGAATAAATCAATTAGAACAATTCTAATCTTATTTAAATAAATAAATTAAACTAATAATCTATTGAAATAAATAACATTTATTCTATAATAGGGATAAGCCTCCCTAGCGATCAATGACTTTTCAGATAATATAGATTTCAACATTAATCATAAAAACCTGTGAGTTAATAGTTACTGTACAATTCAATCCTTCCACCATACAATGTCCCAATTAAATATAAGACATGGATTTACTGCCAAGTCTTATTTTATTTAATCATATGTATTTCGATTAGAAAATGCACAACTCCAAATAATATAAATTAGAAACTCTTTCTAATTTTATTCCACCTTGTCCAAGGATTCCTGGGTTGTCATTTAACGAATCACATAGGACATATCTTCTCTTTTACTAGAGGTGATAGATTCTTTATTGATCATTCATTACCTCCATATGTAACTTATTATACCCAAGCATACCCTTTTATATACCCTAAAGGGCCTTAAAGAATAAGTCAAAGTATAATTCATTACATACAAGATACTATGATGATCTCAAGTCCAAGGATCACTTGTATTATTATCACATTAGGAATTCCTATTGACAGGCGAGTAAAACTCCATTAAGTATTCCATAGCGAGTCACGTTCAGTGAACTTATTCTCCAATAAGCACCTACATACTTGTTTTAGTATTTCTACACAAATGACCATGAGATCAGTCATCCTCATCCAATGAGCAAGCAACATATGTGCCAATCTATCCGAATTTACTAATCCCCTTTTTAGTAATCCCACGATTGGGAACTATTTTAGTTTTTAAGCTTACTTAGAATTTAGATCTCATTAGCATGATCATCATCATGATTCTAAAAATATTGCTCAAAACTATGGGTTATTTACATATTATAAAAATAGCACCATGTAGATAATTAAATACCTTTAATAAATAAATATTTTATTAATAAATAAATAAGATTGTTTACAAAGTATGTGCTTTATCATCATACATGATTGGCTTGTATGCACACTACTATCAAGTTGTACAAATGATAGTTTCAAGATGATTGCCATTTATATATGCAGAATAGTAAATAGGGAATGAAGAGACACCGCGCGTTTGGTTTATCAGAGGCTGACCTATCTTAGGATTACTCCCACGGGTTTTTTGAAATTGGTTACCAGATCTTCGCAATTTACTTGATGAAAACAACCATTTTTCAATTAGAGCGGATCTGAGTGGTGCCTTTCCTTAGCCTCACAATGGAAATACCTAGAGGAGTCCATTAATAAACAATCGACGGGATTGCCTCCTAATGGAGGTGATAGTAGTGTGCATACAAGCCAATCATGTATGATGATAAAGCACATACTTTGTAAACAATCTTATTTATTTATTAATAAAATATTTATTTATTAAAGGTATTTAATTATCTACATGGTGCTGTTTTTATAATATGTAAATAACCCATAGTTTTAAGCAATGCTTTTAGAATCATGATGTTGATCATGCTAATGAGATCTAAATTCTTAGAAAGCTTTAAAACTAAAATAGTTCCCAATTGTGGGATTACTAAAAAGGGGATTAGTAAATCCGGATAGATTGGTACATATGTTGCTTGCTCATTGGATGAGGATGACTGATCTCATGGTCATTTGTGTGGAGACACTAAAGCAAGTATGTAGGTGCTTATTGGAGAATAAGTTCACTGAACGTGACTCGCTATGGAATACCTAATGGAGTTTTACTCGCCTGTCAATAGGAATTCCTAATGTGATAGTAGTACATGTGATCCTTGGACTTGAGATCATCATAGTATCTTGTATGTAACAAATTATACTTTGACTAATTCCTTAAGGCCTTTTAAGGCATATATAGGGTATGCTTAGGTGTAATGAGTTACATATGGAGATAATGAATGATCAATAAAGAATCTACCACCTCTAGTAAAAGAGGAGATATGTCCTATGTGATTCGTTAAATGACAACCCAGGAATCCTTGGCCAAGGTAGAATGAAATTAGAAAGAGGTTTTTAATTTGCATTATTTGAAGTTGTGCATTTTCTAATCGAAATACATATGATTAAATAAATTAAGACTTGACAGTAAATCCATGTCTTATATTTAATTGGGACATTGTATGGTGGAAAGATTGAATTGTACAGTAACTATTAACTCATAGGTTCTTTTATGATTAATGTTGAAATCTATATTATCTGGAAAGTCGTTGATCGCTAGGGAGGCTTATCCCTATTGTAGAATAAATGTTATTTATTTAAATAGATTATTAGTTTAATTTATTTATTTAAATAAGATTAGAATTGTTCTAATTGATTTATTCACAACCGGTTTAATATGGAGAACCTAAAGGGTCACACCATAAAAGGAAGAAGAATTATTTAAGAAGAAAATGGCATGATAGTAATAATGCATTAAGTATAATTAATTTAATCTATGATGATAGAATAAATTAAATAGCTTAATGTTTATTATTTAATATTATTATTATTATTATTATTATTATTTTAATTCTAAAGGAGTTTAGGAATTAATATAATATCAGTACTCTCTCTCAATCCTAATAAAGATTAGGATATAAATTAATTAAAAGTATTTAATTAATTAATTAAATAAAATCCTATTCTAATTGGATTAGGAGGGTTAACCTAATATCTATATAAGAGAGTCTTATATCAGAAATAAGGTAGAGATGTGAAATTTTCCAAGAGTTGGGAGTACACATATTCTATAGAGATAGAAACAAGGGTTAAGCCAATAACCTATCTTCTTGAGTTCTTCATCTTCCTTGGTGGATCACCGTTAGAGGCCAAACATTTGGGTGGCTGACATTATTCAAGGGAAGGAGCCACTATCAGAGGAATCAAAGGAGTAGAACTTGTACCTGAGGAAACTTAGATCTTCAAAGGTATAATTCCATGTTCTCTCTTTTCTGTTATTGATAACAAGCACAAAGCATGATCATGGTTATGGGTTTGTATAAATTTTGAAAACCTAGTTTTTACGTTTCCTCCCTATTTATGTGATTTGATTGCATGATTGCGTTACATACAAACCCAACAGGAGGTACCACACAACATACATTCACATACATTCACGTCCTCACCTATACAATTATGATGACATTGTGCGAAGCACTAATATATTGTGTGAGGCACTAATAAAAAAATGCTTAAAGATTGAGACAATTATAACACACAAAGATCATTCACACAAGATGCACATGCAAAAATGAAAATCAAAATAAGATTGAACGCGGCTTAAGCCCTCTTTAGTCCCCAGCAGAGTCGCCACCTGTCGATGCCGGGAAAATTTTCTTTTTCTTTTGGCGTTGCCCGTCCTTCCTAAGTTTATGTTATTTGTTTTTACCCTTTTGCGTTCGCTATGTCTATGGATTTTATTAAAGGGTGATGTTTTAGGAGAGCGGTGCCGACATAAGTGTCGACGAATTTTGAAAAGATTGATTTTATTATTCTTATGATTGGACCGAATGAGACAGAGTCGCCAGTTGGTATGGTTTAAATGGATGTACCAACTCATCCGAGTTTTAACAGTTTTTGCAATATGGTTCAATATGTGACTCCGAAAGATTGGTCTGAAACCCAAGATTCGTGAAATTTGGGGGCTAGGTTAAGCGGGGGGAAGGTGTTAGGCACCCCCCGACTCCCGTGAAAATACGGTACCACATCTTATTGATTTCCTATGCATCAAATGTGTGTGTGTGTGTGTGAGTGTGTGTGTGTGTGTGTTTTATTTAGAAAGTTTTATTCTAAGCCTCATTGTGAGTTATTTGGAAGTAGTGTCGTTCCTCTTTTGTACCTATGTACGAATGGTTTAATTTAGGAAAAGTTCATTTTTAGACAAAATATACATTTCATAAGATATTTTGGGAAAACACAAGGTTTTCAAATCCTTCGCCTGAATAGTAATCGAGGACTTTTGATACTTCCATTTATGATCTAATGTCTATTCCCGAACCGCTTTATTATTATTGAAAGCTCTTTGTGGTTTTATTGGAAATCGTTTTAGTGATGGGCACGCAAAAAACGTCAAAAGGGTCAGATCATCATCTGGGATGTAAGTCATCTTGATGAATCCGAGCACCCACAATTAAAGTTTTTACTATCATGGGATCTTGAATCCAACTTCTCGGGACTAACCCTTCGAGTTCGTCTTCAAGATCAAAATATTACATATACAAGGATATTTTGCGATATTTAAACATTACATCACAAAAACGATCCATCGTGGGAATCAAGTCAGGATCCAATCATGGGATCTCGACACCGAGATTCCTAGGCTCACATCATGATACTTAAATATGTATGTACAACGTCCTAGGATTTGATATTAGATGATTTCATCTGTTGAAATCACCATTTCGAACAATTTCATACCTCTTTCGCCTCTAGATATAGATCTAGGGCTATACGGGGTAAACAGGGCCGATTAAAAGCAGTAAATACGTAGATCTACCATGGATCTAAGCCGAACTAGCATACGCGTTAAAGCTTCATGCTTAATAACCACTCAAAAGGCTATATCCGGCTCTAGCCTTCGGACTTAATTTACAACCAAATATGCACAATATAATCGATAGAAACTCAATATCTACCAATTACTACACAATATACTTAGAAAGAAACAAGTTTAACTAGATTCAAGCAATATATAACATCAATCTAGTATATTGAACAAAGTTTACAAAGAACGTAGCTAAAAAGAGTGTTTTTTCACCTTAGGGGACGCGTGAACAAGCATTTTATCACCCGGGATCAACTAGGAATGCTCTCGGGACTCCAAGTAGATGTTAAACAAGATCAAACAACTCAAAGTTGGTGTATATGGATCAAACCCGAGGGTTTCTCTCTAGAAATTAGTTTCTCTTTCTAAAACTCTTCTTTTTTTTTCTAAATGAGCTGATATTGCTCTATTAAATCATCGGAGCCAGCCGCATATATACATGTGGCTAGGCCCCACGGGTCCTGCCGTCTCGAAGTTTGTTCCTTCGGTCTCGGTTCGGAGAAAGTTGATCTTTGCATACCAAACTTTCATCTTTGCAGAAGGCTGCGGAATAAGGTCGAGTCTGACTAAATCGGGGTTCGGGAAGATGATGATGGTAGCTGAGGTGTATCTTCCGGTTCCAGACTGCAGTTAGCTGGCTTATCTTTGATGGCACACAGTTCAAGGTTTGCTAAGGTGGCTTTTGGTGTGACGCCCCCAAAATAGGTTCACACAGCCAATTCTGAGTCGCTAAATATATGGTACAGGATCCAAATACAAATCTTTTTATATCAAACGATCGTGCAAAATACGACCACACAAACTATGAGCTTCAATACAGATCATATATAATACAAAAATATAAACACTCAAATAAGTCCTCATTACAATTATTATCACACTATATTACAAAATAGTGAGGACTACTATAGTGCTATCTCGGACCATCACTCCATTCGCCGACTAGTCCCAGCTATATTCTCATTTCCTGAAGAGAACAATGAAAGAAAAGGGTGAGCTCAACTTGCCCAGTAAAGAATATTATGACTAAGATAATAAAGAATAAATTATCGTTAGCCTTCAATAAATCAGATAAAATATTATGGACAACAAGTTTTAGATCAACAACTGCAGCGAAAATAACAATCCATTAGAAGAGTTAAGTAGAGAATGATGTCTACTATCTTCTATGATTTAAAAGTCCATCATCAATATTTTATCCCTGTAACATCAAACAATAAATATTTCAAATCAACGAATTATCTTTGCACTACGGGCCAAAGATATTCATTTGTATCAACAGTGGTTATGATCATGCCAAACACCTGTCCATCTTTGCACTACGGGCCAAAGATATTCATCAATCAACAGTTCATCTTTGCACCACGGCCAAAGATAACTTTCACCATAATTTAAGTTTGAGGATTATGACAATGATATAAACAATAAATCTAGTGAGATCAAGGACAAATAATAAAGATTTATAATTCAATTTATCTAGAGTTCAAGAATGAAGATCAAAATATGGATCCAATTTCAAGAATAAGATCCATAAAGGATAACTTAGACAAAGAAAATAAAATTTAATTTTGTTATAAATAGTACTGTATGTATGAATAGTACTGTATGAATAGTACCGTATGAATAGTACCCTGAAATGAAAAGATAAAAATTTCATAAGAAAGGTCAGACCAATATTCTAATGAAATGATATTAGATGAAGCGCAAACCTTAAGAAATTTTTAATCATTTCAGGAATTATAGAAACAATACTTACCGTAGTAAGTTTAAATTTGGGAATATGAAATAAAATATTTTCACTTTCATAATATGAAATATGAAAGAAAATAATATCATTTACGAATATTGAAAGAAAATAACATCCTTTACGAGAAAAATAATATCTTTTATTGGGCTAGTTGAACTCACCCTTTTCTTTCATTGTTCTCTTCAGGAAATGAGAATATAGTTGTGACTATTCGGAGAATGGAGTGATGGTCCAAGATAGCACTATAGTAGTCCTCACTATTTTGTAATATAGTGTGATAATAATTATAATGAGGACTTAGTTGAGCGTTTATATTTTTGTATTATATACGATCTGTATTGAAGTTCATAGTTTGTGTGGACATATTTTGCACGACCGTTTGATATAAAAAGAGTTGTATTTGGATTCTGTACCATGTATTTAGCGACTCAGAATGGGTTGTGTGAACCTATTTTGGGGGCGTCCCAGTTGGTATCAGAGCTTAGGGATATAATCTCTGGCGGAGATCTGGAAATAGAACTAGAAGGGGAGAGACGAGTAAAACCTTCTCTAGTGTATCCTACCTAAGCTTACTTGTTATTTAATTGGTTGGTCGGAACATAAGGATAATATGTGACATGTCAATTTCTTTAATTAACCCTTGTTTTGTGTCAGTATTTGAGAATTGCATCTGAAAATCTAAGCAATGGAGCATTTGAGACCATTGAGACACCGCTAATCATCAACTAGGATAATGTGCATCAGAAAGGCAATAATCTTCCTGTAAACAACACCACCGGTCAAACGATGAATGATGGGATGTTTAGAAGCTTTCTACAATTCATGCAAAACCAGATGAGAGAGACTCCTGTTCAAAATACAGGTGAAAACAATGATAACTCTTTCTTATATTGTGGCATGGATAAAATGTATACAAGATATAACCTAAAAGTACATATAATATATAACATAAGTATATGGTATGTGTATTGTAATACAAGTGTAGCATGTAGTTCATTTGCAAATGCTGAGATTGATATTGCTTGTCCCATAATATAAGGCACTTCTTCTCCTTCACGTGCATAGCCATAAGGCCTAAGCCTACTTTCTACTCCTCAAACTCAGTAAAATCAGAGCAACGATGAACAAAGATGTGGATTTCATGATTGCCTTCAACAACTAATTACCTACCCTTTAATAACCTTCATGCAATCCTTCAATCCATGGGTTTAATTTAGTGAAAAATGACAATGTCTATATAATATTTCTTCTATAAATATGAACTCTTTTCTTTATTTTCAATTTGCTGAGAGTTTGCATAAGTGGTGAGTGAAAGCAATATATAGATATATATATATATATATATATATAAATATATATCAGTAGAAGAAGTTTGGACTAGCAGTAAGTTCTATTTGAATTCTAGCAGAGATATAATCCCTCTTTCATTGTTCTTCATTTATGTTCACTGTCAAATTTTTGATTCTTGAATTAAGCAAGAACTTTATGATTTTGCAATTTGATAATGTTAATTAGTTGCAATATTAGCTTTTAAATATATTGGTAATGCAATGCTGTTAGTTATAACCGAATTCGTGAAGAATTTTTGTGATTGGGCTAAGTTTCTGTCGTAGCTGCCTGCTATTTGGTGTGAACCAGTAGTGGCGCAGCTGCGCCGGTTTAAGCCTGGGATGCTGCGCAGCTGCGCCGGTCCCCTGCTCCAGTTGCTGCTTTCTGCATCAGTTATTGTTATGTGATAGTTTTCTTGCATTGATTTAAACGAGCATGTTAACATGGGTAGTACGTATATATGGGTATTTAAACCTAATATAAGCATGTTCAAGCTAAGATGGTATACATTTCGACGAAACGACTTATGGTTTTCAAAATAAACTTAGAGTTTTAAAAGGGGACTTTTATATATTACATTTATGTTCATATTCCAACTTTTGACACATATTAATATGAATTAAGAAATATGCATGTTGACTTGCGTAGATATGTTTCGTAATGTAACAAGAGCATATTGGACTTCGTTGGTAAATAATTACTAACGAAAATGTAAGTTTCAAGGGTGAGCCTTGGCACATAAATATCATACATACATTTTGATTTTGCGAGCATGTTTAGGTGACTTAGAAATGCATGAATAACCCGTTAACTTGTGTTTATATGATTCGTAAGGAAGCATGAACATGTTGGACTTATTAGTGAACTTTACTAATAAAAATATGAACTTTGAATGTGAATGTTAACATGCTACTTTAAGATTGAATTTTGAAATTTATGAATATGTTTGGTAGTGCTTTTAACCTCATTGATATGTCATACACGTACATATGCCATGTTAGATGCCATGAAAACTAGTTGAGCATAAGTGAAGCATGATTTAAGCTAAGTAACATTACTAGTCATGTGTATAGGAAATAGAAACTTACAAGCATGCCTGAAACAAGTTATGTGATTACCTCATATGTTTAAAATAACCAACACGATAGCTAATGTGATTTCATGGTCCCGAGTTATTAAAAGTGTTAACTTAGGACCTATATCATGAAAGATTGAACTTAGAAAGGTTAGACAATTATGGGAGTACCCTTTAACATGTATGCATGCTATGTGAGATCATATGTTAATACTTAAATCCGATTTCGATGGTTAACTTATAATAATGCTATAACTTGATAAATAGGAAATATTTGCTATTTGTTATGGTCTTATATGTTAGTAATGATATAAATTGAGAAGAGGAACGTTAAGAATAGAAGACATTGAAGGTTATATCAATCGAGTCTTGTGGATTCATTTGATACTATACATGGTATGATTGTATAGTAAGGTTAAAGACGTAAACTTATATGTGGATTTTATATATAAGATAAAGTATACTGTCAAACTATATTACTAATGGATATCATATATACGTAACTATATTACGATAGAAATTCAAAAGGGTTGAACTACTTTACGTGGATAGACTACGCTTAAGGCAAGTATCCGAACCCTACTTTTATTATGTTGCAAGTATCCTATCCTTGTGTTTACTTTATTCAAGGAACGTTGTAAGCAAGTTTCCTGACTTTCACCCATTCATAATGCAAGTTCTTACCCTACTTTTATCGAGCAAGGTTCCTAACTTCATTTGATTTATATATTGAATGCAAGTATTTGACTACTCTTTTTATTGAGCAAGTATTTGATTCATACTCTTTATTGAACACATAATTGAGCTTGTACTATCATTGATCGTACGAATAAATAGGTGCTAGAATAATTCTTGCCTTTCAAAATTATATTTCATAGCTTGATTTAAATCACGATTATATTCTTCGAATTATTGTTGCGAGTATTGAACTCATAAATTGTTCTTATATACATTGTTGAAATTGTCTACGCCATTTGATTCGGCTAGACCAATATCATGAATTGGAAAGCGATCCACACCAATTGCCTTGGTGCAGACTCTTATAAATTGACTGAGTTGAACAACCCTCGTAGAAAGGGAAACTATATAGTCGGGGTGCCGACAGTAGTGTGATAGGTTATGCATAACACCAGGTACGATAGGCTGATCCCCTAATTGTACTTGTTTGGGTTACCAAAAATATTTTTGGTGATTCTAGTAGAAGTTTGTGGTTCTCAGCAACCACTCAATATCCAGTATTTATTAACTTGAAACTTTGAACTCGTTGGATTCTTTTATTAATCCTTGGTTCACAGTGACACTTAGTGATATTTATTCATTCACTTGAAATTGTTAAAACTTTTGAATCCTTTAATAACTTCTCGACCCGTGGTGGTCTTTATTTAACTTCATAGAATAGATTTAGAAGTCATTTATATTTATTTTGTTCACAACATTCTTATTTGAATTCCTGAGCGATTAATTATCGTTTTACTCTTGAGATTAAGAACCATATATATTCCTGTTCATATTTATTGGCATATTACTTGCTGAGCAAATTTGTTGCTCACTCTTGCTTCCCATAAACATTCCAGTTAGGGCAAGGCAAGGTGGAACCCCAGGACAGGATAAGAGCGAAGGCAAGGCTATGAAGTAGCTGTGCTTATCTATATTAGGATGTTTCCTTTATGTTGTATTAAGACTTATTTAATGTTATGTATTAAGATATGTTTGATTTAAGTTATGAAGTGTATTAGTAATAGTTTCAAGACTTGGGACGAGAATATTTATGTTATATCAATATAAATTATTCTGTTATTCGTCTGTTTGAGATTTTAGTTGTTATTAGAATTAGCACGTGACGAACCGAATTCAAGATCAGTGACGGTCCGAATTTGGGAGCATCACAGGTTGGTATCAAAGCTGTAGGTTATAAACCTTAGGAGCGAGTATTTAGACTATAACCTTAGAAGAATTTATAGAATAGAAGGAGATAAAACTCATGGAGAGTTTCTTAGAAAGATAGTAGTGTTATGAAATATATTTTCATTCCATATAATAAAATTATGTTTTACTCAGAGATAATAATAAAGTTTATTGGTTTTATAATTACGGATGTCCAAGATAGGTAAACCTAGTAGGACCATGGAAGAGGAACCACGTAAGGTACATGTGGTGTCCGCAACACCCTTTATAATTGAGCCAATAACGGTAGTAGCCTTAACCTAGGAGGAGAGGGAATCGAAATCCAAGCAGAAATCCACGGTGAAAGTTTTCTTTCGGGATTTTGTACCATGTATTTAGCGACTCAGAATGGGTTGTGTGAACCTATTTTGGGGGCATCCCAGTTGGTATCAGAGCTTAGGGATATGATCTCTGGCGGAGATCTGGAAATAGAACTAGAAGGGGAGAGACGAGTAAAACCTTCTCTAGTGTATCCTACCTAAGCTTACTTGTTATTTAATTGGTTGGTCGGAACATAGGGATAATATGTGACATGTCAATTTCTTTAATTAACCCTTGTTTTGTGGCAGTATTTGAGAATTGCATCTGAAAATCTAAGCAATGGAGCATTTGAGACCATTAAGACACCGCTAATCACCAACCAGGATAATGTGCATCAGAAAGGCAATAATCCTCCTGTAAACAACACCACCGATCAAATGATGAACAATGGGATGTTTAGAAGCTTTCTACAATTCATGCAAAACCAGACGAAAGAGACTCCTGTTCAAAATGCAGGTGGAAATAATGATAACTCTTTCTTATTCTCTTCTGGATCTTTTCACATTCCTCATCATGTAGTTGTGCCTCTTTCACTTTGTCCACCAAAGTTGAGCCGGTAATTACTTGAAACAATTTCTCCTCCGCCACATTCGGATACTGAACTTCTAGCTCCAACTTATCCATCTCATTTACCAACTGTTTCTGAGCAGTTATCAACATGTACTTCTCACGACCCTTTCTACTTAAGGCGTCGGCAACGACGTTAGCTTTACCCAGATAGTATAGAATTTCGCAATCGTAGTCCTTGATAAGCTCCAACCATCTTCTTTGGCGCATATTCAAATCTTTATGTGTAAAAATGTACTTCAGACTCTTATGATCTATGTATATCTCACACTTTTCTCCATATAGGTAGTATCTCCATGTCTTCAAAGAAAACACTATTGCATCCAATTCCAAGTCATGGGTCGGATACCCTTTCTCATAGTCCTTCAGCTACGTGATTCATAAGCAATAACTTTTCCGTTCTGCATCAGCACACAGCCTAATCCCTTATGTGAAGCATTGCTATAAACCACTAAATTTCATGTACTATCAGGCAATGACAGCACAGGTGCAGTACTCAACCTCTTCTTCAGTTCTTGAAAACTTTCCTCACACTTTTCCGTCCAAATGAACTTAACCGTCTTCCGAGTTAAATTTGTCAACGGAGTTGAGATTTTGGAAAAATCTTGTATAAATCTTCTATAATAACATGCCAATCCCAAGAAAGTCCTCACTTCTGACGGTATCTTCAGTTGATCCCAATTTATTACAGCTTCAACCTTCGACGGATCTACTAAAATCCCATCTTTGTCAATCACGTGGCCAAGAAATTGCACACATTCTAACCAGAATTCGCACCTCGAGAATTTCGCATACAACTTCTCCTGTCTCAGCGATTCTAATGTCAGCCTCAAATGTTCAGTATGTTCCTCCTTAGTCTTAGAATAAACCAAAATGTCATCTATAAACACCACTATGAACTTGTCCAGAAATGGCTTAAACACTCTATTCATTAAGTCCATAAATGTTGCTGGTGCATTCGTTAAACCAAATGACATCACCAAGAACTCGTAATGTCCATATCGAGTTCTAAATGCCGTCTTCGGTACATCCTCTCTTCTTACCTTCAACTGATGATACCCACTTCTCAAATCTATTTTTGAGAAGTACCTAGCACCCTTCAGTTGATCGAACAAGTCATCAATTCTAGGTAAAGGATACTTATTCTTGATTGTGGCTTTGTTCAACTCCCTATAATCAATGCAAAGCGCATCGATCCATCCTTATTCTTCACGAACAATATCGGCACTCCCCACGGTGATACGCTCGGCTGGATATACTTCTTGTCTAGCAATTCCTGTAGTTGAACAATTAATTCCTTCATCTCGACTGGAGCCATTTGGTACAGGGATTTCGATATCGGAGCAGTCCCCGGTGCTAAGTCGATCACGAACTCTATCTCTCTATCTGACGAAAGTCCTAGCAAATCGCTCAAAAACACATCCACAAATTCCTTAACCACTGATATCTCTTCCATCTTTGGACTCTCATTACGAGTATCCACTATGTAGGCTAAGTACCCTACACAGCCTTACTTCAATAACTTCTTGTCTTGCATAATCATCAGACAACTCGTTTGTCTAGGCGATTTGCTACCATAAAACACTACCTTCTACGGAGTTGTAAGGTTTACAGTTTTCTTCTGGCAATTAATTACCGCCCCATGGTTGAACAACCAATCCATTCCTAATATAACATCGAATTCCCCAAGTTTAATTGGAATTAAATCTACCATAAACTCATGACCCTTAATGTTCAACCTACAGTCCTTGTGTACAAACCTAACAGGAATAACCTCCCTATTTGCAATATTTATGTTCAAAGGGTAAATTAATTCCTCCTTAGGTAAGTCTAAAGTCTTAGCAAAGTCATCAGATATGAATGAACAAGTAGCACCCGAATCAAATAATACGTAAGCATTAATACTATTGACCGGAACAATACCTAACACCACATCTTTTGACTGCACAGCATCCTGCACGGTCTTATTGAATGTTCTAGTAGTGGGTCGGCTAGCTTGCAGTGGTCCAGCGATAGCCAAAGTGTTGCCGCTACCATTTCCTCTCCCTCTTGTCGACCCTACAGCTGGCTTCTTTGGCCAATCCCGGGCCTTATGATCCTTATACCCGCATGTGAAGCATGCTCCCTTCTTCAGGTTAGGATAATTTGGTGCAATGTGACCTTCATGACCACAGTTGAAACACACTCACCTTCCCCTCAAACACACCCCAGAGTGATTCTTCCTGCATGTAGCACATGCTTTAATTCTTCTCTTCTGCTGGCTTCCCTATTGACTCCCAGCAGATGTGTTGTCGTTCCACTTTCTCTTCTGGTTGGTACCACTACCACTAGCCTTGTTCTCAGTCTCATTCTTCTTCTTCTTCTGGTCCTGATTGTATTTGGTTAAGGTATCGCTTTCTCCTTCTACGATGATCGCCTTTTCCAACACTGCATCAAATGTATTCAGCTGTAACATAGAGACCTTACTGTACAGCCAGGGCTTCAATCCCTGCTCGAATCTTCTTGCCTTTTTCTCGTCAGTACTAACCTGGTATGTTGCAAACCTTGCCAGCTCATTGAATTTTGCAACGTACTCTGGCACCGTCATCGTTCCCTGCTTCAGCTCTAGAAACTGAACCTCCATCTGGTTCTGCGAGCTTACTGGAAAGTACATTTCAAAGAACATCTCTTTGAATCGGTCCCATGCTATCACACCTTCTCCTCCCCGAGTCTTGTTAGCCTGCCACCAGTAGCTAGCTTCCGACTTCAGCATAAATGTCGCGAAAGTCGTCTTCTGGTCATCGTTAATTCTGGCCACATCAAAGACCTTCTCCATTTTCATCACCCATGTCTGGGCCTCTATCGGGTTCACAGATCCCTGGAATTCCAGTGGTCATACCACTTTGAATTCTTTAAACGTCGCAGCTTAAACTTGCCGCTGATTTGCAAGCGCTCCCATCAGTAGGTTCACCAGTTACTGAACTGGATTGGCATTCGTCCCATCGTTGTTGTTGTTGTTTATAGAACCCTCTTATGATTGACATACTATTCTTCTTCTAGGAGGCATCTTTCTGTTAAGACATACCATTATTAGATCCCTTACTCATCTCTTAAATATTCAAGTTCAAACTTAAACATTTAAAATAAATCAATTCACACTTGAACACATAGCACGTCAATAAACTTTGTTATTTTATTCATTCATAGTTTTAAAATATAGAATAGATAACATCTCTGCTATTTACATCATCTTTCCTGAACTGAAACAAGTTGCAAGATTACATCGTTATCTTATCCCTTTATTATTTCAAATTCTTGGACTTACAATTATTTATTACATAAACAAACAAATAGTTTATATCTTCTACTATCTAGGCATGCTAAGACGTCGCACAGCCTCTCCACGTTCTTCTTCCATCACCCGGAACACTGTTCTACGATCCACCATATACCACGGTAAATTCTTGAACTGAGTTGGGTAATAAAAGACACAATCCGGGGCCCTATCTATAGCCAAATGAAAAGCGTATTCCGTCTCCTTCAATTTGGCCTTCTTCGCTTGAACCTCGTCTTCAGCTCAATCTGTACATAGAGTAGCCTTCAAGCACACATCCTCTGCTCTGGTACGCTTCGCTGACTCCTCTTTAATATCGTTCTTCAATTTTGTTAGCTCTGCCGGTGCATCATCCCTTTCACTCTCCACGTGAACTAGATCCCACTTCGTGTTTCCAAGCTGATCGTCCAGTTCTTGAATCGTTTCCTCCTTTTGCTGTATGGTAGTCAGACTCTCGTCCACCAGCTCTCCGACTCTATCTTGCAGCTCAACGTTATGGTTGTAGACTTCCTCGTACATCACAGCGCTAATAGAGTTAGGTGGAATCTCCTCTTCAGGATCCTCCTCCTCCTCTGACTCATCCTCGTCATCTCAGTCAAAGACTGGTTCATGCTCCTGACCCACTACTGTGATCAATGGAGATGGCTCTCTCCTCTTATTAATTTATATTTAATATTTCTAAAATATTAAATAATAAATATTACGCTATTTAATTTATTCTATCACCATAGATTAAATTAATTACACTTACCATATTATTACGATTATGTCATTACCTTCTTAAATAATTATTCTTCCTTTTTATGGTATGACCCTTTAGGTTCTCCATATTAAACCGGTTGTGAATAAATCAATTAGAACAATTTTAATCTTATTTAAATAAATAAATTAAACTAATAATCTATTTAAATAAATAATATTTATTCTATAGTAAGGATAAGCCTCCCTAGCGATCAACGACTTTTCAGATAATATACATTTCAACATTAAACATAAAAAAAACATTTGAGTTAATAGTTACGTACCGTACAATTCAATCCTTCCACCATACAATGTCCCAATTAAATATAAGACATGAAATTACTGTCAAGTCTTATTTTATTTAATTATATGTATTTCGATCATAAAATGCACAACTCCAAATAATGCAAATTAGAAACTCATTTTATTACATAGGGCATATCTCTTCTTTTATTAAAAGCGGTAGATTCTTTATTAATCATTCATTATCTCCATATATAACTTATTACACCCAAGCATACCCTTGATATACCCTAAGGGTCTTAAGAAATAAGTCAAAGTATAATTCATTATACACAAGATACTATGATGATCTCAAGTCTAAGGATCATTTCTACTACTATCACATTAGGAATTCCTATTGACAGGTGAGTAAAACTCCATTAGGTATTCCTTAGCGAGTCACGTTCAGTGTACTTATTCTCCAATAAGCACCTACATACTTGCTTTAGTGTCTTCACACAAATGATCATGAGATCAATCATCCTCATCCATTGAGCAAGCAACATATGTACCAATCTATCCGGATTTACTAATCTCCTTTTTAGTAATCCATCGATTAGGAACTATTTTAGTTTTAAGCTATCTAAGAATTTAGATCTCATTAGCATGATCAACATCATGATTTTAAAAGCATTGCTTAAAACTATATGTTATTTATATATTATAAAAATAGCATTATGTAGATAATTAAATGCTTTTAATAAATGAATGCTTTTAATAATAAATAAATAAGATCGTTTATAAAGTATATGCTTTATCATCATACATGATTGACTTGTATGCATACTACTTTCAATCTCCCACTTGTATTAAAGTCAATCGTCATGGTATCTTATACCCATCTTCTCTAAGTGACGATCAAAATACTATTGTGTTAAAGCTTTAGTAAATGGATCTAAAATGTTGTCTTGAGAGTCTACACGCTCCAAGGTGACGTCTCCTCTTTCAATGATCTCCCTGATCAAGTGAAATCGCCACAACACGTGTTTGGATTTCTGATGAGACTTGGGTTCCTTAGCCTGCGGAACAGCTCCGGTGTTGTCACAGTATAAGGGGACTGCTCCTCCAATGCTAGGAACCACACCAAGTTTTGTTATGAACTTCTTCATCCAAACAGCTTCCTTTGCAGCTTCACTTGCAGCTATATACTCTGCCTCTATCACTGAATCAGTAACTGTTTGCTGCTTGGAACTCTTTCAACTCACTGCGCCTCCATTCAAGGTAAACACATACCCTGAAACAGATTTACTGTCACCTTGGTTTGTTTGAAAACTTGAGTTCGTGAAGCTCTCGAGTTTTAATTCAGACCCACCGTAGACAAGAAAAATATTAGTCCTTCTCAAGTATTTTAGGATATTCTTCACTGCTTTCCAGTGCTCTTCTCCTGGATTCGGCTGGTATCTGCTCGTTACACTAAGTGCATGAGCAACATCCGGTCTAGTACTTACTCATACGATTTCTCTCCTCAAGTGTCTTTGGGGCATGTTTCTTAGAGAGATGTATTCCATGGCTCATCGGCATAAGACCTCTTTTGGAATCTTCCATGCTAAACTTCTTTAGCATCGTATCAATGTACGTTCCTTGGGATAAGTCAAGCATCCTGTTAAATCTATCTCTATAGATCTTTATCCCCAAAATATAGGATGTTTCTCCCAAGTCCTTCATGGAGAAGTGTTTAGATAACCAGATTTTAATTGAATGAAGCATAGGAATGTCATTCCCTATCAATAATATATCATCAACATATAATACAAGGAATGAAACTGTGCTCCCACTAACCTTCTTGTACACACATGGTTCATCCTCATTTTTGATAAAATCAAACTCTTTGATTGTCTCATCAAAACGAATGTTCCATCTACGAGAAGCTTGCTTCAATCCATAAATGGATCGTTGTAGCTTACAGACTTGATTTGTTCCAACCTTTGAACCAAATACCTCTAGCTGTGTCATATACACATCTTTCTCAAGTTTCCCATTGAGGAAGGCCGTTTTCACGTCCATCTGTCAGATCTCATAGTCGTAATAAGCTGCAATCGCAAGCAAAATTCGAATGGACTTGAGAATAGCTACTGGTGAGAAGGTTTCATTATAGTTAACTTATTGTCTTTGTTTGAAACCTTTTGCAACCAGTCGGGCTTTATAGGTCTCAACCTTGCCGTCCGCTCTAGTCTTTCTTTTAAAAACTCATTTACACCCAATAGGCTTAATATCTGCAGGTGGTGAAACCAAAGTCCATACTTAGTTCTCATCCATGGAGTCCATCTCGGATTTCATAGCTTCTAGCTATATCCCTGAGTCTTTATTACTCGTATTCTGGTCATAATTCAATGGATCATCATCATTCATGATGCGTACCTCATCGTCATCCTCTGTGACAATCATACATATCAGGTATCTTCGGTACTCTTCTATATTTACAAATAGGGTGTTGTACAGTAGGTTCATCCACTTGGTCAGGTACCTGACTTTGATCCGTAGTAATTTGTGGTTCTTAAATTTCTTCAAGATATATCTTACTCCCAATGACCCCTTCCACTACAAAAAAATGGACATTTGGCAACTATTTTTCAGGCAACGACTTATAAAGTCGTTGCCAAAAATACATGTTTAGCAACAAAATTTGTCATTCGTTGCAATTTGTGAAAGGCTTTCATTTTTTGTAACGAAATGTATAGGTCGTTGTTGTTAAATAATTATATCGGAACGTGCTATTGCATAGAATAAAATAAAATTAATTAATCATAACAATTAAGTACTTACATGAATTGAGAGAAATCATCTTGTATGTATTACGCTTCCGCTGCGCTTAAGGGTGAAAGTCTTCAATTGTCTCTCTCAATCTTAGGATGGATGGATAGGTGTGTATAAAGTTCTTGAGAAGCCAACTAGGATCAAACCCTAATTATTTTATTTATTGAATAGCTAAAGGTCAAAATCGTCCATCAACATTATGAAACCCTAGGGCCCATTATGCCAAAACTATTAGTAATATTATTTATGGGTCACATAATTAATTACCAAATCCATAAATAAATTAATTTATTAATACAATATGAAAGCCCAATAATTACATAAATAGTAGAGGCCACATAAGGAATAAAATATTCCAACATTCTCCCACTTGGCCGAAATACTATTTATATACAAAACATAATGCTTACAATCATTAATTTGGCCAAGTATTAATTTAATGTCTACATCCGGTTCAAATAAAAATACCAATGCGAATTAATACAATCTTTGTGTCACTATTAACACAAAATCCTCATTAGTTACACAATTAGTACTTTTATTAGAACAAAGATTAACATTAAGCATAACAGGTATGAATAGAGTTTACATAAGTGGTAATAGATTAAACTCATTCATATGGTCCAAAACATAATCGTTCCGTTTGCTCATAAATTCTCAAGTGTGCACAATAAAGAGAATAGCAAACCATAAACATAATGTGAAGTTCAAAATAACGAGCTCAAATTTTTTGTCTTACATCAAAATAACTCACTAATTAAGACTACCAGTTAAACCCATGCCAGCAATATGCTCTAAAAAGAGCTTGGGTGGTAAGCCTTTAGTAAGTGGATCCGTTAACATATCATGCATACTAATATACTTAATGACAACACTTTGATCTTCAACTCTTTTCCTGACAAATAAGTACTTAGTGTCGAGGTATAGTCCAGCACCACTTGAATTGGTGCTATTGGAAAAACTAACAGCAGAATAATTATCACAAAATACTTTCAATGGCCTTAAAATGGAATCTATAACCTTAAGTCCTAAAATAAGATTCCTTAACAATACGGCGTGACAAGTAGCATGATAACAAGCCACATATTCTTCCATCATCATGGAAGTGGTAATTAACTCCTGCTTATAACTTCTCCACGAAATAGGGCCTCTTGAAAGCATGAAGATGTGCCCTGATGTAGATTTCTTTTCGTCTTTACACTTAGCAAAATCAGAATCAAAATAACCAACAATTTCAAGGTTATCTATTTTTCTGAATGTAAGCATAAAATCTTTAGTGCCTTGTAAGTAGCGTAAAACCTTTTTGGCTGCTTTTCAGTGATCCAAACCTGGATTTGACTGGTAACGTCCAAGCATGCCAGTTACATATGCTATATCTGGATGTGTACAAACTTGAGCGTACATAAGACTCCCAACCACAGAAGCATAGGGAATAAGATTCATTTGATCACGTTCAAGTTCATTCTTAGGGCATTGATATGAGCCAAATTTGTCACCCTTAACAACAAGGGCAACAGTAGGGGAGCAATTTTACATGTTGTATTTGTTAAGAACTTTGTCAATATAAGCTCTTTGGGACAATCCTAATATCCCGCGAGACCTATCTCAATGAATTTCAATACCTATAACATAATAGGATTCACCGAGATCCTTCATATCAAAATTTCTAGAAAGGAAACGTTTGGTCTCATGTAACATGCCTAAGTTATTACTTGCAAGTAGTATATCATCAACATACAAAACAAGAATAACAAATTTACTCCCACTGACCTTCAAGTGTATGCATTGATCCACTATATTTTTCTTAAAATCAAAAGAACTCATCACCTCGTGAAACTTAAGATACCATTGTCGAGAAGCCTATTTTAACCCATATATGGACTTCTTAAGTCTACATACCATATGTTCCTTGCCTTTAACCAAAAAACCTTCTGGTTGTGCCATATAGACATTCTCATGTAAGTTACCATTAAGGAATGCAGTTTTAACATCCATCTGATGCAACTCTAAATCATAATGAGCTACTAAAGCCATGACTATTCTAAATGAATCTTTCTTGGATACTGGAGAGAAAGTTTCATTATAATTCACACCTTCTTTTTGAGTGAAACCCTAAGTAACCAATCGAGCTTTATACCTTTCAACGTTTCCTTTAGGATCTAATTTGGTCTTATAGACCCACTTGCAACCAACATGTTTAATACCTTTTGGTAATTCTTCAAGATCCCAAACGTTATTAAGCTCTATTGATTTCAACTCATCATTCATGCCTTCAAACCATTGAGTTGATTGAGCACTCGTAATGGCCTCTTTATAGGAAATAGGATCATTAATCTTACTTGAATCATAGTTAATATCATTAAGATAGGTTATAAAATCATCAAAATTAACAGGCTTTCTAGGTCTTTCACACCTACGTAAAGGTTGCACAATTTTAGGAATATGATTTTCAATAATGTGGGGTTCAACATTAGGTGGTGACTCAGCTATCTCAGGGGCATCATTCGCCTCAATAGGAGGTTGTTGTGCCTCACCCTCTTGAATTACAGGATTAGAAACATAAGTCTTATTTTCATCAAGATCAATTTTTCTAGGCTCACCACTCCCACTTAAATCACCATTCTCTAAAAACTCTACATACCTAGTCTCAACAATTCTAGTGGTATGAGAAGGACAGTAAATTGAAAACCCTTAGATCTCTCAGGATATCTAATAAAATGACAATTAATGGTTTAGAGTCAAGTTTCGTTATTTGTGGATTAAAAATCTTAGCCTCGGTTGAACAGCCCCACACCCGTAAGTATTTTAAACTAGGTTTCCTACCTGTCCAAATTTCATAAGGAGTGTTAGGGACAGATTTGCTAGGAACCCGATTTAAAATATGAACAGCTGTCTTTAATGCCTTAGTCCACAAAAATATCGGTAAGTTGGAATTGCATAACATACTGTGTACCATATCCATAAGGGTACGATTTCGCCTCTCAACTATACTAGTCTACTGCAGTGTACCAGGTATTGTATACTGAATGACGATTCCATTTTCTTGACAAAATAAGGCAAAAGGGCCAGGACTATGACCTATATCGGAGTGTTTACCATAATACTCTCCGCCTCTATCTGATCTCACTACTTTAATATTTCGGCCAAGTTGATTTTCAACTTCAGCCTTGAAAATTTTAAACATATTTAGTGATTCAGATTTTTCATTAATCAGGTAGACATAAGTATAACTAGAATAGTCATCAATGAACGTAATGAAAGATTTGTGTCCATCAATTCCTGGAGAAAATGGTCAACATATATCAGTGTGAATCACCTCAAGAAGTGCACCACTTCTAGTGGCTCCTCTCTTATTACCTTTCACAAATTTTCCTTTTATACATTCAATACAATGGTCAAGATCAGAAAAATCTAGTGAATGAAGAATTTCATCCTTTATAAGACGTTGCATTCTGTCTTTTGAAATATGGCCTAAGCGTTTATGCCACAATTTTGAAGAATTCTCATTATCTAGTTTTCTCTTATTTCCACTTGTAGACACTCGAGATTTTCCTTGCCCCGATACTCATCCAGTAAAAGGGTAAAACCATCAATCAAGTTCCGACAGTCAATCGGACCATTAATCAAGCTCCGACAGTCAATCGGACCATCAATCAAACTCCAATAGTCAATTGGATCATCAAGCTCAACCCCAGTCTCAACCCAGGAGGTACCAATCAACCCCGGCAGCAACCTGGGAAGTAAAACTCAACCCCGACAGCAACCCAAGAAATACAGGTCATCCCCGGTCTCAACCCGGGACATCAAGTCGACTTCAGACATCAACTTAAAGTATCACAACAACTCCAGAGCAAAACCTAGAATGACCACGTCAGCCTTAGAGACAACCCTGAGGTTAAAAGATTCGACTGGGATCCAAGTCTTGGAATCAGCTCCCGGAAGTCTACCAGCGACCATGGCGACACTACAGGCAACCCCGGGAGGGGTACAACGATCATTTTTACCAACTTTCAACCAACTTGGTCAAACTCAAGCCAAATTGATGCCGCCAAAGTCATAATAAACCCTAACAACGATCCCGAGTGGCAACAACGCAAGACAGTTCAACGTACAAACTGAAGGGAATCGAAGACCTGGTTATGAACCCATCTTCGTGGACCCAAAAAATGTTTTTTCCCATGTCATTGCAACACTCTCGACGAGAGCTTTCTGGAAAGGTATTGCACACCTCAAATGGACGCTCCGATCAAAAGTTAGATAGTTTCCGACTGAATATCGCATTGCTGCGGAGTGCACATACTTCGAGACTACCAAGCCGGACATGCGGGGCCACCTCAAGTTGCCGTACCTCTACCTGCGGCAGCCACATGTAGAGGTTCGGCTCCCCCCTCTATAAATAGAGGGGCAGCCCCCTCTCATTTGCATAAGCAAGAAGCACAGCGAAGCCCTGCCCGACTGATTTTTTGACTTTTACACCTCTTCCAAACCCAAATATTTTCACTCCAACGCATAGATATACCCATATACTACCACTTATCAAAACACTACTGGTAGATTTGGATGTTTAAGGCCTACGATTTGGCAAAAAGCCCATAGTGTAGCCCATTGTAAGTATTTTTACGATTAGCAAGTCAATACTACTACTTTGCACTGTTTTACACCTGCACATCAAGTTTTATCTTCTAAATATGCCCAGAACTTAGTTCTGTGGCCGTTTTCATCAAAGATTGATACATTTTTGTACATAAACTCCATTTTTAACATTTTTACAACTCGGATTGACTATCTGTCAGCTCCAGTAGCTTCAATGCACTAGCACACACCGTTTTGGCAACTTCGCAAGACTGGGTTATCTTCCCAGTCCGGGTTTGGCCTTTTTCTGTATATATTTAACTGTTTATGTACTAATATTTCAATTCTGTCAAGCCCAGAATTCAAATCTGAGGTAGATTACCGCTTTTATATATATTTACGCATATCTAAGAGAATTTCACCATAACTGGTCTTCGTGCCAGTATTGGTTGACTACATTCTTGTCAATATACATGTATTTTAATTCAGTTCGAACACAGGTGTGAAAACCCATCGCCCTTACTGCTTTTATATATATTTATGCATCTATGAGCAGCCTTCATCATCACTGGTCATCTTTCTAGTCTTGATTGACTACAATTCTATCAATATATATATACCTACATATATATTTCAATTCTAGTCTGGGCTTGCGAGTGAAAACCCATTGCCCTTTACAGCTTTTATATATACCTAACTATATATATTACTTTGTTCAATTTATTCAACTGTTGCATTTAATATTCATTTGTATATGAATCTGCACTGACATATCTGCAGGCGGACTAGATTTATTTAAATCTCGCCAATTCTAGTTTTCAAACGGTTCAAAACCTTCAGACTGAACCGAGAAGCTAGAATGGCTGAGATTTCTTTAAATCTAGCCTTCTTTCTAGTTTCAGCCTCAAAAGCAACCTCGCATCCCTTAGATAGCTATCTAGTGGGAACGAGACGCTTTGGTCACGCGCAGCCAGGATTTACTGATGAATCTTTGGTTCCATTGCGACGTGCGGATGTATATATATCTGTTTTTGTACAAATTTGAACTGTGCAGGTTTTGGCTACTTATATGTGAGCCTAGGAATCGTGGGATTCACGATCAAATCGATCAGAATCTGATTCCCACGATGGACAAACTCTGATTTACAGATGTACCCTGCCAGTTTTTTTCTGTAAAATGTACATGCATAGACCTTAAAACGGTTATCCGGATTTAAGGTCTCGACATAGTGAAAATATGGATTTTCGTGTCAGCGTCCCTCCGATGGTTTTCATACCGATGAGGAGACCGACACTTTATATTTCTATGGTCGAGGATGCTTCGCAGCCCGACAAATCACCATTTGCATGCAGTCTTAAGGCTATAAAGATAAAATTGAGGGTAGCGATATGCTTCAATTCCTATGTCAGTGTAAGGGTTTGATAAAACCAGCTTTCAAAACATCACTGTCAATTCAATTTAAAAGCTTTTACAAATCAAATTAAATGATGCTTTTTGCAAAACAAATCAAAGATTGATTTTCAAATCAAATCAAACCCTTCGTATATAGGCTCAACGAAGCCTGTCAAAGCTTTCAATCAATCCACAGGCCCAATTTTCAAACAGCATTAACTCACGCATTTTAATTTTAAGGGAAATATTGAAAAGATTGCGGTACCGTGTTTACACGGGAGTCATGGGGTGCCTAACACCTTCCCCACACTTAACCAAGCCCCCGACCTCAAAACTCCAATTTCAAAGATCAAGTTTCACAGTGTCCAGTAATTGGGCCTCTTTTCAAATCAAATTCAGTTGAGTTGGTACAACCATTTTCAAAACTACCAACTGACGACTCTGTTTAAATCAAATCGTCGACATATACACATGTTGGCCTCTTTCCTAAAAATCCTTCAAAACCTTTTTTTGCAATAAAAAGAATAAAGGTAGAGATAACTTAGGAAGATCAATTTGAGGAAAATCGGGTTATAAACCGACCCGCGGTATTTCTTATATTTTCCAACATCGACAGGTGGCGACTCCGCTGGGACAATAGAGGGCTTATGCAGATTTCAAATATTTTCAAACATTTCCCTTTCAAAACTATTTAATGCGTGAAATCCTGCGTCTCCACAGTCAATGGATGAGTGAATGATGCGTCTTTCATTGAATGTATGAATGCTATGCCTTTACATTGAATGAATGAGAATGAATGTTGTAGTGCTTCGCACCCATGTTAGTGCTTCGCACAAACTGTCATTGCATGCATAAGCGGTAAGGCCGATGTATGTGAATGTATGCTGTGAGTCCCTCCACCAGGAGGCTAACCCGGTCGATGATAAGTAAGGACTCTGGGGACGACTAAGTCTCCGGGGCTGCCTCCTGAAAATGCACCACCCATATTCGCTCTAGTTGAACAATCGGATTAATTTCCCTTCTAGTAGATTGCGATGATCTGGGAACCTTCATGCCAAAACAAAAGCCGCCAGAGTAACCTAGGATAGGTCAGCTTCTGATCAACCGAATCCGACAGGATGCTTCTTCATGCCTTCCTCTTTCAATTCCATGTCAAGTCTCCAATTACTAAGGAGCACAATGTAAATGACAATAATAAAAGATTTACTTTCCTGTCAAATATCTTGTCATCCTGCCATCAAAACAACTAACCTCGATTTTGCAGGATAAACTTAAAAAAAACGCATCATATATGCATCCGGTTATTACCTACCACAGGGAACTGACACGTATATGTTTTGGTGTAGGTAGGGAAAAATTGGTCCTATCACCAGATCAAAGGCCAGAAAAGCTCCCAGTCCATCCACGGACATGGCTTCAAGTGCTCCACCAGAATCCACCCCTATGTCTAAGGAAGAATTCGAAGGATTGAAAAATCAGATAGCCGCCGGTTTCCTTTGAGAGCAAAACAAGGCCTTCAAAGAGAAACAATCTCAAATTCATCCAGAACCAGGAGCATCTGGTAGTGGTGCTGGCAGTCAAGATACAGAAAAGGCCGAAACTCAGATCCCTGGACCCCAGAACCAGGATACAATCAACAAAACTCCTGAAATCACCACCATCAGCAAAGAGCAGTAAGCTGGTGACCTTCTCAAGAAAATGCAACAAATGGAAGAAACCCTTCGGTCCATCAAAGGAACTGGGGCATTTGGCAGTGTCAACTACTTAGACCTCTGAATATTCCCCGGGGCTCGTTATCCTGAGAAATTCAGAACCCCCGAGTTCTAGAAATATGATGGGTTGGGAGATCCATACACACACCTGAAAGTTTTCATTGAAGAACTCGGATCCTATGCTGAGGATGAGAAACTTCAAATGCAGCTATTTCAAAAGAGTTTAACTGGAGAAGCCAGAGCATGGTATGCCCGTTTGGACAACTCCAAAATACACAGTTGGGAAGAATTGGCCCATGCCTTCTCAGCCAGTATAGTTTCCAATCTCAGCTGGCTCCAAACCAGTATCAAATTACCAAAATCAAGAAGAATAACACTAATCATACAGAGAATATGCCCAGCGATGGAGACGGGTCGCAGCACAAGTCACCCCAGCCATGACTGAATCTGAAATAGTCATGACTTTCATTGATATTTAAGAAGCTCCTTATTATGAAAGGGTCCTAGCAGGCATAGAAAAACCTTTCTCTGAAATGATCAAACACTGCGAAATGGACGAAATGGGACTCAAGTCCGGAAAAATAAAAGATCTAATGGCACTCGAAGCTGTTGCTGATCATATCCAATCCAGAAATTACGGGAGTAATCCCCAGAGGGTCCATAAGAAGAAAGATGAAGAAGTTTCCTTAGTGTTACAAGGATAAAACTCAAACTGCAATTCAAATAATATGCCCATTCAAAGGAGGAACTATACCCCTTTCCAGGCTACAACACAGCCTTCAAATCCTTCATTCCAGAAAAACATAGAGGTCCGACGCAAAAGGACTTTCACCCCACTAGGGGATTTACTCGAGAATGTCTTCAAACTTCTAACAGCTCAGAAGAAGATTGGCCAACTACTTCCGTCGACTAACATTAATTCAAGGAACTTCGACCCTAGCAAGAAATGCGCTTATCATTCCGGATCACCGGGCCATAACACCCAAGATTGTTGGTCCCTCAAGCACAAAATCCAAGATTTGATTGATAATGGAGAAATTGTGGTCACAAAGCTTGATCAATCGCATATCCAAGATAACCCTCTCCCACAGCACAAGGATGAGAGTGTCAACATGATCAACACTTCAAGTGGAGAAGGATCCAAATACCTTCGCTATGTTGAAGAATCAACTCAATCCAACAACATCCGCCCAATGAGTTGGGAAGCTTTTGAAAATAAATTCCTGATAGAGCAAGAAATAAATTCTATCAAGGAACAAATCGAGCAGTTGGCTGAACTAGTCGTCTACCAACATCAACTCACCAGAAAGATGTTGAAGCAAATCCATCAGTATATTGGCAGTCGCTCTCCTCCAGCGGAAGTCAATTCCAATCAAGATCATAGCCGGACTTGTGAGCTTACACCCTTGACTGATATGGGGATCGAAGAAGCAAGTGTCCAAGCAGGTAGGAAGTTCCTATTTTAAAGGAATTTCACCAATTTAAACCAGTCAATGGAAGAAATCCTGCAAATGATGATCAATGAGGGAATGGTTGAAAACTTGCTACCTCCGCTGAATCCTCAATCCAGAAAATTCAAACCTGACCAAATGTGTCAGTACCATTCCAACTCTCCCGGCCATGACACAGAAGAATGCTGGGCACTTCGTAACCTAATTCAAGACCTGATTGAGAAAGGTGACCTAATTAGAGGAGATCAAATCCTCGACATGACAGATAAAGATATCTTCTGGATCCCCGATGCATGGTATCAGGACACAGTGGCTGTCATATTCTGCGATAAAGAATCAATCATCACACCCCTGGTACTGACAAGTAAAGGGGTCCAAGACAAACAAAATCCTGCGAAGGTGGCTGCACCTTAGCCTCTAATTTTGCCCTTCAGGCCTCAGTATCCAATCCTCAGTCTGAAGAAGGTCCCATGGAACTACGGGGACATTGAAAGCTCTACTTCAAACAACATTTCCATCCTGTCAAAGGATAATCCATTGTACCTACCTCAGCGGGTGATTAAACCAGTTATCAAAGCAAAAGAAAGGGTGGCTGAAGAAAGGATCAAAGAGTTCCTCAAAAAGGTGGGACACAATGAAATCATGATAGTGCAAAGCTTGAAAGACGCACCTAAGAAAATCTCCATCCTTGACTTGGTCCTATCATCAGAGGATCACCGTAACATTCTAGTGAAAGTACTAGAAGAAGCCCATCTGCCATACATGGTAGACACAGAGAAATTTCATCACGTGATAGAACACATTTTCAATAATAATGTGATTTTCTTCACAGACGATGATATCCCGGCTGAGGGAAGGGGCCACCATAAGTCACTGCGTATAGCCATTATGTCCTCCGGATACGTGATCGGAGGAGTGCTTATTGATGGAGGATCTTCTCTCAACATTTGTCCATACGACACGTTGGAAAGAATGAAGATCAATCCAAACCGGATCAAAGCCAGTCACATGGTTATCCGGGCTTTCGATGGATCTCGCCGCCAGGCCATGGGGGAAATCGAGCTTCCTCTAGAAATTAGCCCACACACCTTCTATGTATCTTTCCAGGTGCTCAACATAGCCACCGAATACAACTTGTTGTTGGGCAGGCCATGGATCCATATGGCTGGGGCGGTTCCATCCACCCTCCATTAGCAACTCAAGTACATTATCAACGGTAGCCTCATCACAGGGAATGCTGAACCGGAATACCCTACTCACATACATGGGGGCATGCCAGTGATTAGCCTGGACGCCGGGGTTGAGCCTGCAAGTTTTCAAGCTCTTGAGGTGAGCGATATTCAATATCTACCGATTGGGGCATCAGCCCTGAAGCCTAAAATTTCCACTGAAGTAATGACAGTGGGCCAAGAAATGGTAGCTGCGGATTTCCAGCGTGGAGAAGAGTTGGGAAAAAATAAGCACGACATTAAGATGCCAATCCAAATCCCAAGTCAGATGGGAAGAGCAGGATTGGGATTTTCATTCGGGTCAAACCACCGGAATCCACACAAACATCCCAAGGCTCAAGCCTCCACGATTCTGCTCCCAAACCTCACAAATGCCGGATGGGTGAAACCTACGAGGAAGATCCCCACGGGGGCATCAGCCATGCTATTTCCTTCAAACATACCTGTCCATGAAAGGAAAGCCCTCAAGCCTGAGGCAGATAGCAAAAATGGAAAAGAAAAGATCATGTACAAATGACGAGACCCATTCGCTAACATAAAGGTCATTACCAACTACGAAGGGATAAATGATGAAATCCCAGATAGTGACGACGAAGATCGTGCTCACTTTCCTCGCAGCAAACAAAGGAACAATCCACAGAAAAGCCTTGGCTATATCCTAAGGGATGTCTCAGTTGTCATCCAAGACGAGACAGAAGAGCACACTTCCAGCATCATCCCTATCTATGAGGATCTAACACTGGACAACTGGAGCAGTGTCCCTTGCCTGAGTCAAAAAGGGACCCAAGCATTGGATGTGTGTGTCTCTGCTGATGAGATGCCAACCTGTCAACATAACTCCAACTGTAATGCAAGATTGAGCTTCAACTTGACGGATCTTGATCAAGAGCAGGAAGATGACTATGAGGTGCCAGAGGAAATCAAGGAATGGGTCGAAGACAAACCCAAACCAAACATCTACCATTAACATAGGAACCTCCAAAGCCATCAAAGAAATCTAAATAAGTTTAGACCTCACATCGGATCAAAAATCCGACCTGATCGTGCTCCTGACACAGTACCAGGATGTATTTGTATTGTCGCATGAAGACATAATTGGTCTATCCATAGACATTGTCATCCATCGAATGCCCATCAAAGAAGGGTTCAAACCAGTCAAACAAAAGCTCATGCGATTGAAACCTGAGTGGAGTCTCAAAGTCAAAGAAGAAATCGTTAAACAATTCAAAACCTGGATCATCATGGTATCAACATATCCTGAATGGCTATCAAACATAGTCACCGTGCCTAAACCAGGAGGGAAGGTACGAGTCTGCGTGGATTATCGGGATCTAAACAAAGCCTGCCTTAAGGATAATTTCCCAGTACCTTTTATCCACATCCTAATTGACAATACTGCGCAGTACGGCATGTATTCCTTCGTAGATTACTTTGCTGGTTACCATCAAATCATGGTTGCTGAAGAAGACCGGGAGAAAATAGCTTTTATCACTCCCTAGGGAACTTTTTGCTATCGATGACTATCCTTCGGCCTCATCAATGCCGGAGCAACCTATCAGCAAGCTATGATGGCCCTCTTTCATGATATGATGCACAAAGAAATAGAAGTCTATGTTGACGACATCATCATCAAGTCCCGGAGGGAGGATGATCACATAGACCATCTCAGGAAGCTGTTCAACAGGTTGCGCAAGTACAACCTCAAGCTAAACCCCGCCAAATGCACTTTTGGCGTTAAGGCAGGCAAACTGCTAGGATTCCTAGTGAGCAATTGGGGCATTGAGTTAGACCCTACCAAGATCAAAGCCATTTTTGAAATGCCGATGCCTCGTACAGAGAAGGAGATATGAGGATTCCTAGGAAGGATCAATTTCATAAGTCAATTCATTTCACAGCTCACAGCAACCTATAAGCCCATCTTCAAGCTGTTAAGGAAGAATTCCTCCATCAAATGGAATAAGGATTGTCAACAAGCCTTCCTTGCCATCAAAAAATAGTTTGTCGAAGCACTTGTTTTGGTACCTCCAAGGGATGGAGTCTCCTTATTCATGTACCTGTCCGTCAATGCCAATGCCATGGGCTGTATGCTAGGACAGAAGGATGATAGTAGCAAAGAAAGTGCTATCTACTACATCAGCAAAAGATTCAGCAGTGGGGAACAGAAGTATACCCTGGTCGAGAAAACATGATGTGCATTAGCATGGGCCTCCATGAGGTTGCAACACTACTTGCATGGGCACACGACGTATCTCATATCCCATATGGATCCACTCAAATACGTCTTCAGTAAACCAATGTTAAATTGTCGGCTGTCTAAATGGTAGTTGATTCTACAGCAGTTCGACATTATCTACGTGACTCAGAAGTCTATCAAAGGCCAAGGCATTGCAAATTAATTAGCAGAAGCATCTTCAGGAGGGTTCGAGCCCCTGGAAACATATTTCCCAGATGATGGGATTATGACAATTTAACAACTCCAGTCAGAGAATACAGTCCAACCATGGAAAATGTATTTTGACTAAGCGATAAACATGGAAGGTTCTGGAGCTGGGGCAGTCCTTATCTCTGGTATAGGTGATCAATATCCTGTGGCTACCAAACTTTAATTTGGCAACACCAACAACACGGCCGAGTACGAAGGCTATATACTGGGGTTGAAACTAGCCCAATCCATGGGTATCAAACACTTATTGGTCTTTGGAGATTCTGAGTTGGTCATCAGACAAACCACAGGCAAGTATCTCATAAAAGAACTGCATCTGCTGCCATATTATAGGCAGGTCCTCAAAATGTCCCAGGAGTTCGAAGCAATAATCTTCGTCCACATTCCTCGGGGTCGAAATGACTTTGCCGATGCACTGGCAACGTTGGCTTCATTAATCCGTATATCCAACAGGAGCGGGTTTCCCAACATACAGTTTACAAATCAAAAAGCCCCAATATACAAGAATTACATTAGAGAAGTATCAGACGAAATACCTCCTGTCAAGCAACCTTGGTTTCAAGACATCAAGGAATATCTCCGTGATAGATCTACACCCGCTGGTGCAAGCCAATCAGAGCGGAAATGGATTCTCAGAATGGCCATGAAGTTCTATTTGAGCGAAGATGCACTTTACAAAAGGGATGCTGGAATAGGCCTGTTAAGATGCCTTGACAAGGAGCAAGCCCAAAGACTAATGGATGAAGTCCATGGCGGAGTCTGTGGTCCGCACATGAGCGGCCATCTGCTGGCCAAAAAGATAATCAGAATAGGACATTACTGGATCTCGCTCAAAGCTGATTGCGATGATCATGTTAAGAGATGCTTTTAATGCCAAATACATGGAAATGCAATCCACGCTCCTCCAAATGAGCTGCACAATATTAGTGCATCATGGCCTTTTTTATGTGGGGAATGGATGTGATAGGTCCAGTCGAACCCAAAGCCAGCAACGGTCATCGGTTCATCTTTACCATGATCGACTACTTTACCAAATGGGTTAAAGCAGCCTCTTTTCCTAAAGTCACAGAAGAGGCCATCATCAGTTTCATCAGAAACAATGTCGTCTGTCGATATAGACAACCAGAGGTGATCGTATCAGACAACGCCAAGAACCTGAACAATCAAATGATGGTAGAACTATGCGATAAGTTCCACATCAAGCATCTCAGCTCCATCATCTATCGGCCCAAGATGAACGGCACTGTCGAAGCGGCCAACAAAAACATCAAGAAGATCATGTAAAAAATGTCCGCCAATCACAAAGACTAACCTGACCTGCTACCTCTCACCCTGTTAGCCTACAGGACGTCAATGCCCACCTCTACTGGGGCTACCCCCTATTCACTGGTCTATGGCATGGAAGCAGTCCTCCCCATAGAAGTAGAGATGGAGTATTTACGAGTATTAATAGATGCTCAAATAGATGAAGATCAATGGTTACAAGACCGATATCATCAGCTGTCCCTGATAGACGAAAAAAGGGCCACGACCATTTTTCACGGACGATTATACCAACAAAGGATCGCCAGGTCCAACAACAGGAAAGTCCGAATCCGGCAATTCAAAGAAAATGATTTGGTGCTAAAGAAAATTCTGGACAATCATGATGAAGCCAAAGGAAAATTTGCCCCAAACTGGGAAGGCCCTTTCATTGTCAAGGAAGTGCTGACAGGGGGAGCCATCAGGCTACATGCATACCCGCATCTGGGTCCTACAAATTGAATCAGGTTCAGCTTTTCACTAGAGAAACATGAACTATGAATGACCTGATCTCCCTCAACCAGGGAGTACGTAGGCAACCATCTATGGTGCGGTCAAACCAAGCAAAAATCCAAAGAACTTGCGAATCCCAACATCAAATTCCAAAGCTCATCGAACCAAATTCAAACCCCGGATAAACTCTTTGCAAACCTCTTTAATTAAACAATCAGAACTACGCATGACCTGATCTCCCTCAACCCAGGAGTACGTAGGCAGCCCTCTACGGCGCGATTTGACCTTTAAGAAAAACAAAAAAATGGAAGACCAGTTCCAAGACACCGAAGACAAATAAAAGCTAAATACTGTCGAGCTGTCTGGTTACCAGACCCATTTAAGGAACTCCTTTGACACCTCAACTATCAGTCCATCAAGGAGAAGCTCAAAATGCATCAATAACTGCGAGTCATGACGGAAGTGGTAATCACTCAACAATGATAGTACACATCTAAGTAGGGAAGTATCTCAAAAATATATTTCTCTGATATATAAACTGCTTTATATACATAGTGCCCTGCACATGACAAAAATGGCTTATCTAGTCTGTGCAGGAAAAATAAAGCTAGTCTATGGACCCAAGGACAAGTGGGTCAGCAATGCCAGCATGGCATCTCTCTCTGAAGATGGAGGAGCATCTGTAAGAGTAGTCCACTTAGCCTCCATACGGCTAAGAACGTCCACAATCATCTGCAAGGTGACACTGTAGTCATCAATGTAAGCACTCATCTCTGTAACCAAACCATGGGTGTAAGATCGGAGAGCAGTACTATCAGCAATGTGGAAATCACGGGAAGCTATAGCCTCATCCCTCTCTGCAAAAGCTGCATCCTGAGAAATCAAAGTTTCCTCAATCTCAACATATGCTGCATCTCTAGCTGAGCAAACCTCGTCTAGCTCCACAATAGCAGTATCTAAAGTAGAGCGAAGCTCCTCTCGCTCAATCAAGCCAGTATCCAAAGTGGTCCTGAGACCATCCCTCTCAGTAAAAGCTAAATCCCTGCCAGACAGGGCAGCCAACATCTGCGCTCTAGCTGAATCTCTCTCAAAGGTCATCCTGAATAGAGAATCTGACAAAGCTGAATCTGTCCCTGTGGTAATAACCGGGGGATCACTAATCAAAGCTATCGCCAAATCTGCGAATAGCTCATCCTCAGTAGGAGAATATGGATCCTCCATGGGCTCCTCCTCATCAGAATCTGCAAGCGGAGGTAAATGAAGCTCTGCTACTGCGACTGCGGTCTTTGCCTCTAACCATGCAGAATACTCCGAAGAACGACCCGGATGTCTACTGGAAAACTCAGCCCTCTCCCTGTGAGTCCAACACTTATAAACTCTAACCAAGTCGGTCGGTGACATAGTTGAAGCCGACATCCTCTGATCAGCAGAATCCTCAAAATGGTGTATACTCTGCCACTAATCAAACTGCTCTATAACTGCCAAAGGATGATAGGTAGTCACACCCCTCAATCCCGCCAAAGGCAAATAATCCATGCCAGATGCATGAGTAATGAAGCTAAACGGGGTAGCCATCCCTGAGCATAACAAAATAGCGAACGGATGCTCAATATCAGACAAAAATGCTAACTAGGACTCTGAGTTGACCCAATCAGGAGGACGAAAGGAGTAAACTGAGGATATCTCGTGGCTAAAATAATATGCATGAGGTCTAAAGGATCCAATCGATCGTATGTGTGACATCAACCGCATATACAGCACAACCGAGCTACCTCGAAAAAATGCCGTTGGATGGGTACTGCAATAGGTGAGCGACCTCAGAGTCTCCGCCAAGATCATAGGGATAATGGTACTCCCCTGCCTAAGGGCTTTGACTACAACAACCAATCCCACATTAAGGTGATCTAAACGCAATGGCATGTAAACATACGCCACGATGCACATCAGCAACATGTCTATCCTGGCTGTCTGCCACTCCTCGGCAAAAATGACGAAATCTCTGACGTGACGGTCGTAGCTGTAAAGCTCACCATAGCGCTCTATCAAGAAGTCAAAGGAGATCACATGCCCCAAACCATCTCATCCATGACTATGCTCTGCCGAAGACTGGACAGTCGAGTAAACGGTCTCCGCATATCACTGATAGTCGTTCGAGCACACGGTGACTCTAAATCTAAGCCTGTAAATCTCAGGTATTCCTTCAGAGTAGGCAAAAGCTCACACCGCCCAATGCAGAATACCTGTCTCTTCGGTACCCATAAGGGTAGGACGCTATCAATAAAGCCGTCTGGAACCCTAAAATCTATAAGGGCCATCGAACAACATCTGGTCAACTATCCCCCTAGCTGGAAAGGGCAGACTATCATACCATGATCGCAACGATGCCACCACCTTTAACAGTGGCAAATGCTCTATACGGCTAACTGCAGACGTCGTCATCTGTAGCATCGTATCACAAGACCGTCCAGAGGTCAAGTCAAATCACAGCTATCTGAATGCATACACATGATACATGCATGATGACAATGATATAAACATGATGCAGCAGATAAAGATGACAGAAATATCTACAAAAAGTTATCTACTGCATACATCATCCCTATATCCCGATACAAAGTGAAAAAAAGAATATAGGGAAATGGGGCACCACCACCCAGCTAATATAGTGGTCTATCAAAATGATGGCACAGACACCGAATAGCCAAAACAGTGGCTGACCAAAAATATAGCTGCCATAGCTATCACAGGAAGTCAAAGACCTCGGTATCAAATCGATCGACCTGCTCTAGATCCTCTGTCTACACAAAGCTGTTGGGATCAGGCATATCTGGGCGGTATAAGGGAAGATATGCGTATAACTGCTACTGAATGGACCTGAAGAGGGGCCTACTCCAGAGCTGGATGGATCAAAGAAAGATTCCTCTGATGGATCTCGGCCAAGGTGCCTGATAAAGAAACAAGCCCGGTCCTGCTCCCTGGTCAGATTTGCTATTTGGTCTATATGTGTAGGCTCTCTAATACAAGATATCCAGTCCGTCATCATCACGGACCCCGGCACCATGTCTGCCATAAAATGGGTGGCACGAGTCTAAGCCCCGATAGTGCGAGGACTCCACCAACTGTAAAAGGCTGCCTGGCTGTATAGGCCCTCTAATAGATCAAAGCCGTCTATACCCTCCAAAGGGATGTCTGTCAAAGGCACGGACAATGGCCAGTGATGCCAAGCAGGAGGAGTAATGGGAATGCGGATCTCCCCTATGACGCTCCGAATGGCACGCTCTCTAAGATAGAGCTCCCAGCCTCCCTCCGTCAATATAGGGACTCTGTGGGTCGATAAATCAAACTCCCGACCAGTGGGGAAACCTCCATCAAATTCGACGGTCAAGTTCTCGGATGTGTACGTCGTCCAGGTGATCGAGCCCACCGTCAAAAGCTCCAACTGCAGACGGGCATGAGTGAATCCCTCAACAATAGGGACCTCCATCAAAATGGAGTGATGCCATCTCCGTCCACGTGGATAGGTCTCCAGACCTAATGCTGAAACGGGCCGTAGGCAAGGAAGCCTCTCAAATGCCCAAAGCTATCCATGCAAATATCAAAAGTCCTCAGTGACCAAGACTACCAAAAATAAGTGCAGAAATCAAAAAGGTACAGAAAGATGTACTCACCAGCAAAAACTGATGGAATCCTAACCAAGCCTCTGTCACACCCTCCAAAAGCAGGCGCATGCCCTGGAGAAAATAGGAAAAGGTATAGGAGCCCCAATCAAAGTCACTGAGGCGTTCTACATGCTGAGTGGCGCTGATTAAAGCGAAGGACACCATTGATAAGTTGTCCGCCACAAAGCAACCCCTAATGATCGACAAAAATAATTGCCTCAGAATGCGATCTCTTGCCCTCCGATCATCAGGGGGAGGCAACTGCAAAGTCCCGTCCTGGGCATCTATACTCAAGGGACCAGATCGAACTGCCCGACCCATGAATGCTGACTGAGGGACTCCCAATAGGGATCTAACTGCGGTGGGCGAAATGTCAGACACGACAGGCACTGTAATACCCGAGAATTTCCTAATATTATTAAATAAATATATTAATGGGAATGAGAATTTATTTGAATATAAATAATTTTGTGTTATGAGATGAATTAATTCAATTATATAAAATTGAATAATTATAATAATTGAGAAATTGATGGAGTTTGCGATAAACTCATTGATAGCCTTGTGTGGCACAGTGACGTAACATAAGAATGATTATATTAATTTAAGCGAATAATTAATCTATATTAATTGTTATTATAGAATATTAATTTATTGTTATTTGTAATTGAAGCTCATCCGACATTGTTGGATAGAGTAAAGGAAGCCCAGGAAAAGGATGAAGAGTGTGAGAAAATCCGAAAGAGGATCACGGAAAATGAGGAAGAAAAATTTCGAATGGATAAAGACGGTATTTTGAGATTTGAAGGAAGAGTGTGGGTACCAGCAGTAACCGAGTTGAGGGAAGAGATTTTGCACGAGGCACACAATACGACATATTTCGTTCATCCGGGAGGCACAAAGATGTACCGAGATCTAAGGCAACATTTTTGGTGGCCCAATTTGAAACGGGAAGTCGCAAAGTGCATCAGTAGATGTTTGACTTGCCAACGCGTTAAAGCAGAACATCAACGGCAGAGTGGTTTACTACAACCGTTAGAAATACTAGAGTGGAAATGGGAGCATATTACCATGGACTTCATGGTAGGACTTCCAGTTACACAGAAAGGTTATGATGCCATTTGGGTTATCGTGGATCGGCTAACGAAGACCGCACATTTTCTACCAATCAAGATTCGCTACAGTTTGAATCAGTTAGCGAGCCTATAAGTAAAAGAAATTGTCTCACGACATGGAGTGCCGGTGTCAATTATCTCTGATCGAGATCCGCGCTTCACGTCTAATTTTTGGAAGAGTTTGCAAGAAAGAATGGGAACGCAGTTGAGGTTGAGTACTACTTACCATCCTCAGACCGACGGACAGAGTGAGCGAACAATACAAACGCTGGAGGACATGCTTAGGACTTGCGTGATGGATTTTAAGGGAAATTGGGACAACCACCTACCCTTAGTAGAATTCGCATACAATAATAGTTACCATGCGAGTATCGGCATGCCACCGTACGAAGCTCTTTACAGAAGAAAGTGCAGAATGCCATTATGTTGGGACGAAGTCGGAGAACGACGAATACTCAGACCAGAGCTAGTACAACAAACCGCAGACGTGGTGACAGTGATAAGAGCCAGATTAGTAGCAGCTCAAGATCGCCAAAAGAAATACGCAGATTTGCATTGGCAGGACCGAGACTTCAAAGTCGGCAGTTTCGTATTCTTGAAGGTATCTCCATGGAAGGGAAAAATCCGTTTCGGCAAGAAAGGAAAATTGAGTCCAAGATTCATAGGACCGTTAGAGATACTGAAGCGAGTGGGCGAAGTGGCATACAAAGTTGCGTTACCACCCGAATTGGAGCACATCCACAACGTGTTTCACATTTTCGTGTTGCGACCGTACAAGGCCGACTACAAGCACGTGATTTCTTACGAGCCCATTCAAGTGGAGAAGAACTTGGCGTATGAAGAAATTCCTGTCCAGATATTAGATAGGAAAGAACAAACTTTGAGAAATAAAATTATTTCATCTGTAAAAGTACTTTGGCGTAACCACGATGTCGAGGAGGCTACGTGGGAATTAGAAGATAGGATGATAAGGGACTATCCCCATCTATTTGTGTAACCTTGTAGCAATTCCGGGACGGAATTTTTATAAGGGGGGGAGGATGTAATACCCGAGAATTTCCTAATATTATTAAATAAATATATTAATGGGAATGAGAATTTATTTGAATATAAATAATTTTGTGTTATGAGATGAATTAATTCAATTATATAAAATTGAATAATTATAATAATTGAGAAATTGATGGAGTTTGCGATAAACTCATTGATAGCCTTGTGTGGCATAGTGACGTAACATAAGAATGATTATATTAATTTAAGCGAACAATTAATCTATATTAATTGTTATTGTAGAATATTAATTTATTGTTATCATAGGATATTAAATAATTGTTGTGGAATATTAACTGTGATTGATTAATAATATGTTATTATTATTATTGCAAGAAATATAATAATAATAAACCACTTGTTTATAATTGTGCTGAGATTTATACTTGTTAATGTGATAATGAATTCTATGATTATTAATTAGGTGTTATTAATAATCGATGAGGAATGGATTAATTAAAATTATTGTTAATTAATTGATAAGGTAAATAATTTATTTATTTGACACTATGAATAATAAAACAAATAAGCAAGTTATTAATATAATAAGATTATATTGATTGTTATGTACAAGCATGCAATAATATAAAATATATGGGATACCATTCTATTAGACAGTGTAAAGAAACATTTATGTGTGACCATGCAAGTATATTTAAACCATATTGTATGATTGTACATAATGAAACTATATGTTATGAATACATCATGACACCTATGTGACAATATGTATGTAAGTATACATTAAAATGATATATCATGAATATATTATAATCACTTGTTGATGGTAGAATTTAATAATAAAGAAGACAATATAGTGTGGTAATATCTAAAAAGACTATGTTGGTAGTAATAAGAATGTACATGGATTATATGATGTGAGTACATAGGTAATCCCTAATTTTTCCTAAAATAATAATAATTGTACATTAAAACCCATTTTTGGAAAGTATAGTAACTAAATTGAACTAATTAATCACATTGCTAGAAATCTAAGCTCATCAGTTACACTCACAGTACATGAACAGTAGCCTAAGGCTAAATTACGTAACTTCCAAGCTGTGATCATTGTCTATGGGAATGGCTGATGGTGGGTGGTTGAGCAACCCACTGTAAACCAATGTGTTCTTCTTCTACACTTTGGTTTCAACTTCCATGTAAAACCTCTAGCCAGTCCACCATTCCTCTATAAATTGGCAGCTATGTTACTAAGTTTACGTTGCTGTGTTTTGTCTGATAAAACTCTGAGAATTGAAGTTTGAGTGTTTGTTGTTCAAAGAAGAGTTTAACAATCTCAGAAGGCTAGAAGCTAAGCAAACTAAGTTTCAAGAGGTATAATTCTAAGTTCCATATTCTTCATTCTTGTTCACTGTCAAAGTTTCAAATCTTGATCATGTTGAATTGGGTTGTAATTGGGGTATAAAATAATTGTTTAGTTGTTATAATAAACTTATAAGCATGTTGGAATACAATGTGATTGTTTTCATGAATAAATTTTATGAATTGGGTTGCTGTCTGCCGAAGTAGGAGCTTCCAGCTCTGTACAGGTAACGGCGCAGCTGCTCCCTGGTTATACTAGGGTGCTGTGCAGCTGCGCCAGTGCTGGACTTATGTTTTGCTGGCCAAGGCCCTGCGCAGCTGCGCCAGTTTTGAGCTGGGACGCTGCGCAGCTGCGCCGGCTACTAGATCCAGTTCCTGCTTTCTGCTAGAAATCTGTTATGGTATAAATGACTAATATGACTTGAACAAGTGTACTAATGAGCTTGGCATGCCTATATGGATATATTGAGACAATGTAAGCATGTTTTCTTGTACTAGCATACATGATTAACAAAAAGAGTATGGTTTCCGAGATAAACTTAGTATTCTAAAAACAAACTTTGAAGTAATACTTATTCTACAAGTTCTGAACTTAGTGATTCATACACATGATTGATTTCAAATATAAAGGAGCATGATATAGTATTTATAGTGTCCTTGTTCATGGCCAAACTTGTTAGACCGTGTGTTAGAGAAGTTATTAAGAAAAAGCTTGTTATGTTAAAGCTAATATGCATGAATACTACATGATATACACGCTAATCTTGCGAAAGTGTTAATATGACTTGACTACATACGATAAGAGCTTTGAAGTTGACTTGTATGTGTTAAATTGCGTTGTTCAAGTTTAAAATGGATTCAAAAGCAAACTTGAATATGTTTTTGAACCAAGTACATTAAGTATGAGTAGTTAAGTTCTTAGAATGTAAAAGGACATGTTTACATTCATTATGTCTCTAAGCATGACTCTTATATGTTTGATATAACGGTAGTAAACCAAGCATGAGTATAGGTATGTTTTAAAGTAATAAACAATACTAGTTATGAATAAATAATGTGAACACTATAAGCATATGTATTAATAGATTATGTGACATCTATATAAACATATAGCCAAGTTATAAAGTGTGATAACCACATGGTTTTTCTATCCCTTAATACCATGTAAAATGTAAGTTAAAATTGTGATAATGAACTCAAGAATGATTATATGCTACGATGTTACTTGGACCCGATTTTGACGGTTAACTTAGGGGAATGCCATAACTTGCTAAAATAAAATATATTTTAGTATTGCTTGTAGTCTTATGTGATATTAATAATATGCGAGTATGTTTGCTAATTGTGGTAGTCTCACATGATATTAATGATGTATGAGATAATTAACTTGAGAAAAAAAAGGAACGTTAAGGGTAAAAGTTATATTAATACGACACTAAATAATTGTGTAGCTAGGTTAAAACTTAGCTTATGTGTTGATCGTATATTCGAAGATAAAATGTGAAGTTTAATTATATGACTAATGAATATCATATATATACGTAATTGTATTACGATAAAAATTCTAAAGTGTTGGCTAGCTTTACGTGAGTAAACTACGCATAAGGCAAGTATCCTAAACCCTTGCATTACTTTATTCAACGGATATCGTAAGCGAGTATCTAAACCTTATCTCTTTGGATACAAGTATTCTATCTTTGTATATTGCGAACTAGTTTCCTACTTAATCGTTTGAATTGAATTAGCATACTTGAACTCTTATTTCATTAAAGCTATTATTCATGTTGAACTTAGTATTGTTCTTGAATATTGTGAAAGTGTCTATGCCATTAGATTCGGCTAGACTTATATTATTGAAAAGCGACTCAAACTAATTGATTGGTGCGGGATCTTGTATTTGACTGAGAAGAACAACCTTCTTTGAAGGGAATATATAATTATCAGAGAACCGACGTGCACACTTGAGTATGATTGATTGTTATGCATAACGATGGTGCTTTAGGCTGATCACCTGTTGTACCTGTTTTTATTGGATTTTTAGTTTATTACTGTTAATTCTAGCAGAAGTTCATAGTCCTTAGTGACTGCTCAGTATTCAGTTATCTTGAAATCTTGAATTGATTTATTATTGAATCACATTGATATTATTCAGTCCTTAGAGACTATTATTGAAAACTGTTGATATTCTTGTTATCCTTGATCTATCAAACTTTGTTATACCCTTTCGAGAATTAAGAATTATATCACTTACCCTTATTGTATATTACTTGCTGGGCAATTTGTGCTCATTCTTGCTTTCCCTAAAACATTTCAGTTAAGGCAGAGCAGGGCGAACCTTCGGGCATTGATAAGGGCAAGGGCAAGGCTACCAACTAGCTTGTCTCTTTTATGTTTAAATATTTTAATATTGTATTAAGATGATGTAGTAAGACTGGATTTGATTATGTTTAAGCTTAAGTTAGATTATGTAATAAGTCGTTAATTGATATTATTATGTAATCTATTAAGTATTGTAGGTTGCGAGACTTGGGGGAATAATTATAATAAATCATTGTAAATTATTCTAGAATAGATTTTTCGCTGTGATTGTGTGATATTTAGTTATTATTATTGTGATGTATTACCATGAGCACGTGATGAACCGAATTCGAGCGACCCCTTGACGGTCTTGGAATTTGGGAGTGTCACAGGCACTGTCTCGCCCTCAAACTCAATGCCGGTGATCAATCTCTAATCCATAGGAGTCATCATCACCTCGCAATCAAGCAGATGAAGGGACTGAGTCTGGTGGAACCAGTGCTCAGACAAAGCCCTCATATACCTCCAAGGGCAACGACGGGGCATGATCGAGAAGAAGGCCTAAAATCCCCAGCCATCTACAATCTCCCTGTAATCCTCGTGCAGAGTCTGATAGAGGGAGTGCACACTAAACCAATTCCCTCGAGGCTGTGTCAAGCCAGGGACCTGCATCAAAAACCAACCCATGTCAAAAACCTGTGCCCCGAGAATGGCCAGAAGATGGTAAAAGAATCCAGAGGGAAGAAAGACTTCAAGTCACCTCGTTGGCCTGAAGATATCTCGAAGGATGGCGACTCAAGTCGCCCAGCAACTCCTGTGTCTACACAGCAATGCCAGGGACCTCCGCACGTGGAACCTGGGCTGGAATAGGAGCGATAAAAGCAGCCTCCTTGTCATCAATGTCAATGGAATGCTTGTCCTGTGCTGGACGTATCCTGCTCTCTACTAATCTGTGAGGCGTCCTAGCTGGACGGGCATGTGGAATAGCGGAAGCCCTCCTCCGTCTAATACCTGATGAAACCCTGGTACGGCTGCCGGGTCTATCGCGATCCATCGCATACACCAGTACTCCGAAATCACCTCAGATAGGGTGTGGTAAGCCTAAAACCTGTGGCTTATTAATCAATCAATCCAGCATACATACCTAAGTCCTAAAACATGCATGGGTCCATCAAAAATACCCCGTACAGTCAAAACTGCATGTTTTCAAAATCCCAGAAGCTCAAAACCTGCATTGGGTTAGTAAAAAACTCCCCACAGAGTCAAAAATGCATGCATTTCAAAACCTAAGATTTTAGAAAAAATTTGCCAGAGTTTCCTTTGTAAAATGGACTGTCCACATGCACACAGGCATGCCTAGGTGGCCATTCAGTAGCGCACCTATCCAAAAATGGAAACAGTTCATATTTATTGAAACAAATCAAAAACAGCCCCACATGGTCTCCAAAATACCATAGGCATTTTTAGTTGAAAATCCAGGCTCGCTAGGCCTCAAAAAGGATGACTAGACTGACCAAAAAGCTCAAAATAGTACTGTCTCAGAACCTGAATTATCTTACATCCAAACATGCATTACAGTAAAATATGCATGCATATGTAGACAGAAAATTTTTCACAGGTCATATAGACATACATTTTTCATACATTACGTTTAAAAGCACCCTAGGTGGTTCACATGTTTTTAATGGTAAAAAACTATAAAAGAAGGATGTAAAACGTTACCTGCACTGCGCTGAACGTGTAGGAACTAACGGATTCAAAATCCAACTGCCAAAACTCCGTAAATCTGAAAAAGAAGATCGAAAATCCTTTCGCTGCTCAAACAGGAAACTTACAAAATGAAAAATCCCGCAGCACATTAAATAAGCTGGATAGCCTCAGCTCCACCTGCGACTGTCGCACCTCTACCTGTGATAGCCCAGGTGGGTCCTACTCCCCCTGGCCTGATTTGGTTCTAGTCAAAACGGAGTTTAAACGGGTTACCAAGTCAAATCTGAAGAGAAATCACTACGCGATTGAGCGGGTTGTCCAGAAATCCTGCGTTTAAGCAGCGTAATCCTGACATAAAGGAAAACTCCCCGAAGACCCTTGATATTCATCCCGGAGCCATGTCCGGGGATCAACAAGTCAAACTGCGAAAAAATTGCTCAAGAATTGCACAAAACTGCCGAAAACTGCCGTTTTTCAAAGTTCACGTACTGACAAAAATCAATTTTAGCCGTTGGCTCAGCCCCAGCGAAGTTCTGGTACTGACCGAAGTCTATTTCAGCCGTTGGCTCAGCCCCAGCAAAGTTTGGGTACTGACCGAAGTCAATTTCAGCCGTTAGCTCAACCCCAGCGAAGTTCGGGTTCCCACCGAAGTCAATTTCAACTGTTGGCTCAGCCCCGGCGAAGTTCGGATACTGATCGAAGTCAATTTCAACCGTTGGCTCAGCCCCAACAAAGTTCGGGTTCCGACCGAAACCAATTTCAGCCGTTGGCTCAGCCCCAGCGAAGTTCGGGTTCCGACCGAAACCAATTTCAGCCGTTGGCTCAGCCCCAGCAAAGTTTAGGTTCCGACCAAAGCAGTTTCAACCGTTGGCTCAGCCCAAGAGAAGTTCGAATACAGATCAAAATACAGTCCAATCATTGGCTCAACCCCAATGACGCTTCAACTGACGGCTTAACCCCAGCCAAGCAATAAAAGGGATCTGGCAATGGAAACAATTATAATAATCCATCACAACTGATGGGATCTGTTATACACATCCTCAAAGGGAATCATTGAGGTTCAGAATCTGCAAAGCTATCGCAAAGGACGTCATCCTTAACATATCAAGATGACGAAAAAATCTGTGATAGCTTAACTCTGCCAATCTCATCAGAGTCAAACCAGTTATCGTGAATAATGTCATCCCCAGCAGAAAATGACAAAGGTAGTTCGCTTTAACTCCCTAATACCATCAAGGACTATACAAGACTGCGTCATCCCCAGCAAAGTGATAACGCACGGAGCAAAAGTAGCCCCATTCTACTTCAAGACGCCCAGCCTTCGAAATGGCTCTGGCATGTTCTATTCCCAGTGTCTACCAATCTTTATCCTGTCCATTCCACTACGTTACATGGACATGATAAAGAAGGGCATCTGTAGACACTCGAGATTTTCCTTGCCTTAATACTCATCCAGTAGAAGGGTAAAACCATCAATCAAGTTTCGACAGTCAATCGGACCATCAATCAAGCTCCGACAGTCAATCAGACCATCAATCAAGCTCCGACAGTCAATCGGATCATCAAGCTCAACCCCGGTCTCAACCCAGGAGGTACCAATCAACCCCGACAGCAACCTGGGAAGTCAAACTCAACCCCAGCAGCAACCTGGGAAGTCAAACTCAACCCCGGCATCAACCCGGGAAATGCAGGTCATCCCCGGTCTCAACCCGGGACGCCAAGTCAACTTCAGACATCAACCTGAAGTATCACAACAACTCCAGAGCAAAACCTGGAATGACCGCGTCAGCCTCAGAGATAACCCTGAGGTTAAAAGATTCGACTGGGATCCAAGTCTTGGAATCAGCTCCCGGAAGTCTACCAGCGACCATGCCGACACTGCAGGCAACCCCGGGAGGGGTACAACGGTCATTTTTACCAACTTTCAACCGACTTGGTCAAACTCAAGCCAAATCGATGACGCCAAAGTCAGAATAAATCCTAACGACGATTCCGAATGGCAACAACGCAAGACAGTTCAACAGACAAACTGTGAAGAATTGAAGACCTGGTTATGAACCCATCTTCCAGGACCCAAAAATGGTTTTCCCATGTTATTGCAACACTCTGGGTGAGAGCTTTCCAGAAAGGTATCGCACGCCTCAAACGGACGCTCCGATCAAAAGTTAGAAAAATTCCGACCGGACATCGCATTGCTCAGAGTACACGTACTTCGAGACGACCAAGCAGGACACGCAGGACCCAACTCGAGTGGCCACACCTCTACCTGCGGAAGCCGCATGTAGAGGTGCGGCTCCCCCCTTTATAAATAGAGGGGCAGCCCCCTCTCATTTGCATAAGCGAGAAGCGCAGCGAAGCCTTGCCCGACTGATTTTTTGACTTTTACACCTCTTCCAAACCCAAATATTTTCACTCCAACACATAGATATACCCATATACTACCACATATCAAAAAACTACAGGTAGATTTGGACGTTTAAGGCCTACAACCGTAGTGCAGCCCATTATAAGTATTTTTACGATCAGCAAGTCAATACTACTACTTTGCACTATTTTACAACTGCACATCAAGTTTTATCTTCTAAATATGCCCTGAACTTAGTTCCATGGCCGTTTTCGTCAAAGATTGATATATTTTTGCACATAAACTCCGTTTTCAACATTTCTACAACTCGAATTGAGGATCCGTCAGCTCCAGTAGCTTCAATGCACTAGCACACACCATTTTGGCAACTTCGCCGGACTGGGTTATCTTCTCAGTTCGGGTTTGGCCTTTTTTGTATATATTTAACTGTTTATGTACTAAAATTTCAATTCTGTCAAGCCCGAATTTCAAATCCGAGGTAGTTTACCGCTTTTATATATATTTACGCATATATAAGCGAATTTCACCATAACTGGTCTTCGTGCTAGTATTGGTTGACTACATTCTTGTCAATATACATGTATTTTAATTCAGTCCGGGCACAGGCGTGAAAACCAATCGCCCTTACTGCTTTTATATATATTTATGCATATATGAGCAGCCTTCATCATCACTGGTCATCTTTCCAGTCTTGATTGACTACAATTCTGTCAATATATATACCTACATATATATTTTAATTCCAGTCCGGGCTTGCGAGTGAAAATCCATCGCCCTTTACAACTTTTATATATACCTAACTATATATATCGCTTTGTTCAATTTATTCAATTGTTGCATTTAATATTCTTTTGTATATGAATCTGCACTGACATATCTGCAGGCGGACTAGATTTATTTAAATCTCGCCAATTCTAGTTTTCAAACGGTTCAAAACCTTCAGACTGAACCGGGAAGCTAGAATGGCTGAGATTTCTTTAAATCTAGCATTCTTTCTAGTTTCAGCCTCAAAAGCAGCCTCGCGTCCCTTAGATTGCTATCTAGTGGGAACGAGACGCTTTGGTCACGCGCAGCCAAGATTTACTGATGAATCTTTGGTTCCATTGCGACGTGAGGATGTATATATATATCTGTTTCTGTACAAATTTGAACTGTGCAGGTTTTGGCTACTCATATGTGAGCCTAGGAATCGTGGGATTCACGATCAAATCGATCGGAATTTGATTCCCATGATGGACAAACTCTGATTTACAGATGTACCCTGCCAATTTTTTTCTATAAAATGTACATGCACAGACCTTAAAACGATTATCCGGATTTAAGGTCTCAACATAGTGAAAATATGGATTGTCGTGTCAGCGTCCCTTCGATGGTTTTCATACCCATGAGGAGACCGACACTTTATATTTTTGTGGTCGAGGATGCTTCGCAGCCCGACAAATCACCATTTGCATGCAGCCTTAAGGCTATAAAGATAAAATTGAGGGTAGCGATATGCTTCAATTCTTTTGTCAGCGTAAGGGTTTGATAAAACCAGCTTTCAAAACAGTACTATCAATTCAATTTAAAAGCTTTTGCAAATCAAATTAAATGATGCTTTTTGCAAAATAAATAAAAGATTGATTTTCAAATCAAATCAAACCCTTCGTATATAGTCTCAACGAAGCCTGTCAAAGCTTTCAATCAATTCAAAGGCCCAATTTTCAAACAGCATTCACTCACACATTCCAGTTTTAAGGGAAATATTGAAAAGATTGCGGTACCGTATTTACACGGGAGTCGTGGGGTGCCTAACACCTTCCCCACACTTAACCAACCACCCGAACTCAAAACTCCGATTTCAAAGATCAAGTTTCGACAGTGTCCAACAATTGGGCATCTTTTCAAATCAAATTCGGTTGAGTTGGTACAACCATTTTTAAAACTACCAACTGACAACTCTGTTTAAATCAAATCGTCGACATATACACATGTTGGCCTCTTTCCTAAAATCCCTTCAAAACCATTTTTTGCAATAAAAAGAATAAGGGTAGAGATAACTTAGGAAGATCGATTTGAGGAAAATCGGGTTATAAACCGACTCGCAGTATTTCTTAAATTTTCCAACGTCAACACCACTTTTAGAGATATTTTCTGTCACATTCATTGTTAACAAGGATTCAGCAAAGACATTATCCAAAATTTATCTTATAGAGGTTTCCCTCTAAAGAGCCAGAACCAATAACATGAGAGTAATGATAAATAATTATTTTATTATTCCCAAACTTAAACAAAAATCCATCAACGTCAAGTTTAGATATAGAAATTAAATTCCGTGTCATACTGGGAACATAAAGAGTATCATATAAATACAAGGTGAAACCACTCTCCAAAACTAAAAGAAGAGTTCCTACAGCTTCAACTTGTATAGACTCTCCATTACCAACTTTAATGGTTCTTTCCCCCTTTTGGATTGTCTTATTTGAAAGGAATCCTTCCAATGAATTAGTAATGTGAACCATAGCACCAGTGTCAAGCCACTATGTATTAGAAGGAACATCAATTAGAAAGGATTCATAAGTTACATAATTGAAGGACGATATAACTTTTTTTCAAGCCATTTTCTAAATTTAGGGCATTATTTTATTATTCCCAAACTTAAATGAAAATCCATCAACGTCAAGTTTAGATACAGAAATTAAATTTTGTGTCATACTGGGAACATAAAGAGTATCATATAAATACAAGGTGAAATCACTCTCCAAAACTAAAAGAAGAGTTCCTATAGCTTCAACCTGTATAGACTCTCCATTACCAACTTTAATGGTTCTTTCCCCCTTTCGGAGTGTCTTATTTGAAAGGAATCCTTACAATGAATTAATAATATGAACCATAGCACCAGTGTCAAGCTACCATGTATTAGAAGGAACATCAATTAGAAATGATTCATAAGTTACAAAATTGAAGGACGATATAACTTTTTTTCAAGCCATTCTCTGAATTTAGAGCATTATTTTATTATTCCCAAACTTAAATGAAAATCCATCAACGTCAAGTTTAAATACAGAAATTAAATTTCGTGTCATACTGGGAACATAAAGAGTATCATATAAATACAAGGTGAAACTACTCTCTAAAACTAAAAGAAGAGTTCATACAGCTTCAACTTGTATAGACTCTCAATTACCAACTTTAATAGTTATTTCCCCCTTTTGGAGTGTCTTATTTGAAAGGAATCATTGCAATGAATTAGTAATGTGAACCATAGCACCAGTGTCAAGCCACCATGTATTAGAAGGAACATCAAGTAGAAATGATTCATAAGTTACATAATTGAAGGACGATATAACTTTTTTTCAAACCATTCTCTGAATTTAGGACATTCTTTTTTAATATGTCCTGCTTCTTACAGAAGTGACATGTAGAACATGCCTCAGAGTTGTTACCTGAATAATGTACCTTTTTTTTTAGTAGAAATTTGTTTATCCTTATTCTTAAAATTTTTACCATTTTTATGAGTCTTCTTCTTTTGAGATCTAGTGGTAGTTAAATGAGCAACATATGCAGAAATACGAGTTGGAGTCAATGCTAAAACATAATCAAGCTCATAAGCATGCTTACAAAAAATTAAAAAAAATTCACAATGTACAACAATAATTAATAATTAATCATAATAAAACCAACTGTAGGGTAAGCAGTTAGTTACATAAAATCTATTTACAACACCAAAAATAGATTTTAATGAGACGTTGGTGCATAATTATCAATCTTTCGTTGGTCCAATTAATAATATGCTAATAACATCCCCATAAAATAATGCACAACACATTTATCCACGCATTACCATTGGGCAGAAACAAAATAAACATGTCACTTATGCAATAAAATTCCATTTAAAAAATTCTAATTCAAATTTTTCATTGGATAAAATTAAAATATTTATTTATTGAATGTAACATTATGTGACTTTTCTTAATCTTTAATTATTTCAATTAATAACCATCCATTGGGTTGATTATTAATTTTAACAATAAAAGAGTCACGCATATATGTAAATTATTATGATCAAACTCAATTTTCTTTAAACAACATAATAATCAAGTTTGAAAATTAACATTATTTATAATTTACATGTAATAATTTAAAAGTCCTAATTAATAATATATCATATCATATTCTAGAATCTTAAATTAAAATATATAGTTATGAACATGAATTGATTATAAAATATTCACATAAATTCCAAACTAAATACATACTGACATGATATGAATCATATATATATATATATATATCAGAATACATAATTATTATGCTGAATACTGGAGCAAGTATTCCTTAACTTGAATGGTATGCAGAATATGCGACTATGACACTTCATTGAGGAAAGTACTGGAGCAAGTATTCCTCTAGTCTAAAGTATTTCTCGGGCGACTTGGGTGAAATTGTACGTAATTAGTTAGGAACTTCCAAATACGAGACAACTCCAAGCTTTTGCCGAATTATAATTTGTAGAATAAGAACCTAATTAATTTATTCTATACAATAGCGTAATCACAGCTCTGATACTAGATATTAAATAATTATATCGGAACATGCTATTACATAGAATAAAATAACATTAATTAATCATAACAATTAAGTACTTACATAAATTGAGAGAAATCATCTTGTATGTATTACGCTTCCGCTGCGCTTAAGGGTGAAAGTCTTCAATTGTCTCTCTCAATCTTAGGATGGATGAATAAGTGTGTATAAAATTCTTGAGACGACAACTGAGACCAAGCACTAACTGTTTTATTTATTGAATAGCTAAGGGTCAAAATCGTCCATCAAGATTATGAAATCCTAAGGCCTATTATGCCAAAACTATTAGTAATATTATTTTTGGGTCACATAATTAATTACCAAACACATAAATAAAGTAATAAATTAATATAATATGAAAGCCCAATTATTACATAAACAGTAGATGCCACATAAGGAATAAAATATTTCAATAGTTGCAAAATTTCGTTGCCAAATCATTGGCGGAAAAAAAAAACCCCCGCCTATTTACTTTTTTTATTGCCGATGAGATTTTTTCTCATCGTCGGCAACGAAAACTTTTTTATTGTTATATTTTGTTGCCTAATATGGGCCACATTCATTGTCAATAATTTTTTTTCGCTGTGTATTTTATAGATTTTTTTTGCAACGACTAGTAAATTATTGCCTAAAATTAAGATAAACTTAATAAGCACGTTTCGACTTCTTTTTTTCCCAAAATGCATCATTTTACATTTTAACAGTTACAAGAGAGCCACACACAAATATTTGTATGTTTTTTAAATATATACGGTTGAATTTATCTAAAAAAACTCTAAAAATGAACATATTAACCTGATGCGGTATACTAGTTAGATGTCCTCTAGGGTATATCCATTTTTCACTTATTTTTTTCTAAAAATAGTTAAGAATGATTATTTAACAAAAACATTTTTCAAACTTTAATCATTTTGCTATTATCAATTGTTAATTGAAATATTTTTAAAACAAATGCCTATAAATTATTCAAAGGGATATGTTTTCTCTTAAACTATAATCTTATCATTAATTGGTTGAAATATTTCCTTTCAAAAAAATCTATTGGATGTGTGACTTGTGTTAATTTTGACCAATACTTTTAAATGATAATAAGTTTCCTAAATACATACTTTGAAGATGGGAATTTAGTAAAAAAAGATGAATATTTAGTTGGGAAACATGGATACTATTTCTATTGTCGTCAAATTTGATAAACATAATTTTTTAAGTCATTTTGACAAGAGAGACCAAAGGGGATCAATTATAAAAATGATATGTTCCAAGCAAATAATTCAGAATTAAATCTTGAATTTTTGTAAAAATAAAATCTTGCTCAGGAATATACCATTATCAGTCTTTTGAATGACCATTTATTCCGTTTCAAAGGACGAATTTTCAATCAATACAATATATTACAAATATCATAATGGAATAATTAGTACTACTGAGATAAGAGTGATTGTTTTTAATAGACCTGACAAAATATGAGTTTGTAATTTGTCTCTTTCGATCTTCATTTAATTAATTATCTCTATCTAATTTTTCTAATATATTATCTTTCCAAAATAAGTTAATATATTTTCTCTCTCTAAAATTTTGTGTCTTTAAACAAATTAATATAAGTTTGCCACGTTTAACGGAAGCGGTTGAACGCATTAAATCTGAACGCAGTGATATTTTATATCTTTATTTTTGCTACCGTTTGATAATAGTTATGCAGGAAATATCATAATCCTAATTATTTACATTAATGAGTCTTAGTTATATTAACTAGGGACAATTACATATAATAGTACATTTTATTAAAATATTACAAAAAAAATACACAAATAAAATAATTACAAAAAGAGTGCATATGCAATATTTAATTACAAAAAGAGTGCAATCTTATCCCTTTTATTTAGTTGACTGATTTAATGAGTTATTGATAATGTCCCATGATTGTAGGGATTTAAATCTTCTCCCTCTCTCTTATCAACCTCCATCCGCCTTCTTCTTCCTCCTCGGTCGCAACCTTCTTCATCACCTTCGCTGTAAGAACCCGAATTTTCAGATATTATTCAATAAAGATTTAATAAATAAAATTCTTAAACTGTGAGATGGGTTCGAATAATAATATATATATGTGATATGAGGTATGTGGTATTATATTACATAGGGTAATATGGACTATGTAAAATGTGTTTTTGTGATTTATAAATATATTATTAATATATATTTGTTACTTATCGTAGAGACGATCCAGTTGAGATAAAGGAGGTGGATAAATTCTTATCGATATTAAATAATTTATAGAATTATTTTATCATAGTAAGTTGGTGACATTAAATATCCTTAATGTATAATCACCATATTCTTGAGTATGTGTATTAATAACTAGTATGTTTATAATATAGGTTATTAATAGCACTTAAGCTATCCATGAATAGGTTTGGATAGTGAAGCATGAGTTAGTTAAGGAATTAACTAATAAGAATAAATATTAGTTAATATAAGTTGTGAGTTATATTATGGAATAATATAATGTCAGTATTGAATCTTAATTAACTATGATGATATAGTACAATGTTTAATTTACTTAAGTAAAGGAGTGAATTAATATGTGTGTTGAATATGTAATTATAGTTGATACTTTTTATATATATTACTTAGAGTGGTAATATGTGAGAAAGTCTAATGTGCGAATAACGTTAAATATATATATACGTTATTAAAGGGAGATGGAAATCATTATATCTTTAAATGAATATTTGAAGAAATTGTTTTGGGAACAATTTATAGAAAAGAAAGAGAAATAATTATTATATATTTCTAATAAAGGATATTAAAATAATTTCTAATATTGAATTATTTTAATAAAAGGAGGAAATGTTATTTTTGAATAATAATATTACCTTATATGTTTTTGTATGAGGTGTGTTTGGTTAATATAGTAAATATATTAAAACGTATTTGCTATATATAATTAAATTGATGGAAACGATTTATTATAATAGAAAATAAACTTATTATCTATTTTCTATATATAATATATGTACATGTGTCGTACATATAGTTATTTGATATTATATTAAAAATAATATCATGAGACAATAAGTAAATTATTTTCTAATAACGAATGTGCTTATTTGGAGAAAACATAATATTTATGTTATTGCTAAATACATAATTTTAAATGTATTTTCAAGGGAGTTTAATTAATAAAAAAAAACTAAGTTATTTTAATATATTAAATAACTTAAGTTATTATTTGATCGTAAATATTATTATTGGAGTAATTAATAGAGTATATATTAATTATTATAAGCGTAAAAGTTATACTTATTATAAGTATAATTAATTGAAGTAGTTTAGCATTTTAATAGCTTGAGTTATTATATTTTCGTAAAGGTTATATATAATATTTGAATATTCGATTTGTAAAATAATTATATGTGGACCTTGGATTTAATAGTTCTAATTTAATTGAACAGGTTATAAGTAGTAATGTGGTGAGAAATGAGTAAGTGATGAGAATAATGATAAGCTTAAGATTGAGCTTGTGAGAGATGCCTTGTGTGGCACAATAATAGATTCAATAATGAATTAACTAATTTAATGATGGAGGAATTATTAATTAAACAATTAATCTAAATTAATTGTTAATTGTTATTATGATAGTATGTTAAATTATTATGGCTAGTGATAGTATAATAATAAGGAAATCGATTATAAGTATAATCGGATTTGTGATGAGATAAATTGTCTTCTAATATTAATTATTGTTATGAACAATATACTATTATCAAGTAATTATTTGATAATATGATGATTAAGGAGTAAATGATTTATAAATATAAAAAGATTTATATTTATTTAACGTGATAATAAATCATATAAAGTGTTAATCAATTAGCGTGGGAATTATAATTCCATGGATTAATGAGAAATGGATTAATTAATATTATTATTAATTAATTGATAAGATAGGTAATTTATTAATTTCTATGTGCAACCATGCGATATTAAAGTATAACGTATGATAGTTAACTATATGTTATGCGAAGTATAAAGTGCAATATGACTATGTTATTCATGAATATAAACTATATAGTAAAGTTTATTAAGTTGTAAGAGGTACATGAAATGTGGGTGTGACAATGTGTATATTAAGTATACAATAAAATAATATATCATGAATATATTGTAAACAATTATTGAATTAATGAAAATTAATAATAAATAAGACAATACACTGTGTTGGTACCCGAAAGAATTATATCCGGTATATATGGATTATATGGTGATATATATGTACCTCCACTTGATATATTGTATTATGGTTTGCTCATTAGAATTGACATTGTGACTCTAGATAAGCTTATAACCTAAGTGTATATATAGATAACCCAAGTATTTATACACTTGCTAGTTACTTTGTTGCTGAGAGTCATTTTTTTGTCCCTAATTGAGTGACCCATTTCATCACACGTGAATGGCTACAAGGCTAGCCTATCTCCATTTCTCAAACTCAGCAAACTAGCAACAATCATGAAGGGGGAGTGGTCCTAATAGTGAAAATCAACTACTCTACCAACTCTCACCAACTCTTTCTTATCCATTGAGCTTTCTTGCAATCCTTTGAATTAATTTGGAAGGTAATTGAGTTGTCTGGATATCCATTTGCCTATATAAGGAACTCTCTTCCTTCTCTATTTCAATTGCTGAGAATTGCTTAAGTTGAGAGCATATAGAGGGTGGATACTTGTATACATATTAGTAGAGGAAGTGAGGATTAGCAAGTTCTAATTGAATGTTGACAGAGGTATAATCCCTCCTTCATTGTTCTTCATTTATATTTTACTGTCAATTTTTCGGTTTTAGAATTGAGTATGGAATCCATGATTATGTGATCAAGCAATGTTTGTTAATTGCTCCTTAGTTGCTATACTAGCTTATACATATGTTTAGACTGTCATATGGCTGATTAGAATCAAGTTCGTATTAAGTTTCTGAGTTTGGCTTGAGGTATTGCCGAAGCAAAAGCTGCTCTGTTCTGGCCGACCAACTGCGCAGCTGCGCCAGTTTTGTACTGGCCAGCAGCGCAGCTGCGCCGGTACCAGACTTGAGTTGGGCAAGGCCCTGCGCAGCTGCGCCAGTTTTGAACTGGGGAGCTGCGCAGCTGCGCCGGTTCCAGATTCTGGAATTTTGTTTTCTGTTGCAGGTTCTGTTATATGCTAGCATAAGTTATATAATTAGAACAAGCATGTGGACATAGATAACATACATATATGATTACCTTGATATGAAATGAGCATGTGTAACGATATTAGTACACACGATTGAAGAAAAACTTATAGTTTTGAAATGAAACTTATAGTTTCGATTGTGAACTTGGACACATATGTAATATGTATATAATCTGATATTTTAAACATGATAGTATGGTTTATATTGACATGAAATGCATGCTTAAAGTATTAACCGTACACTAGTATTAGAAGTTAAGACAATTTTCGAAATGATAAACTTAAGACTTTCGAAAACGAACTTAACCAAGACTAATGTCTTTTAGATTCTGACCATTTGAGAATATTTATGTGGTTTAAATATGAGTTTCTAGTGTATATGAAATACATATAGATGCCATGCATGTACTATGATTCCTTGTTGACTTAGTGTGATTTCCAATGAAAAGCTAAGGACATCAATTACCATATGAATTATGTTGTGATCATGCAAGCATATGCATTAGGATGTCATTATGCCTATAGACATGTTGACATGAGCATCATTTGATGGAGCATGGATATCACCTATGCCAACGTATTTAAGAAATAAAATTCTAAAGCATAGACTATGTGATTAAAGTGTACATGAGTAGTATACGCACGAGCATGCTTACTACATATTGTTAAGCCTCTTTATGTAGTAATATGACATTAGTGGTTTACCCTTGAGGCATGAACTTAATTTACTTAAGGTATATGAAAGTCCGGCATGAATGCCATATGATTTTGACTTATAATGAGCATGCTAGGTTTTAAAACTTGAGTTAATGCCCTTATATACATGTATACATGATGAACATAGTAGCCTTGCATGACTAGTTAAGTATGACAAGGATTTTGAAAGGTGAAACTTAGAAAGTTTGAATGTAATGGTTTCGATAAGATTTGAGAAACGTAAGAGCAATATGGATTATAGATTTATGAGTTTGCAATATGTGTCGAACACTTAAATAGTTAAGTGGTTAATATTGATATTGAGTATGGTTAAGATATCACTATATGTACCTAACGATACTAAGCGTATGATAAGAAAGTGAAACGAAGGTTCTAAGAACCAAGCTAGACAACAATGTAATACTTATTATTATAATGAGAATGTGTGGATGCATATAACTGATGGGTGTGATCTCTATGATTAATATAACTGTGTAGGATCACACAAAGTGCAGAGATTCTTAAGCAGTTAAGTCGTAGTTGTTAAACTACGAATCAGGCAAGTCTTTTAGTTCCTATTTGATATATGAATTCAATAACTGTTAGTTGAATTATATTATGCTGTGATAATGTGAACTTATATATGAACTGTATATGAGATATAAATGAGATTGAAAGTTGATCTTTGATGATATACTTGTTATGTGAAAAGTAACATGCGTAGTAAATATAAACTATTTATAAATGCATGAACTGAGTATGATGTTATATGCTATGTGATGCATGAGGACTGTTAGAATTGCTGAGCTGTCGAGCTCACTCTTGCAAATAACCACTTTTGCAGGTTAAGGATTCACGGTAAAGATTTCGTGCTTCTTGATTGATAAAGATAGATAGTATCACAACGAAGAATACTGATTAGATTATTACTCGAACCATGTCTAGGTTCTAGGAGTTGTACTTGATAGTTGTTTACACTGTTTAATACTTGTTGTATTGTAAGAATGTATTAATTAATACATAGAGGATATCGAGTTGAGTTGTAAATGTTTATACGATAACTCAGATAAGGAGGAATCATATTATTTAGTTGATTCAAGATTTGTAATCGGTATCAAAGTTATGGAATCAATAAAAAGATTTTTATTCAAAGGATATTGAAAAGTTTAAATTATTCCGTATTTTAGTAATATCGAATATGATGTAAAGTCGAGATCTTGGATATAAATAGAATTTATATTCTAAATTGTAATAAACAAAGTTGTATTCTTTTAGTAATGAATAAAAGATGTAATAGTTTGGCGATAGTAGTATCGTGACTGCACCGAATCCTAGGTTTTGAAGGAACGTGGATTTGGGGGCGTCACATTCGCCCCCCGCCACTGCTCCACCGGCAGCTGCCCCACCCCCGCCACTGCCACTACTCCTCCCGCCCCCGCCCCCGCCCCCGCCCCCGCCCCATATCCTCTTCTTCCCCTTCCCCTTCCTCTGCCTCCCTTCTCCTCCCCCCGCCCACGCCCCACCCCACCCCCTTCCTCCGCCTACCACCGCCATCCCCTCCTCCCCCCCTTTCTCCTCCTCCCGCCCCCGCCCCCGCCCCACCCCACCCCACCCCCTCCCCCTCCCCTTCCCCCTCCCCTTCCTCTTCCTCCGCCTCCTCCCGCCCCCCTTTCTCCTCCTCCCCCAAATCAATCCAAGGTGGCCGTCGGTGGAGGCCCCTCCACCACCCGTTGCTTCCCCTCCACCACCGGTCCATTCTCCAACTCCACCGGTAACCAAACCTCGTACATTGGTAACCAAACAGTCATACTGGTATGACTGTGTTGGTTACCTTGGTATGAAGGTAACCAATTCAGTTTTATTAGGTTACTAATTTTATTTTGAATGTGATGCAGTTGGTAACCAAACGCCATGCAGTTGGTTACCAATTATTCATACCAAGGTAACCAACCCTTCATTCTAAGGTAACCGAATCTTAATTTTGAATGTAATGCAGTTGGTAGCCAAACCTTCATGCAGTTGGTTGCCAAACTTTCATACCAAGGTTACCAATTCATATTGCAGGTGTGGAGGTAGATTGGTTACCTTGATATAAAGGTTTGGTTACCTTGGTATAAACGTTTGGTTACCTTTGGTACGAAGGTTTGGTTATCAACATTACATTACACATCACTCTCTTATCTCTCTCTTTCCTATGCAGTGTTCTTATTTATTTTTTTTGACATGAAATTGGGTCTCACCGGCGAAGGGGAGGAAGAAGATGACCGGCGAAGGGGAGGAGGAAGATGACGTTGCCAAATTTTAAATATTTGAATTTGAATTTATTTTTGAATTTCAATTTATTTTTGTTGTTAGATCCAAGATATTTGAATTTGAATTATTAATTATGGCAGTTATTTCTCCTTGATTTTAGGTTTCCTTATTATTATGAATTGAATCCTATACTAATTCTCTAAATTAAGGAATCCTAATTGCACTAATATTGTAAATAAATATGAAAAGTTTATTAATTATGTAAATATTTTATGAGTGCACTATTGTTGTAATTAATTTTTAAATGTTGTATATTATTGTAAAGTACCCTATTAACTATACGCCTATACCTTTTGACATGAACATTTGTTCGATAAATTTTTTTTAACTTTTAATTAATAAAATTCTGAACTTTGAAATTAATGTGAATTTGTTTACTTAATTGTTGAAATATTTAATATTATAAATTGTCTGAAAAGTATTACTGAATATAAAATTAAAAAAAAATTCAAATGACACAAATCGAATGTGATAGTCTCATGGTCCCATATTTAAATAATAATATTTTATTTTTTTTCATCATTTAGAATTGAACTATTGGTCCAATATATATATATATATATATATATATATATATATATATATATATATATAATAAAAATATATTCTTTATATTTACAAATTTTATAAATGGGACACTATTTTAGGGGAGTGAGTAATTTTTTAAACCCAAATTATAGCATATTATTTACTTACATTGCTTAGTTGCTATTGCATAGATTAAAGTTATTGTATATCATTCTTATAAAGATATACCATACCCAAGAAGCTATACTTTTTTGTGTTTCAAAATGTCAAATATTAATTAAAAGTGTTTCAAATTAACTATTAGAAAATTAATATTTATATTATATTTTAGAATAGATGGGGTATATCATTTATATATTCATAAAGTTTATCACATTAGTAAAATGATACTTCCTTCACAAAAATAATCATCATTTAAAAATTTTATGAATGTTAAGAATATATTTCTTTTCATATTTGTCCCATATATATATATATATATATATATATATATATGTGTGTGTGTGTGTGTGTGTGTGTGTGTGTGTGTGTGTGTGTGTGTGTTTGTGTGTGTGTGTGTGTATATAGATAAATTAATTGGGTGGAGTGACAAATTCTTCTATTTGAAGTTAAACTCAAGAATATTATATCTATTAATATTCTCATTACCAAAGTGTGAGACTAGTGTTATGCAATAAAATTAATTTTATAATAAAGAATTTCCATGTTCATATAAGATAGAATTGTGAAAATAAAAAAAGAAACTTATAAAAATATTACTCTCTCTGTTATACAAAAAGAGTTTCATTTTAATTTTTAAAGTCAAGTTTAAAAAGTTTAACATTGATGTGACTAAATTAAGTATTAAAAATTAAAAAAAATCTTATTAGAAGCGCATTTTCAAAATAATTTACATTAGCAATTTTATATTACTTAAAATGAAAAAATTATTGATACTTATATTTGAGTTTTTCAAATTAATTATTTAAATCTAAACTACGTTTAATTTTATTTATTTATTTTTTGCAACGGAGGGAATATTTTCTTAAAAGAATTATAATAAGAGCAATATATATGTTGTGAAGTGCATATATATTAAGTTATTCTTATTAATTTAACGATATTAGGTATCTATATATAGTATTAATGGCCAATCATGCAAGCTGTGAATAAAAATTATTATTCATGTACACTGTAGTTTATTTTTATTTTTTTCCAAGCTAAGCTTTGTTCCAATTACATAGACAAGATGACACATGTCAAATTTTTGAGTCTTGGACAACTAATGGTATATATCATAGACAACTGATTTGGAGTCAATGTGGATCAAAATTAGTTGATTAATTTGAAAACTAAACAAATTGGAATGATTTTCTAATATGGGCCAAAACTAGTTAAACTAGTTTCAACCCATATTTCTACTTTTTAATGAGTCCAAAACTAAATCAACTTATAGTATAAAAACTAGTTAATTATCAACCCACTAAAACCCAAATAGTTTTAGTTAATTAGATGGTTCTCAACCTAAATTGTCAAGTCTAGTTTTCAGTAGATCTTGTTTTATATTATATGAAAACCTTTTAAACTGAGAAAACTATATTACTACTTGAAATAAAGCTAAAAGAGCTTCTTCTGTAAGAACCGTGAATTTTATGAATAAATATTAATACTGATATCAATAAAAATGCGAATATTTATTTGAATATAAATGTTAATGTGTCATGGGATGAGTAGCTCAATTAAATTAAAAGGAGTTAATAATAATTGAAAAAAATGTGGAGTTTATGATAAGTTCGTAGAATGCCTTGTGTGGCACGATAATGAGAATTATGATGGATTAATTAATTACAGAAGGAATTAATAAATGAACGATTAATTTATAATATATTATTAATTAACGGTTATTATGAGTAATAGCATATTAATGAATAAATAATTAATTAATATTATAAGGTTAATGTTTGTTTAATTAATTGCTCAGTGTATCGTTATGTAATCACATATTATATAGTAACTACATCTATATAATATAAAGTGTAGTGTGACATTGTGATGTGACTATATAATATAGAAATTATATAGTAAGATTAATGAATTGTATAAGTTACATAAATGATGCTTATGTGACCATGTGATATGTATAGTGCATTAGTGTGTACTTTATGGAATATTAAATTAAACTATATAAATAATTGACATTAATAATTATTTGAATAAGTAAAAAAATTGAAATAATAAGGTTTATGATAATGTGGTATGTCACTACCTAATTAAATCATAATTTGACATTATCAAAATGTACATGGATTATATATAGATGTGTATACATGTATCCCCAATTTGCTATAATGTAATATTAATAACTCACTAAAGCTATATTGTATATTAGAGGAGAAATAAACCTACGTATGCATATATACAATTGCATGTGTAGGAATTGTGACACCCCCAAATTCAGACCGTCACGGATATCGAATTCGGTTTGTCACGTGCTAATTCTAATAATAACTAAAATCTCAAACAATGGAATAACAGAATAATTTACATTAATATAACATAAATATTCTCGTCCCAAGTCTCGAAACTATTACTAATACACTTCATAACTTAATCCACACATATCTTAATACATAACATTAATAAGTCTTAATACAACATAAAGGAAACATCCTAATATAGAATAGCACAGCTACTTCATAGCCTTGCCTTCGCTCTCGTCCTGTCCTGGGGTTCCACCTTGCCTTGCTCTAACTGAAATATTTATGGGAAGCAAGAGTGAGCAACAAATTTGCCCAGCAAGTAATATGCCAATAAATGTGAATAAGTGTATATAAGGTTCTAAATCTCAAGGGTAAAACGGTAATTAATCGCTCAAAAATTCAAATAAAAATATTGTGAACAAAATAATATTAATGACTTCCAAATCGATTCGGAGAAGTTAAATAAGAACCACTACGGGTCGAGAAGTTATTAAAGGATTCAAAAATTTCAACAATTTTCAAGTGAATGAATAGATATCACTGAGCGTCGCTGTGGACCAAAAATTAATAGAAGAATCCAATTAATTCAAAGTTTCAAGTTAATAAATACTGGATACTGAGTGGTCGCTAAGAACCACGAACTTCTACTAGAATCACCAAAAATACTTCTGGTAACCCAAACAAGTACAATTAGGGGATCAGCCTATCGTACCTAGTGTTATGCATAACCTATCCTACTACTGTCGGCACCCCGACTATATAGTTCCCCTTTTTGAGGGTTGTTCATCTCAGTCAATTTATAAGAGTCCGTACCAAGACAATTGGTGTGGATCGCTTTCCAATTCATGATATTGGTCTAGCCGAATCAAATGGCGTAGACAATTTCAACAATGTATATAAAAATATTTTATGAGTTCAATACTCGCAACATAATTCGAAGAATATAATCGTGATTTAAATCAAGCTATGAAATATAAATTTATAAGACAAGAATTATTTTAGCACTTATTTACTCGTACGATCAATAATAGTATAAGCTCAAATACGTGTTCAATAAAGAGTATGAATCGAATACTTGCAAAATAAAAAGAGTAGTCCGGATACTTGCATTTAATATATAAATCGAATGAAGTTAGAAAACTTGCTCGATAAAAGTAGGGTAAGAATTTGCATTAAAGAGATAAGGGTTAGATACTTGCACAAAATCCAAAGTTGTGTAAGTTAGGAGACTTGCACATTATATATTACGAACTTGTACAATAAAAGAGTGTAAGTTAGGGAATTTGCCTTATGCGTAATTTACCAATGTAAATCTTATCAACACTTCGAATTCCTATCCTAATATATTTACATGTATGGGATATTCATTAGCTAACTATATTCGGTACACAAGCTCGATATGTAAATTAAACATACACATATGATTCTACTTAGTCATATAACTCTATACGTATATCATTACGTACTTGCACACATGTATCACAAAGTCAGTACATAATACATTATAAAATCACATATCATAGTTATATCACGTATGTCATTGTAGTAAATCATAACACTAAGTTAATTATGCCGTTATTATCTATGGAGTTCCGTTATTAAGTTAAGCATCATCATGGTATACTATCAACACTTATAACATATATCAGTAGTGTTCAGACCATGTTTAGCAGTTTAGGTATCAATATCAGTCAACTTGCAACATCAAAAAATAAGCAGAATGCATCAGTTCTGAAAACAGACTGGCGCAGCTGCGCCTTGGTTAGGCTTAGGGATGGCGCAGTTGCGCTGTCCCCTGGCCAGACCAGAGTTGAGCTTCTGCCCACCTGGTTCTGTCCCCGTGCTTAGCATATAACATATATATATCTAAAAAGGTTCTGCATGTTTTTAAGGTCCATCAAATGTTCAACCTACACGTTATAGTTCTAGATTGGTATTCTAATGTCGTGAGGTCAAATAAGGTCATGAGCCATAAGTGCTACTATGTTTACCATGTAAACATATGATATAGTCGGGAAATTAATTTAGTATGCATGCTCCCAAAGACTTTCATTATATGCACTTATTTAGTTTTGTTCATTCTTTGAAAACTCATACGAATCATGTTTACATGATCTTATGTCATGTCATATTAGATGGATACATATAGCACGTACACACGATAAAGGTCTTTCATGCTTTTACAATCATCCTACGTTCACCTTAATATGTTAGGATTCTCATTTAGGATTTCTAATGAGTTACGGTCAATTGAGGACACGAAATCACAAGGTTTCTATGTTTACCATATGAACCTACGAGGTATTCATAAAATTTATAATATGCATGCTTGCATGTATTTGATTCATTTGCATATAGTTGATATTGCTTATTACTCTCAAAACTTGTCTAGACTTATGCTCGGTTAACTTTCATTGTATCTAACACAATGTATGTACATATAGGCTAGCTTAGTGATGTTAAGAGTACTATCATGCATGATCAAAATATCAGAATATAGTTATTCCACGTTCATGAAAATTTAGTTTGTAAAACGTCCAAGTTTGGCTTTCGAAATCATTTTCATCGTAACCCATGTGTTCTAGTATATACTCAATACCCTAGACTCACGTTTCATGCGTATCTAGATTATACAAACATGCTTGCAAAGTCAGAATATAAATATCATTATTATATGTCAAGGTCTATTCTTAAAATTATAACTTTTCCTTAAATAAAGTACACTAACATAATCACTAACATTCATGTTATGTCAAAGAGCTCATACCTACACTTTAAACTTGTTTTCATGCATGCCTAATTGATATCAATAGGTTAGAACTTTTCAGATTGTAACAAAAGTTGGAAACCTGAATGGATGCCTGGCGCAGCTGTGCCATTTTGAACTGCAGGGGGAGCACAGCTGCGCCATACCCTGTGCAGTTTAAAAGGCTTCTACTACGATAGAATGAAAAGCCAAACCACAAAATTTCCTTACGATACATGCTCAAGTCAATCACATTGTACTTCTAATCATGTATAACAGCGTAGATAACAAGCTTACTACATCTACTCAATCCAATTAACAAGCATTTGGAGGAATTCTAGTATTTCTTAGAAATTATAATCAAGAACATAGAATGGTAGTTTTTACCTCTGTTAAAGCTTGATACTAACAGAATTCCTCAATTCTCAAACTCTTCACTAATATGCTATGCTCTCTCTCAATTCTTACTTAACATAAAATCTCAGCAATGAAAGAAGAAGAGAAGAAGCTTATTTATAGAAAAATGAATATACAGTCAATGCAATAATCAACCAAATTGAACCAACGGGAGAAGCAAGAACTCAGTGGTTAAGGGAGGGTGGTTGAGAGAGTTGGTAAATCACTGTTTGAGCCACTCCCCATGCCATGATTGGCTAGCATGCTGAGATTGGTTTTTCAAGCAATAGGCTTTAGCCTTAGAGTTATTCACGTGAGCAAGAAATGAGTCATTTAATTAGGGACAAGCTTTTTATTCTAAGCAACATGACAATTGAAATAAATACAACACTTAGGTGATATACATAATATATACATAGGTTATAAGTTTAATTAGAGTCACAATGTAGTTCTAATAGGGAAATATTATTGCAATGTAGTAAGTTGGGGTACATATATATATCAACATATAATTCATGTACATTTCATAATACCGAATATAATCTAGTTGGGTATTATCTTTCCACATTTGAGACGCCCCCGGAATAGGTTCAATCAACCCAATCCATTCTGAGTCGCCAAACACATGGTACAGAATCCAAATACAAACTTTTATATCAAAAGGCCATGAGCAGGACAACCATACAAGCTGTGAGTGTCAATACAAATATGTAGAAAATATTAACATTCAAACTAAGTCATCATTACAATTATTATCATACTACTTTATAGTGAGGACTACTACTGCTCTAACTCGGACCATCACTCTGTCCCCCGACTAGTCCCTGCGATATTCTCACTTCCTGAAGAGGACAATAGAATAAAAGGGTGAGATTAACTAGCCCAGTAAAGAATATTATGACTAAGATAATGGAAAATAAATTATCGTTAGTCTTCAACAAATCAGATAAAATATTATGGACAACAAGTTTTAGATCAACAACTGCAGCGGAAATATCGATTCATTAGAAGAGTTATGTAGAGAATGAGGTCTACCATCTTCTATGATTTAGAAGTCTATAATCAATATTTTATCCCTGTAACATCAATCAATATATCTCAAATTAAATATTCATCTTTGCACTACGGTCAAAGATATTCATTTGTATCACCAGTGGTCATGTTCATCTCAACACCTGTTCATCTTTGCACTACGGGCCAAAGATATTCATCAGGTAATCATTAATCTTTGCACTACAGGCCAAAGATATTCATCAAGTATCACCATTTAAGTCTGAGGATGATGAAAAATACTCTTAAAGAACGAATTCAGTGAAATAAAGGACAAGAAAAGAAAATATAATTTTTTCGTGAATAGTACTGTATTTGTGAATAGTGCCATATACGTGAATAGTGTCGTATACGTGAATAGTAACCTCGATGGAAAAAGTAAGAATTTCATAATAAAATCCATGCCAATATTTTGGTATAATGATATTGAGAATAATAACATCGTTTACGAAAGAAAATAACATCATTTACCTCAAAAGAATAGTACTTCTGGCAGGAATATCGGATATAATACTGAAGAAAACTTACACTGAATAGAAACACTCAAAGTATCTAAATACTCACAAAAATACGCTCGATATTATAGAGAGAGAAAACTTCTGATTCTGGTGTGATTTTCAATTCTAACTTATGCACCCTATTTATAGGAAAATGCCAAAACACCAAAGCTAACTTACCTGCTACCGGTGGCTTCAACCTTCTGAAATTCCAACGCACATCAGCTTAGAATTCAGAATTTTTCCACCAAAAAACAAAAGTGGGGCCCACCCATATTTTTAATAAAAAAAACATTTATTTTCGCAACTTCAATAATTCATAATAAATAGCCCTTTTATTAGAAAAATACGAATTCTATGTCCTTTTCATAGGAAATTTAATTCTCTACAACTTTGTAGAAGGAAGTTTTTCTAAATTCTAAACGAAAAATGGTCGAAATCCACAAACGGATGATTTTTCATACCAAAATACTGATAAAAATACCTCAGCACTAATTCCTTCTTTTATATCCACAAAATAAATATTTCCTTATCATATAAATCAATAATTAATTATTCACAAATAATATTACAGAACTACAATATTGACAACCAGGTTGTTCCTAGGAAAGAGGGGGCCTTCCGATAAGGATTTTTTCTTACTGGCGCGCAATTAAATAACTCCTCCTAGACAGAACTTTCTTAGACATTGTCAATAATGCTATCTAATAATATTATTCAAATAATATGAATTATTGTTTTGATAATGTGAAATACTGTGCAGTGACAATTATTGAATCAATAATACAAAATATCAACGGTAGTAATTATTGAATCAATCATATAAATTATCAACGTAGCAATTATTGAATCAATAATATAAAATATTGAACAGTAATTACTGTAACAATAATTGAGTAAGTGCCTTCTTACATAAGAATCAATAATTCAAAATACTGTGCAATACCGTGTGCTACTGTGCAACAACGCGTATTACTGTATTTTTATCACCGGTATTTCAACAGTTTAACGGTAACAGTTTTACCGTTATTTATAAAAAGGTTATTTCTGTCACTTTCTATATTCGACAGTTATTCCATTGTGGGGCCCACAAATGACTGCGCCGTCGTATGAATATTCCCTGACAACAAGAATATTCCACGACCAAACGAATATTCCCCGACAACAATGAATATTTTATAACCACTTGCTCATTTTGAAATATTTGCGCATTTTACCCATAACTTACTATATTAATTAAATCAACCCCTTACTATTACAAAATAATATATAAAGAAAATTAAATCTTTATTTATAAAATTCGGGGTCTTACAACATTACCGTAACTTTATTATTTCATTTACATTAAACTATTGCAATAGCCATTAAGTAACAATTGTTTGTTTAATACTTATGAGGTACATATTTAATGTCCTCACAAATACATGTTTTGTCACATAAGCATTATTATGCAATTCACACAATTTATTAAATCTTAACCTATAGTTCTTATATATTATATAGTCTCATGCTAGTGTCACACCCCATCATACTTTAAATGTAGGCACTTTAATACACAATCACTCATTTACATAATATGACACTTACCAATTAATTGAGTAATCATTATATTAATTATTCATTTACTTAATAACATTATTATACGATTACTATCACATGTATTGCATACAACAAATAATTAAATAAGTATAACTCTTATTATATTCATCAATTATTTACTCATAAATATTTTGTTACTCACAATAACATATTATTAATAATTACTCATTAATAGGCTATCACTAATAACAACAATTAATTAAAAATGTAATATTAATTAATCCTTTACTTATTGATTTTCCTCTTTAATTAATTAAATCATCATCATTTTCATTCTCATGCCACACAAGGCATTCTACGAGTTCGTCGCAATTCTCCATATTTCCTTAATTATTATAAATTCCATTTTAATATAATCGGGTTACTCATCTCATAACATATAAATATTTATGTTCAAATAAATATTCATTTTTTTATTAACATTAAAATTTATATTTATTCCTAAAATTCACGGTTCTTACAGGAATAATGTGTATATGTACATATAAACCTATAGTATGTGGCATTACTTCATTTCCAAATGCCGAGTATTGAACGTGTCCCACAATGAGTGTCTCAATTCTTCTTTCACGTGTATAGGCCATTGGCCTATCCCCTTCATCTCTCATTTCTCATCCTAACTAGCATTCAATCAAATGATGGTCATGATGAAGAAGAGAATGGGTGATGGGGGTGGTTAGCAACTATTTCACCAAATAATTGTTGCCCATCATCTCTTCTCTTCCTCCAATGGTTTCAATTCTCAGACAATACCTTGCCATGGTTAACAATTCTTCTATAAATTGAACTCTCCTCTCCTAATTTGATTTTGCTGAGATTATTTGCTAAGTGGCTATAGAGAGTGTTGAGGGAGTAATCTGATATTAAGAGGAAGCTCTGCCCAATTCAAAGCACAAAGGTATAACATTACATTGTGTTCTTAATTCAAGTTTGATTAATGCTTGAATGTACATGAATTTTTGTAATTGAATATGTAAGATGGTGTTAGTGAGTTAGTAGGTGTTGTATGCATGATATAGAAGTAATGTAGTTGTTTACAAGCATTTTTCATGAAGAAAATGGAGTGTTGGCTGAAGCTCTGTACAAGCAGAAAGCATTCTGGTCTGGAACCGGAGTGGCACGGCCGCGCCACTCCCTGGTACAAACAGGGCCAGGTCGCGCCCTTCTGCAGAACTAGATGATGATCTTTATTCAATCTGACTTAGGGGGCATGCTAGTATATTGTCATTAAGCATAAATAAGTCCCTGGCTTGTTAGTTTAGGTGGCCTTTCATGTAGTCACTTACCAAAGCTTGGTTTCCAAAAGGAATTTGAGTTTCCAAAGTGCAAACTCAATGAGCTATATACACTTTAAATTCTGGACTTGAAAGCATGCTTATATGGTCTGATTACGTATGTACATGAGCATGAAACATAGCATGTTTACTTTGCATGCTTGAATGGTTTTGATAACCTTCTAAGAGAAACTTAGAGTTTCAAATACAAACTTGACAAATTAGGAAACACTTTAAAGTATGAACTTTTGAGCATGTTTCTGTGGTTTAGTTATATGTATATGAAAGCATGATGTATAGTAAGTGAAGTAGCTTTGCATGCTTGGTTGGTTAACATGAGATTTTCAAAAAAAACCTTAAGAGTTTGAAAACTGGTTTTGCCAATAACTATGTTAAGAGTATTCTAAAATTTGGACTATCATGTTAGGATAAGTTATGCCCATAGACATGATTGACATGTATGCCTAGCTAGTCATATGCATTGTAAACTAGTTGAGCACGATTTAGAACAAGTCTAAATGAAGTAGAACTATATAACTTGAGATGCATGACTAAGATGGCATGAGCATATGTAGTTGAGACTCAATTGACCTCATTGCATAATGACTAAACGTGAGAACCTTGTTAATCAAACACGTTAAAGCCTTGTTAATTGAAAGTGTTAAACTATTCAACCTAAGTATAATAAAAGGTTAACATGTGAGCATGCGTACTAATAATTGTTGGTGTCATTAAGTGATATAATGAGCAATGTGGTCGGTCTTTATGCAATAAACTCATTTAGCATTATTGAAAGAGACTTAGTATCAACTATGTTGAAAGCATGATATAAGAATCAAACTCATCATAACATGTATGTTTCTGCATGTGTTATCATCTAAGTACATAGGTGAACAAGCTAGGCCAAGCAATCTAATGCTCAGCTCTGATTTGAACTGGGAGCAGCGCGGCCGCGCCACTACCTAGTTCAAATCAAGCGCGGCCGCGCCGCCCTGCAGTGAAGTCTGCATATTCTGGTTGTGATCTGAGATTTGATGCATGCATGTATTGTTATTCTAATCTGTAATACATGTTAAGTACGGTGTTCAAGTATCAATGAGCATGTTATGATGAAACCATATAGAATTGATAAGTATTTATAAACTTTCAAATGTTAAGTCATCGATGATTACAAACTATGTTTATCAAGTAGTATCTTACAAACTAATTTTGTGCTATGTGCGTGTAAGTATATAATGACGTACATATAGGACTATACGACTAAGTTAGAATCATATGTGTGTGTTGAACTTACATATCAAGTATGTGTATTGAATATGCGTAACTAATGAATATCCTATTTACGTAAATATGTTATATTAGGATTCAAAAAGTGTTGATAAGCTTTACATTGGTAAACTACACATAAGGCAAGTATCTGAACTATACTCTTTATTGGGCAAGTTCCTTAACTCATTTCACTTTACATAGTGTATAAATTCAAATTGTTGCCATTCGTTATTATTCGAACATCAACTTTATATCTAGATGTTGTTGCAAGCATTTAAACTTATCGTTCCTAAATGCATTATAAAAACATCTAAGCCATTTGATTCGGCTAGACTAATATCTTATGGTAGAAAGCTATCCAAACCAATTGATTGGTGCAGAATCTTATAATTGACTCAGATGAACAACTCTTTTGAAGGGGAAACTATATTTATCGGGAGACCGACGTGCGCACTTGAGTACGATTAAATGTTATACATAACGTAGGGTACTTTAGGCTGATCACCTGTTGTACTTGTTTTTGTTGGATTATCAGCATATTATTATTAATTCTTGTAGAAGTTCATAGTCCTTAGTGACTGCTCAATATTCATTACTCTTGAACTACGAAAAGGTTAAACCTTGAATCTTATTGATATCTTTGTGTTCTTAGCAACTATTGTAGAAAACTATCGATACTTCTTACTATTCTTGAATTATCACCTATTGCTATGTCCTTGGAGAAATTGAAACTATATTGATCCCCTTATTGCTATATTACTTGCTGAGCAAACTTTTTGCTCATTCTTGCTTTCCCTAAAAATATTACAGTTAAGGCAGAGCAAGGCGGACCCACGGGCACTGAAAAGGGCAAGGGCAAGGCTACGGAGTAGCTTGTACTTGATTAGAAACATTATAATGATCTAATGAGATTATAATTTATTATGTATTAGTTAAGTTTAAGTTATGTTTAAACTATGTGTAAGATATTTAAGTTACGAAACCTTTGGACATGAATGATTATATTAAATAAATGTAATCTATTCGTAAGTGTATTTTCGTTGCGCGAGATATTATTTAATCATTGAATAGTTAGAACGTGACGAACCGAATTCGAGACTGTAGCGGTCTCAACTTGGGGGCGTCACAGGTTGGTATCAAAGTTATAGTTATAAACCTTAGGAGCGAGAGTCCTTAGATTATAACTTAGGAGAACTTAGAAGATAGAACCGAGTTTAACGATGAGGAAGAGATTGAGGTAGAGTTCAATCCAGAGGAGGAGCCTATGGAGGACGAGCCTATGGAGGATGAGCCCATAGAGGACTCTGATGAGGCTACTATTGAGGAGCAGATATTGGGAGAGTACGAGGAGAGGATCCTAGAGCTAGACTGTAGAGTGCAGGAGCTCTAGGCTGAGGCTCAAGAGAGAGAGTCCGAGTTCCAAAAATTGAGGGACGAGGACCACCAGAGGAAACTAGTGATGCAGGAGATGGAGGTAGAGATTGCTTATCGTGTAGAGGCAGGGATCCAGATGGGAACTTTGTTCCACAGGTCGGTATCCAGGAATGTGGATTTAGCAGGAAAGCTGGAAGAGGTAGAGCAGAGAGAGTTGAGCGAGAAGACAGAGAAAAAGTCTCTCTGTACTTAGCTAGAGTTGGAGGTGATGGATAAGATCCACTTCGAGGAGAAGTGGGAAGCGGCGAATGAGAGGGCAGACGACTTAGAAGATGAAGTCAGATGCAAGAAGAGGAAGGTGAACAAGATGGGTTGCGTGTTTCTCTCAGCTATTGAGAGGGTGATCAATGGTGTATACCACTACCTGGCAGAGCAGGGACTGACCCGACATACTATGAGCAGAGAGCTGATGGCGTACATAGCGCAGATTGAGTACAAAAGCGCTGTGGAGCGCGGGATGATGGGATGAGACCCCTTAGTTAGTGGTAGTAGTATTAGTAGTTACTGTATGTGATGTATATATTGATGTAACCCCAATCTTTTGTGTAAGATATGGGATAATTATGTAAACCCCGAGTAGGCTTATGTTAGAGGGGTAGTATGTTAGTATTTTCCCCCATCTTTTGTGATAATAGGGGATATGTGTTGACATTTATAGCAGTATGCTAGGGATAATCATGTAATGAAATGATTTGGCTTATGAATATAAATGATCTTGTTTCAAAAACGTGTTATAAAATTTTATTCATTTTTCATTTGAGAAATACTTACGTAATATAATTGAATAATAAAAGTGAAAATTTTGTGATGTAGAAAATGCCGCCCAGACATAGATTAACTGCACCTGAGGAATCAGTGAACAATGAGAGAGAGCAAGTAGACCCTATCCAGAAGTTAGTGGATTTGTAGGAGAGGCTCTTAGGGGAAGGAACAACGAACCCGTTCGCCCCAATCTTTAAGCATCCCTAGTCACGAATTTCAAAGACTTTAGGAGCGTAGGACCTCCAGAGTTTGAAGGTACTACCGATCCAATCATTGCGCAGACCTAGATAAAAGAGATAGAGAAGGCTTTCACTATCGCTCATGTGGGTTAAGACCAGAAGACGGTATTTGCTACGTATATGATGAGGGGCGAAGCCAACTACTGGTGGGAGGCGAATCAACAAAGGGCAGGAGAAGGGATAATAGCATGGGAGAGGTTTAAGACATTTTTCGAGAACTACTTCACGAAAAGCATGAAGAACATAATGGATGTTAAGTTTTTAGAATTGAAGCAGGGTGATATGACGGTGGCGCAGTACGAGGCTAAGTTCAACGAACTAGCATAATTTGCAGAACACCAGGTAGGGGATAAAGAGAGGAAAGCTAGACGTTTTGAGCAAGGACTGAAGCCTTGGTTGTTTAATAAGGTGTCAGTTCTTCAGATTGATTCTTTTGCGACATTGTTGGAAAAGGTGATCATTGCGAAAGGTGGAATTGAAGCCTTAAGTCTGTATAACAAAGAAAAGAAGGGTAAAAATACGGGAGGAAAAAGCCGTGGAGGAGGAAGCAGCAACGGAGGAAGTAACTTAGGGAAGAGGAAATGGGAAAATAACAACAACAACAAAAATAATCAGTCGGGAAATTTTCGTGGAGGTTTTAAGAAGAGGGCTGAAGGATGCCTAAAATGTGGGAAAAATCATTAGGGCGAGTGCTGGAAGGGGCGCAGTACTTGGTACAACTGTGGCCAAGAGGGACACATTTCGCCCAACTGCCCGAAGCCAAAGAAGATCCAAGGGTGTTTCGCTTGCGGCTCAACGGAGCATTGGATCAAGGATTGCCCGAAGAAGGGAAGCGACGGAGGAAGTGGCCAACAAGGGGGAAGCAGCAAATTAATGATTGGCGGACCGACACAATCCAACCGCCTTACCGCCAGAACCTTTAACATGACCGTCCAGGACGCAGTAGCTACGAAGGACGTGGTGTCAGGTATTATCCCAATCAATGATATAAATGCATATGTATTATTTGATTCGGATGCCACCTGTTCTTTTGTATCTGAAGAATTTGCTAGTCAACTTTGTAGGGATTTCGGCACATAAATGACGCGGATTTTTTCCCGACGTAGACAGTCATAATTTATTTTATTTGTAAAATAATTTTGAAATTCGTTACGAAACAAAGTTAATAATGGATTTGGTAACGATACAGTGTCATTGCTGATCGACAATAACTTTCGTTGCTCTCAAAAATAATCAGCATCGAACAATACCGATGCTAATTGATCATAATTATTTAGAACAAAACCAACGAAAACGAATAATTTTGTTGCAAATTAATATATGACAGATTTATTATGCACAATTAGCAACGAACATCGTTGCCAAAAAGTATACAATTAATAACGAAAATCAATTAAGGTAACAATTTTCATATTGTTCAGCAATGACAAATATCGTTGGCAAATGTGTATCAAACGCAACGAATTTCATTTTTCGTTGGCAAAAAAAATTCTTTTCGTTGCTGATTAGGCAGATTTTGCAACGAAAGTTACTTTTCAGTAATAATTTCTTAATAAATTTGCTACAAAAAATATCGTTGCTAAATGATCTATGATTTACACAAAAATAAACTTTCGTTGCAAAATATCTCATTTTCTGCAACGAAAAAAAATTTTGTTGCTAGACAATTAGCAACGCTCACTGCGCAACGAATGGTCCAACGACCGAAAAATTGTTGCAAATAATTTTTGGCAACGAAATTTTGCATATTTAGCAATGAAAATCGTTTGTTGCAAAATCACCATTTTTTTGTAGTGTTCATGGATAAACTCCTTTTCCAAGAAGGCAACATGTTTCGCAACAAACACCTTTTGATCAGTTGGTTGATAGAAATAATACCCCTGTGTTTCTTTAGGGTATCCCATAAATCTACACTTATCGGATTAAGTCTGTAGCTTATCATTTTTAAACTTTTTGACATAAGCTGGACAACCCCAAGTCTTAACATGCTTAAGATTTGGTTTCCTCCCTTTCCACATCTCATATGGGGTCTTTGGGACGAATTTAGTAGGCACCTTATTAAGTAGGTATGCAGCTGTTTCTAGGGTATGGCCCCAGAATAATACTGGAAGATCGATAAAACTCATCATGGAACGAACCATGTCCAACAATGTTCGATTTATCCTATCAGATACTCCATTTAACTGTGGTATTCCTGGTGGAGTCCATTGTGAGATTATACCATTATCTTTGAGACAATTGAGAAACTTACCGCTTAAGTATTCTCCACCTCCATCCGATTGAAGAATCTTAATACTTTTGCCAGTTTGTTTCTCTATTTCACTTCTGGACTCTTTGAACTTTTCAAATGATTCAGATTTGTATTTCAATAAATACACATATCCAAATCTTGAGTGATAATCAGTGAAAGTAATAAAATAAGAATACCCTTCCCGTGCAGTCATTTTTATAGGTCCACAAACGTCTGTATGAACCAAAGCTAACAACTCTGTAACTGTTTCTCCTTTTCCACTAAAAGGAGATTTAGTCATTTTACCCATGAGACAAGATTCACAAGTTGGATATGATTCATAATCAAATATCTTTAAGAGCCCATCCTTATGCAACTTGGATAATCTTGTTTCATTGATATGACCGAGTCTACAGTGCCACATATAGGTATAATTAACACCATCTCTTTTTCTTTTCTTAGTTTGTTCAATTTGAAATATATTTTCATGCAAGTCAAGTATTTAAAGTCTATTTCGCAAATTTCCAATACCATATAAAACATCATTATTATAAATAGAACAACTGTTGTTCTTTATTATAATATTAAAACCATCCATATTCAATACAGAAATAGAAATAATGTTTCTAATGATATTCGGAATAGAATAACAATTATTTAAATTAATGAACTTGCTCGTAGGCAATGTTAAACAATAAGTGTCTATAGCTAATGCACCTTTGCTCCATTTCCCACTCGTAGGACAACCTCATCTTTGTTCAGCTTTCTACTTCTGACCAGCCCCTGCATAGTATTACATATGTGAGAACCACAGCCGGTATCCAATACCCAAGTAGAATTTTGACTTTCTGAAAAATTAATTTCAGTCATAAACAAACCTTGATTAAAATTTGAAGCTTCTCCAAGCTTCTTCTGCTTTTGTTCTACAAGGAAATCCTTGCAATTCCTCTTCCAATGACCCGACTTATTGTAATGGAATCACTTTCCTTTGCTATCTGGATTAGGTTTCTTATTATCCTTTATTTTTGCCTTGCCATTAATCTGTTTAGATTTCTTCTTTTGAGAAGATACCTTGGGCCTCTTCCTTTTCTTGGAAGAATCATCCACCATTAAGACATGGTTCTTCTTGGATGGGAAGTGACCTTCGACAGTTTTCAACATGTTAAGTAATTCAGGCAAGCTGACATCCAACTTATTCATGTGAAAATTCACAACAAATTATGAGAAGGTCTTAGGGAATGATTGCAAGACTAAATCTTGACTCAACTCCCAATCCATGATGAACCCAAGCTGTCCAATGCGTTCAATCAGATTTATCACCTTTAGGACATGAGTCTTAACGGCAGTGCCCTCGGTCATCCGACATCAGAAGAGCTCCTTAGATATCTCATATCTAGCAGTCCTACTTTGTTCACCATACAACTCTTTGAGGTGAAGCAACATAGTAAGAGCATCCATGTTTTCATGCTGACGCTGAAGCTTGTTATTCATGGATGCGAGCATGATGCATTGAGCCACAGATGCATCATCTTGCCACTTCTCTATAGTGGCAATCTCTTCCTAAGAGGTTGCGTCTGAAATAATTGCAGGGACAGGCGAATTAAGGACATAAGAAATCTTTTCAGTAGTGAGAACTATTCTCAAATTCCTTAACCAGTCCGTATAATTCGGTCCGTTCAGTTTGTTAGCATCAAGTATGCTATGCAGTGAAATTAGTGATTTCGACATTTTTAAATTTCTGCATGTGAAAAAATAACATTTTAGCAAACATTCATTTAATTAATTAACATACCAAAATAAATTAGGTCTTATTTTAAATTGGTATCTCCCACTATTTTCTTCAAACTATATTACCCTCACTTATATAGTTCGACAAAATCTAATTAAAGATTTGCTAGTGAGAATAAGGACCCCATTTTAAATGTATATAGCCTTGTGGAAAACACAACAAATCATATATAAGTAAATAGGTAGACAACTCTTTGTCAATTACATCAACATGTAACTCTTTTTATTTTGCCTCTCAGATTATTTTGATCAAGTGATGACACATCCGAATCTAAATTATCTGAGTTAAGTCCAACCTAGCACTTCCATATATTCAAAAAATAAAAATAGCGTCCTTGTGGAAAACAAAACCAAACAATATTGTTCAATTTTCTTTATAAGCATCAACTGTGATAAATTAACATCTTAAATACTTAATACCTGCCTTGTGAAAAACACAACAAACTCATATTAAATATTTAATGCTCTATTAATTTTATCATGCTAGAAGGCAACGCTCGATATTCCAAATATCTTTGAACGTTTTAGACTTAAAATAATTTCTTTGAGGGGTTTGTTATTATTAATCTCATCTGATTTAATGCACATGCACACACACACACACACACACACACATATATATATATATATATATATATATATATATATATATAAAATACACGTCATATTATTTAACATGCAAATCATGTTTGCATAACATATAATATATAATACTAGCATGCACATATAAAATACTATATTCTACCTGGATTGATTATGGACTTTTATTCTAGTTTGGTTCACTCGAGCCACCAAATGAACCAAAAGGTCAAACCTATGGGTGCAAGAATAAAATTTAAATATAACAATTACATTTAAACCCGGGCTCCATTACAAACGGGTCTGCGCTCCTTGCTCCTTAGTCTCCAATTCTTCAAGATAATTTTAAATTATCCTATTACATAAACTATTTAAATTAAATAGAAATCTTGATCAGCAGCCAAGGGGAAGTACATAAGAGGGAGATACAATTTTACATCAAGAAAAATTAGAGAAGACGAGGTACGCAGACCCCATTTAATATAACCCATACATTCAAGCATTCAACTAAAATAAAATCCAATCACATTGGTCAATAGTCCATAATCATCCACATTTATTATCATACATATCACCATATGAATCAATAAATAAATCATTTAATATATACATTGATATCGATTTAATGGGCAATTCTAGTTAGTTTCGAAATCCAATTCTAATTAAAATAAACTTCTTTATTTTATTCCAATTCCAAATCTAATAAACTCCTTTATTAATCTTGAATTACAGAAAAAAAAAATTTAATTTTAATTAAAATAAACCTTTTATCTTGATTAAAACAAAAATAAAATAAAATATTTTCTGGGAGGTGGCGCTGCTGAAGTATTGGCTTCAGGCGTTGCAGTGCCACGTCAGCACCAGGGATACGGAGCCGGCGTTGCAGCGTGGCAGTAAAGCCTTGAACAGGCGCTGCGGCGCCGCTGGGCAGAATCAGTTTTTCTGGTTTGCGAATTGTGCAGTTTTTCTTCAGAAACATGATTCCTAGCTAACTATTATGCCCGATTAAATTGTTCAAAACACCTATCAGTATATATATCAAATCAAAACAATTAATAACTCGCATAAAGGTTTGGCTCTGATGCCACTGTTAGGTTTGTAAGAAATCATGACGGAATCAAATTGCAAAACATAGCGAAAGCATGGTAAAATCAAAGTTTAAATTTTTTTTACAAACCAATTACCCAGATCATCCTTTATGTAAATTATTATTTTAAAATGATAAATAAGAAGTTATGGAATCATACCCTTGTAGAACTAAGCTTCCACAGGTACGAGTTCAACTCCTTGTTATTCGCGATCTCCTTGAATCTTCGGGATTGATTCCTTCCTTTGATCAACGTTACCACCCAAGTGTTTGGCCTCTAGAGGTGATCCACCAAGGAAGAGGAATTGTTCAAGAATGAGGGTGGTTGGCTAAATTCTAGTTTTTCTATTCTCTATAGAAAACGAGTACTCATTCCAACAATTAGAATTTCATCAACTAATATCTAGCATAAGACTCTTTTTATATAGATATTGGTCAACCCTTCTAATCTAATTAGAAATAGGATTTTATTTAATTAATTAAACGTCTTTAATTAATTAGGCTCCCAACACATTGGGAATAATTAATTAAACTCTTTTAATTAATTTACCTCATAATCTTATTAGGAATAAATGAGAGTACTAATATTAAATTAATTCCTAAACTCCTTAAGAAATTAAAATAACAATAATTATAATAATATTAATAAGACTCCTCTTATTAATTTATATTTAATATTTTAAAATATTAAATAATAAATATTAAGCTATTTAATTTATTCTATCACCATAGATTAAATTAATTACACTTAACATATTATTACGATTATGCCATTACCTTCTTAAATAATTATTCTTCCTTTTTTATGGTGTGACCCTTTAGGTTCTCCAAATTAAATCGGTTGTGAATAAATCAATTAAAACAATTCTAATTTTATTTAAATAAATAAATTAAACTAATAATCTATTTAAATAAAAAATATTTATTCTACAATAGGGATAAGCCTCCTTAGCGATCAACGACTTTCCAGATAATATAGATTTTAACATTAATCATAAAAGAACCTTTGAGTTAATAGTTATCGTATAATTCAATCCTTCCACCATACAATGTCCCAATTAAATATAAGACATAGAACTACTATCAAGTCTTATTTTATTTAATTATATGTATTTTGATCGTAAAATGCACAACTCCAAATAATGCAAATTCGAAACTCATTTCTAATTTCATTCCACCTTGGCCAAGAATTCCTGGGTTGTCATTTATCGGAACACATAGGACATATCTCTTCTTTTACTAGAAGCTGTAGATTCTTTATTGATCATTCATTATCTCCATATATAACTTATTACACCCAAACATACCCTTGATATACCCTAAGTGTCTTAAGGAATAAGTTAAAGTATAATTCATTATACACAAGATACTATGATGATCTCAAGTCTAAGGATCATTTGTACTACTATCACATTAGGAATTCCTATTGACAGTCGAGTAAAACTCCATTAGGTATTCCTTAGCGAGTCATGTGACGCCCCCAAATTCGGGCCACAATGCCTCGAATTTGGTTCGTCATGTTCTAACAATAATAACTAAAATCATACAATCACAACGGATAATCTAGAATAATATACAATAATTTATTATATTTATTCTCCCAAGTCTAGTAACCTACAGTACTTAATAGATTACATAATAATATCAAATAAAGACTTATTACATAACCCTACTTAAGTTTAAACATAGTTCTGAAATAGTCTTAATACATTATCATAGTTATCATAATACAACACCAGAATTTCTAAAACATAAAGGTACTAGCTAGTCGGTAGCCTTGCCCTTTCCCTTATCGATGCCCAAAGGTTCGCCCTGCTTTGCCTTAACTGAAATCTTTTAAGGGAAAGTAAGAATGAGCAACAAGTTGACTGAGCAAGTAATATAGCAATAAGGGTGAGTAATATAGTTTTCGAATCCCAAAAGGGTATAACAGGATATGATAGTTCAAGGATAGCAAGAAATATCAACAGTTCTCAATAACAATCTCTAAGGATAAATTACCAATAAGATTCAACGTTAAATAAATTCAAAATTTTAAGATAATTGAATACTGAGCAATCACTAAGGACTATGTACTTCTACTAGAATTATCAATATTAAACTGATAACCCAAAAATAAGTATGATAGATGATCAGTCTACAATACTCCATGTTATGCATAACACCACAATAATTTTCACGCGTGTGTTGGGCTTCCAACAATATATACACTCCCCTTACCATAAGGGTTGTTCATCTCAGTCACTAGCCGAATCAAGTGGCATAGACCGCTCTTTCAAGGTATATAAGAACAATTATAAGTTCAAAACTCAAGATTTAAAGTTAGAAGAATATAAATCGACTTTATCTTATCCACGAAGTATTTAAGTTATAAAACATGAATTATAATTCCAATAGCTTACTTGTACGACAATAATAGCACAAGTTCAATTGAATGCTCAATAAGAGTAAAGTTCGAGCACTTGCTTACAATATTCATTGAATAAAGTAATGCAAGGGTTTAGGATACTTGCCTTACGCGTAGTCTATCCACGTAAAGCTAATCAACACTTTCGAATCCTATTATCATATATTTACATGTATAGGATATTCATTAGCTAAGCACATTCAGTACATAAGTTTGATATGAACACATATGGTTCTAACTTAATTATATTATCCCTATACGTATGTCATTACGTACTTGCACATATACATAACCCAAAATCAGTATATAAGTCATTACGAAATCAAGTACATAGTTATAACATGTATGGCATTATAGCAATTCATAATACTAATTTCATTATGACATTATTATCCATGGACTTCCTTGTTATAAGTTAGACATCATCATGTTGCTTAATCATCACGTACAACTTATATCAGTAGTGTTCAGACCCCTTTTTAGCAGTTTAGATAACATCATAAGCCAATTAACACAATCAGAAACTAGCAGAAACCACCAGGCCTGAAAACAGCCTGTCGCAGCAGCACCTTGGTTAAGCCTAGGGACGGCACAACTGCGCTGTCCCCTGGCCAGACCAGGGTTGGGCTGCTGCCTTACTGCTTCTGTCCAACTCATCATTATATAATGCCACATAGTATATATACATGTTAAAGGGTCTTAGATGCTTATGTAACCTTTCTAAGTCCAATCTATGTTCAAGCTTTAGTGATAAAGTTCAAGATTAACATCCCTTAATAACTTAAGGCCATTCAACGTCATTTAAACACATAAGGTGGTCTCATAACTTGTTTTAGGCATGCTCACAAGTATCTACATCATACACATATAACTAGTATCGTTATTTGTTTGAAAACATGCTTAAACTCATATGTGGTTAACTTGCATTGAATCTAACAAGTGAGTACACATGTATGATATACTAGTGATGTTAAAAGCACTATCAAACATGTTAAAATTATCAGAATATGAACATCAATATAACATGTCAAATTCCACTTTTGAAACATGTATTTTTTAGTAATGTTCACTAATGAGGTCCAACATGATCATGCTACATTATGAAACATATATACACAAGTCAACATGTTCTTCATGCGTTTCTAAACCATATAATCATGCTTACAAAGTTATAATACCAACATGGTATGTACATTTCAAAGTTCACTTATGAAACTTTAAGTTCATTTCAAAACTAGAAGTTCCCATCAATAATGTATACTAACATAGCTATGGACATGCATGTCATATCAAGTAACATATATACATGGGTTAAACCAGTTTTCATGCTTGTCTAGATGGTATAATTATGTTAGCACATAACAGTTTACTAACAGAAGCAGAAAAACAAAACTAGGGCATGGCGCAGCGCAGCTGCACCCTAGTACAAATAAGGCGCAGCTGTGCCGTTGCCTGGACAGAACTGAATGCTTCTGCTTCGGCAGAATGCAAAGCCAATTACCAAATTTCTCAATAAATTCGATTCCAGACAAGCTACATTGTCATACTAACATACATATCAGCTTCTATAACAACTAACAACCATTCTTTAATCCAATTAGCATGTATTGCAACCATAATCAAGAATTCAAAGAATTTCAGAAAACATAAAATGAAGAACATGGAATGTGATATACCTCTTTGAAGCTTCTATTACAAAACTCTGCCTCCAATTTGTGATTACTCTTACTATTTCAATGATCTCACAGACACTCCAAAGACTCAGTAATTTAGCAAGCATGAAATGGAGGGAGGAGACTTCAATTTATAGACAATCATTTAACCAAGTTTTGGTCCTTGCCCAAGGAATAAAACTAACAGAAATTGAAAGAATTTGATGGTTAAGAAGAAGTTGGTGGAACAGTTGAGGCTGTAGCAATTCAGCCATTCTTCTTCATGATGATAGCTAGCGAGCTGAGGTTAAGAGTTTGAGAGCAATAGGCTTAGGCTTCATGAGTATTTCACGTGAGGGAATGTGAGACTCTCATTATGGGACAAGGCAAATCAATCTCAGCAATTGGGCAACATACAACACTTAAGTTATTCTACACATACTATATTCTTAAGTTGTATTTCATATGCATATAATATATGCCTAGGTTATAAATTCATTTAATCTCCCAATGTAGTTCTAGTGATAAACAATATTACAATATAACAAGTTGGGTTATACGCATCCATATATAATCCATGTACATTTCATCATATCGAATTTAATTCAATTGGGTATTATCTTATTACATTATCCCACTTCTATTATTAAATATTGAAGTAATCATCAATTTATAATTGTTTACAACATATTCAAGAGGTACTAATTTAAAGTTCACTCACACACATATTGTCACACAAGCACTAATCATGTAACTTTCACAACTTAATAAATCTTACTATATAGTTTATATATATTATATAGTCACATTGATGCATCACATTGCACTTTAATATACAATCACCTATTACATAATATGACACTTAGAAATTAATTGAGTAATCATTATATTAATTATTCATTTACTCTATTAACCGGTTATTATCCATAACAACAATTATTTATATTATTATGCGATTAATTATCACATTCCTCAACAATTAAATAAATATAAATCTTATTATATTTATAAACATTTTACTTATTATTATTCCATTACTCGCAATAATAATAAATCAACATACTATTAATTAATCACCATTAATATTCTATTTCTTATAATAACAATTAATTAGCAATTAATATTGATTAATTGTTCGCTTAATAATTCCTCCTCCTCTAATTAATAACTCATCATCGTTTTTATTCTCGTACCACACAAGGCATTCAACGATCTTATCATAAACTCCATATGATTCCCAATTATTATATATTCAATTTGAAGTAGCTGAGTTAACTCATCTCATAACACATAACTATTTATATTCCAAAAAATATTTATTTCCATTAATTTAATCATTAATAATATTTAGAAATTCTCGAGTATTACATCCTCCCCACCCTTATAAAAATTCCGTCCTCGGAATTGCTACAAGGTTACACAAATAGATGGGGATAGTCCCTCATCATCTTCTCTTCTAATTCCCACGTAGCCTCCTCAACATCGTGGTTACGCCAAAGTACTTTTATAGAGGAAATAACTTTATTTCTTAAGGTTTGCTCTTTCCTATCTAGAATTTGGATAGGAATTTCTTCATACGCCAAGTATTTCTCCACTTGAATGGGCTCGTAAGAAATCACGTGCTTGTAGTCGGCCTTGTACGAACGCAACACGGAGATGTGGAACACGTTGTGAATGTGCTCCAACTCAGGTGATAATGCAACTTTGTATGCCACTTCGCCCGCTTGCTTTAGTATTTTGAACGGTCCTATGAATCTTGGACTTAACTTTCCTTTCTTGCCGAATCGTATTTTTTCCTTCCAAGGAGATACCTTTAAGAATACGAAACTGTCGACTTTAAAATCTCGGTCTTGTCGATGCAAGTCTGCGTACTTTTTCTGGCGATCTTGAGCTGCTACTAGTCTGGCTCTTATCACTGTCACCACGTCTGCAGTTTGTTGCACTAACTCTGGTCCGAGTATTCGTCATTCTTCGACTTCGTCCCAACATAACGGCGTTCTACATTTCCTCCCGTAAAGAGCTTCGTACGGTGGCATGCCGATACTCGCATGGTAACTATTGTTATACGCAAATTCTACTATGGGTAGGTGGTCGTCCCAATTTCCCTTGAAGTCCATCATGCAAGTCCTAAGCATGTCCTCCAGCGTTTGTATAGTTCGCTCACTTTGTTCATCTGTTTGAGGATGATAAGCGGTACTCAACCTCAATTGTGTTCCCATTCTCTCTTGCAAGCTTTTCCAGAAGTTTGACGTGAAGCGCGGATCTCGATCAGAGATAATTGACACCGACACTCCATGTCGTGAAACAATCTCCTTTACGTAAATACTTGCAAACTGATTCAAACTATACCGGATCTTGATCGGTAGAAAATATGCGGTCTTCGTTAGTCGATCCACGATATCCCAAATTACATCATAACCTTTCTGCGTGACTGGAAGTCCCACCACGAAGTCCATCCTAATGTGCTCCCATTTCCACTCTGGTATTTCCAACGGTTGTAGTAAACCACTCGGTCGCTGGTGTTTTGCTTTAATGCGTTGGCAAGTAAAACATTTACTAATGCACTCTGTGACTTCCCATTTTAGATTGGGCTACCAAAAATGTTGCCTCAAATCTCGGTACATCTTCGTGCCTCCCGGATGAACGAAATACGTCGTATTGTGTGCTTCATGCAAAATTTCTTCTCTCAATTCGGTTACCGCTGGTACCCACACTCTCTCTTCAAATATCAAGATACCGTCTTTATCCATTCTGAATCTCTCTTCTCCATTTTCTGCGATCCTCTTTCTGATTTTCTCGCACTCTTCATCATTTTCTTGTGATTCCTTTACTCTATCCAACAAGGTTGGACGAGCTTCCATTACAAATAATCTCTCTTCAGGCCTCTCCGGTCCTTATACCTCTATTTCCAATTTTTCCATCTCTCTTATTAACTCCTCTTGAGTTGTCAAGTGAAATAATTTCTCCCTTCCTTTCCTGCTCATAGCGTAGGCAACTACATTTGCCTTTCCCGGGTGATAAAGAATATCACAGTCATAATCCTTGATCAATTCTAACCACCTTCTCTGAAGCATATTCAACTCCTTCCGTGTGAAGATATATTTCAGACTTTTGTGGTCCGTGTATATCTCACATTTCTCTCCGTACAAATAATTCCTCCATATCTTCAACGCAAAAACTACTGCCGCTAACTCTAAGTCGTGAGTAGGGTATCATTTTTCGTAGTTTTTTAATTATCGTGATGCATACGCAATAACCTTGTCGTGTTGCATGAGCACATAGCCAAGTCCTTTGTGCGATGCATCACTATACACCTCAAAACCTCCCGTCTCGTCTGGTAGTGACAACACAGGCACCTCGCTTAATCTCTTCTTTAATTCCTGAAAACTCTCCTCGCATTTGTCTGTCCATACAAATTTTACTGTCTTCCTCGTCAGATTGGTCAACGGGGCTGCTATCTTAGAAAAATCTTGGATAAATCTTCGATAGTACCCAGCTAACCCTAAGAAAATTCTTATCTCTGTTGGTGTTTTTGGCTGTTCCCAATTACTTACTGCTTCTACCTTCGCAGGGTCTACTGAGATTCCATTCTTATCCACCACGTGTCCTAAGAATTGAACCTTCTCCATCCAAAATTCACACTTAGAAAATTTTGCATACATCTTTTCCTTCCTTAGCGCTTCCAAAACTATCTTCAGATGTTCGACGTGCTCTTCTACTGTCTTTGAGTAGATCAAGATGTCGTCGATGAAAACTACTGCAAACTTATCCAAGTAGGGCTTGAAAACTCGGTTCATCAAGTCCATGAATGCTACCGGAGCATTAGTCAATCCAAATGACATTACCAAAAACTCTTAATGTCCATAACGGGTTCGAAACGCAGTCTTTGGTATGTCTTCTTCCCGTACTTTCAGTTGGTGATAACCTGTCCATAGGTCTATCTTCGAGAAACACTTTGCTCTTTTCAGTTGATCAAAAAGGTCGTCTATTCTCGGTAATGGATATCTGTTCTTGATTATTACTCTGTTCAATTCTCGATAATCGATACAGAGCCTCATCGATCCGTCATTTTTCTTAACAAATAACACTGGTGCTCCCCAAGGAGACACACTCGGTCGCACGTAACCTTTATCTAATAACTCTTGTAGTTGTATCATCAACTCCTTCATTTCTACTGGCGCCATACGATATGGAGCTTTCAAAATTAGTGCCGTTCCCAGTGCTAAGTCTATTACGAATTTGATTTCTTTGTCTAGCAGAAGACCAGGCAAATCGTCCGAAAATACATCTTGGAATTCATTCACTACGGATATATCCTTAATTTCTACTCCCTTTTTTCGAGTATCTACAATGTAAGCTAAGTAACCTACACATCCTTTCCTTAACAATTTCTTGGCATGCATCATTGTAAGGAAACACAATTGCTTAAGCGATGAGCTACCATAAAACACTACCTTAGAATTACTCGGAGTCTGAAGGTTCACACATTTATTCTGACAGTCAATTATTGTAGCATGGTTATACAACCAATCCATTCCCAGTATTACGTCAAATTCTCCCCATCTAATTGGAATCAAGTCTACGCTTAGTTCATGATCTCTAATGTTTGCGCGACAATTTCGGTAAACGAATTCTACAGGGATTACTTCCTAATTCGCAACTTCTATGTTCAAGGGATCTTCTAATCGTTCTCAGGGTGTATTAAGTTTACTAGCAAAATCTTCAGATACAAAAGAACAGGTGGCACTCGAATCAAATAATACATATGCATTTATATTATTGATTGGGATTATACCTGACACCACGTCCTTCGCAGCTACTGCGTCCTGGACGATCATGTTAAAGGTCCTAGCAGTTGGGCGGTTAGACTGTGCCGGTCTGCTGATCATCAGTTTGTTTCCCCCTTGTTGGCTGCTACCTCCGCCACTTCCCTTCTTCAGGAAATCCTTGATCCGATGCTCCGTTGAGCCACAAGCAAAACATCCTTGTATCTTCTTCAATTTCGGGCAGTTGGGTGAAATGTGCCCCTCCTGACTGCAGTTGTAGCAAGTGCCACATCCCTGGACTAGCACTCGCCCTGGTGATTCTTTCCACATTTTGAGCATCCCTCAGCCCTCTTCTTAAATCCTCCACAAAAGTTTCCTGACTGATTGTTGTTATTTTTGTTGTTGTTGTTGTTATTGTTCTCCCACTTTCTTTTTCCCAAATTACTTCCTCCACTGCTGCTACCTCCTCCTCGGTTTTCCCCTCCGGTATTCTTACCCTTCTTCTCCTTGTTATATAAACTTAAGGCTTCACTGCCACCTTTCGCAATGATCGCCTTCTCCAGTAATGTCGCAAAGGAATCAATCTGAAGAACTGATACCTTATTAAACAGCCAAGGCTTCAGTCCTTGTTCAAAACATCTCGCCTTCCTCTCTTCATCTCCGACTTGGTGTTTTGTAAATCGCGCAAGTTCATTGAACTTAGCCGCGTACTGCGCCACCGTCATATCACCTCGCTTCAGTTCTAAGAACTTAACCTCCATCCTATTCTTTATGCTTTTCGGGAAGTAGTTCTCATAAAATAGAGTCTTGAATCTCTCCCATGTTATCGTTCCTTCTCCAGCTCTCTACTGATTTGCCTCTCACCAGTAGTTCGCTTCGCCTCCCATCATATACGTAGAAAATACCGTCGTCTGGTCTTCACCCACACGAGCGATAGTGAAAGCCTTTTCTATTTCTTTTATCCAGGTCTACGCAATTATCGGGTCAGTAGTACCCTCAAACTCTGGGGGTCCTACACTTCTAAAATCTTTAAAGCTTGTCACTGGAACAGCTTGAGGGTTGGGGCGAACTGGTTCGTTGTTCCTTCCCCTAAGAGCTTCTCCTAACAGATCAACTAATTTCTGGATCGGGTCTACTTGTTCCCTCTCATTGTTCACTGACTCCTCAGGTGCAGTCAATCTACGTCTTGGTGCCATTATCTGCATCACAAATTTTTATTTTATTATTACTCAGTTATATTACTTAAGTATTTCTTTAATATTAAGAAGAATAAATTTATAACAAGTTTCTGAAATAAGATCATTTATATTCATATGCCAATTCACTTCATTACATGATTATCCCTAGCATATTTCTATAAATGTTATCACATATATCCCCTAATATCGCAAAAGATGGGGAACACTAACATACTACCCCTCTAACAAAAGCTTACTCGGGGTTTACATATCTATCCCATACCTTACCCAAAAGATTGGGATTATAACACAGTATATACATCTCATACAAAGAACTACTAATACTACTACTAAACATACTAAGGGGTCTCATCCCATCATCCCGCGCTCCACAACGCTCTTGTACTCTATCTGCGCTATGTAAGCCATTAACTCTAGGCTCAGTGTATGTAGGGTCTGTCCCTACTCTGTCGGGTAGTGGTATACACCATCGATCACCCTCTCAAAAGCTGAACGGAACACATACCCCATCTTGTTCATCTTCCTCTTTTTGCATCTGACTTCATCCTCCAAGTCGTCTGCCCTCTCATTCGCTGCTTCCCACTTCTCCTCGAAGTGGATCCTATCCATAACTTCCAACTCTAGCTGAGTACGGAGTGCCTCTTTCTCAGTCTTCTCGCTTAATTCTCTCTGTTCTACCTCTTCTAGATTTCCTGCTAGATCTACATTCCTAGGCACCGACTTGTGAAACAAGGTCCCCATCTGGATCCCTGCCTCCCTGCGGTATGCAATCTCCACCTCTAACTCCTGCATCACTAGCTTCCTCTGATGGTCCTCATCCCTCAGCTTTTGGAACTCAGACTTTCTCTCCTGGGCCTCAGCCACTAGCTCCTGCACTCTGCAGTCCAACTCCAGAATACGCTCCTCGTACTCTCCCAACATCTGCTCCTCTACAGTAGCCTCATCAAAGTCCTCCACGGGCTCGTACTTCATCGGCTGGTCCTCCATAGGCTCCTCCTCTGGATCGGACTCTACCTCAATTTCGTACTCGTCGTCAAACTTAGATGGTGCAATAGCCTACACAGGCACAGCCTCTAGAGGTGCCTCATATACAACGTGTATATCTTTGGGCTCCTCCTCTGCCACTCTACTAGGCACTCCCATGTCTGTCATCCTACAATCACAAACATAAGACAAACAAACAACAACTCCATTACAATGTTAAATAAAATATAAGTTCATTGTATAGAATGAAGTTACATTTCATAACACACTAAGTCTCTCAAGGAAAAATCTATATGAGTTTTATCTCCTTCTATCTTCCTAAGTTCTCCTAAGTTATAATCTAAGGACCCTCGCTCCTAAGGTTTATAACTACAGCTTTGATACCAACCTGTGACGCCCCCAAATTCGGGCCGCCATGCCTCAAATTCGGTTCGTCACGTTGTAACAATAATAACTAAAATCATACAATCACAGCGGATAATCTAGAATAATATACAATGATTTACTATATTTATTCCCCCAAGTCTCGCAACCTATAGTACTTAATAGATTACATAATAATATCAAATAAAGACTTATTACATAACCCTACTTAAGTTTAAACATAGTTCTGAAATAGTCTTAATACATTATCTTAGTTGTCATAATACAACACCAGAATTTCTAAAACATAAAGGGACTAGCTAGTCGGTAGGCTTGCCCTTGCCCTTATCGATGCCCGAAGGTCCGCCCTGCTCTGCTTTAACTGAAATATTTTTAGGGAAAGCAAGAATGAAAAATAAGTTTGCTCAGCAAGTAATATAGCAATAAGGGTGAGTAATATAGTTTTCGAATCCCAAAAAGGGTATAACAGGATATGATAGTTCGAGGATAGCAAGAAATATCAACAGTTCTCAATAACGGATAAATTATCAATAAGATTCAACGCTAAATCAATTCAAGATTTCAAGATAATTAAATACTGAGCAGTCACTAAGGACTATGAACTTCTACTAGAATTATCAATATTAAACTGATAACCCAAAAATAAGTATGATAGATGATCAGTCTACAATACTCCATGCTATGCATAACACCACAATAATTTTCACGCGTGTGTTGGGCTTCTAACAATATATACACTCCCCTTACCATAAGGGTTGTTTATCTCAGTCAAATACAAGATTCCACACCAATCAATTAGTTTGGATCGCTTTTCAAATTCATAATATAGGTCTAGCCGAATCAAGTGGCATAGACCGCTCTTTCAAGGTATATAAGAACAATTATAAGTTCAAAACTCAAGATTTAAAGTTCGAAGAATATAAATCGACTTTATCTTATCCACGAAGTACTTCAGTTACAAAATATGAATTATAATTCCAATAGCTTACTTGTAAGACAATAATAGCACAAGTTCAATTGAATGCTCAATAAGAGTAAAGTTTCGAGCACTTGCTTACAATATTCATTGAATAAAGTAATGCAAGGGTTTAGGATACTTGCCTTAGGCGTAGTCTATCCACGTAAAGCTTATCAACACTTTCGAATCCTATTATCATATATTTACATGTATAGGATATTCGTTAGCTAAGCACATTCAGTACATAAGTTCGATATGAACACGTATGATTCTAACTTAATCATATTATCCCTATACGTATGTCATTACGTACTTGCACATATACATAACCCAAAATCAGTATATGAGTCATTACGAAATCAAGTACATAGTTATAACATGTATGGCATTATAGCAATTCGTAATACTAATTTGATAATGACATTATTATCCATTGACTTCCTTGTTATAAGTTAGACATCATCATGTTACTTAATCATCATGTACAACCTATATCAGTAGTGTTCAGACCCTTTTTTAGCAGTTTAGATAACATCATAAGCCAATTAACACAATCAGAAACCAGCAGAAACCAGCAGGCCTAAAAACAGCCTGGCGCAGCTGCGCCCTGGTTAAGCCTAGGGACGGCGCAGCTGCGCTGTCCCCTGGCCAGACCAGGGTTGGGCTGTTGCCTTACTGCTTCTGTCCAACTCATCATCATACAATGCCACATAGTATATATACATATTAAAGGGTCTTAGATTCTTATGTAACCTTTCTAAGTTCAAGCTTTCGTGATAAAGTTTAAGATTAACGTTCCTTAATAACTTAAGGCCATTCAACGTTATGAAATCACATAAGCTATCATGCTTGTCATTTAAACACATAAGGTGGTCTCATAACTTGTTTTAGGCATGCTCACAAGTATCTACATCATACACGTATAACTAGTATCGTTATTTGTTTGAAAACATGCTTAAACTCATATGTGGTTAACTTGCATTGAATCTAACAAGTGAGTACACATGTATGATATACTAGTAATGTTAAAAGCACTATCAAACATGTTAAAAATATCAGAATATGAACCTTAATATAACATATCAAATTCCACTTTTAAAACTTGTATTTTGTTAGTAATGTTCACTAATGAGGTCCAACATGATCATGCTACATCATAAAACATATATACACAAGTCAACATGTTCTTCATGCATTTATAAACCATATAATCATGCTTACAAAGTCAGAATATCAACATGGTATGTACATTTCAAAGTTCATTTATGAAACTCTAAGTTCATTTCAAAACTATAAGTTCCCATCAATAATATATACTAACATAGCTATGGACATGCATGTCATATCAAGTAACATATATACATGGGTTAAACTAGTTTTCATGCTTGTCTAGATGGTATAATTATGTTAGCACATAACAGTTTACTAACAGAAGCAAAAAACCAAAACCAGGGCATGGCGTAGCTGCGCTGCACCCTAGTACAAATAGAGCGCAGCTGCGCCGTTGCCTGGACAGAACTGAATGCTTCTGCTTCGGCAGAATGCAAAGCCAATTACCAAATTTCTCAACAAATTCGATTCCAGACAAGCTCAATTGTCATACTAACATACATATCAGCTTATATAACAACTAACAACCAATCTTTAATCCAATTAGCATGTATTGCAACCATAATCAATAATTCAAAGAATTTCAGAAAACATAAAATGAAGAACATGGAATGTGATATACCTCTTTGAAGCTTCTATTACAAAACTCTGCCTCCAATTTGTGATTACTCTTACTATTTCAATGATCTCACAGACACTCCAAAGACTTAGTAATTTAGCAAGCGTGAAATGGAGGGAGGAGACTTCAATTTATAGACAATCATTTAACCAAGTTTTGGTCCTTGCCCAAGGAATAAAACTAACAGAAATTGAAAGAATTTGATGGTTAAGAAGAAGTTGGTGGAACAGTTGAGGCTGTAGCAATTCAGCCATTCTTCTTCATGATGATAGCTAGCGAGCTGAGGTTAAGAGTTTGAGAGCAATAGGCTTAGGCTTCATGAGTATTTCACGTGAGGGAATGTGAGACTCTCATTATGGGACAAGGCAAATCAATCTCAGCAATTGGGCAACATACAACACTTAAGTTATTCTACACATACTATATTCTTAAGTTGTATTTCATATGCATATAATATATGCCTAGGTTATAAATTCATTTAATCTCCCAATGTAGTTCTAGTGATAAACAATATTACAATATAACAAGTTGGGTTATACGCATCCATATATAATCCATGTACATTTCATCATATCGAATTTAATTCAATTGGGTATTATCTTATTACATTATCCCACTTCTATTATTAAATATTGAAGTAATCATCAATTTATAATTGTTTACAACATATTCAAGAGGTACTAATTTAAAGTTCACTCACACACATATTGTCACACAAGCACTAATCATGTAACTTTCACAACTTAATAAATCTTACTATATAGTTTATATATATTATATAGTCACATTGATGCATCACATTGCACTTTAATATACAATCACCTATTACATAATATGACACTTAGAAATTAATTGAGTAATCATTATATTAATTATTCATTTACTCTATTAACCGGTTATTATCCATAACAACAATTATTTATATTATTATGCGATTAATTATCACATTCCTCAACAATTAAATAAATATAAATCTTATTATATTTATAAACATTTTACTTATTATTATTCCATTACTCGCAATAATAATAAATCAACATACTATTAATTAATCACCATTAATATTCTATTTCTCATAATAACAATTAATTAGCAATTAATATTGATTAATTGTTCGCTTAATAATTCCTCCTCCTCTAATTAATAACTCATCATCGTTTTTATTCTCGTACCACACAAGGCATTCAACGATCTTATCATAAACTCCATATGATTCCCAATTATTATATATTCAATTTGAAGTAGCTGAGTTAACTCATCTCATAACACATAACTATTTATATTCCAAAAAATATTTATTTCCATTAATTTAATCATTAATAATATTTGGAAATTCTCGAGTATTACAAGTCACGTTCTGTGTACTTATTCTGTAATAAGCACCTACATACTTGCTTTAGTGTCTCCACACAAATGATTATGAGATCAATCATCCTCATCCAATTAGCAAGCAACATATTAACTAATCTATCCGAATTTACTAATCCCCTTTTTAGTAATCCATCGATTGGGAACTATTTTAGTTTTAAGCTATCTAAGAATTTAGATCTCATTAGCATAATCAACATCATAATTTTAAAAGCATTGCTTAAAACTATGTGTTATTTACATACTATAAAAACAGAATTATATAGATAATTAAATGCATTTAATAAATGAATACTTTTATTAATAAATAAATAAGATCATTTATAAAGTATATGCTTTATCATCATACATGATTGGCTTGTATGCATACTACTTTCAACTTGATGCTAACAAGTTGATCTGGTCGAATTACACGGACTGGTTAAGAAATTTGAGAATTGTTGTCACTACTGAAAAGCTTTCTTATATCCAAGATTCGCCTGTCCCTGCAAAGGTTGCAGAAACAGCCTCTGAGAAAGAGATTGCTACTTTTAGAAAGTGGCAAGATGATGCATCTATAGCACAGAGCATCATGCTCGCATCTATGAGTAACGAGTTACAGCGTCAGCACGAGAAAATGGATGCCTATTCTATTTTGCTGCATCTAAAAAAATTATATGGTGAGCAAAGCAGGACTGCTATGTATCAGATATCTAGGGAGCTCTTCCGATCTCGCATATCCGAGGGCACTACTGTTGAGACTCATTGTCTAAAGTTAATTAATTTTATTGAATAATTAGAATAATTTGGGTTCAGCATGGATGGGAAGTTAAGTCAAGATATGATCTTGCAGTCACTCCCAAACACCTTCTTTCAATTTGTTGTGAATTTCTACATGAATAAGTTGGACGTCAGCTTGCCTGAGTTACTTAACATGTTGAAAATTACTGAAGGTCACTTTCTATCCAAGCCGGACCATGTCTTAATGGTAGATGATTCTTCCAAGAAAAGGATGAGGTCTAAGGTTTCTTCTGAAAAGAAGAAAAGCAAGAAGGCTAAGGTCAAGACAAAGAAAAAGGATGATAAGAAACCTGATTCAGACAGCAAAGGAATATGCTTCCATTGCAAAAATTCGGGTCACTGGAAGAGGAATTGTGAAAAGTACCTTGTGGAACAAAAGCAGAAGAAGCTTGGAGAAGCTTCAGGTTTGTTCATGATTAAAATTAATTTTTCTCAAAGTCAAAATTCTATTTGGTTATTGGATACCGGATGTAGTTCTCACATATGTAATACTATGCAGGGACTGGTCAGAAATAGAAAGGTGAACAAAGATGAAGTCGCCCTACGAATGGAAAATGGAGCAAAAGTTGCTGCATTAGCTATATGGACTTATTGTTTAGCACTGCCTTCGGGCAAGTCCATTTATTTAAATAATTGTTATTATGTTCCAACACTTATTAGAAACATTATTTCGATTTCTATATTGGATATGGAAGGTTTTAATATTATAATAAAGAACAATAGTTGTTCCATTTATAATAAGAATGTTTTATATTGTGTTGGTAATTTATTGAATGAACTTTACGTGATCGACTTGAATGAAAATATACTTCAACTTGAACAAACTAATAAAAGAAAAAGAGACGATGTTAATTATATCTTTATGTGGCACTGTAGACTCGGCCATATCAATGAAACAAGATTATCCAAGTTGTGACACCCCCAAATTCGGATACTTCATTTTCACATGGTATGGTGTTAACTTTATATTTAAAACATATATCTACCCAATAATAAAGAATTGCAAAACCAATTACAACCTTCATAAAACTTAAATAAAATCTTCCTTGACAAAGGATTACAACTTATCCAAATAAAATCCCAGGGTTAACTAAACCTTAACATCAAACAAAGTAAATGCGAAAATAAAACATCGTCAACTAAATTTTATTACAATATAAACTTGAAATCACAAGCCTTCACTTGCTCATCTTTCCTTTTCCTTTACTTGCTGACGGAATGTCAACATTCTTGGCCTTAACTGCAAGGGTTTGTAAAAATATGCAAGAGTGAGCAAACAAAAAGCTCACTTAAAATACAACAGTGATATTGTGACGCCCCCAAATTCAGACCGTCACTGATCTCGAATTCGGTTCATCACGTACTAATTCTAATAACAACTAAAATCTCAAACAATGGAATAACAGAATAATTTACATTGATATAACATAAATATTCTCGTCCCAAGTCTCGAAACTATTACTAATACACTTCATAACTTACACCAAATATATCTTAATACATAACATTAAATAAGTCTTAATACAACATAACGGAAACATCCTAATATAGAAAAGCACAGCTACTCCATAGCCTTGCCTTCGCACTTGTCCTGTCCTGGGGTTCCACCTTGCCCTGCCCTAACTGAAATGTTTATGGGAAGCAAGAGTGAGCAATAAATTTGCTCAGCAAGTAATATGCCAATAAATGTGAACAGGAATATATACAGTTCCAAATCTCAAGGGTAAAATGGTAATTAATTGCTTAGGATTTCAAATAAGAATGTTGTGAACAAAATAAATAGCAATGACTTCCAAATCTATTCTGTGAAGTTGAATAAGGACTACTACGGGTCGAGAAGTTATTAAAGGATTCAAAAGTTTCAACAATTTCAAGTGAATGAATAGATATCACTAAGTGTCGCTGTGGACCAAGGATTGATAAAAGAATCCAAAGAATTCAAAGTTTCAAGTAAATAAATACTGGATACTGAGTGGTCGCTAAGAACCACGAACTTCTACTAGAATCACCAAAAATATTTTTGGTAACCCAACCAAGTACAATTAGGGGATCAGCCTATCGTACCTGGAGTTATGCATAACCTACCACACCACTGTCGGCACCCCGACTATATAGTTCCCCTTTTTACAAGGGTTGTTCAACTCAGTCAATTTATAAGAGTCCGCACCAAGGTAATTGGTGTGGATTGCTTTCCAATTCATGATATTGGTCTAGCCGAATTAAATGGCGTAGACAATTTCAATAATGTATATAAGAACAATTTATGAGTTCAATACTCGCAACAATAATTCGAAGAATATAATCGTGATTTAAATCAAACTATGAAACATAAGATTGTAAGGCAAGAATTATTCTAGCACCTATTTACTCGTACGACCAAAGTTAGTACAAGCTCGAATATGTTTTCAATGAACAGTATAAATCAAATACTTGCTCAATAAAAGAGTAGTTAGATACTCGCAATTAATATACAAGAACGGTTTCAAGGAAACTTGCACAATGAAAGAGTATAAGTTAGGAAACTTGCTTACGACATTCCTCGAATAAGTAACCACAAGGATAGGATACTTGCAACACAATAAAAGTAGGGTTCAGATAATTGCACTATAAATGAGTGTAAGTCAGGAAACTTGCCTTATGCATAGTTTATCCTCGTTAAGTAAATCAACACTTTCGAATCCCTATCATAATATAGTTACGTATATATATATATATGATATCCATTAGTCATACAGTTTAACGTTATACTTTATCTCATATATACCATCCACATATAAGTTAAATCTTTAACCTTACTATACAGTCATATATAGTATTATATTTAATTCACAAGTCTTGACTAATATACCTTTATCCTCAACGTTCCTCTTTTTGAGTTTAAACACATTCTCATATCATATAAGATCGCAACAATTAGCAAACATGCTCTCATATTATTAATATCACATAAGACCATTATTAATACTAAATGTATTTTGTTTTAGCAAGTTATGGCATTCCCATAAGTTAACCGTCAAAATCGGGTTCAAGTAACATCATATAATATCACGTAGCATGTATACATGTTTAAAGGATACTTTTATGTGTATACAACCTTTCCTTGTTCCAATCATACATGCAATAGATTCTAAGTTAACACTTTCAATAATTTAAAGCCATTCAAGGTCATGGAATTCACAAGGCCTATCATGCTCGCTCTTTAAACACATAAGATATTCATATACTTTGCATTAGGCATACTTATGAGTATTCACATTTCATACATGTAACTATTACAGTTATTAGTTGAAAACATGCTTCGTTTACGCTAAATTTTAATCATGACCTCTAACATGGTATGTATAATTGCATGACGTTCATGAAGTCAATAGTATTAACACGTTCATAAACTTCAGAATTTAAACTTCAAGTTAACATGTCAAGGTGTACGTTTAAAACTTGTATTCTCATTAGTAAAGCTCACTAATAAGGCCTAACATACTCATACTATCTAGATTCATATGTTAACATGTTTGACATGCATTTCAAGGTCATATAACATGCTCAAAAAATTAGAACCTAGAATCCTAAAATAACATGTTAGAGTCCATGTTCAACGCTTGAGTTTTCGTTGGAAAGGTTCACTATTGAGGTTCATATGCTCAAGTTATATTATGAAGCTCAGATACGCAAGTTAACATTCATATCATGTGTTTCTAGGTCATACAAATATGTTTCAAAAGGAATGTCAATATAAAGCTAACATGTTAAAGTTTCTCTTTTCATAACTTTCTGTTTTCTTCGAAATTCTCAACTAAAACGACTATCATGGATTACTATAACCTAGTAACCTTATTCCATATGTTATTGTGAGTTATATGCACATCCTAACAGTACAACATGCTCACTATATCAGAAGATATAATAGAAATCATTAACAAATTCTGCAGTGGCGCACGACCGCGCCCAAATTGTATTAGGGAGACGCGCAGCCGCGCGGCTCCCGTCCCAGTCCAGAGAGCAGCTAGCCTTGGCAACCATTATCCCAAATCACAAAATTACTTCACGAAAACTTTTCTAAACAGTTGCATTGTGGTTTAAACATGTTTGTAAGTCTATATATCAACTAACTAAGCAATTCATATTTCAATTGTCATCAATTTCCACAATATCAAGAATTCAAGAATTTGTAGAAACAGAAAATGGAAATGAAGAACTTGAGAGTATACCTCTGCAATGTAATTGGGCTTGCTGCTATCTCAAGAACACTGATATATATGTATATATATAACTCTTAACTCAACACTTATGCAAACTCTCAGCAAATGAAAAGAGAGGAGAAGAGCTTGTATTTATAGGACAACTAATTTCCAGACAATGAAATTTTCCACCAAAACAAACTATTGGAATGAAGAAGAATTTGATGGACATTAGGTAGTTGGTGGGGTTGGTGATTCCCACTGTTGAGCCCACTCCCCATATGATCATTGCTAGCTATATTGCTGAGAATTGGGAGGAGAATTGGAGAAGGCTAGCCTTAGGCCAATGGCCTATGCACGTGAGAAAAGAAATGACACTCTTTGTGGGACAAACAAGGACTCAGCAACATGAAACAATGCAGTAAAATAAAATAACCCAATACATACACATTTTATATACACTTAGGCATATATGTATACTTAGGCTATAATGTAATGTCACAATGTAATTCAATGAATGAGTAACATTTCAATGTAGTAAATATAATTTGCACATATATAATCCATGTACATTTATAATACCAAATATAATCTAATTGGGTATTATCTTTCGACATTACCATAAACTATATTATTTCAATTATTTATAATCATTGAAATAATTATTATTTTAATTCCTCATCAATATTAAAATAGGTAATCCATTTATTTATTTTCCCTCATATTATTAAATACACACTTAGTTCAATTTGATAATCCATAAGTACACCATTAATGTATCCATATATACATGTTGTCACATAACATTATTACAACTCTTATTATTTTCAATTATATTAATCTATTGAAATATTCACCACATAACATTTGTTTATTTATAATATTATACGAAGTACATCTTTTAATGTAGCCACATACCACATGTTGTAACTTATATAATTTATTTAATCATAACATATGGTTTCAATATGTACAATCACATTGCATCATATAATATAGTTTAATAATTCTTAATATGTAGTTTCTATATATAGCATAGTCACATGAATGTCGCACTATACTATATAATATAGTTGTATCCCATATATTTTATATATTTAATTATTGCATGCTTGTACATAACAATCAATATAATCTTATTATATTAATGACTTACTTATTTGTTTTATAATGGTAATTAATTAATTAATAAAATATTAATCAATTCATTCCTCATAGATTAACGAAGTTATTAATCTCCATATTAACTAACATTTATATGATTAATTATCACGTTAAATAAATATAAATCTTATTATATTCATAAACAAATTGCTTATTATTATTCTATTATTCGCGATAATAATAATCAACACATTATCTATTAATCATCATTAATATTCTATTTTCTCATAATAGAAAGTAAATAACAATTAATATCGATTAATTGTTCACGTAGTAATTCCTTCATTACTTACTCTTATTGATTATTATTATACGATAAATAATCACATTCCTCAATAATATAAATCCTATTATATTTAAAAACCATTTTATTAGTTTCCAATCATTACTTGCAAAAATACTAAATCAATAGATTATTATTATATTTCTCATAATAACAATTAACAATTAATATAGATTAATTATTCACTTAATAATTCATTTACTCTTTAACCAATTATTATTCATAATAACAGTTAATAACATTATTGTACGATTAACTATCACATGTATTGCACTCAACAAATAATCAATTAAATATAACTCTTATCATATTCATCAATTACTTACTCGTAAATATTTTGTTATTTATAATAACATATTATTAATAATTACTCATTAGTAGGCTATTTACTAATCACAATGATTATTTAACAATGTAATATTAATTAATCCTTCACTTATCGATTTCCCTCTTGAATTAATTAAACCATCATCTTTTCCATTTTCATACCACACAAGGCATTTTACGAGTCGCAATTCTCCATATTTCCTCAATTATTATAAATTCAATTTAATATAGTCGAATTGCTTTTCTTATAACTCGTACACATTTATGTTCCAATAATTTTCATTTTCTTATTATATCAAAAAAAAATTATTCATGAAATTCACGGTTCTTACAGATATGACATAACTGAATAACTTCGAAAGGTTTGAATGACTTTACTTTTATCAAAATAAAGAATTGAATAATAATTCTTCCATCATATTTAAAGTTTGAGTATAGACTTTATCTGAGGGTCATACGACCTTGAACTATGTCCTAGCTAGGTTATAAATATTTCTATTCAAACCTTTAATAGTCATTAAGACTATGGACCTTCAACTCGTACTCAGGGGGATCAGCCCTTCGTACCATGTATTGTGCACAACCATCTTAACGCTTTCGCATAAATGCCCCCTAATAGATAAGGTTGTTCATTCTCAGTATTTGAATACAAGTCCGCACCAAAGAAAGTTTGGTTCGGATAGATAAAGGAATTTTGGAGTTTCAACTATCATCAACTAGAAGTAGTTGAATCGACTCACAGTGCTTTAACAGTTCAATAATATAAAAATCATGAACCAATTGCAAGATATAGAAATAATCTACATAATAAGTAGGCATACTTTAGAAACAACTTAAAGCAATTGAAAGAATAAGTAGATCTTGCTTGAACAATTAAGTCAAGATCACAACACTATGACAATAATTGCATTATGAACATTGGAATACGATATAACTTGTACAATACATAACAAGTTAAGAATAGAAAATAAACTTGCATGACATCTTGAGCAACGGTTAAAGAACTTGCACAATAAAAAGATGCATTAATAAATCTTGCATAGCGTACAAGAATAGTTTAGAAAGCTTGTACAAAGTAAATGTCGAGTTTAGAAATAGAAACTTGCTTAACCTATAAGAATAAGGATTAGGGAACTTGCCTCAAGCGCAAGCTACACTTTAATAACTACAACCACTTCACAGTTACCCTACACATTCACATCACATTCAAAACATCTATTAGTACCCAACTACAACATTTAAACCGTCGAACTTCATACTCAAATCCAACTCACAACGTTGTTTATATCATAGGTTGCTAACTAGCCACATATGTGAGTCTATACTCACGACATACATTTCATAAGCTTATAAGGCTTTAAATCATGTTGTATACCTTATGCACGTAATACACCCATGCACATGTAACACATTCATAAAATACTTCAATCTATCTTAAACACATCAAAAGCATGTTATCTTATTACCTATTACACTTATCAAGTCATAGAAATAAGTTAACTAAAAAAACATTGCACAAAAACTCAACGAAACAAAAACTAAAAACCCGGACAGCAGGAACACCCGCTGGGGCGGGTCCCCCAGGCACAAAAGCCCCGCTGGGGCGGGTCCTCCATCTGGTGAAGGTGTTCGTTCGCGAACTGGAAGAGAAATAAGCCAATTTGGCTTATTTCTTCACACCGAATTCGATTTTTCTCAACATGATTAACATGAAACTTGATAAAAATAATATTTTAAACTCTTTAACATGATTATAACATGAAAAATCCATACAACACATGATCAAACCAATGTTTTTCATGATTTTCGAAGAAAACTACTATATTAAGCATTCTTGACAAAAATTGCTATTACGAATTTGTTTTTCAATCAATTCAAGTAATTCCAATTGTAATAACTTCTATTCTTAACATACTAACATAATCCATTATCAATTTAAACAATAACCCACAATCAAATATCAATTTGATAGTTTCAAAAGCCATTTTTAAAAGAATTAGTTTACAGTAAATCATATGAACACAATTCTTCTTGTTTATCAAAATTACATGGATTGAATTGTTAAAACAACTATATAACTCTTATCACATCATGCTATAACACATATTACACATAGCTTCATGCTTACATCAATTTCTTTGATAATTTAAGAACTATTTTCAAAATAACTTTATAATAGAGTATTATGAACATGATTTCATAATGTTTATTATATCCTTGTGAATTGAAACACTTAAAGAACTATAAAAAAATCACATATAAGCATATATATATAAATATATATGTACACATCCTATACACATATCAAGATCAAGAATTTTCACAAAGAGATTTTTATAGAGAATTCTAAAACTATGAAATTATAGAAGAACATGATTACAACTTATGGAGTTCTAAGATTATACCTTTTCTAGTTTGAATTAAGAGAAGAGATGGAGATGATGATGGAGTATAGCTCTCCTCTTGCCTTCTCAAAGTTTCTTCTTCTTCCTCTTCTCTAATAATTCTCTCTAACCCTTTCTCTCTGTTTCTTTCTTTCTTTTAGACTTAGGCTTAGACTCAACTAATGTAAACATATAAAATATAATACGTATACTTTAACTGATATAATAATATGTATTAAGGGCAATTACTCCTCAAAATAAATTGTCAGTTATAGGATTTCAAAAGCCACAAGACTATGTTTGGCAAACCTTAATTAAAAAAATATATTTTAGTGCTAAGGCTTGTTTGGTTAAATTAGGTTTAAAGCTAGTGCAAGGGCCTTGTTTGACAAAAGCCTTTTAAAACAAAAGTAAGGGCCTTGTTTGGTTAAAAATCATTTAAAAACTCTTTTCTTTATTTTTTATAAATCATTTTAACACATACCTTAATGTCACACTTTTAAATAATTAAATCTTTAACATTCTTATTTAATTAATTAAAATCTAACATCAATTAATCACATAAAATTACCACATAATTATAATTACTCACTAATTATAATTCATGCAACACTCATCACATAATTCATCTAATTTAATTATCTCAATTAAATTAGAACTATACTATAAAATCAATACACATCGGTTAAATTAAATATTACTCTTAATTAAATCAGTTCACAAAATTACATAATTTATTTATTTAACTCAATAAATAAATCACATAAAATATTTATTCACTCAATAAATATTAACATTTAATATATAAAATCTCAATCGTTACAATCTTCCCTCCTTAAAAGGATTCTGTCCCCAGAATCACAACATAAAAAAAAATTCTCAAAAAAAAATTTTCTCATAAAAAAATCTCATCTGTTACATTCTTCCCTCCTTAAAAGGATTCTGTCCCCAGAATCGATATATAAAGGGTTACAAAAATCAATTAAGCAAATAATTGTGGATAAGATTTCATCATAACATCTTCGAGTTCTCACGTGGCTTCTTCAGCACTGTGGTTCCTCCAGATTACCTTAACAGAATGTATTACTTTATTCCTAAGCACTTGTTCCTTTCTGTCATCTATTTGAACAGGAACCTCTTCATAAGTTAAGTCTTTATCAAATTGTAATGGCTCGTATTCTATTACATGTTTATAGTCGTGTTTGTAAGGTTGTAACACAGAAATGTGAAAGACGTTATGTATATTCTCAAGCTCCAGAGGTAATGCTACCTCGTAAGCAACCTCGCCCACCTTTCGTAGTACTTCAAAAGGTCCAATAAATCGGGGACTCAGCTTCCCCTTCTTGCCGAATCGAATCTTCCCCTTCCAAGGAGATAATTTCAGGAAAACGAAGCTCCCTAGTAAAAATTCTTGGTTCTGTCGATGTTGATCGACATATTTATTTTGTCTGTCTTGAGAAGCAACCAATCTTATTTTTATTAGCTTCACGATTTTGGCAGTTTAGTGCACTAATTCTGGTCCCAATAGCTGACGTTCACCGACTTCATCCCAGCACAAAGGAGTTCTGCATTTCCTGCCGTATAACGCTTCGTAAGGCGGCATGCCGATACTCGCATGGTAACTATTATTGTAAGCGAACTCCACCAACGGTAGATGATCATCCCAGCTTCCCTTGAAATCTATCACGCAAACTCTCAGCATATCCTCAAGCGTCTGTATTGTTCACTCGCTTTGGCCATCAGTCTGAGGATGGTATACTGTACTCATTCGTAATTGCGTTACCAGACACTCTTGCAAACGCTTCAAAAAATTCAACGTGAACCGCGGATCTCTATCGGACACAATCGACACCGGAACACCGTGTCGAGAAATAATCTCCTTAACGTACAGCTTCGCCAATTGTTCTAAGTTGTACTTAATCCTGATCTGCAGAAAGTGGGCTGACTTCGTCAGTCTATCCACAATAACCTATATTGCATCGAAACCCTTCTGAGTCGCTGGAAGACCAACCACGAAATCCATCGTGATATGCTCCCACTTTCACTCTGGAATTTCTAACGGTTGTAGCAATCCGCTAGGTCTTTGATGTTCTGCCTTGACTTTCTGGCAAGTTAGACATTTCACAACGCATTTAGCAACATCCCTCTTCATATTCGGCCACCAAAAATGGTGCCTAAGATCTTGGTACATCTTCGTACTCCCATGGTAAATTGAATATTTCGCACAGTGAGTTTTGCTCAAGATCTCCTCCATAACTTTTGGTACTGGCGGAACCCAAATTCTACCTTCAAATCGTAGCAGTCCCTCACTGTCAATTCTAAATTTAAACTCTTCACCATCGGTTAATCTCTTCCGAATCTTCTCGCATTCTTCGTCATGAAGTTGAGCTTCTTTCACCTTGTCTACCAGAGTAGAACCAGTAGTTACTTGAAATAACTTCTCATCTGATTCCTTCAAAAATTTAACTTCCAGCTCTAATCTAGCCATCTATTCTATCAACTGATCCTGATCAGTTAACATATTCAGCTTCTCCTGACATTTCCTACTCAAAGCATCGGCGATAACGTTAGCTTTACCCAAATGGTAAAGTATTTCGCAGTCGTAGTCTTTGATCAGTTCTAACCATCTCCTTTGGGGCATGTTCAAATCCTTCTGGGTAAAGATATACTTCAGACTCTTGTGATCTGTGTATATTTCACACTTCTCTCCATATAGGTAGTGTCTCCAAATCTTTAGAGCAAACACTACTGCCGCCAATTCTAAGTCATAAGTCGGATACCCCTTCTCGTAATCCTTCAGCTGACGTAATGCATAGGCAATAACCTTGCCGCTTTGCATCAACACGCAGCCTAAACCCTTATGTGAGGCATCACTATATACCACAAAATTCCCCGAACTATCCGATAAAGACAACACCGGCGCAGTACTCAACCTCTTCTTCAATTCCTGGAAACTTTCCTCACACTTTTCTGTCCAAACAAACTTAACTATTTTACGAGTCAAACTCATCAACGGAGTGGCGATCTTGGAAAAATCTTGGATAAATCATCGGTAAGAACTTGCCAATCCCAAGAAACTCCTCACTTCAGACGGCGTTTTCGACTGATCCTAATTCATTACCGCTTCAACCTTCGACGGATCCGCCGAAATACCATCCTTGTCGATCACGTGGCCAAGAAATTGCACACGATCTAACCAGAATTCGTACTTTGAGAATTTTGCATAAAGTTTTTCTCGTCTCAGCGATTCTAAGGTTAGCCTTAAGTGTTCAGCGTGTTCCTCCTCGGTCTTGGAATAAACCAGAATATCATCTATGAACACCACTACAAACTTGTCTAGGAATGGCTTAAACACCCTATTCATTAAGTCCATAAATGCAGCTGGGGCATTCGTTAGACCAAATGACATCACCAAGAACTTGTAATAACCATATCGAGTCCTAAAAGTCGTTTTCGGTATATCTTCTTTTCTCACCTTCAATTGATGATACTCGCTTCTTAAATCAATTTTTGAGAAGTATTTAGCACCCTTCAGTTGGTCAAACAAGTCATCGATCCTAGGTAAGGGATACCTATTCTTGATCGTAACTTTGTTCAATTCTTTATAGTCAATGCAAAGACGCATCGATCCATCCTTCTTTTTGACGAATAAAACTAGCACTCCCCATGGCAAAATGCTCGATTGAATATACTTCTTGTCCAGTAATTCTTTTAATTGAACCATCAGTTCCTTCATCTCGACTGGAGCCATTCGGTACGAAGCTTTCAAAATTGGAGCAGTTCCCAGCGCTAAGTCGATCACGAACTCTATCTCCCTATCTGGCAGAAGTCCTGGCAAATCGCTCAGAAAAACGTCCACAAACTCCTTAACAACTGGTATCTCTTCTATCTTCGGGCTCTCCTTACGCATATCTACTATGTAGGCTAGATATCCTACACAGCTTTGCGTCAAAAGTTTCTTGGCTTGCATCACCGTCAGACAGCTCGCCTGTCTAGGCGATTTACTACCATAGAACACTACCTTTGACGGAGTCGTAAGGTTTACCGACTTCTTCTGACAGTCGATTACCGCCCCATGGTTGAACAACCAGTCCATTCCCAATATGACATTGAATTTCCCAAGTTTTATCGAAATCAAATCTACCCTCAGCTCCTGACCCTTAATGTCCAACCTATAGTTCTTGTATACAAACCTAACAGGAATGACTTCCCTATTCGCAATTTCTATGTTCAAGGGGTAAGCTAACTCCTCTACAGGTAAATCTAGGGTTTTAGCAAAATTATTAGATATGAATGAACAAGTAGCACCCGAATCAAATAATACATATGCATTTATACTATTGATCGGAATAATACCTGCCACCACATCCTTTGATTGCACGGCGTCTTGCACCATCATGTTGAACGTACGGGCAGTGGGTCGAACAGCTTGCAGTGGCAACGGTCCAATAATAGTCAGAGTGCTGCCGCTGCCATTTCCTCCATTCCCTGTTGACCCGGTCGCTGGCTTCTTAGGGTAGTTGCGAGCCATGTGATCCTTGGATCCACATGTATAGCAAGTTCCCTTCTTCGGGTTTGGGTAAGACCACAGTTGTAGCACACCCGTTTCCCTTTCATGCACACTCCAGTGTGAGTCTTCTCGCATGTAGCACATGCTTCGAGCTTCCTCTTCTGTTGGCCTCCCTGCTGACTCCCAGTAGAGGTACTGTCGTTCCATTTCCTTTTCTGATGGATAGCCCCACTATCACCAGCCTTGTTTTCCATCTCATTCTTCTTCTTCTTCTCTTGGTTAAACTTAGTCACCGCATCGCTTCCTCCCTTAGCAAGTATGACCTTTTCCAGCACAACAACAAACGTATTCAGCTGGAACATAGAAACCTTGCTGTAGAGCAAGGGTTTCAGTCCCTGCTCAGACCTCCTCGCCTTCCTACAATCCTTGCTGACTTGGTATGTAGTGAACCTGGCCAGTTCATTGAACTTAGCAGCATATTCAGACATCGTCATCCCCCTTGCTTAAGCTCTAAGAATTGGACCTCCATCTGGTCCTGCGAACTCACAGGGAAGTACATTTCAAAGAACATCTCTTTGAAATGTACCCACGGTATGACTCCTTCACCTTCTCTGGTCTTATTAGCCTGCCACCAGAAGCTAGCATCTGACTTTAACATAAAAGTCGCGAATGTTATTTTATGGTCTTTACCGACCTTAGCCACGTCAAAGACCTTCTCCATTTCCATAACCCACGTATGTGCATCTATCGGGTTTGTCGATCCCTTGAATTCAGGCGGCCCTACTGCCTTGAATTCCTTAAATGTAGTACCCTGCACTTGCGACAGATTTTCCATCGCTCCTATTAGTAGGTTCACTAACTACTGAACCGAGTTAGGGTTTGTTCCATCATTGTTGTTCGTCGAACCCTCGGGGTTTTGACATGTTGGTCTTCTTCTAGGAGGCATTTTTAGTTCATATATGAATACATAGCACATCCATAAACTTCTTTTATTCATTACTCGTAGTTTTAAAATGTAATATAGATAACATTTCTACTATTTACATTATCTTTCCTGAATTGGAACAAGTTACAGGACTACATCATCACTTTATCCCATTATTATCTCAAACTATGGGATTTACATTTATTTATTACAAAAAGAAACACATAATTAAAAAGCTCTAATGTCTAGATATATTAAGACGTCATACAGCCTCTCTTCGTTCTTCCTCCATCACCCGAAACGCTGTCCTTCGGTCCACCATATACCACTGTAAACCTTGGAACTGAGCTGGGTAATAGAAGATACGGTCCTGGGCCCTATCTATGGTCGTATGAAAAGCGTATTCTATTTCCCTTAGCTTGGCTCTTTTGGTTTCAGCCTCATCTTCAGCTCGATCGGCTCGTTGAATAGCCCTCAAGCTTGTTTCCTCAGCTCTGGCACGCTTCGTCGACTCCTCTCTGATATCTTGCTTCAGCTTTGCTAGCTCGGCTCGGGCCTCGTCTCGATCATTCCCTATGTGAATTATCTTCCACTGAACTTCTCCTAGATCACTAGCTATTTCTTCGATAGTCTCGTCCCGATGCTGGATGGTTTTTTTGAGCTCTCCGACTCGACCATGAAGCTCCACGTTACTATCGTAGACCGCCTCGTACATCTCAGCACTAACAGAGTGAGGTGGAAATTCCTCTTCGGAATCCTCTTCCTCCTCTTCCTGCTCTTTAGACTCGTCCTCGTCCTCTTCCTCTGGAATAGGTGTCAGCTCACGCTCCCGACCAGCTACGGTGATCACTGGAGATGGCTCTCTCCTAACCAGCTGCTCCCAGACAACATGGATGTCTCGGGGCTCTTCTTCTCTAGGCACCTGAGGTATATCCTCTCTAGCCTGACTAGGTTCTCCAACGTTCGTCATCCTGACAAAAGAATTTTAAATTTATTATTACGTGATATCGAGTCGTCACTCTTCGAATACCTAAACGTAAACACATAGCACATAAGGTAGTTTATTATCTTTACCTATCACCACTATCTTTTCGATCTTACTATAAGGCTACTACCTAAGGTTTTCCCCCCACCTAAGGTTTATAACCTACTGCTTTGATACCAACCTGTGACACCCCCAAATCGGGGTACTTCGTTTCCACATGATTTGGTGTTCACTTTCTATTTAAAACATATATCTACCCAATAATAAAGAATTGCAAAACCAATTACAACCTTCATAAAACTTAAATAAAATCTTCCTTGACAAAGGATTACAATTTATCCAAATAAAATTCCAAGGTTAACTAAACCTTAACATCAAACAAAGTAAATGTGGAAATAAAACATCGTCAACTAAATCTTATTACAATATAAACTTGAAACCACAAGCTGATAAGCAGTTTTATGACCACTTATTCAAATAATAACCAGCTCATTCTGTTGCTTAAACTCAAGTAATCTTGTGCGTTTAATATATATTTCCTTTATTTGCACCGTTTATGTTTAGGAACTCTCCGAGAGCAAATTGAGCGTTAAAGGCATGATAGCATGATAGATGAAGATATTGCGAGGCGTGCAAGGAAGCGGAGCGGAAGTCAAGTGCAGCAACAAAGAAATGCACCAGCAGAATTTCATGGCACGCGCGGCCGCGCCGTGTTAAGGCAGCCAGCTCGCGCGCCCGCGCCAACCCCCAGACCAGAGTCCTATTTTTTGTGCTCGCGCTGCCACGCAAAGACCAAAGCTAAATGCCGCGCGGCCGCGCTGACTCCCAGCTTGACCAAGTTTGACTTTCGACTTAGCAGATCAGGAGAAGGCTTATATTAGGGCTTTTGCCCTCATTTGCTCGGCATCTCCACTAGGGAGTTCATGCCCTAGTTTTCCATTTTCCTTCTCTTTTCATTTCTTATTTAATCTAGATTAGGAGTAGATTAGAGAGTAAATTAGGTTTAATTAGTTTAGTTAGATTCTAGGGTTTCTTTTGGACTTGAAGATTGAAGCAAGGGATAAACAACAAAGATCCACACTTGGAGAAAGACTCAACAATTTTTGTCTTTTAATTCTCCTTGTATTCATGTATATTTGGATGATGTTTATAAACCTTGTGGATAATATATTCAAGTATTTATGACTTAGTTTATATTTTGGGATTTCAATGGAACCCAACACATAGTTGTATTGATTGCTCTCTCTCTTTGCTATTATTGCGAATTGGTTATCATAACTTGTGAGTTTAGATTGATTCATTGTGAACCTATATGAAATTGACAAATGGATTTTAGGTTTAGACCTAGTTATGATATCATGCGAAAGTTAGAGATTCTTGCGGGTAATCTATGAGATTATGTGACGTGTGTCTGATTCATTGTCCTAAAGAGTTGATAATTTGTTAGTGTTTAGGAAAGAAATATACATAAATGCCGTATGTAACCAATTGAGAATCTAATCTTAATAACTTCCTATGCGAAAGTTGGTAATTGATGGAGTAGTTAACGAGATTTCCCGTGACATGTGTCTTGTTAATTGTTCTGGATATTAGTTGCTTGATAGTGTGTAGGATAGACATATACCTGCATGCCGCATTAGGAAGATTCATAGTTGTCCATCGAAAGAGGCTATTATGTAATCGTGATTTCTCGGTTGTCAATTCTAGGTGCTTATTATTCTAAGTGAGAGAGTTAAGAGATTCTAACGAAGTGTTGGGGGAAATTGTAATCCCATGTCTTCATTATCTAAATTTACCCTAGGATTAGTTATTGCATGTTTTAATTCCTTGCCTAGTTAACTTAGTTTTAATTCCAACTCTTTATCGCTCGTTTAAATAAGATTGAGGCGATTATGTGCTAGTGGTTTGGTGACCTTTTATCTGTTAATTCTCCGTGGGAACGATCTTTACTTACTCTTTATTACTTGTTGACCGCGTATACTTGTGCGTAAATTGTGTCATCTAATCGGACCAACAAGTTTTTGGCGCCGTTGCCGGGGAATTAATTGGATAACTGTTTGCCAACATTAGTTTAATCAAATTAGTCTTAATTTAAACATTTCTTTTTATTTTGTTTAATCTCTTCTCATATTCTCTTTTCAGGTACAATGGACTCAAATTCCTATCCATGGAACTACACGAGGCAAGAGCAACCAAGGGAAGCATACACTGATGGCTTCAACCCAATCGCAACACTCTCAGCACAGTTAGAGGAGCTCTCGAGGAAGTTGGATACTGTTTCAGCCCAACAAAGTCGAGAGCCAGTTATTTCTCATGAGTATAGTGCTGGGAGCTACATGAGCCATCAGGAGCCTATCAGTTATGGACAGGAGCAGTATGGGGGTGAGTACTCTTACAGTGAGCTGTACACCAATTATCAGCCAGAGTGGGGGTATTACCCAGACCCTTCAGCAAACCCTTCATCAGACTATTATCAAGACCAATATTGGGATCCAAATCCCGTTTACACCCCAGAATGCACATTCCAGACTCCAATTTATGAGCCTCAACACAATTTTGAGGGTGACACAGAAAATGCAAGCTTGGAGGATGGAGGTGACATATCACTGAAGGACATCTTGATTGAGCAACAGAAGTCAGTCAAGAATATCCAGAACTGGGCAGAGCAAATTAGTAGGGCCTTGATGATAGAGGATGAGCAAGGGCAGACCCATACTATGAGCTATCAAGAACAATATGAGCCAAGTCCAAATTATGCACCCGAACCCCCATATCAATCCCCATGTTTACAAGGAGAACAGTCTACAATGGACTTCAGCTATAGGAGCTTAGAAAGCCAAGAGGAGATGCTTAGGAGCCAAGAAGAATCGAGCCAAAATTTTCAGAATCAGATGGCCCTAATCCACAATGCTCCCACCAATGAGCCTCAGTACATGGATCCCGAGACTGAAACTGAAAAGGAAGGATTGGAAATTATGTGGGGGAACTCATTAGCATCAACAAAGGAGATCTTGGTCGAACAAGAGCAGTCAATTGAGGATCTTCAAACTTGGGTAGAGCAAATTAGCACAACTTTAAGGAATGAGGAGGTGATTGAGCAAGTAAATGAAGCTTAAATGCCTCCAATGACTGAAGCCATAAGTTATGATCCCCGGACTACTTGGTGCTATGACATGGGTGCAGAAACTGATGAAGAGCCCGAAGTGCACTTGGAACTGGACGAGCGAAAGGCAATGGATATTGAGGAGCCAATTGGGGCTGTGGAGTATGAATGTGAACCAAAAGTGACAATCCCCCAAGAGCCTCCTCTACCTAAGTGGAACAAGCCAGTCAAGTTTGCACACCCCTGCCCCCTTGGAAGCCACATTACAGATACGGATCTCGATGACATGAGAGAGTCCGTGAGCTTCAAACCATGGTGGTCAGAAAAGAAGAGAATAGAAGAAGAGTCCGTTGTGTGGTCTATACCTCCATGCCCCGATCATTTCACCTACACAACGAAACCCGTGCCTAGCTCCCCGACCTTTTGTCCGGGGAATTCTTACACACATCCAATGCTAGGTAGTTTAATTTCGAGTCCTCCTTTATTGGGAAGCCTCCCAAACCATATAGCAATTCTAATGGATGGAGGGGTTCTCAAATATCGTCGGGGAGTCGGATAGCAGTGGTCAGACACAGTCCAGCTAGAGGACTAAAAATCAAGCGCTAGATGGGAGGCACCCCATCATTTCTCTCTCTCTTTGTTTAATTCTCCATTACCTACTTCCCATCATCCCTTTCTCTATCTCTTTGTTTAATTCTCCATTTACATGCTTTCTATCACATTTCCCTCCCCCTCGTTTAATTCGTATTAGTTAATATTTAGTTTAAATTTTTGCATACTGTAGGAATTAGGAGTTCATTGCCTACATTTTTGAGCTTAGGCATTAGTGCATATCTTTTTGGGACCATAAAGCTTATAGCATACTTTTGATACACTTGCACATTGCATATACGCACTTAGAGAATTTTTTGGGAATTTGAATGTATATATCTTTCCATGTTTAATTCTCTTGATGTAAATATTAAGTATTAGCTTTTGATGGTTTAACAGGGCTTAATAAGTCTTGTCTGCATATTTCAGGTTAAAAGCTGCTTGGGAGCAAAGTTCAAATGCCATAGCCTCTGTGCCTAGAAAAATTCTGTAGAAAACAGGATCTGGCATGCCGCGCGGCCGCGCCAGGATAAGTCTGAGCTGGTGCGCGGCCGCGCCTCTCACAGACTGGGCCTGTCTTGGGAAAAATCCTGCAGATTTTGGGGGGTACCACTTCATGTCAATTATTAGCAGCCCCTAAGCCTTAGTCCCTATAATCCCAAACCCTTAGTTCCTTAATGCAATCCCCCATCTCTTCCTTAATGCAATTCCCCCCCCCCCTCCACCTAAAAGCCTTAGTTTTTAAAACCTCCTACCTCCTCAATCCAAAGTACCAATTCCCATCCACCTCAGCCTCTCAACCTGATCAATTGAGATATTGAGTGTGGAATCTCTAGCAGAGCAAGATTAATATTGAGTTAGGTTGGTTCGTTGAGTACATTGCTGAACGGGGTTTATTTTGTAAGAGTAGAAAGAGAGACGGGGGAAACTTCTGAGAGGGCGCCAATTCATTTCATGCAGCATCAGAAGCCGAATAGGGGAGTTCTTTTCTTTTTACCTTTACCTTCAATGAGGACATTGAACATTTTAAGTTTGGGGGTATTGGTTTTGTTTTTGCATGTAGTTAGTTCATTTCATATTGTGTCAGTTCATTTAGTGCATGTAGTGTTAAAATTTGTCAAAATTTTAAAATTTTTGCATTCTGTTTTGCATTCTGTGTTAGGACATTTTGCATGAATCCAGTTTCAGTTGGTGAGTTGTGTATGTGGCCTATGAAGAAACTGAAATCACTTGATTGTTGAACTGATTGGAGACTTAAGCTTGATTTCATTGTCATATATGTAAATCCTTACCTGTTAGATACTGTGTAGCCAGTGAGCACGATAGAGTAAACACCACGATATGCTAAGTTTAAATATTTACATACTTGTCTTCTGGTGGAAAAACTATGTTTTAATAAAAGAGTTTCAGTTCGTATATAGTAATAACTAGACTGTTAAAAGCTTAAGTTTGGGGGAAACAGGGGACATGCATGATTTATGCGGGGAGATGGAGCGTAAAACGCACTCCCTTGCAGGAAAAGAAAAAGAAAAAGAAAACAAAAGAAAATGCATTGAAAAAGGAAAAAAATAGAATAAACACTTCGGCTACGTCGAGTTCTGTGGCCTTTGATATTCGAGTAAGTAAGCCCTCGGGGTGTCTCTACACCCAGCGCCCTAAGGCCGTATAGTCTAGGAGTCGTTGGTCGAAAGCTCGCTACATGAATATCATTGAAAAGCCTAAGAGGACTAGGCATGGCACAGTCGATTGTGTACTCGGGAAAGTGCAAATATGCCCTCGTGAGTAATAAAAGCTTAATGAAAACCCCCTGTTGACTCTTAACTCTAGTAATGCACGGTCTTAGTTAGAACTTATATGATTTACTATTTTTCTTAAGTTAAAGCTTGTTTTTTCCCTAAGAAGCATAGTATGTGAATTATTTGTCTGAATGCATATTGAATGGTTGCTAGGCACACAACGCACAATACATCAGTGCTGACAGTTTTGGATTTGCAAGAATATGCGTTATAATCTTGTCTTGGATAGCTTTTCTGTTTGATTATCTAGTGGTTTTCTGAGGCATTGCTTAGAAAGTTTGATACTGACTGAAGCTTGGATTCGCATTCATGATAGCGTGGGTTGCATACATTGTAGATACTGCATTGCATATGTTGTTTAGTTTTATTTTGGTTGCTTAAGGGCAAGCAACGTTTAAGTTTGGGGGTAATTGATAAGCGGTTTTATGACCACTTATTCAGATAATAACCAGCTCATTCTGTTGCTTAAACTCAAGTAATCCTGTGCGTTTAATATGTTTTTCCTTTGTTTGCACCGTTTATGTTTAGGAACTCTCCGAGAGCAAATTGAGCGTTAAAGGCATGATAGCATGATAGATGAAGATATTGCGAGGCGTGCAAGGAAGCGGAGCGGAAGTCAAGTGCAGCAACAAAGAAATGCACCAGCAGAATTTCATGGCACGCGCGGCCGCGCCGTGTTAAGGAAGCCAGCCCGCGCACCCGCGCCAACCCCCAGACCAGAGTCCTAGTTTTTGTGCTCGCGTGGCCGCGCCAAGACCAAAGCCGAATGCCGCGCGGCTGCGCCGACTCCCAGCTTGACCAAGTTTGACTTTCGACTTAGCAGATCGGGAGAAGGCTTATATTAGGGCTTTTGCCCTCATTTGCTCGGCATCTCCACTAGGGAGTTCATGCCCTAGTTTTCCATTTTCCTTCTCTTTTCATTTCTTATTTAATCTAGATTAGGAGTAGATTAGAGAGTAAATTAGGTTTAATTAGTTTAGTTAGATTCTAGGGTTTCTTTTGGACTTGAAGATTGAAGCAAGGGATAAACAACAAAGATCCACACTTGGAGAAAGACTCAACAATTTTTGTCTTTTAATTCTCCTTGTATTCATGTATATTTGGATGATGTTTATAAACCTTGTGGATAATATATTCAAGTATTTAAAACTTAGTTTATATTTTGGGATTTCAATGGAACCCAACACATAGTTGTATTGATTGCTCTCTCTCTTTGCTATTATTGCGAATTGGTTATCATAACTTGTGCGTTTAGATTGATTCATTGTGAACCTATATGAAATTGACAAATGGATTTTAGGTTTAGACCTAGTTATGATATCATGCAAAAGTTAGAGATTCTTGCGGGTAATCTATGAGATTATGTGACGTGTGTCTGATTCATTGTCCTAAAGAGTTGATAATTTGTTAGTGTTTAGGAAAGAAATATACATAAATGCCGTATGTAACCATTTGAGAATCTAATCTTAATGACTTCCTATGCGAAAGTTGGTAATTGATGGAGTAGTTAACGAGATTTCCCGTGACATGTGTCTTGTTAATTGTTCTGGATATTAGTTGCTTGATAGTGTGTAGGATAGACATATACCTACATGCCGCATTAGGAAGATTCATAGTTGTCCATCGAAAGAGGCTATTATGTAATCGTGATTTCTCGATTGTCAATTCTAGGTGCTTATTATTCTAAGTGAGAGAGTTAAGAGATTCTAACGAAGTGTTGGGGGAAATTGTAATCCCATGTCTTCATTATCTAAATTTACCCTAGGATTAGTTATTGCATGTTTTAATTCCTTGCCTAGTTAACTTAGTTTTAATTCCAACTCTTTATCGCTCGTTTAAATAAGACTGAGGCGATTATGTGCTAGTGGTTTGGTGACCTTTTATCTGTTAATTCTCCGTGGGAACGATCTTTACTTACTCTTTATTACTTGTTGACCGCGTATACTTGCGCGTAAATTGTGTCATCTAATCGGACCAACACAAGCCTTCACTTGTTCATCTTTCCTTTTCCTTTACTTGCTGACGGAATGTCAACATTCTCGGCCTTAATTGCAAGGGTTTGTAAAATATGCAAGAGTGAGCAAACAAAAGCTCACTTGAAATACAACAGTGATATGACATAACTGAATAACTTCGAAAGGTTTGAATGACTTTACTTTCATCAAAATAAAGAATTGAATAATAATTCTTCCATCATATTTAAAGTTTGAGTATAGACTTTATCTGAGGGTCATACGACCTTGAACTATATCCTAGGTTATAAATATTTCTATTTAAACCTTTAACAGTCATTAAGACTATGGACCTTCAACTCGTACTCAGGGGGATCAGCCCTTCGTACCATTTATTGTGCACAACCATCTTAACGCTTTCGCATAAATTTCCCCTAATAGATAAGGTTGTACATTCTCAATATTTGAATACAAGTCCGTACAAAAGAAAGTTTGGTTTGGATAGATAAAGAAACTTTGGAGTTTCAACTATCATCAACTAGAAGTAGTTGAATCGACTCACAGTGCTTTAACAGTTCAATAATATAAAAATCATGAACTAATTGTAAGATATAGAAATAATCTACATAATAAGTAGGCATGCTTTAGAAATAACTTAAAGCAATTGAAAGAATAAGTAGATCTTGCTTGAACAATTAAGTCAAGATCACAACACTATGACAATAATTGCATTATGAACATTGAAATACTATATAACTTGTACAATACATAACAAGTTAAGAATCGGAAATAAACTTGCATGACATCTTGAGCAAGGGTTAGAGAACTTGCACAATAAAAAGATACATTGATAAAGCTTGCATAGCGTACAAGAATAGTTTAGAAAGCTTGTACAAAGTAAATGTCGAGTTTAGAAATAGAAACTTGCTTAACCTATAAGAATAAGGATTAGGGAACTTGCCTCAAGCGCAAGCTACACTTTAATAACTACAACCACTTCACAGTTACCCTACACATTCACATCATGTTCAAAATATCTATTAGTACCCAACTACAATGTTTAAACCATCGAACTTCATACTCAAGTCCAACTCACAACGTTGTTTATATCATAGGTTGCTAACTAGCCACATACGTGAGTCTATACTCACGACATACATTTCATAAGCTTATAATGCTTTAAACCATGTTGTATACCTTATGCACATAATATACCCATGCACATGTAACACATTCATAAAATACTTTAATCTATCTTAAACACATCAAAAGCATGTTATCTTATTACCTATTACACTTATCAAGTCATAGAAATAAGTTAACTAAACAAACATTGCACGAAAACTCAACGAAACAAAAATTGAAAACTCGTACAACAGGAACACTAGCTGGGGCGGGTCCCCCAGGAACAAAAGCCCTGCTGGGGCGGTTCCTCCATCTGGTGAAGGTGTTGGTTCGCGAACTGGAAGAGAAATAAGCCAATTTGGCTTATTTTTTCACACCGAATTCAATTTTTCTCAACATGATTAACATGAAACTTGATAAAAACAATATTTTAAACTCTTTAACATGATTATAACATGAAAAATCCATACAACACATGATCAAACCAATGTTTTTCATGATTTTTGAAGAAAACTACGATATTAAGCATTCTTGACGAAAATTGCTATTACGAATTCGTTTTTCAATCAATTCAAGTAATTTTAATTGTAATAACTTCTATTCTTAACATACTAACATAATCCATTGTCAATTTAAATAATAACCCACAATCAAACATCAATTTGATAGTTTCAAAAGCCATTTTTAAAAGAATTGGTTTACAGTAAATCATATGAACACAATTCTTCTTGTTTATCAAAATTACATGGATTGAATTGTTAAAACAACTATATAACTCCTATCACATCATGCTATAACACATATTACACATAGCTTCATGCTTACATCAATTTCTTTGATAATTTAAGAACTATTTTCAAAATAACTTTATAATAGAGTATTATGAACATGATTTCATAATGTTCATCATATCCTTGTGAATTGAAATACTTAAAACAACTATAAAAAATCACATATAAGCATATATATATATATATAAATATATATGTACACATCCCATACACATATCAAGATCAAGAATTTTCACAAAGAGATTTTTATAGAGAATTCTAAAACTATGAAATTATAGAAGAACATGATTACAACTTATGGAGTTCTAAGATTATACCTTTTCTAGTTTGAATTAAGAGAAGAGATGGAGATGATGATGGAGTATAGCTCTCCTCTTGCCTTCTCAAAGTTTCTTCTTCTTCCTCTTCTCTGATAATTCTCCCTAACCCTTTCTCTCTGTTTCTTTCTTTCTTTTAGACTTATGCCTAGACTCAACTAACGTAAACATATAAAATATAATACATATACTTTAACTGATATAATAATATGTATTAAGGGCAATTACTCCCCAAAATAAATTGTCAGTTATAGGATTTCAAAAGCCATAAGGCTATGTTTGGCAAACCTTAATTAAAAAAATTGATTTTTGTGCTAAGGCTTGTTTGGTTAAATTAGGTTTAAAACTAGTGCAAGGGCCCTGTTTGACAAAAGCCTTTCAAAACAAATGTAAGGGCCTTGTTTGGTTAAAAATCATTTAAAAACTCTTTTTTTTATTTTTTATAAATCATTTTAACACATACCTTAATGTCACACTTTTAATTAATTAAATCTTTAACATTCTTATTTAATTAATTAAAATCTAACATCAATTAATCACATAAAATTGTCACATAATTATAATTACTCACTAATTATAATTCATGCAACATTCATCACATAATTCATCTAATTTAATTATCTCAATTAAATTAGAACTATAATATAAAATCAATACACATCGATTAAATTAAATATTACTCTTAATTAATTCAGTTCACAAAATTACATAATTTATTTATTTAACTCAATAAATAAATCACATAAAATATTTATTCACTCAATAAATATTAACATTTAATATATAAAATCTTAATCGTTACAAAGTCAAAATTCTATTTGGTTATTGGATACCGGATGTAGTTCTCACATATGTAATACTATACAGGGACTGATCAGAAATAGAAAGCTGAACAAAGATGAAGTCGCCCTACGAGTGAGAAATGGAGCAAAAGTTGCTGCATTAGCTATATAGACTTATTGTTTAGCACTGCCTTCGGGCAAGTCCATTTATTTAAATAATTGTTATTATGTTCCAACACTTATTAGAAACATTATTTCGATTTCTATATTGGATATGGAAGGTTTTAATATTATAATAAAGAACAATAGTTGTTCCATTTATAATAAGAAGTTTTATATTGTGTTGGTAATTTATTGAATGAACTTTACGTGATTGACTTGAATGAAAATATACTTCAAATTGAACAAACTAATAAAAGGAAAAGTGATGACGTTAATTATACCTTTATGTGGCACTGTAGACTCGACCATATCAATGAAATAAGATTATCCAAGTTGCATAAGGATGGGCTCTTAGAGCTGTCTGATTATGAATCATATTCAACTTGTGAATCTTGTCTCATAGATAAAATGACTAAATTCCCTTTTAGTGGAAAAGGAGAAAGAGTTACAAACTTGTTAGCGTTGGTACACACAGATGTATATGGACCTATGACATCGAATGCACGAGGATGGTATTCTTATTTCATTACTTTCACTGATGATCATTCAAGATATGGATATGTGTATTTAATGAAATACAAATCCGAATCGTTTGAAAAGTTCAAAGAATTCAAAAGTGAAGTAGAGAAACAAACCGACAAGAGTATTAAGATTCTTCAATCGAATTGAGGTGATGAATACTTAAGCGGTGAGTTTCTCAATTATCTCAAAGAAAATGGTATAATCTCATAATAGACTCCACCAGGAACACCATAGTTGAATGGTGTATCTGAAAGGAGAGATCGAACATTGTTGGACATGGTTCGTTCCGTGACGAGTTTTACCGATCTTCTAGTATCATTCTGGGACTATGCTCTAGAAGCGGCTACATACCTACTTAACAAGGTACCTACCATATCCGTCCCAAAGACACCATATGAGTTATGGACAAGGAGGAAACCAAATCTTAAGCATGTTAAGACTTGGGATTTTCCAGCTTATGTCAAAAAATTTGAAAATGATAAGCTGAAAACTAGATCTGAACAATATAGACTTGTGGGATACCTTAAAGAAACGTCAGGGTATTACTTGTATCATCCTACTGATCAAAAGGTGTTTGTTGCGAAACATGCTGCCTTCTTCGAAAAAGAGTTTATCCTTGAAGGGGTCAGTGGGAGTAAGATATATCTTGAAGAAGTTCAAGACCCATAAATTATAATAGATTAAAGTTAGGTACCTGACCAAGTAGAAGAACCTATTGTACAACACCCTATTCGTAAATCTGGAAGGATACCAAAGATACCTGATAGGTATGGATTCGTCATAGAGGATGATGATGAGGTACGCATCATGAATGATGATGATCCATTGAATTACAAAAAGGCTATGAGTAGTAAAGACTCAGAGAAATGGCAAGAAGCCATGAAATTTGAGATGGACTCAATGTATGAAAACCAAGTATGGACTTTAGTTTCATCACCTGAGGGCATTAAGCCTATTGGGTGGAAATGGGTCTCTAAGAGAAAGACTGGAGCGGATGGCAAGGTAGAGACTTATAAGGCCAGACTGGTTGCAAAAGGTTTCAAACAAAGGTAAGGAATTTACTATGATGAAACTTTTTCACCAGTAGCTATGCTCAAGTCCATTCGGATTTTATTTGCGATTGTAGCTTATAACGACTACGAGATCTGATAAATGGACGTGAAAACGGCCTTCCTCAATGGGAAACTTGAGGAGGATGTGTATATGACATAGCTAGAGGGTTTTGTTTCAACGGTTGGAACAAACCAAGTCTGTAAGCTATAACGATCCATTTATGAATTAAAGCAAGCTTCTAGAAGGTGGAACATTCGTTTCGATGAGACAATCAAAGAGTTTGATTTTATCAAAAATGATGATATACCGTGTGTGTACACGAAGGTTAATGGGAGCGCTGTATCATTCCTTGTAATATATGTTCATGGTATATTACTGATAGGGAATGATATTCCAATGCTAAAGTCAATTAAAATCTGGTTATCTAAACACTTCTACATGAAGGACTTGGGAAAAGCATCCTATATTTTGGGGATAAAGATATATATAGATAAATCTAAAAGGATGCTTGGCTTGTCCCAAGGAACGTACATTAACACGATGCTAAAGAGGTTTAACATGGAAGATTCCCAGAGAGGTCTCATGCCGATGAGTCATGGAATACATCTCTCCTAAAAACAGGCTCCAAAGACGCCTGAGGAGAGAAACCATATAAGTAAGATACCTTATGCTTCATATATAGGATTTATCATGTAGGGTATGTGATAGACTCCACGGCACGCTTGCGTGAGGTGGTCGTCGCCCCGATTGTTTCTAGCAAAGTTGTTGGATGAATTGCTTGCAACACCTTAACCCCTCGCCTATATGTAGACGGTAATCTTGGTACAATTGCTCGCGTTCGAAAATCTACGTTGAATGGACACCAATGACACCTTGACCCCTCTCTTATATTAAAGCGATAATCTCGGTACAATCGACGATTGATGCGGTAGAAGACCCCACACACAACTATGTATTGTTGTATGATAAGTCAAAGTTGAATCTCAAAGAAAAACTAAGAAAATAACATAGAAATTCTTCAAAGAACCAAAAGTAAAGAATAACCTCACAAATATATTGAATAATCTGAATAATGTATTTGATTACATCAACTTAGACCTCTATTTATACTACTCAAAATAATCCAAATCCTAATAATAATAGGAACAAATTATCCTAATCCTAATAGAAATAGTAACAACTTATTCTAATCCTAATAGCAATAGTAACAACTTATTCTAATCCTAATAGGAATTCCAAACCAAAATAGAATAGAAATCCCTTATTTCCATAAACTAATAGAAACTTATTTAGAATGCAAATCTACCCAAAGAATCCTAATTATAATAGGATTATGAAAAGATATGGAAAATCCTAATATTTTTAGGAAACAAAATCTTGTTTAATATTTTAGGAAACAAAATCTTATTTTCTGAATTTAGGCTTGTATCAAATTAACCCAAACTTGTGTCTCAAGTTCATTAGTCTTCCCTTTGGGTTTCCTTGCATTAGTTTCAGCCCAAACATCTTGGATCAACCCATTGAGGTCTTGTTTGAACCTCTTAGTTCTAGCCTTACTTGATCCCCACGTCCCTTTAGTCTTGTTTGAGTCCACGCATGCCATGTCCTCATCATTCCTCTCCTCTTAAAAAGGATTTGTCTTCAAATCATCACCTACATCAAACGGGCTTAGATCAGTAACGTTAAATGTGGCACTAACATTATACTCACCTGGAAAATCCAATTTATAGGCATTGTCATTGATACGCTTGAGAACTTAAAATGGACCATCTCCCCTCGGAAGCAATTTCGAACGTCTTTGAATTGGGAATCTTTCTTTCTGCATATGTAACCACACCCAATCTCCGGGCTCAAAAATCACTTGACGTCGTCCCTTGTTCGCATGCTTAATGTACTGTTCCGTCCTCTTTTCAATATTGAGTCTGGCTTTTTCATGAATCTGCTTAACAAGATCAGCCTTTTTCTCTCCATCCATGTTAGTATATCCAGAAACAGGCAATGGTGATAAATCCAACTGTGTCAAGGGATTAAAACCATATACATTTTCAAATGGAGAAAAATTTGTAGCAAAATGAACAGAACGGTTATATGCAAACTCAATATATGGTAAACATTCTTCCCATTACTTGATATTCTTTTTAATGATAGCCTGTAGCAATGTCGACAAAGTCCTAGTTACTACTTCAGTTTGACCGTCAATTTGTGGATGACAAGTAGTTGAAAATAACATTTTAGTACCCAATTTACACCACAATGTCTTCCAAAAATAACTTAAGAACTCTGTATCTCTATCAAAAATAATAGTTTTAGGCATACCATGCAATCGCACAATCTCTCTAAAGAATAAATCAGCTACAAGAGATGCATCATCAGTTTTGTGACATGGAATAAAATGTGCCATTTTTGAAAATCTATCCACGACCACAAATATTGAATCATGACCATGCTTAGACCTAGGTAAACCCAACACAAAGTCCATAGATAAATCAATCCAAGGTTCATTAGGAATAGGCAATGGTGTATACAATCCATGGGGTTGAACACGAGATTTAGCCTGACGACAAATAATGCACCTATCACAAATTCTTTCCACATCTTATTTCATATGAGGCCAATAAAAATATTCTTTCAAAATAGCAAAAGTTTTATCAACACCAAAATGTCCCATTAAACCACCCCCATGTGATTCCCTAACCAATAACTCACGCAAAGAACATGCAGGTATACACAGTTTATTTTCACGAAACAAGAATCCATCAATTTTAAAGTATTTACCCACAACATTCTTTTCACAAGTTTTAACTCTTCACCGAAATCAAGGTCATTAGCATATAACTCTTTGATTCGTTCAAACCCAAGTAATTTCGTATCAAGAGTATTTAACAAAATATACCTGCAAGACAAAGCATCTGCAAAGACGTTCTCCTTACCTTACTTATATCTAATAACATATGGAAACATATCGATAAATTCCATCCATCGTGCATGCCTTTTGTTCAACTTGTGCTGACCTTTCAAATATTTCAATGATTCATGATCGGTGTGGATCACAAACTCCTTAGGCCACAAGTAATGTATCCATGTCTCCAAAGCTCTAACCAAACCATATATCTCCTTGTCATAAGTAGGATAGTTCAAAGATGCCCCACTCAACTTTTCGCTAAAATACGCCATTGGTTTCCCTTATTGCATCAACACAGCTCCAATCCCTAAACCTGAAGCATCACACTCAATCTCAAAAGTTTTAGCAAAGTTAGGCAAGATAAGTAAAGGAGCATTTGTTAATTTATCCTTAATCAAATTAAATGCTTTTTCTTGTTCATCACCCCACTTAAAGACCACACTTTTCTTGATGACCTCGGTTAATGGTGCTGTAATCTCATTGAAATTTTGAACAAAGCGTCGGTAGAAACTTGCGAGTCCATGAAAGCTTCGTACTTGACTCACATTTGTTGGGCTCGGCCAATCTCTGATTGCACGTATTTTCTCCTCATCAACTTGGACTCCCTATGAACTCACAACAAAGCCAAGAAAAACAATTATATCCGAAAAAAATGTGCACTTTTCCCTGTTAGCAAATAACTTTTCTTTCCTAAGTACATCTAAAACAGATTTTAAATGCAATGCATGATCTTCCAAGTTTTTGATATAAATCAAGATATCATCAAAATAAACTACGACAAATTTTCCAATAAATGGACGCAACACATGGTTCATTAATCTCATGAAAGTGTTGGGTGCATTAGTTAAACCAAAAGGTAATACAAACCACTCATAAAGACCATATTTAGTTTTAAACGTTGTTTTCCATTCATCACCCTCTTGCATTCTAATTTGATGATAACCACTTTTTAAATCAATTTTTGAAAATATGCAAGACCCATGCAATTCATCTAACATGTCATCTAAACGAGGAATGGGATATCGATATTTTACCGTAATATTATTTATCGCTCGACAAACGATGCACATCCGCCATTTTCCATCATTTTTAGGCACTAAAATCACTGAAACTGCACATGGACTCATACTTTCTCTTACGAACCCTTTTCCCATCAGTTCGTCGACCTTCCTTTGTAACTCCTTCATCTCCTTTGGATTACTCCGATAAATCGAACGATTTAGAATGGTCGCACCAAGAATAAAGTCAATTTGATGTTCTATTCCCCGAGTCGGTGGCAGTCCTTGAGGAAGCTCCTCGGGAAATACCTCTTCAAATTCCTGCAAAAGAGATGAAACAACACTAGGCAAAGAATCATTAGCGTTAGTATTCAAAAGTGCCTCTTTATACCGAAGTAAAATCATTGGCTATTTAGAAACCAAAGCTTTTCTCACATCGCTCTTTTTTACAAAGATGTTTATTTTTCTCTCATCCTTTTTTTTCTCCCTTTCTTTTTCTCTCTTATTTTTTTCTTCTTGAATTTTCTTTTTCTCACTCTCTTTTCTTTGTATCTGATTTTTCTGCAGATTAATTTGGTCCTCATGCACTTGTTGTGGTGACATAGGACTCAAAGTGATTTTCTTCCTGTCGTGAACAAAGGAATATACATTGGTAAACCCATCATATTGAACCCTCCTATCAAACTGCCATGGTCTACCCAATCACATATGCTCCGCCTGTATAGGCACCACATCACACAATATCTCATCAACATATCGACCAATAGTAAATGGAACTAACACCTGTTTGGTTACCTTAATGTCTGCATTATCATTGAGCCATTGCAAACGATACGGATGTGGGTGTTTGGTGGTAGTCATCCCCAATTTCTCCACCATCATAGTGCTTGCCACATTTGTACAGCTGCCTCCATCTATGACTACACAACAGATTTTCCCATTCACAAGACATCGGGTATGAAATAAGTTTTCCCGTTGCTCACTGCTCTCCTCCTTAACCTGCGTACTAAGTGCCCTCCTCATAACCAGAATTTCACCCGGTATCGTATCCTCACCTATCTCCTCTAATGGTGGCTTAGAATTAGTGTCACTCTCTTCCCCCTCGGTTTCCACCTCTCCATTTTCAAGCAATAACATTTTTCTCTGATTTGGACATTGGTTATAAATATGTCCCTTGCCTTGACACTTGAAGCATACAATATCCCAATTATGCCCAAAAGAAGGTTGCTCATTTTTACCTTGTATCTCTCGACTAGTCGTCCATTGCTTAGGTTCCACCTTTGGTTTATTCACAACTGATTTTTCCTCTCTCTTTGCATAATTAGGCTTATATGATGAACTAGCATTAGAATTTCCTCGTTGTCCTCCTCTCCTCTTGAGCTATTTCTCTATCTTGATCGCCATGTGGACCAGTTCTTCTAACTCCAAATAATGTTGTCGTTCAACTAAATCCTCAATCTCCCAATTTAATCCTGCCGAGAACCTAGCCATCGCTGCTTCATTATCCTCGACCAAATTAGCCTGATCCTTTAACATTGCCATCTCTCTATAGTAGTCATCCACACTCCGACTTCCTTGTTTTAGATTTTGCAAACTACGAATGATCTCCCGTTGATAGTATGTTAGTACAAACCTCTTTTTCATGATAGTTTTCATTTCTGCCCAAGTTGTAATCGGCCGCTCATCAAACCTCCTCCGATTAGCTGTCAATTGATCCCACCATATTAATGCATATCTAGAAAACTTGGTAACTACCAGCTTGACTTTCTTAAGGTCTGAATAGTTATGACAATCAAAGATCCGCTCCATCTTGGTTACCCAATCCAAATATGCCTCAGGATCACCCATGCCGTGAAAAACTGGAATTTTCATTTTTATGCTATCCAAATTGTCATCTTCTCTGTCTCGACCTCCTCTTTCCCTAGCACCTCCATGTCTTCGTTGTGGAATATTTGATTCACGATCTTCCCCTGCACTGTCCTCACCGAAAGGATCTTCCTTTCTTGTGTCAGTTTGTTATGCTCTCATTTTGTTATGTGTTCCCTGAGTGTTTTGGGATAACGCATCCATAGACACTCTCATCTGTTCTAATTGTTCTTGCATTTGCTCCATAGTATTTCTCAATCTCGATCCCATTCTTTATGCATGGGTTCCATCTGGAATTTTAATTCAGCCGTCGAGGGCTGTTCCTCATAAGTTCCTTTATATTTCAAGTTAGACATATTTCCTGCAAAACAAGGGTTAGTAGAAAATAGTTTTCTCACTACTCCCTTACGTGTTTCGCTCGAATCAATGGTTCACTCGCGTATACTCTCAATAAATTGTCTTTTACCCTCGATTAATCTCACCACTAAGTCTTTTACCTCAAAATATTCTCTCTAATAGGTTCTTCTTGAATTCCCCTAGCAAAATTCTGGGTTTTACTAATCAATTCAAAAATAACTTATCATGAAACAAAATATAGATGGTATGACTCTCAATAATAGCATGCAATCGACAAAATTTTAAAAATCTAAATCTTTTCTTTTCTTTTCTTTTTCTTTTTTTTCCTTTTCTTCATTTTTTTTACAATATATATGCAACAGAAAATTTAAGATAAGTAACTCGCTATAAAGTCTTAGCTTTGATACCAAATAATAGACTCCACGGCACGCTTGCGTGAGGTGGTTGTCGCCCCGATTGTTTCTAACAAAGTTGTTGGGTGAATTGCTTGCAACACCTTAACCCATTGCCTATATGTAGACGGTAATCTTGGTACAATTGCTTGGGTTTGGAAATCTGCGTTGAATGGACACCAACGACACCTTGACCCCTCGCTTATATTGAAGCGGTAATCTCGGTACAATCGACGATTGATGCGGTAGAAGACGCCACACACAACTATGTATTGTTGTATGATAAGTCAAAGTTGAATCTCAAAGAAAAACTAAGAAAATAACTTAGGAATTGTGATGCCCCCAAATCCAGGTCCCTAGAACCTCGGATCTGGTACATTACGGTACTTTATTATCATACATATTTTATCATCTAATGCAAAACTAATAAACATATATTGTTTATTTCACATGATTCTATAACATTTCTCCAAGTTTAATAACCTTAACTGAATATATACCTTCAATATTACAAAAGGTTTACATAAGATAACTAAAAAGTTATTTTGCATAACACTCTAATCTTGTCATTTGCTTGTGTCTCTGTCTTTAATCCTGGAACATTCGTCTTAATCTGAAATGTGTTATCATGATATAACAAGAGTGAGCAACTACTTTGCTCAGCAAGTTTAAATACAATAAAGATATATCATGATTGAAGAAAAGAGTATAGCTTTCTGAATTTTTGACAATATATAACAATTGTGAAAGGCTGAGAATTTAATTTCAATAATTGAATGACTAAATCAATAATGTTGGGTGGTTAACAATGACCATTAACAAATTTAACTGAACCTTATGATAATGAAGGTGGTCAGCCTTTCATACCTGATGAACATATGCAATTTGCACTAAGTGTGAATCAATAATCAGAGATGTGGAATAATTATAAATAATTAAACCACTAGCATGCTAGAAATATAATAACTCGAGTTTGAATTAGAAAACTTGCAATAAATGCGAATATTTAATAATAATCTTAGATGTGGAATAATCAACAATAATTATCCACTACCCTGCTTGAAAAATAACAACTCGAGTTTGAGTTAGAGAACTTGCCTGTTCAAGGAGATATGGCTAGCTAGCTTTAATTAAAACTCTTTGAATGATTTAACATTGATAATGTAGATATATCAATTAGTACTGTGTATAATTCTTCATCTATACACTTACTGGTGCTATTATTTAACAAATAATTCGATCACAAAGTACATATTTATAGTGTACTGTCATTAATCCTATAAGATATTTAATTGATCTTAGGTTAATAATTTAATAATTAATAAGGCTTTTCTTAGGTGATAAATACTTATTAGATCTTTAAACAATTTATTATAATTATTTAATTAAGGAGTTATTCAAATTTTCTTCAATTGTTAACTCCCTCTTCATTTGATTACTATTTAATATTAATTAAATAATAATTAATTAATTACCTTTAGTTATTATTTAATAATAAATATTAACCAATTATAACTCTGCATTATTTAATGTTAATTAAATAATGGATAATTAAATTAATTTTTTTTAATAATAATTAATTAATTCCTTATCCTTGAATAATAAATAATTGATTTATTTACTTCATTAATCTTTAATTATTCCTTATTATTATTTAAAGAATAATTAATTAACATTCGTCCTTATTTATTATTAAATAATAATTAATTAATTCACTTAGTAAATCTTTAATCATTCTTTCTTATTAATATAAGAATAATTAATTATTACTTGTTCTTATTTATTATTTAATGTTAGTTAAGTAATAAATAATCATTTATATAACTTTTATGTCAATGTAAGTAAGTAATTACTTTATTATTACTTAATCTTACTTAAATATTTTTTAATTATTATTTAAATAATAATTATTTATTTATTTAACTCTAATTATTATTTAATCTTAATTAAATAATAAATACTTATTTTATTAGCACTAACTCTACTTAATTATTACTTAATATTATTTAAATAATAATTAAATAGTTAATTACATTTAACTTTATATGTAATTAGCTTACTAGCCCATTAGTGGCTTTAAAAGTTATTTATTATAATTATTCATTTTCTATTCAATTTCTACTATTACTATAATATTCGCCCAAAATTTTAGATTTGGGGTCCTTCACGGAAACGCTTGTAGAATGAATTCTACAATTCGGATAGGTTCCGTTGGAGGCGTTGGATTCGTATCTTCCTGAACTATAGTTTTTATTTATCAAACACCCAATTCTGATCTGTAGAGGTCCCGGAAATCATGGTTAAAGTGACTGATCGGCAAGGATGTTTACAATAGTTGGTTTCGTTTTTTAGATTTGAGATCCTTCACGGAAATGCTTGTAACTCGAGATCTACATCTTGGATTTAAGTCCAATTGGTATCGTTGGATTTGTATTTTCCCAAACTACAATTTCCATATATCAAACACCAAATTTGAGTCTGTTTTGGTTACCGAAAATAGCCCAGAAGTGGCTGATTAGTAGCATGATTCCAACAGTTGGGTAGTCTAGGATTAAATTCATAACTTGCTCATTTTTAAACATATTTGAGTGATTCCAAATGGGTTTTTCCCTTAACTCATGTATCTAGCATACAAAGAAAGAAACTCTCAAATATCACTTGTAGATTTCAACATGCACATGTTATAGCACACTAGTTAAATAAAATTTTTCAAAAAATTCATCTAACTTCCTTTTTCCAAACTTTTTCATATGAACTCTTACAAATCATCAAGTTTAACTTATTAAACTCAAGATTTAGCATTCTAACATGATATTAACCATTTACAACATGCATCCCTGATAAGTGGGATTTATACCCGCGAATCAGATACTTTATGGCTTAAATAGTTGCCTGATATTAATAGTTTTTATATAGTTTTATATGTTTATTGTATTATTATGCTTCACCGATGTATTGCAGGGCTTTACCTGACTTTTATAGCTTTTAAGGGACAAAACGGACAATTTACATACACTGGCGCCGCAGCGCCAATGCCTAGTCTTAATCTCGCGCCGCGGCGCCGCCCCCTAGTCCTTGCTGATGTCATCATGGCGCTGCAGTGCCACAGTTCCTTTATGGACTCGCGCTGCAGCGCGACCTCCGGTCTTTTGGTGCTAACGTGGCGCTGCAGCGCCACCCATAAGCTCTATTACCCGCGCCGCAGTGCGACCTCCGGTGCCCAGACAGAGAAGGCTTGCTTTTGACCTAGCTAAAGAAGAAAACAGATATATATATATCAAGAAAGCCTCTACATACCATAGAGGGAGTACTGGGATAAAATCTGTTAGCTTAGCTTAGGATAATAAAGTTCTCTCTCCTATTTTGTAATCTCTCTCTCTATTTCTTAGTTAATGTTTGTAAATATAGATTAGGTAGATTAGGGAAAAGTCTGGGATTTCCTTGGAGCAACAAGAGCAGTGAGCTACATGGATTGGAGAGCTTGAAAGAAGCGAAATGTTTAGAGACTGAAGAGCCTCGACAGAGTTTATTCTTATCCATTTATTTCCTCTGATTTTTTAATCCATAAAGTTGACTTTATTGCTACTTATAATTTGTTCAATAGCTATGAACTAAATATTGGCTCTAAGGTTATAATGGAACCTTTTGTTATTTAAATTGACTGTCTTATCTCTTTGGTTGGCACCATATGGTTTGGTTTAATATATTCATGCTTAATGATTCTCGCTAAGACATTAGTGATGATTTTGGTAATCTATATGATATTAAAAGAAGGATTATAGATTTACACCTAAATATATTGGCATGTGATTATGGGTTTTGACTGTATAAGTTGTGCATAGAAAAGATATATATCTGTGTGCCACGTGTGACCTAATTGAGAACTTATGCTTAAATCCTTGGTAGGTTAATTCCCATAGACATGTGTAGGATTATCACCTAGCTTGGAAGTTCTTTTCTGTTCTATTCCCTATCGGGTGGATCTGGAGAGGATACGTTTGTGCATACCTCGACAGAGGTGTATGAGCACCTGTGTGTTATCGATCGACAAACTGTCATGACCATTAAGACCAAAGAGAGAAGGGTAGAAATTTGATGAAGCATAGCACGCCAGGTGTTCGACGGAATGCCTGTGTGGGGTGAAGTTGTAACCTTAGCTTGTAATTCCTTCGATTACCATTCGTTATCCATTTACTTGCTTTAATAATTAGTTATAACTAGTTTAACCACACTCCTATTAGTTTACTGTTCGAATAAGACTTAAGCGATACAAAGTTGGTATTTGGTAAATATTAGTGATAGTTCCTCGTGGGTACGACACTTTCCTTATCACTTTATTACTTGTTAGACCGCGTATACTTGTGCGTGTTTAGTGATCAGTTTTCCGACCAACAAGTTTTTGGCGCCGTTGCCGGGGAACTATTATTCTAATATTGTCCAATATTGCTTTAAATTAATTTAGTCTTAATTTGAACGTATATATATAGTTCTTTTATTTGTTTGATCTCCCTTTTTGATTTGAAGTTTACAGGTTATGGACGATCAATGTTATCAATGGCCTTATGAGAAGACGACACAACCAAGCTCGGAAGAAGGACTCGAGCAATTTCCAGTTCAAATTGCAAATGTCTTGAGGTTTTCTGACAATCTTGAGTGTTAATCCACTCAGACTGCCTACTGTCAGGAACGAGCTGACGTTGAATCGATTTCCTATCATCCAAACTGTCAGGGTTATCCAAACTCTTGGGAATACAGTCAAGAGAAATATCATGATCCGAATTACTCCTATCCTAATCAATTTGAATATCCGTCTCTGCCGCAGTATAAGGTGTCATTCCAACCCAATGAGAGCTTTTCGGTAGACTCAACGGAAGAAGAGAAAAGGCTTGAAGGGCACCTCACCAACTTTATAGAAAGAAATAAGGTTCGAATGGCAAGCCAAGACGCCGCATTGCAAAGCCTCAAAAATCAATTGGGATAACTTGTCAATGCCATCATAAATCCACCGCAAGGTAATCTACCGATCATAATTGATCTCAATGATGAAGAAGTAGAGCATTGCACGGAGGATACGTAAGGAGAAGGCGATGAGTCTCACAAAGTTGTTGAGGGAGATGTCATGGTGTGAAAATTGTCCAACCGGTGGAGTCTGAAGTTGGAGAAAAGAGGAATAACATGTTGGGTTTGTATGAAATCGTGATGCAATCAAATTGTAAAAATTAGCGGAAGCATGGTCTATCAGAGTTTAAAAAAATTTCTACAAAACCATTACCCGGATCATCCTTTATGCAAATTATTAATTTAAAACGATAAATAAGAAGTTATGGAATCATACCCTTGTAAAACGAAGCTTCCACAGGTACGAGTTCAACTCCTTGTTCTTCGTGATCTCCTTGAATTTCCGGGTTAGATTCCTTCCTTTGATCAACGTTAGCCACCCAAGTGTTTGGCCTCTAGAGGTGATCCACCAAGGAAGATGAATTATCAAGAAGGAGGGTGGTTGGCTTAGTTTTCTATCCTCTATAGAAAAGGAGTACTCTCCAACAATCAGAATTGCCTCAACTGATATCTATTATAAGACTCCTCTTATATAGATATTGGTCAACCCTTCTAATCCTATTAGACATGGGATTTCTTTTAATTAATTAAACTCCTTTAATTAATTTAGGCTTCCCACCACATTGGGAATAATTAATTAAATTCATTTAATTAATTTGTCTCCTAATCTTATTAGGAATAAATGAGAGTACTAAATATTAAATTAATTACTAAACTCCTTTAGAAATTAAAATAATAATAATTGTAATAATATTAATAAGACTCCTCTTATTAATTTATATTTAATATTTCTAAAATATTAAATAATAAATATTAAGCTATTTAATTTATTCTATCACCATAGATTAAATTAATTACACTTAATACATTATTACGATTATGCCATTACCTTCTTAAATAAGTGTGACCCTTTAGGTTCTCTATATTAAACCGGTTGTGAATAAATCAATTAGAATAATTCTAATCTTATTTAAATAAATAAATTAAACTAATAATCTATTTAAATAAATAATATTTATTCTACAATAGGGATAAGCCTCCCTAGCGATCAACGACTTTCCAGATAATATAGATTTCAACATTAATCATAAAAGAACCTGTGAGTAAATAGTTACCATACAATTCAATCCTTCCACCATACAATGTCCCAATTAAATATAAGACATGAATTTACTGTCAAGTCTTATTTTATTTAATTATATGTATTTCGATTAGAAAATGCACAACTCCGATTAATGCAAATTAGAAACCTCTTTCTAATTTCATTCCACCTTGGCCAAGGATTCTTGGGTTGTCATTTAACGAATCACATAGGACATATCTCCTCTTTTACTAGAGGTGGTAGATTCTTTATTGATCATTCATTATCTCCATATGTAACTCATTATACCCAAGCATACCCTATATATGCCTTAAAAGGTCTTAAGGAATAAGTCAAAGTATAATTTGTTACATACAAGATACTATGATGATCTCAAGTCCAAGGATCACTTGTACTACTTTCACATTAGGAATTCCTATTGACAGGCGAGTAAAACTCCATTAGGTATTCCATAGCGAGTCACGTTCAGTGAACTTATTCTCCAATAAGCACCTACATACTTGCTTTAGTGTCTCCACACAAATGATCATGAGATCAATCATCCTCATCCAATGAGCAAGCAACATATGTACCAATCTATCCGGATTTACTAATCCCTTTTTTAGTAATCCCACGATTGAGAACTATTTTAGTTTTAAAGCTTTTTAAGAATTTAGATCTCATTAGCATGATCAACATCATGATTCTAAAAGCATTGCTTAAAACTATGGGTTATTTACATATTATAAAAACAGCACCATATAGATAATTAAATGCCTTTAATAAATGAATATTTTATTAATAAATAAATAAGATTGTTTACAAAGTATGTGCTTTATCATCATACATGATTGGCTTGTATGCACACTACTATCAATCTCCCACTTGCACTAAAGCCAATCGTCATGGTATCTCATACCCATCTTCTCTAAGTGACGATCAAACTGCTGTTGTGTTAAAGCTTTAGTAAATGGATCTGCAATGTTGTCTTGAGAGTCTACACGCTCCAAGGTGACGTCTCCTCTTTCAATGATCTCCCTGATCAAGTGAAATCTCCGCAACACGTGTTTAGATTTCTGATGATACCTCGGTTCCTTAGCCTGTGCAACTGCTCCTGTGTTGTCACAGTAAACGGGAACTACTTCTCCAATGCTCGGAACCACACCAAGTTCAGTTATGAACTTCTTCATCCAAACAGCTTCCTTTGCAGCTTCACTTGCAGCTATATACTCTGCCTCTGTCACTGAATCAGCAACTATTTGCTGCTTGGAACTCTTCCAACTCACTGCGCCTCCGTTCAAGGTAAAAACATACCCCGAAACAGATTTACTGTCAACTTGGTCCATTTGAAAACTTGAGTCTGTGAAGCCCTCGAGTTTTAATTCAGACCCACCGTAGACAAGAAAAATATCTTTAGTCCTTCTCAAGTACTTTAGGATATTCTTCACTGTCTTCCAGTGCTCTTCTCCAGGATTTGACTGGTATCTGCTCGTTACACTAAGTGCATGAGCAACATCCGGTCTGGTACATATCATACCATACATGATAGATCCTATTGCAGAAGCATAAGGGATCTTACTCATACGGTCTCTCTCCTCAGGTGTCTTTGGGGCCTGTTTCTTGGAGAGATGTATTCCATGGCTCATCGGCATGAGACCTCTTTTGGAATTTTCCATGCTAAACCTCTTTAGCATCGCATCAATGTACGTTCCTTGGGATAAACCAAGCATCCTTTTAGATCTATCTCTATAGATCTTTATCCCCAAAATATAGGATGCTTCTCCCGAGTCCTTCATGGAGAAGTGTTTAGATAACCAGATTTTAATCGATTGTAGCATAGGAATGTCATTCCCTATCAGTAATATATCATCAACATATAATACAAGGAATGAAACTGCGCTCCCACTAACCTTCTTGTACACACATGGTTCATCGTCGTTTTTGATAAAATCAAACTCTTTGATTGTCTCATCAAAACGAATGTTCCATCTACGAGAAGCTTGCTTCAATCCATAAATGGATCGTTGCAGCTTACAGACTTGATTTGTTCCAACCTTTGAAACAAATCCCTCTGGCTGTGTCATATACACATCCTCCTCAAGTTTCCCATTGAGGAAGGCCGTTTTCACGTCCATCTGCCAGATCTCATAGTCATTATAAGCTGCAATCGCAAGTAAAATCCGAATGGACTTAAGCATAGCTACTGGTGAAAAGGTTTCATCATAGTCAACTCCTTGTCTTTGTTTGAAACCTTTTGCAACCAGTCGGGCCTTATAGGTCTCTACCTTGCCGTCCGCTCCAGTCTTTCTTTTAAAGACCCATTTACACCCAATAGGCTTAATGCCTTCAAGTGGTGAAACCAAAGTCCATACTTTGTTTTCATACATGGAGTCCATTTCAGATTTCATGGCTTCAAGCCAGTTTCCTGAGTCTTTATTACTTATAGCCTGTTCGTAATTCAATGGAACATCGTCATTCATGATGTGTACCTCATCGTCATCCTCTATAACGAATCCATACCTCTCAGGTATCTTCTGTACTCTTCCAGATTTACGAACAGGGTGTGGTATAGTAGGTTCTTCTACTTGGTCAGGTACCTGACTTTGTTCCGTGATAATTTGTGGTTCTTGAACTTCTTCAAGATATATCTTACTCCCACTGACCCCTTCATGGATAAACTCCTTTTCCAAGAAGGCAGCATGTTTCGCAACAAACACCTTTTGATCAGTTGGATGATAGAAATAATACCCTAAAGTTTCTTTAGGGTATCCCACAAATCTACACTTATCGGATTTAGTCTGTAGCTTATCATTTTCAAACTTTTTGACATAAGATGGACAACCCCAAGTCTTAACATGCTTAAGATTTGGTTTCCTCCCCTTCCACATCTCATATGGAGTCTTTGGGGCGGATTTGGTTGGTACCTTGTTAAGTAAGTATGCAGCCATTTCTAGGGCATATCCCCAGAAAGAAATTAGAAGGTAGGTAAAACTCATCATGGATCGAACCATGTCCAACAGTGTTCGATTTCTCCTTTCAGATACTCCATTTAACTGTGGTGTACCTAGAGGAGTCCATTGTGAGATTATACCATTTTCTTTGAGACAATTGAGAAACTCACCGCTTAAGTATTCTCCACCTCGATCTGATCGAAGTATCTTTATACTCTTGCCCGTTTGTTTCTCTACTTCACTTCTGAACTCTTTGAACTTTTCAAATGATTCTGACTTGTATTTCATTAAATACACATATCCAAATCTTGAGTGATCATCAGTGAAACTAATAAAATAAGAATACCCACCTCGTGCACTTGTTGTCATAGGCCCACAAACGTCTGTGTGAATCAATGCCAACAACTCTATAACTCTTTCTCCTTTTCCACTAAAAGGAGATTTAGTCATTTTACCCATGAGACAAGATTCACAAGTTGGATATGATTCATAATCGGATAGCTCGAGGAGCCCATCTTTATGCAACTTGGATAATCTTGTTTCATTGATATGACCGAGTCTACAGTGTCACATGTAGGTATAATTAATATCATCTCTTTTTCTTTTCTTAGTTTGTTCAATTTGAAATATATTTTCTTGTAAGTCAAGTGTATAAAGTCCATTTCGCAAATTTTCAATACCATATAAAACATTGTCTTTATAAATAGAACAACTATTGTTCTTTATAACAACGTTAAATCCTTCCATATTCAATACAGAAATTGAAATAATATTTTTAATAATATTCGAAACATAATAACAATTATTAAGATAAATGGACTTGCCCGAAGGCATTGCTAAATAATAAGTTCCTACAGCTAATGCAGCAACCTTTGCTCCATTTCCCACTCTTAGGATCACCTCATCATTGTTCAGCTTTCTACTTCTGACCAGTCCCTGCACAGTATTACATATGTGAGAACCACAGCCGGTATCCAATACCCAAGTAGAATTATGACTTTCAGAAAAATTAATTTCAATCATAAACAAACCTTAATTGGAAGTCGAAGCTTCTCCAAGCTTCTTCTCTGCTAGATACTTCTTGCAGTTCCTTTTCCAATGTCCCGGCTTGTTGCAATGAAAGCACATTCCTTTAGCTGGTTCAGGTTTCTTTTGTTCCTTTTCTTTCCCCTTTCCCTTAGCCTTCTTGGATTTCTTCTTTTCAGAAGATACCTTGGGCCTCTTCCTTTTATTGGAAGAATCCACCATCAAGACATGGTTCTTCTTGGATGGGAAGTGACCTTCTGCAGTTTTTAGCATGTTAAGCAGCTCAGGCAAGCTGACATCTATCTTATTCATGTGAAAATTAACCACAAACTGCGAGAAGGTCTCAGGGAGTGACTGCAAGACCAAGTCTTGACTCAGCTCCCCATCCATGATGAACCCCAGCTGTCCAAGGCATTCAATCAAATTGATCACCTTTAGGACATGAGTCTCGACGGCAGTACCCTCGGTCATCCGAGATCGGAAGAGCTCCTTAGATATCTCATATCTAGCAGTCCTACTCTGTTCACCATACAACTCCTTGAGGTGAAGCAGCATAGCAGGAGCATCCAAATTTGCGTGCTGACGCTGAAGCTCGTTATTCATGGATGCGAGCATGATGCATTGAGCCATAGATGCATCATCTTGCCACTTATTGAAAGTGGCAATCTCTTCCTCAAAGGCTGTTTCTGAAACAGATTCAGGAATAGTTAAATTTAGGACATAAGAAATCTTTTCAGCAGTGAGAACAATTCTCAGATTTCTTAGCCAGTTCTCATAATTCGGTCCGGTAAGCTTGTTTGCATCAAGTATGTTTCGTAGTGAGATTAGTGATTTAGACATTTTTTATAATTCTGCATGTGAAAGAAAATAACATTTTAGCAAACATTCATTTTATTAACTTTGCATACCAAAATAAATTTAGAACTTTATTTTAAATTGGTATCTCCCACTATTTTCATCAAACTATATTACCCTCACTTATATAGTTCGGCAATATCTAATTAAAGATTTGCTAGTGAGAATAAGGATCCCATTTCAAATGTATATAACCTTGTGGATAGCACAATAAGCGATATACAAATAAATAGGTAGACAACTCTTGTCAATTACATCACCATGTAATTCCTTTTATTTTGCCTCTTAAATCATAATGGTCAAATGTGTGCACATCCGAACTAAAATGATTTAAGTTAAGTCCAACCTAGCACTTCCATAAATTCAAAAAAGAAAAATGTTCGTCCTTGTGGATAGAACAACAAGACTAGATCGTTCAATTTTCTTGATAAGCATCAAATGTGATTAATTAACATCTTAAATAGTCAATACTCGCCTTGTGGATAGCACAACAAGCTCATATTAAATATTTAATACTCTATCAATTAATCATGCTAGAAGGCGACGTTCGATATTCCAAATATCATTTGAACGCTTCGGACTTAATATTATTTCTTTGAGGGGATTGTTATTATTTGTCTCATCTTGTTTAGCGCGCATGCACATATATATATAAAATACGCGTCATTTTATTAAACATGCGAAGCATGTTTGCATAAAATATAATATATATAATATTTAGCATGCAATATATAATTCTACCCGGATTGATTATGGACTTTTATTCTAGTTTGGTTCACTAGAGCCACCAAGTGAACCAAAAGGTCAAACCTAGGAGTGCAAGAATTTAAATTTAAACATAACTATTACATTTAAACCCGGGCTCCATACAAACGAGTCTTCACGCGCTCCTTGCTCATTGGTCTCCAATTTCTTCAAAATAATTCTAACTAATACTATTACATAAACTATTTTAAATTTAAATAGAAACCTTGATCAACAGTCAAGGGGAAGTACATAGGAGAGAGATATAATTTACATCAAGAATAAATTAGAGAAGACGAGATACGCAGACCCCATTTAATAAAACTCATTCATTCAAGCATTCAACTAAAATAAAATCCAATCACATTGGTCAAATAGTCCATAATCAATCCCTATTTATTATCATACATATCACCATATATATCAATAAATAAATATTCATCTCATGAATTAAAACATTCCATATATATATGAGTATCATTTAATGGGCAATTTTAATTTGCATGAAATCCAATTTCAAGATTAAAATAAACTCTTTATTTTAATTATAAAATTTTTAAGAATATTATATATATATATATATATATATGAACCTGCAGGTTTTTTTAATTTGAAAAAAGAAAAGAAAAGAAAAGAAAAAAGATCCACGAATTCATGTCACGTGGTAACCATTTTGTAGGAATATAATATATAATATATATATATATATATATATATATATATATATATAATGTGACCATAATAATGATTCAACTAATGCTTCAGTATTCCTTTTGAATTCATCTCTCCAGAAACACTTTGTCATAAAGTTACGTTAGTATCCTTATAAAAATTTCGCCAGCTTCTTTCAAAAAAAAAAAAGAAAAAGCACGGATGAATCACATTTTTTTTTAAACCGTGACTCACCTTTGAAATCTGATTAATGAATTCCTTTACATAATTTCAGGATCATATCCCTTTTTTAAAAAAAAAATGATCACCCGCTTCGTCCCAAAAAAAAAACTTTTGCGAAAATTTTATCAGTTCGGAATTGGCCCCTTTATTTCAAAAAATAATTTTATACAATTAATTATGCCCAATAAATTATTCTAAATACATACCCATACATATATGAAATTAAAATAATTAATAATTGCATAAAAGTTTGGCTTTGATACCACTGTTGGGTTTGTACGAAATCGTGATGCAATCAAATTGCAAAAATTAGCGGAAGCATGGTATATCAGAGTTTAAAAAAATTTCTACAAAACCATTACTCGGATCATCCTTTATGCAAATTATTAATTTAAAACGATAAATAAGAAGTTATGGAATCATACCCTTGTAAAACGAAGCTTCTACAGGTACGAGTTCAACTCCTTGTTCTTCGTGATCTCCTTGAATTTCCGGGTTAGATTCCTTCCTTTGATCAACGTTAGCCACCTAAGTGTTTGGCCTCTAGAGGTGATCCACCAAGGAAGATGAATTATCAAGAAGGAGGGTGGTTGGCTTAGTTTTCTATCCTATATAGAAAAGGAGTACTCTCCAACAATTAGAATTGCCTCAACTGATATCTATTATAAGACTCCTCTTATATAGATATTGGTCAACCCTTCTAATCCTATTAGACATGGGATTTCTTTTAATTAATTAAACTCCTTTAATTAATTTAGGCTTCCCACCACATTGGGAATAATTAATTAAATTCATTTAATTAATTTATCTCCTAATCTTATTAGGAATAAATGAAAGTACTAAATATTAAATTAATTACTAAACTCCTTTAGAAATTAAAATAATAATAATTGTAATAATATTAATAAGACTCCTCTTATTAATTTATATTTAATATTTTTAAAATATTAAATAATAAACATTAAGCTATTTAATTTATTCTATCACCATAGATTAAATTAATTACACTTAATACATTATTACGATTATGCCATTACCTTCTTAAATAATTATTCTTCATTTTATAGTGTGACCCTTTAGGTTCTCTATATTAAACCGGTTGTGAATAAATCAATTAGAACAATTCTAATCTTATTTAAATAAATAAATTAAACTAATAATCTATTTAAATAAATAATATTTATTCTACAATAGGGATAAGCCTCCCTAGCGATCAACGACTTTCCAGATAATATAGATTTCAACATTAATCATAAAAGAACCTGTGAGTAAATAGTTACCATACAATTCAATCCTTCCACCATACAATGTCCCAATTAAATATAAGACATGAATTTACTGTCAAGTCTTATTTTATTTAATTATATGTATTTCGATTAGAAAATGCACAACTCCGATTAATGCAAATTAGAAACCTCTTTCTAATTTCATTCCACCTTGGCCAAGGATTCCTGGGTTGTCATTTAACGAATCACATAGGACATATCTCCTCTTTTACTAGAGGTGGTAGATTCTTTATTGATCATTCATTATCTCCATATATAACTCATTATACCCAAGCATACCCTATATATGCCTTAAAAGGTCTTAAGGAATAAGTCAAAGTATAATTTGTTACATACAAGATACTATGATGATCTCAAGTCCAAGGATCACTTGTACTACTTTCACATTAGGAATTCCTATTGACAGGCGAGTAAAACTCCATTAGGTATTCCATAGCGAGTCACGTTCAGTGAACTTATTCTCCAATAAGCACCTACATACTTGCTTTAGTGTCTCCACACAAATGATCATGAGATCAATCATCCTCATCCAATGAGAAAGCAACATATGTACCAATCTATCCGGATTTACTAATCCCTTTTTTAGTAATCCCACGATTGAGAACTATTTTAGTTTTAAAGCTTTTTAAGAATTTAGATCTCATTAGCATGATCAACATCATGATTCTAAAAGCATTGCTTAAAACTATGGGTTATTTACATATTATAAAAACAGCACCATGTAGATAATTAAATGCCTTTAATAAATGAATATTTTATTAATAAATAAATAAGATTGTTTACAAAGTATGTGCTTTATCATCATACATGATTGGCTTGTATGCACACTACTATCATAACAGTGGTTGTATAGTCAAGACTAATCAACAACCAAAAACCACGCTCACGATTGTGGAAACCCTGGAGGGCCCACTAGTGCACAAAGAACGCCTTCAACTTGATCAAAAAGGCGAATTAGTGGATAATTCCAGTGGCGAAAGATTCTTCGTGCCAATGGGTGAAGAAAACGGGGACGATCAATCATCCATGTCTGCCAAAGATTTAAAGGAATTGATGAATAGGCGGCATGAAATGGTCATTTTCGCTTATGAGCCGGACTAAATGGCATCAGAATAGTCAAGCCGACGACTTTAAAACAAGCGCTTGGTGGGGAGGCAACCCCATCTCAGTATCATTTTTCTCTGTTTTTCTTTACTTACGTCTAGTTTATAATGTGTCTTTTCTCTTAGTTTGTTAACATTGCTGCCTGTTTAATTATACTGCAATGTCGGATCTCATATTCATTGTTTTTGTGGCTACATAATGCATACAGCATGTTCTTCTTTTGTGTTGCTACTGTATATATGGTAGTATAATTAAACTAGTTATCATGTGGGTTAATATAGATATATATATTTGTTAATATGGTGGCTAATACATGGTTTAATTTGTGAAGGGAAAATCCAAGATACAAAGCTGGCACCGCAGCGCCAAAGAACAAAGAGGACATCGTGCCGCAGCGCCACCAATAAGTCCAACATTCTGCTAAGTCGCGTTGTGGCGCCAAGCAACGAAGGAATGCCCGCGCCGCAGCGCCGGTAGCGAGTTTTGGTTTTTAAAAGCACAACTAAAGCTAGCAGTTAGACCATTACCCTCCTCTTCTCTCGACAGTTTTGGCAGCCTAAACTTGACCTCTCGACAGACCTTGACAGTAAGCCAAACAACCCTGGCCCCTCCCATAAAATCCTAGTCGTGATCGATTGCTCATCTCAAACCACCTTAACAAACCGAGAGTCTCCATCAATTCGCTTGTCAGAGTTTGAGCCCGCACGAGTTCTCACATAGGGTTTTCCCACTCGAGGTAATTTTAGATTTCATTCATTAGAAACGTATTTGGATCGAATTGTTAGGATTGTCCATCTCTTATTTTTTGTTTGGGTGATTTCCACTAACGAAAATCTGGTTAGAGCATTCACAAACAAAGGTCTATCTAGTTGGGTTTTGAGAGCGCGCACAAGGTGTTTGATAAATTGACTGAGAGATAATTTAACTATTTGGGGCTATTTGACATTGAAGTTGCATTGGGGATTATTCTAGCCTAAGTTTGGCGGAGTTTGGAATCGAGTTCTGCTTGTGTTCAAACCAATTGCTGCAAATTCTGATATGGCTTCAAAAAGGCAACGCCTGAGCGTCGGCGGTTCATCGTCCGGAGCACCAGCGGCTTGAGACAACACCAAATTCGTGAACGAAGAGGCATGGAAATGATATAAAAGCTCTTTTGCTGCCCAAAATTTGATTCCTGAGTGGGGGTTGAGGCCTGACAATATAAAGGATGACGAGTTGTTAGCCATGATTGCGGATCGCCAGTGGGTACACTTCACAAAACCACCCGAATCGGCCATTGTTTCTGTAGTTCGTGAGTTCTACGCTAATGCTAGTGCCGAGGGTCCTGCTGTTGTTCAAGTCCGTCAGTGGCGTTTGGAACCCAAGCCATCAATGCATTATTCGCGATGCCTGGTTTTGAGGGTAGGGACTATATGGAGCCAGGACTCCGCAGCTATGACCTCGAGGATATTGTTAGGAGGCTCTGCAAGCCCGGGACTACATGGAAGACAAATGACTTCACGGGTGAGAGGACCAGTTTCCCGCATGCTATACTCAGTCGCTATGGGAAGGCATGGTTCAGCTTTATTTGTGCCAACATGATCCCGACTAGTCACCTGAGCGACGTGACTAAGGATAAAGCGATCCTCTTATTTGCCATTGTCATGGGCCTGAACGTGGACATCGGAGTTCTCATACATGAGTCCATCATGAAGGCGATCAAGAGCAACATCTCTGCGGGACTTCCACATCCATCCTTAATCACTCGGCTGTGCAAGAGGGCAGGTATCCATTGGGGGCCAAAAGAGATAGCTTTGCCGCCCATGTCAGTAATTAACCATCAGGTCATATCACACTTCGATGTGTGGGATGGGGCAGCTTCTCATGTCAAAGGCAAAGGATTCGGGCAACCTATTGAGTCACCTCCTATATCAGAGCCCGAGCCCTCGCAGCCACCAGACGTAGGCCCAGCTTCACAGGGACTACTAGCAGAGATCATGGCATCCCTCACCCTGCTACATCAGAAACACGACGCCGATTCTTAGAGGCAGTAGAGGCACATTGCATCAGTGGCCCAGAGGCAGGATATAGCGATGCAGTATCAGGCTGAGCTGGTCAACATGATGCAGAGCATATACACCGTGTATAGTGGTGAGGATTCTGAGTTCACGCCATTCGAGTTCCCAGAGCCTCCTGTCTTCCCACCATACCCTCCGCCATCACCGCCCGCTGAAGCTGACGAGGACGCTGCTGCTGCCGAGTGACCAAACTTCAGGGAAGCCCTCTTGTTTAGATTGATATATGTTTAGCAATGAGGGCATTGCTCACCTTAAGTTTGGGGGTGTTATGGTTTATTATCTGTTTTATTTCTGTCTATTTCCATGATAGGTTGCTATTTTAGTAGTTTGCTTATGTTTTTATCAGGATTGTAGTGCAGTCGTTTTGAACTGCGGTTTTATGTTTTGGGGTTTATTATTATGGATGCCATGAACAGTTTTTGGTTATTTATTAATGCTTTGATTATTATTAGCATGTTTGTGGTTTATAGCCATCTTTTTGGGGCTTTTACAGATTTATATGCTTGTGCCATGTTAATGGCTTTATTACCCTATTTTGAGCTGCTATTATGCAAGGGTGGTATATTTATCACTAATTTTTGATTGTGGCTAATGACAAGCGTCAAGTAATTATATTTATCTCTTAGAGTCGTGTCAACCATGTATGAGCTAGGGGTTGTTCAATCGATAAGTTGAGACTGTTATTGATCCGTCCTTCTTAGCAAGCACCGACCAACTGTGTTTACTAGTTATTTTTCGAATGTAGTTCGCTCGTTTATCGCTTTGAGAGTTGTTCACTTTTATAAACTTTCATTTTTACAAGGTAATAAAAGACTTAGACGCTTATACAGTTTTGGATCTTGGATTCTGGCATGTTGACATATAAAAAATGTAATAAAAGAATAAATAGAAAAGAAGATTGAATATCAAAAGTCTTGCGGTGGGTCGAGATGGAGCGTGAAACGCACTCGCCCATAAACGCAGGATCGATGTTGAGATGGAGCATAAAATGCACTCGCCAAATAATCTTCGGATTTCGTAAAGTCTAATTTAGCTTATGTTGATTACGTGGCCTTTACTAATCGAGTTATTAGATTCATTGGGGTGTTCCACACCTAGTGCCCTAAAGTCATCTGACTTGGGAGTTACTGATCAAAAGCTCATTAATGGGTAGCTTTGAATAGCCTAAGGTAATTAGGGACTGTCCGAGTCAGATTTTACTGTCTTCATGCTAGAGCCTTTTGATCCTTTCCTGCACTTGCATCTTAGTCTTAATGCTTGTTGAATGTTTAAGTTTCGAAGTGTGCATATTGGTATTAACAATTGACTGTGCGAACTTATTTGAGCTATGATTAGTTAGGATGGTTGGTCTCCACACACACACACAGAATGGATCGAATACAGTCTTATGCTTAAAAATGAATGAACCCTTACTAATATCTGTGTTTGCCCTGTTCTCTGGGAGTAGCTATGTTCGAGCTTAGAAGCCATGATACTAGTATATAGTTTTATTGTTCTTTCGCGTGTGTTTTACTATTGTGAGTTTTGTGTTAGATAGTTTGCTCGAGGACAAGCAAAGACTTAAGTTTGGGGGTATTTGATGAGTGGAATTTATACCCGCGAATCGGATACTTTATGGCTTAAATAGTTGCCTGATCTTCGTAGTTTTTATATAATTTTATATGTTTATAGTATTATTATGCTTAACTGACGTATTGCAGGGCTTTACAGGACTTTTCTAGCTTTTAGGGGACAAAACGGACAATTTACATACATTAGCGCCGCAGCGCCAATGCCTAGTCTTAATCTCGCGCCGCGGCGCCGCCCCCCTGTTCCTTGCTGATGTCATCCTGGCGCTGCAGCGCTACAGTTCCTTTATGGACTCGCGTTGCAGCGCGTCCTCCAGTATTTTGGTGCTAACGTGGCGCCGCAGCGCCACCCATAAGCTCTATTACCCGCGCCACAGCGCGACCTCCGGTGCCCAGACAGAGAAGGCTTGCTTTTGACCTAGCTAAAGAAGAAAACAGATATATATAAAAAGAGAGCCTCTGCATACCATAGAGGGGATACTGGGATAGAATTGATTAACTGAGCTTAGGATAATATAGTTCTCTCTCCTCTTTTGTAATCTCTCTCTATTTCTTAGTTAATGTTTGTAAATATAGATTAGGTAGATTAGGGAAAAGTCTGGGATTTCCTTGGAGCAACAAGAGCAGTGAGCTACACGGAGTGGAGAGCTTGAAAGGAGCGGAATGTTTGGAGACTGAAGAGCCTCGACAGAGTCTATTCTTATCCATTTATTTCTTCTGATTTTGTAATCCATAAATGTTGACTTTATTGCTACTTATATTTTGTTCAATAGCTATGAACTAAGTATTGGCTCTGAGGTTATAATGGAACCCTTTGTTATTTAAATTGACTGTCTTAACTCTTTGGTTGGCACCATATGGTTTAGTTTAATATATTCATGCTTAATGATTCTCGCTAAGACATTAGTGATGATTTTGGTAATCTATATGATATTGAATGAAGGATTATAGATTTACACCTAAATATATTGGCATGTGATTATGGGTTTCAACTGCATAAGTTGTGCGTAGAATAGACATACATCTGTGTGCCACGTGTGGCCTAATTGAGAACTTATGCTTAAATCCTTGTTAGGTTAATTCGCATAGACATGTGTAGGATTATCACCTAACTTGGACGTTTTTTTCTGTTCTATTCCCTATCGGGTGGATCTGGAGAGGATACGTTTGTGCATACCTCGACAGAGGTGTATGAGCACCTGTGTGTTCTCGGTCGACAAACTGTAGTGACCATTAAGACCAAAGAGAGAAGGGTAGGAAGTTTAATGAAGCATAGCACGCCAGGTGTTCGACGGAATGCTTGTGTGGGGTGAAGTTGTAACCTTAGCTTATAATTCCTTCGATTACCATTCGTTATCCATTTACTTGCTTTAATAATTAGTTATAACTAGTTTAACCACACTCCTATTAGTTTACTGTTCGAATAAGACTTAAGCGATACAAAGTTGGTATTTGGTAAATATTATTGATAGTTCCTCGTGGGTACGACACTTTCCTTATCACTGTATTACTTGTTAGACCGCGTATACTTGCGCGTGTTTAGTGATCGATTTTCCTACCAACAATCCCCAAGAATCTAACATAGAATACATAGAGCATGCATACATAAGTTTTTTTTTACCCATTTTGTACAAATCTCTATTTTCTTTCTTTTGATCTAACTTTCAACTTTAAAAATGTTTTGACCCTCATATAAAACACTTATATTCATAAAGATGAAGAATTTTTTTTTAAAGATCAAACATGAAGTTCCTTGTTTCATCAAAATCTAACAAAATAAGTAATCTACACTTGAAATTTTTGAGAATTATTACCTAGTTCTTCTTGCTATTCTTCTTATTCTTCCAAAGTAGCTTAGATACTTAGCATGCATGAAGATCAAAGCTCTCCTTTCCTCCTTGTAGTGGCCGAAATGGCTCTCCCTCTCTCTTTATATATTTTCTTTTGTTTTTCTTTTTCTAAGGAGCTTGGAAGTGTAAGGAATAAAATGAAGTAAGTGGAGTAAGTATGATTAAGTGTGTAAATATTCCCTCCTCCACTACTTCTCTCTCTTAATCATTCTAATGGTTGCTTGTACACTTAACCATAAGTGTTGGACATGCTAAGAGAGTGATACATGGCTTAGTTGGTAGATTTAGTAGATTTTAACCAAGATTTTGGACAAGCTCAACAAAATTGCTATCTCTCCCCATAATACCCCCGTAGGGCCGGCCATGTCCCTCCTCTTCTCCCATTGTAGATTTATTTTTCTTGTATTATTTACTTATAGGGAGAGTGCTGGAAGGGGCGCAGTACCTGTTACAATTGTGGCCAAGAGGGAACATTTCACCCAACTGCCCAAAGCCAAGGAAAATCAAGGGATGTTTCGCTTGTGGCTCAACTAAGCATCAGATCCAGGATTATGACTGCAAGATTCTTTATCATCCGGGGAAGGCAAATGTAGTAGCCGACGCCCTAAACAAAAAAGGAAGGGAGAAATTGTTCCAATTGACGACTCAGGAGGAGTTAATAAGAGAAATGGAGAAATTGGAAATAGAGGTAAAGGGACAGGGAAAGTCTGAAGAAAAATTATTTGTAATAGAAGCTCGTCCAACATTATTGGATTGAGTAAAGGAGTTACAAGAGAAGGATGGGGAATGCGAGAAAATAAGGAAGAGAATAGTAGAAAATGAAGAATAAAGATTTAGAATGGATAAAGACGGTATCTTGAGATTCAAAGGAAGAGTATGGGTACCAGCTGTAACTGAACTGACAGAGGAAATCTTGCACGAAGCGCATAATAGGACGTATTATGTCCATCCAGGAGGCACAAAGATGTACCGAGATCTGAGGCAACATTTTTGGTGGCCCAATCTAAAACGAGAGGTCGCAGAGTGCATCAGCAGATGTCTTACTTGTCAACGAGTCAAAGCAGAGCACCAAAGGCCGAGTGGTCTACTTCAACCGTTGGAGATACCAGAATGGAAAAGGGAGCACATTACGATGGACTTTGTGGTGGGACTTCCATTCACGCAGAAAGGGTATGATGCCATTTTGGTTATTGTGGATCGACTAACGAAGACAACTCATTTTTTACCGATCAAAATCTGATTTAATCTAAATCAGTTAGCAAGTCTGTATGTAAAGGAAATTATTTCACGACATGGAGTGTCAGTCTCAATTGTCTCCGATCGAGATCCGTGTTTCACGTCAAACTTCTGCAAAAGCTTACAAGAGAGGATGGGAACCCAGTTAAGGTTGAGTACTGCGTATCATCCTTAGACGGACAAAGTGAGCGGACTATACAAACGCTGGAGGACATGCTTAGAACTTGCGTGATGGACTTCAGAGGGAATTGGGACGATCACCTACCCCTAGTAGAATTAGCGTATAACAATAGTTGTCATGCGAGTATCGACATGCCACCGTACGAAGCTCTTTACGGGAGAAAATGCAGAACACCATTATATTAGGACGAAGTCGGTGAACGACGAATTTTGGGACCGGAATTAGTGCAGCAAACAGCAGATGTGGTGACAATAATAAGAACCAGATTAGTAGCAGCTCAAGATCGCCAGAAAAAGTACGCATATTTGCATCGACAAGACCGAGACTTTAAAGTCGATAGTTTCGTATTTTTGAAGGTATCTTCCTGGAAAGGAAAGATACGATTCGGTAAGAAGGAAAAATTGAGTCCAAGGTTCATAGGACCATTTGAGGTATTGAAGTGAGTGGGCGAAGTAGCATACAGTAGCATTACGACCCGAATTAGAACACATCCACAACGTGTTTCACATCTCCGTGTTGCATCTGTACAAGCCCGACTACAAGCACGTGACCTCCTATGAGCCCATTCAATTAGAGAAGAATCTATCATATGAAGAAATTCCTGTCTAGATACTAGATAGGAAAGAACAAACACTAAGAAATAAAGTTATATCTTCTGTAAAGGTAGTTTGGCGAAATCACGATGTTGAGAAGGCCACGTGGGAATTAGAAGATAAAATGAGGAGAAACTGTCCCCATCTTTTTGTGTAACCTTGTACCAATTTCGAGGACAAAATATTTATATGGGGGGAGGATGTAATATCCGTGAATTTTATAAATAATATTAATATTGATATTAATAAACGTGTTAATATTTATTTTAATATAAATATTTATGTGGCATGAGATGGAAAACTCAATTAAATTAAATTGAATTTATGATAATTGAGAGAATGTGGAGAAATTATGATGAGCTCGTGAAATGCCTTGTGTGGCACGATGATGGAATTTAGGATGGTTTAATTAAATTAAAGAATGAATGAATTAATAAGTGAAGGATTAATTAATATTATATTGTTAATTAATTGTTATTATGAGTAATAGCCAATTAATGAGTAAATAATTAATTAATATAATAGATTAATGTTTATTCAATTAACTACTATGTACTACAATATGTAATGAGTGATCATATACTATATAGTACCTACATCTATTTAATATAAAATAAGGTGTGACATTACAAGATGATTATATAATATATAAAACTATATGGTAAAATTAAATGAATCATATAAGCTACATAAATAAGCTTATGTGACAACATGTTATGTGTGGATACAATAAATGTGTACTTTAATGAAAAAAATTAAATTAGAATAAACAAATATTTATTATTAAACAATTATAATTAAGTATAATTGAAATAATAAAGTTTTATGATAATACGGAATGATAGTACTCAGTTAAATTATATTTTGATATTATCTGGACTAATCAAATGTACATGGATTATGATAATAATGTGTATATATATATCCCCAACTTGCTACAATGTAATATTGTTTCCTCATTAAAGCTACATTGTGACTTAAAGGATAATTAAACCTAAGTATACATATATACATTTTTGTAAGGATATATATACATATAGACCTAAGTAATATGTGGGCATTATTGTTCCTCAAATTCTGAGTATTAGGAAGGAGTGTCTCATATTGAGTGTCCCTTTTCTTCCTCACGTGTATAGGCCAATGGCCTAAAGCCTATTGCTTGCAAACTCAATTCTCAGCATTATATCAAATGATGAAGAAGGGAGTGGACTAAATAGTAACAATAATTTGCTATTCCACCAACTCCTCTCAATCCAATGGCTTCTTCTTCTCCCAACTAAACAAAATTGGTGGACAAAGCTTTTATATGGATTTTGAATTCTCTATAAATTGAGCTCTCATGTTCTTCATTCCACTTTACTGAGTTTTTGCTAAGTTAATATAGAGTGTAATGATATTGAATTGAGTGAGCAATCTGAGATTGAGATCAAGTTTAGACAAATTCAAAGCTTTAAGAGGTATAACTACTATCCTACATTCTTGATTTCAAGCTTGGAAAATTTTTAAAATTTCCATGAATTCATTGCTAATTGAATTGTAAGTTGACATATATGAGTTAGGTAAGTTATATACATGTTATAGGTGCAATGTGATGATATACAAGCATGCTAACTGAATAATTTTGGAAATGGGTTTGAGCTCTGCAATTGCAGAAAACATTTTGAGTTGGAATCGGAGTGGCGTGGCCGCGCCCCTCCTCAGTACAAAAATGGCACGGGCGCCCCATTTAGTAGAACTGCATCCCACTTTTGTGTTCTCTGTTAAGTTGAGCATGCTAGTTTACTTAGATTCAGAGATGCTAATGTAGATAGCCTATAACAGTATGTAAATGTGTATGACATGTGAATCAAAGCTTTGCATGATAGGAGTTAAGTGCACTTGACTTTCAAAAGGAACGTAACGTTAGAAAATAAAACTTGACGAACTAAGTATATTTTGAGTTCTAGTTTTGAGCATGCATACATGGCTTAGTTGGTATATAATAGTATGGTATATAGAATATTAATTTTCTTTGCATGCTTAGTTGGTTAAACATGAAATTTTCTAGGAATACGTAAGAGTTTGAAAACTAAATTTGGTTGATAACTACCATATGTTGTATTCTAAAATTTATGACTACCATGATAGGACATGTTATGCATCTAGACATGATTGACATATACACCTATCTAGCTACGAACGTGCAAACTAGTCAAGCATAGTTCAAATAAGTTTTAGAGAAGTGAAACTATGCTACTTTGCAATACATGACTAGGATAACTTGAGCATGTATGTTAAGGTTTATTAACCCATTACGTAGTATAATGGCTAAACATGACAAGCCTTTTGAATTGAACTCTTTAAGCCTTGTTAAATGAAAAGTTGATATAAAACTACGTTGGAGGTAAACCTAAGGTTAGACGTAAGACGAACCTAATCATAAACTTCATAACATGTATGTTCTGCATGTATCATCATCTAGAGTACGCTATTGGACAAGCTAGTTTTATGCAGGAGCAAGCCAACACTAGTTTATAAGACTTTCAAAACACTAAGGCAACGATGACTACAAGCTATGTTATACGATTTCATAGTAACATATAAACTGATCTTGTGCTATATGTATGTAAGGTAGGTAATGACATACGTATAGGATTGTACGACTAAGTTAGGATCTTATATATGTGATTAACTCATATATCAAGTATATGTATTCACGTACGTAACTAATGAATATCCTTACGCAACTATGTTACAAAAGGATTTCAAAGTGTTGATAAGCGATACATTGGTAAACTACGCATAAGGCAAGTATCCTAACCCTTGCATTTACTTTATGCAATGAACCTTGTAAGCAAGTTTCCTAACTCTTTGATTTTGATATTAAATGCAAGTTCTCTAGCTCTTTTCACTTTACATATTGTATGAATCCGAATTGTTTCCATATCAACCATATTTACATCAAATAAATATCTGTTGTTATTCGAAAATCAATTTTGTATCTTGATATTGTTGCAAGCATTGAACTTATCGTTCCTAAATGCATTACAAAAGTTGTCTAAGCCATTTGATTTGGCTAGACTAAATATCATATGTTAGAAAGCTATCCAAACCAATTGACTTGGTGCGGACTCTTATAATTCTACTGAGATGAACAACCCTCATAGAAGGGAAAATTATATACAATTGTCGAGGAACCGACGTGCTTACATGAGCATGATTAAATGTTATGCATAACATAGGGTACTTTAAGATGATCACCTGTTGTACTTGTTTTATTGGATTTTCAGCATAATACTGTTAATTCTAGTAAGAGTTCATAGTCCTTAGTGACTGCTCAGTGTTCATTATTCTTGAACCTTGAAATGGTTAAAACTTGAATCCTGTTGATATCTTTCAGTCCATAGTGACATTTATTGAGAACTATTGATACTTCTTGTTATTCTTGAACTATAATATACTGTTGTACCCTTGAGATTTGAAATCTATATTATTCACCCTTATTGCTATATTACTTGCTGAGTAAACTAGTTTCTCATTCTTGCTTTTCCAAAAATATTTCAGTTAAGGCAGAGCAGTGCGGACCCTCTGGCACAGACAATGGCAAGGGCAAGGCTACGGCGTAGCTTTGTACTCTTTTTGGAATATTATGATTGTAATAAGACTTATATCATATTATGTGCTAGTTATGTTTAAGTTATATTTAAGATGATGGAGATATATTTAAGTTACGAGATCTTGGGACCCGAATATTTATATTAAATAAATGTAAATTATTCTATTATTTCGGTTCATGAGATGCTAGTATGTTATTAGAATATAGAACGTGATGCGTCAAATTCGAGACACGTGTGGTCTGAATTTGGGGGCTTCACAGGAAATATACATCTCATATGAAATCTTGAACTTGAATAAATAAGAATAAAAACTTGCTTGATATAGAAACATAAGTCTAGAACTTGCTCAATGAATAACTTTGAGTTTAGAAACTTTCACAACAATAGTAAATTAGGAATAGAATACTTGCACAATTTAAAGAGCGTAATTAGAAAAATTGCCTCGTGAACAAGCTACAATTATAATTCTCGTTCCTCAATTAACCCTACATATCATTACATTCACAATACTTATTAGTTCTAAGTCTGATCGAATCACAAACATCAGTCCTGAACACGTTATTAGACTTTACGAATAACGGGTTTAAATCACGTATTTAACTTATCAATTAATCACGTAAAATAAGTTAATAAACTATTTTAACATCTTAATATATATTTAATATGTCATCATATTCATTACATTAAGTTTTAAACTACATTTTTGGACTTGAATGCTTAAGTAACATTTTTTGGGCAAACTGCACACCGGCACGGGCGCGCCCATTTTGGCCTTACTCATGGTACTGCAGCGCCACATGGCGCGAGCGCGCTCCAATTATTCCCTAGAGCGCCACTGCGCAGACAGAGTTGTTGCAGTTCGCGAAGAACACAGAGAAAAGCCAAATAAATACCAAATTAAACTAACACAACAAATTATAACATTACCCATGAGTTATAAACTCAATAGAAACATCATATAACGTTTTTAGCATGTTTTTAACAATTTAGATCACGTAATTACTCCAATTAGAACACCTAACTTTACTGTTTTTGGTATTTTTCAAAGTTCCAAGGAAAATCATGAAATTCATCATTACAGATTCGTTATAATGTCGAATTTGTCCGTTTGAATTTCGTTTTGTTCGTTTTAACATGCACAATCATAATTGACCTTCAATTTCAAGTTAAATAAACAATTAAAGCTTGCAAATTCGTATATAAGGGCTATATTCATACTTTTCATACTCTATAACTTTCAAATCTCTAATTAAAGCATAATTACATGATTTTGATTGTTTTAAAACATACATAAATGATAAAAAATATGTTATGAACATATATTAACACATGTATAATCATATAATCAACCATCATTAATAATTTTCATTTACAGAGAACTTTTAAAAACATACGTTAATGGAAAACTTAAGAACATGAAATACAAAAACTTAGATAAGGGATTACCCTTGCTTGTTTGTTTAGATGATGATAGAGACTTCCTTACTTCTTCAATTCTCCTTCAAACTTTAATCTTTCTCTCAAACTTTTTCTCAAAGTTCTCTTTATATTTTCTTCTCTGATAAATATAGAAACTCTAACTTAACTGATATAACATATAAGGGTCTGATAATATACGTATTGTTAATAACTGATAGCTTAGTAGGTTGTCAGTTAACTCCCACCATATATTTAACTGCTCTCACTCCCTAAGGCCTTGTTTGTTTGTTCTCCTTAATTCTTCCTTTCCCATTATTTTAATTAAAGTGTTATTATATAGTTTAATTGTCACACTTAAATTAATCAAATAATCTTATTTAATTCAATTAAATAAAATATAATATTCTACATTAAATCACATCATCACATAATTAAAATTTTCATTTATTAATTATGTCAAATCATTAAATCTCTAATTAATTATTAAGTTAATTAGAATAACATTATACTTATTAAATAATTCATTTAATTAAATAAACTCAATTAAATTTATACTTCGAACTATAAAAATTCTACACATTAATTTAATCAATGTAACACATATAATTAAATTAATCTACTATAATTTCATCAAATAATTATTTAACTCAATAAATAAACCTCAAATATTTATTTAACTCAATAAATAAATCGTCAAAAATATTTATTTAATTCAATAAATATTTAAATTAAATTATAAAATTCTCGTTTGTCACAGGTAAGAAGAAAGTTGGAAGTTGTAAGGTCGTGCTAACAATATGTATATGGTGAGAAGGTGAATCTTCTCTCATATGTATATTGGATAGTAGAATGTACTAAGATAGGTGCGAGTTCTTAAAACTAATACTTAAGAAAAGTTTGTGACTCATAGTTGTGTGCTATGTTTCTAAGCCTCTAAGCGTATAAAAAGTCCTTGATTTGTTTATGGATTACATATTGCGAAGATAAGTTCTTAAACACATATGGTTGTAGAAAGTTCTTAAACACATAAAGTGTGGTAAGTTGATGAACTATACTAAGGTATAGGAATGTGGTAGACTAAAAATTTACTATTTTCAGTATAAGTAGCATTTAAGGTGCTAGAAGAAGTTAGGATTGTCGCAAGTATGACAATGAAGGAAGAAGAAGGAACTAGAAAATTCTAAGTCTTCTAGCTAAGCTAGATTTTGAAATTATTGACATCGTGCTAAAGTGTACATGTTTGAGAAAATAATATTGGTTCAAATTTTTGTGAACCAATGGATTTTAAGAGAACTATTCTTTGTATGTCTAAGCTAATTGTTTCGGCTAGACAGAAATTGATTTGAAATATCAAAATAAATTTTATATTATCAGTGCATTTGATGCATAGATGGTAAAAAGATGGAGTTATCAATGCATTAAATCTAGTGTTGGATGTGATCGTAAGAACATTAACACACTATAACAGTATGTAGTATGACAAAGTCATAAACTGACGAAGTCCTTAACATACTGTAAATCAGTACGGTATCATGACGTCATTAAATGTTTTGAAGTATTGTGAAAGAGTTTAAACGGAGTAGTCGATGTCAATTGATTTGACTAGACGAATATTTCAAGTTGGTGTCCAATTTATTGGTATGGTCTGAGCTATTTAATTTGGCTAGACAAATGGTATGTCATGTTTAAAGAAAATCAAGCTTTCTTTGAGAAGTTGTACCAAGCAAAATTATTTTGGTGCGTAATCTGATAAATAAGTCTGAGGAGAACAAACCCCGAGATATAGGGATGGGCTGATCATCTAATTTACCGAAAAAGGTGGTTTATCTTCTTTGTGATTGTAAACGTACTGGGTGAGTAAGGATGGTTTACAGTGAAATATCGTTAGACCTAGTAAGAGATCATGGTCTATAAGACCCCTCAACAACGTATGAAATATTTTAAAGGAATCCTTATATTCCTAACTATTCATTCTATTTCAGAATTCATTATAAATTGTGAAGGCTCTTGAATGTACGAAGGATGACAACCTCTTTAAATAGAAATTGAGAAAATGATATGCTAAAATTTCGAGGACGAAATTCTTTGAAGGATGGGTGAATGTGATATCCCGAGGGAGTGGATGTATAGTTGTCATCATGTTTAACACATGATGATTAGGTTAGAAGAAAAATCCTTAGGAAAAAAAGGATGTTTATGAGTTATGGAAGTAAGATTAAAATCTTTGGATGAGGTTGTAAGGATAACGCATCCGGGTATAGATGTGGTTTTAGAAATTCCAAGAACGGAATTTTTATAAGGGGGGAAGAATGTGACAACCAGAAAAATCTGATTGTCCAGAAATTTAGTTTAAAGAATTATTAATTAATAAAATGAATTTTTATTAGTTATATTCTATGTTATGTGTTTAAAGGTCGTTATATGATTATATTAACACATGTATAATCATATAATCAACCATCATCAATAATTTCCATTAAAGAGAACTTTTAAAAATATACGTTAATGGAAAACTTAAGAACATGAAATACAAAAACTTAGATAAGGGATTACCCTTGTTTGTTTGTTTAGATGTTGATAGAGACTTCTTTACTTCTTCAATTCTCCTTCAAACTTTAATCTTTCTCTCAAACTTTCTCTCTAAGTTCTCTCTGTATTTGCTTCTCTGATAAATATAGAAACTCTAACTTAACTGATATAACATATAAGGGTCTGATTGTGACGCCCCCAAAATCTCTACACTCCTTGTAGCAGATTTAGTGCTCGCATAAATATTTCATAAGATAATAATTCCTATCAATAAAAAATTCACAGTATTCCACAACGAACAGTAGTTCTCGTTAGAACATTTACTGTGTTGGGATACCCTCACTTGGATGAATAGGTTTACTATCTCACAGGTATTTCTTTCATATCAATAATTCCCATCTATCTGACATTCGCAATATTAATGCTAGGATTGTTCTTGGAACTGAGGGGCGCGACCTCAGTGCATCAGAGAACTCCAAGATCTTTCAATACTCCCATTCAGATATATAGTTCATATAAATACTGTTCTTCTTTCTATTTTCTAGAAAGGTAAAACTAATCAACTGACAAAAGATAATAATATATTATATATTCTTAAATTTGATTACAATAAATCCCAACTTACTATTACAACAGAATTTTCAAAGATGTAACCAAAACTTAACATAACAGAGTTTTTCTATCCACGTGATTAAGTTCTGGAACTTTTGTTATGTCAGTCAAAGATGCAAAGGAAAAGAATAATTGTAAGGATGAGCTACAGAAAGCTCAGCAAGTTTGAAACAAGTTATACTTTATACTCACACTGAATCTGAATTGAATGAACATATATTTTAGAGTTTTTCCATATATATACTGAGGTTTGATCTGCCAAACCCCACACATTACAAGTTTCTGTCAGTCATAAAGACTTAACAACCCGAGTTGATTCGGTCAACCACACCACACTCCTAACAGTCATAAAGACTTATAGGATTTCTGTTCGAATATCTCATAGGGGATCAGCCTAATCATATCCTAGGAGTATGCATATCATCCTACCAGTCCAACAAGGTCCGTGCTATAATTGCCTGTAAATATAACCCCCGGTCAGTGCTATAACTGCCGGTTCTAACAGTATCAGTATATATATATCTGTACCAAACAATATTAGTTTTACCACAGTCTATGTTTTGATATCAAATCAAACACATTTTACGCAAATAACAGATCATATGGTTTGGTTATGCTTGAACAATAAGCAATAACCCTTTTTTAAATCACAGATATCGCGATTAATGTTTATAACAAGTTCGTATATATATATAAGATTTACATTTAATGTAGAAATTAAATGAAGTTAGAAAAACTTGCTTGCTCCGACGATTACCGCTAAGCAATCTAATTTAATCTCTTAGAGAAGACCTATCATTAATAAGATTAATCTTTCAATCAGCATCACATATCTTAACTCAATTATTCTTAAAATAAATTATCTAACATTTAGTCACATAATCAAATATTAGATAATTCCTTAACTTATTAGTAATATTATCTTTATTTGATAATATTTTAATTATTTAATCATTATTTTAAAATTCTCGTCTAATATTATTAATCATTTAATAATATTTTATTTACTTCCTAATATTATTAACCATTTAATAATATCTTAATCACTTCTTAATATTATTAATCATTTAATAATATCTTAATCTTTTATAAATATTATTAATCCTTTAATAATATTTTAATTACTTAGTAATATTATTAATTATTTAATAATATCTTAATCATTTATAAATATTAATAATCCTTTAATAATATTTTAATTACTTAATAATATAATTAATCATTTAATACTATTTTATTCATTTATAAACAATTTACTTTAACTGTTTATCTCTTACTATTTAATTTATTTAACATACATAATATGTCATTCATATAACATTTTATTAAAAATGATCAAAATACCCTTATAAAATCTTATTATATCATATAATGATCGTTTAATTATTAAAATCACATTTTCAAATTTTATAACTCAATATAATTTAATTTTCTCATTTATTCTTAACTCATTCATTGGCATGAAAAATACCAAACCAACTTATTATTTTTTTCTATTATGGAGAATTTCAGTATATGATATTTTAGTCACAAAATAATTTTCTTACAATTTTTCAAATTCGTTTGATATTTTTAAATAGGCTAAAATAGTCCAAAATAGTAACATTTATCATAAATTATCCTTTTGTCTAAAAGTTCTGAAATTCATACGGTAGCTACATATTATCCAACACAGACTCATGTAACAATTTCACATTTTTTTGAGTTGAACTCGCTGAGTTATTACAGTTTACTTTAAAAATCATACTTTCTTGTAAAATCCATATCTCCCTTTTTAGACATCCAAAAATCCCCATATTTGGACAGGACCTATTTAACTTGATATAGTATCATACCACAAAAGGCCAGAAGTTTTAGAGCATCAAAAGTGGCCGAAACAACCTTCACTAAAAATGGCCGGAAAACTCATTTGATTTTTCCAGATTTTTGTCTGCAGGGAGTGTTTTACGAAAAATATACCACGGTTGATCCACTTAACATTTTTGAGTGGTACCACTTGGGTTCATCAGATAACTCATGTATCTAACTCACCTCTTTGACGGATCACAAAAATAATTCGTAGATTTTAAATAGTAAAGCCTCAAAGTAGACTGATTTTTGGGGTTTTTATGCCCAAAAATAGCTTTTCATCTTCTTCATTTTTGAAGCTCATCAACACATAAAATAGTAAAATTCAAGAATGAAACTTCATAAAACATGTAGATCTAGTACTCTAAAGTTTAAGAACATAAGTTCATCACTATATCTAAAACATCCATAAGAGTAAACATAGATCTAAAATAGGTTTTAGGTTAGGGAGACTTTTAAACCTTTTGGATCTTCTTTCAAAATAGTTGATGAACTTGGATATCATGGATCAAAACTCCTATCTTCTTCCCTTGGCAGCCCACGAGCACTCTCTCTTTCTCTTTCTCTTTTTCTAACTTTGATTTGGTGAAAAATTGAAAATCTAACAAGTATACTTACTTTTTATTAAAACTAATGGCAAAATAGTCTTTAACCATTACTAGGAATGGACAAGATGGTCATTCCACCATCTCTAGGAAATTTCTTAGAAATTTCATTCTAGGATACAAAGGTCATTAATGAGATTCTTCAAAGGCAATTTGGTCATTTAATCATTCAATAGGAAATTTCTAGAAATTTCCTACAATGACACTATAGTTATTATTAATTTTCTCTTGGGGTAAAATAGTCATTTCATCATTACTAGAAAACTTCCTAGAAATTTTCTCCTAGGACTTAATTATAACTGATGTTGAGTGTGAAAATTGTGTAGCTAAGGATTGGCTAAGCATAAGAATCAAAGTAAGGGTATTTTAGTTTTTAATCCATTTCTTAATGTCTAAGCTTTGATCCAATGGTTGTGGTTGATATTAGGTGTCAATATATGGCTTGATAAGGCTCTCTTTTAGCACATGTGGAGAATCTAGCAAATGATGACTCATAAATTTGGTCTTATCACCTAAAATGGAAGATAAAGGGTATTTTGGTAATTTTTCCTATACTAAGGGTAATTTAATAATTTTCCAATTAAATTTAAGGATAATTTAGTCATTTCATATATTTCTAGAAACTCTAAAATTTATCTCTTAAGTTTTGATCATTAGGGTTTTGTTAATCGTAATTAGGGTTTAATGAACAAAAATTAGGGTTTTGTATTAAGGTTAGGGTTTCCTAACAAGATTTTTACAAATGTATTTCTTTATAATTATAATTAGTATTAACCACATAACATTCAATATATAAAGTCATAAGTTCCTATTTATAATCCCGATTAATAATCAAGGCCTTATTCAAATAAATAATTTGGCTACTCTGTTGAATTCATATCACGTATACTCAAAATAATTATAACCACAATAATGATAATAAAAAAAAATTATTCGTAAAATATTTAATCATGTAAAATTCTCGGTCCTTACATTCTCCCCTCCTTATAAAGATTCCGTCCCCGGAATCACCATCACTGTATACTTAATTATGTCTGTCCTTCGACGTTTATTCCTTTTCCTATCCCATTCAGGAACGAAAAACTCTTTGCTCAGCCTAAGTTTTATTTGACTTGTCATGGCTCATAATTTCCTTAGTCGAAAGTAATCTTTTATATTTACTTGGTATATCATAATTTAGTTATCGACGGAATTCAAATTCTTCCTTCAAGATCCTTTTATTATCAAGTTATTTATCTTAACTATATTTTTTTCTGTAATTTTCTTTCGTATGCCTATATTTAAGGGATCCTAATGTTTACAAGGGTAAATGTATTTTTCTTAGCAAACTTACGGTACGTAAGAAAATAGGTTATCCATTATAGGGACAGGAAATTTTACGAAAGATGAAATCTTCTCGGTCTGCACAGGTCCATAGTATATAATATGTTTATAATTAGGATCTCATTTATTCTCTTCAATATCCAAAATAGTTCAATGGATCTCGGCCATGATTTCCTTTTCTTACCAAAATGTATTTTGCACTTTCAAGTAAACACTTTTAAGAACATAAGATTTTTAACCTTAAGCTGTCATCATTTTCTATTAATCTCGAGATGCTTGTAATGTAAGACCCCAAATTTTATAAATAAAAATTTAATTTTCTTTATATATATATTTGAAATAGTAAGGGTTGATTTGATAAATGTGGTAAGTTATGGCTGAAATGTGCAAATATTTTAAAATAAGCAAGTGGTTATAAAATATTAATTATTGTCGGGGAATATTCGTTTGGTCGTGGAATATTCTTTTTATCGGGGAATATTCGTATGACGGCGCAGCCATTTGTGGGCCCCACAACGGAATCACTGTCGGATATAGAAAGCGACAGAAATAACCTTTTATAAATAACGGCGTGGTTGTTACCGTTAAAACTGTTGAAATACCCGATGGTTAAACTACAGTAATACACGGTGTTGCACATTAGCACACGGTATTGCACAGTAATTCTAATTATTGATTCTTACATAAGAAGACACTACTCAATAATTGTTACAGCAATTACTGTTCAATATTTTATAATTGTTACATTGATAATTGCATATTATTGATTCAATAATTGTCATTGCACAGTATTTTAACTTATCAAATCAATAATTCATATTATGGAATAATATTATTAGATAGCATTATTGGCAATGTCTAAGGAAGTTCTGTCTAGGAGGGGTTATTTAATTGCGCGCCAGTAAGGAGAAATCCTTATCGGAAGGCCCCCTCTTTCCTGGGAACGACCTGATTGTTAATATTGTAGTTCTGTAATATTATTTATGAATAAATAATTATTGATATATATGATAATAAAATAGTTATTCAATTTTGATATAAATAATGGAATTTTTAGCAAAAGAGATCATTATTGAAAGTTTGGCATATTTTCTGTGGAATTACAATTATTTCTCCGATAAAATATTCATTCAAATATATTATTATAATATATTATAAATTTTTAAATAATAATGTTATTATAATATATATATATATATATATATATATATATATATATATAGTAGCCTTATTATTTTCTTCCAAGTTGGTTTCCTGCAAACCATTCCTTTGTTTTCAAATAGTGTGGGCCCCAATTGTTGAAGATGAGAGGAGTTAGGCAAAATTTGGCAAAGAAGAAAAAAAAAGTTAGGCAGGTGGGTGGCGGAGGAAAATGTTAGGCAGAATGCTTTGTTTTTTTCTCCCTCCGTTACACTATAAATAGAGGGGTAACCCTCCTTCCTAAAACACACCATTTCAATATCAGCAATTCTTATTCTATAGTATTGTGAGTATTTTTTTGAGTATAAGGATACTTTGAGTGTTGCTCCGCGGAAGGGAGTTACGAGGTTTGGCAAGAGAGAAAAGCTCAATCCACGATTCATTGGTCCATTTGAGATCCTTGACCGAGTAGGAAAGGTGGCCTATAGACTCGCTTTACCTCCAAGCATGTTTCGTGTTCATAACGTTTTTCACATATCCATGCTACGTTAATTTGTGAAAGACCCAAACCACATTATTGAGTTAGAACCAGACAAGATAGCTGAAGATTTAACGTACGAAGAGGTACCTGTCAAGATCTTGGATAGGAAGGAGCATGTCCTACGCACAAAGATTATACCTCAAGTTAAAGTTTTGTGGAGGAACCATGATATCGAGGAAATGACCTGGGAGTTAGAATTGGAAATGAAAGCGAGGTATCCTCACCTTTTCGACATACCAGGTAAGCACGTCAATTTCGAGGACGAAATTTCATAAGAAGGGGAGGTTGTAAGACCCCAATTTTTATAAATAAAGATTTAATTTTCTTTATAAATATTTTTGAAATAGTAAGGGTTGATTTGATAAATGTGGTAAGTTATGGGTGAAATGTACAAATATTTTAAAATAAGCAAGTGGTTATAAAATATTAATTATTGTCGGGGAATATTCGTTTGGACGTGGAATATTCTTGTTGTCGGGGAATATTCGTACGACGACGCAGCCATTTGTAGGCCCCACAACGGAATAACTGTCGGATATAGAAAGCAACAGAAATAACCTTTTATAAATAATGGCGTGGTTGTTACGGTTAAAACTGTTGAAATACCGAGTGGTTAAACTACAATAATACACGGTGTTGCACAGTAGCACACGGTATTGCATAATAATTCTTATTATTGATTCTTACGTAAGGAGACACTACTCAATAATTATTACAGTAATTATTGTTCAATATTTTATAATTGCTACATTGATAATTGCATATTATTGATTCAATAATTGTCATTGCACAGTATTTCAAATTATCAAATCAATAATTCATATTATGGAATAATATTATTAGATAGAATTATTGGCCATGTCTAAGGAAGTTCTGTCTAGGAGGGGTTATTTAATTGCGCGCCAGTAAGGAAAAATCCTTATCGGAAGGCCCCCTCTTTCCTGGGAACGACCTGATTGTTAATATTGTAGTTCTGTAATATTATTTATGAATAAATAATTATTGATATATATGATAATAAAATAGTTATTCAATTTTGATATAAATAATGGAATTTTTAGCAAAAGAGATCATTATTGAAAGTTTGGCATATTTTCTGTGGAATTACAATTATTTCTCCGATAAAATATTCATTCAAATATATTATTATAATATATTATAAATGTTTAAATAATAATGTTATTATTATAATATATATATATATATATATGTAGTAGCTGATAAGGATGAAATATGTTATATTTTAATCCCTTAATACTTATTGTTTTATATTTATTTTGTACCTAAATACATTCATTATTCTTATATTTTTATTTTAGGTACAATTGAACCAAGCAAGTAAAAGGAATACAAAAGGGGCAAGAAAAGATTTATTTTTAGCATACCATGCAAGTGGGTCACGAAATTATAGCTGCCAACTTTCAATTGGGCTAAGCAGCTCACGGTTTGGAGCGAATAAAGGGATGTACATGGGCCCACGTGCATGCAATGTTACTCCAGCAGCCCACAAAGTTGAAGCAACACACATGCCACGGTTTTAATTCCTAGTAGCTCACAAATGATAAGCAAGTACATGGGGCCCACGGTTTCATCATTACCCATTGTAGGAGTAGCTTATGTCCAATTTAAAATCAGCAGCCCACGTGAGCAGCTTGGAGATGTGGGTCAAGCAGCTTGGTAAGTAAATGAAATTAGCACTTGACAATTCTATATTGAAGCAAGAGATGGGTCCATGTGGATTCGGCAACAAGCAGCTACGAAATTAAATTGGCTGGACATGAGGTTATTCCGCCCCAGCGGGGAGGCGGAAATAAGCTGGCGATCTCCTTTTTCTAATTGGACTCGGCTACAAGAAGTCTGGAGCAATTAGGAGGGCTGCTATTTTATAATATAAAAAGGGACATAAGCAAACATATAGAGGATCATCTTGTATTCAGAAAATACTTTTTCTCTCTATTCCTTTGGTGATTTTCATAGCCATGTGTAGCTAATTTATTGTTCTTGGATTAAGGAGACGGAAGCCTTGGATTAAATACACTGTGAGATCTAATTGATTTTAATTGTTCAATTATTATTTTGAGTATTGATTATTTTTCTGTGCTTGAATTATATGATTGATTTGTTTAATTGCTAGGATGCATACTAGTTTATTATTCACTGAAATCTACTGCTAAATTAGATATCGAATCCTTAATTGTTTGGTCACTCTAATTTGCGAAGCAACTAAGATTAATAATTAACTGCAGATCACGAGATTATTATATCTTAGGAAAAATATTCAACTAAATTAAATGCAACCGCTTGTGCTTGTGTTGTTTAGCTTCATCGGTTTTTCTAATTCTTAAAGCTTCTACTAGATTAAACTTTTAGCGCTTGTCTAAGGTTGTTTAGTAGTTAGGGTTATTTAGATCGCTTGTTTTTATCTAACGAAAATTAAGGAAAGACATGGAATTAATTCTAACGATGAATATTCAAGATATTAATTGTGTATGCTTGAGTCAATGATCAGTGTATGTTTCTAAGGTGGAAGTTGACTTAACCCAAGGTTTGTTCTCTTGATTTATTTCGTTACCTTATTTTACGCATTAGTTTATTTTAATTAACAACACTCAAAAAAAAATCCCCTCTTTTGGAATACAAAGTATATAAAAATAGATTAATCAGTCTCTGTGGGATCGACTCTTACTTGCACTACTACATTATTATCGTTCGCAGTAAGGTTTATTTTTGGTTGTCTGCGACAGCACACCAGTAGCCTTATTATTTTCTTCCAAGTTGGTTTCCTGCAAACCATTCCTTTGTTTTCAAATAGTGTGGGCCCCAATTGTTGAAGATGAGAGGAGTTAGGCAAAATTTGGCAAAGAAGAAAAAAAAAAGTTAGGCAGGTGGGTGGCGGAGGAAAATGTTAGGCAGAATGCTTTGTTTTTTTCTCCCTCCGTTGCACTATAAATAGAGGGGTATCCCTCCTTCCTAAAACACACTATTTCAATATCAGAAATTCTTATTCTATAGTATTGTGAGTATTTTCTTGAGTATAAGGATACTTTGAGTGTTACTTTTTGTGCAAGATTTTCTCAGAATAATATCCGATATTCCATTCAAAACTACTCTCCGGTTAAGGTAAGGGATGTTATTTTCTTTCGTAAATGATATTATTCTTTTCAATATCATTATACCAAAATATTGGCATTGATTTTATTATGAAATTCTTACTTTTTCCGTCGGGGTTACTATTCACGTATACGGCATTATTCACGTATACACCACTTTTCACGAAAAAATTAAATTTTCTTCTATTTGTCCAAGTTGCTTGTTAAGGTTCCTATCTTTGATTGGATCCAAGTTTTGATCTTTATTCTTGAATTTTGCTCCACAAAGTATTATTATGGAATATTCTTGAACTTGGATAAACTAAATTACGAATCCCTAATCTTTGTCCTTTATCTCACTGGATTCGTTATTTATATTATTTTTCATCATCCTCAGTCCTAAATGGTGATATAACTGAATGTCTTTGTCCTGTAGAGCAAAGATGAATGATTACCTGATGAATATCTTTGGCCTGTAGTGCAAAGACGAACAGGTGTTGAGATGAACATGACCAACTGATGATACAAATGAATATCTTTGGCCCGTAGTGCAAAGATGAATATTTGATTCGAGATGTATATTGATTGATGTTACAGGGATAAAATATTGATGATGGACTTTTAAATCATAGAATATAGTAGACTTCATTCTCTACTTAACTCTTCTAATGAATTGTTATTTTTACTGCGAATATTAATCTAAAACTTGTTGTCAATAATATTTTATTTGAATTGTTGAAGACTAACGATAATTTATTTTCCATTATCTTAGTCATAATATTCTTTACTGGGCTAGTTGAGCTCACCCTTTTCATCTATTGTCCTCTTCAGGGAATGAGAATGTTGCGGGGACTAGTCGGGGAATAGTGTGATGATCAGAGTTAGATCTGTAGAAGTCCTCACTATTCTATAAAATAGTGGGATAATAATTGTAATGAATAAGGAATGAATATGAATGTTTATATTTCGTATTATATACGATTTGCATTGAAATTCATAGTTGTATGGTCGTATTTCTCACGACCTTTTGTTATAAAAGATTTGTATTTGGAATTCTGTACCATGTATTTGGCGACTCAGAATGGGTTAGTATTGAACCTATTTTGGGGGCATCACATGTAATCTTTCGCATATAAATCTAATTATCTTCCTTTTTGTGGAATTATCTTGAATTTTAATAATTTATTTTCCTCGACCTTGTGTCTTTGTTTATGGGCACCATACTTAATATTTACTGAGTTCCTAAGTGTGTTTGAAAACTCCTTCATATTTTGAATTTTACTTTGACTCTCGATCTGACACACGAACTTTATTCCTAGAGGTATTATTACTTAATCGATTAATTCTAGATTAAATTAATCTTAATAGGCAAGAAATTGTAGGTTACTTTGGTGAAACCGTCAACTATTCCCAACTAATATTGTGGTATTTCTTATGTGACAAAAAGACCTATTACTAATTCCATGACTATGTGACCCATTCTTCACTCGAAAATGTATAAGGGTTGTATCAACACACTTAGCTTTTGTGTTTAATTTTAACCATAAAACCTTTACTTACTCATTCCCTTATTTATCGTTTAGCCTTGACTATTTGTCAAGTCAAGCACTCACTGACTCTTACTTTAATATTACTAGAACTCAAATTTCTCCTTCAAATTTAATTCTAATCTTATCCATCTTTAACTTTGGCAATCCTTTGACTTATCTGCTTATATTTTATATCTTTGATATTTTACCTTGTTCACTCTTCAATTCTGATACTAAATTGTGACTTTCATGGTATTTTAACCATAATACTTCACAATGGTACCTATTAGCTTACCACCGACCAAATCTGTGTTCCTTACTGAGAGTCTAGCTTCGGTGCTTCCCTTCATTAACTTCTTTCTTTGTACTTTAGTACTCTATCTCTATCTATTTTGAATTTAATATTCATTTTATAAGTTATCTTGGTTTAGACCTTGGACACTTTTTATCATTCCCTTATATTTCTTTGATTCCGTCTTATTAAGGTCGAACTATTATCCGTAACAGGTAACCTTTGGGAAGAGTTAGTTGATACTCTTACCTTAATCTCAAGTTTATTAAACTCTTTTATTAGTACCTCGTTGTTTTATTATTACTTTTAACTTTTCTTGATTCTTTCAACTTCTAAAACGTCTGAAATGACATTGGTTTTAATGAAATGATATAAGATTTTTCCATCAAAATCTTTTCTATCCCTTCACATCGATAATAGACCCATACTAGCCTTTCTAGGAAATTTCTCTGTTTGTGTAATTGTTATGCCCCCAGAGTTGTTTCTATGACACCCCCAAATCCGGATACTTTAATTTTCACAGAATTTGGTGTTCACTGTACAAATATCATATATCTATCTACCCATAATAAATGCAAACCATGAAATAGATAGAAATAAATTCACTATCTCCCCTTAAGGGGTTACAACATCTAAATAAAATACATAAATAATCCCAGGTCATACTTAACCTTAAACCTCAAATGCGAAAACATAAAAAAATAAGTCTTAATCATTACACATAAGTCTTAAACAACATTATCAAATAAACAACAAGTCTTCATCACTTGTTGACTTTGCCATTGCCTTTGCTAGTGGAAGGCTCGTCGGACCTTTCGTTCTTAACTGCAATATTATTATGCAAGAGTGAGCACGATTGCCCACAAGTATAACAATATAACAATATAATAACATGCGAGTGAATCAAAGACTTCTGAATAAAGAAAACTAAACTTTTGAATCAAGAATGAATAGCAAGAATCAAAAGAACTTCTGAGGGTTATAAGACCTTGAACTATGTCCCAGGTTGTTAAGTATTTCTACTTTAAACCTTTAACAGTCATAAGACTATATGGACTCTACTTCTCGTACTTAGGGGGATCAGCCCTTAGTACCATACTGTGCACAATATCTCAACGCTAAAGCGTATTTAATGCCCTATTAAAACGGGTGTTCATGTCAGTTTGACATTAGAGTCCGCACCAAAGGAAGTTTGGTTTGGATAAGCTCACCAACAATTTTAGAATTTAGAACATTCATCAACTATGGACTAGTCGAATCAATGAGGGTTCGCTAGCCATACAAGGTTCAACAATAAACGATACTCAAATCGAATAATAATTTCTCAAGAGTATACAACCGAATAAATATTGTATAACTGGAATCATGCTTTAAAGGTATTATAACATCTCATATAGAATCTCAACTTGAATAATCAAGGATAAGAACTTGCATCATGATAGTATTTCAAGAATAGAAAACTTGCTCAAAAAAAATAAATTTTGAGTTTAGAAACTTGCTTGACATAAGAATAAGGAATAGAACACTTATTCAACTTAAAGAGTATAGATAAGAAAACTTGCTTAACGATGATAAGTTAGGGATAGAACACTCTCCTCGTGCGCAAGCTACAAATATAGTTACAATTCAATTCCTCAACGTCCTACACATTACATTATGTATACGACATCGATTAGTTTTCGTAACTACTATGTTTAACTGTTGAACTATTCACTTAAGTTCAACTTAACAACTTGGTTTACAAATCATATCTTGTTAATTAACCACATAACGTGAATCTGAATCACAACATGTATGCCACATAATATGAACTCTTAGTCAATTGTAATCAAGTCTTAAGACATCAATACCCAAGTTTTCACATAGTTTCTTAACATGAACTTCAATTTATATAATATGTGTCTACAACATGTTATATAATTATTTCTTACACCTAACATGTCATTAGGTTCATTACATTCAGTTAGTACATCATGTTATGGCTTAACAATACACAAAATGGTTGAAAAATATTTTTTCTCTGCACTACACCTGCTGGGGCGGGTATATATTCTGCAGGGGCCCGCTGGGGCGGGTATGGAGCTGCTGGGGCAGGTGTGCCTTGGTGGTTCAGGTTTAGTTCGCAATTTTGACAGTTCGTATCCCAATTAACTCCAATTTACACTAACACGACGATAATTACAGATACTCATATAGTAGAAACTTTACCGAAATATCATACAATGTTACTAACATGTTTTTAACACTTTAGATCATGAAATTACTCAAATTAAATTACTTAAATTCATTGTTCTTGGTATTTTGAAGGTTTTAAATAAAAATCATGAAATTCAACGTTACGGATTCGTTATAACTCCGAATCCGTCCATTTAAAGTTCATTTTCTTTGTTTTAACATGTATATTCATAATATACTATCAATTTTAAGTTAAACAATCAATTCAAAGCATACAATTTATACATAAGGCCATATATGTGTTCTTCATGCTCTGTAACTTCTGAAAATCTAATTTAAACATAATTTCATAGTTTTGATTATTTTAAAACATGATTACATAATAGAAAACATGTTATGAACGTATATTAGCATTCGTATAATCATTAATCATCAACAAATTATGTTACAAAGAATTCAAAAATTGATTTTTCATGGAGAAATGAAGATGAAGAGATTACCCTTGAATCTCTGATTAAAGTGATAAGAACTTCTCTTTGATTCTCCAATTCCTTCTTAAATTCATAGAATCTCTCTTAAACTCTCTCTAACTTCTCTGATATATGAATATACGATATAATGGAAGTCTGATATAGATATAAGGCTAAATATAATATACGTATATAATTAACCGTAGAATCATGGGTCGTCAAGAAATTCTCATAATGGGTTAACTGCCCCCAACCCCCATTAAGGCCTTGTTTGTTGCCCTTTTATTCTTCCTTTCTCATTTAATTTAATTAACTTATTTAGTATATAGTTAATTATCACACTTTTAAATAATCACATAATCTTATTTAAATCAATTAAATAAAATATCATAACTCCACATTAAATCATATTATCATATAATTAAAATTCTCATTTATTAATTATCTGAAATCTTTACATCTTTAATTAATTATTAAATTAATTAGAATAACATTATGCTTATTAAATAATTCATTTAATCTAATAAACTCAATTAAATAAATACACTGAATAATAAAATTCTCCACATTAATTTAACTAATGTAACACATATAATTAAATTAATCTACCACAATTCCATCAAATAATTATTTAACTCAATAATTAAATCATTGAAAAATAATTATTTAATTCAATAAATATTTAAATAATTTACAAAATTCTCGTTCGTCACAGTTTCAGTGAACAATCCCCGTTGCACACTACTTTTGTATTTTATAATTTTGTTCATTTCTAATTGCAGTCAATCACTAACTTATGACTTACCAGTTTATCCCTAAAATTACATTAAACTCTCTTAACTAAAAATTTATGTCCTTTAATCACAAAACAATAATTTTTATATTGTTTTAACGAAAACTATTTCTTTGTGAAAAGTTTCTATATTTATGTCTTCACATGACATATTTTTATGTTTTTAAAAAAACTAATAGATGTGAACGAATAATTCGTACCAGAGTCAAATTTCATATAAGTATTTAAAATATTAATTTGGGATAATACCTGTTACCACTTCTTGTGTAACAGCATCCCTCGTCGTCATGTTAAAGGTTCTAACGCTTTTGGACGACTCTGATCAACCTCTCCTACTACTACTGATTTGAAGTTTTGTTTTCCCTATATGTTTGAATTTCTGGGTTTTGGACAAAATTTAGCAATATATCCCTTCACCCCACAGTTGAAACATGTGATTCTATTCTTATTACTATTCCTCTTTTGTGGACACCAGTTTGAGTAATGTCCATCTCTCTCGCAAGTAAAACACTTAGTCCCACTAAAATAACATACTCCGCCGTGATTCTTTCCACAAGTTCGACAACTTTCATTCCTTTTACTGGTGCTATTATTTACTTCCTTGTTGATTGCATTGTTGAAATTATTGCCCCCTTTTCCAGAGTTATTAGAAAAAATGGCATCCCACTTCCTTTTGTTATTTCTCTTCTTTTGACATTTCTCTAATACTTCATTCTCTAGTTCATCGGTATTCTTTAACTTAGGTGGTCCAGCTAACTTAAAGTTTAAGGTAATACTTAAAGTATTAGATTCAGCTTGTCGTGGATTTTCGGACCTCCCCTATAAAGCTCCTAACAAAATATTTATCAACTGTTGGGTTGAGTTTGGCTCTAATTGTTCCACGTCGATCTCTGATTGTGATCTTCCGTGTGTTGCCATTTATCTAACAATAAAAATAACTAAGTTTAAATACAAGTACAACAAATAATTCGGTTAAACGAACAGAATTTGTACGTCGCATACTTGACTAGTTTTTTTATATATTATCACTAGCTTTCCTGAAGAACACATTGGGAATACTATAAATTTATAGGTTACAGTTCATCTTATAGTTGCTACTGTATATATATTACATATCCCTTTATTACAATCAGAAAGTTAGAATTTACTATTATTCCTTAACTTATACACTACACATAGATGTATATTCATATATATTCATTCATAAGATATGATGAATTTTTAATACTCAAACTTCATCTTATGTATTTTCACTTCTTTCATATGCATCCTCACTAGAACAATACCATTTGCCTTTTCTACATACGTCTGTATGCATCTTCCCATAGTTCATCTATTTTTCTTTGTTTACTTTCTTAGCTTCCTAGATCACTGTTATTCCATATTTTCTTTCCCCTCATTACTCTGAGTTTTACATTGTATTTCAAATCTCATCACCTCAACCCGTTTTCTAAACCTGTCATGCTCTTCTGTTTCTTCTTTTTCTGTTATCCCCCTTTCTAGCTTTATATAAAGCCCAATTGGGATTTGAGTCTCCCTCTTCACTTAGCTCCAACTCCGGTACTCTTCATGAGCATTCTCTAAATCTACCATAGGTTTGTCTTCTACAGCTTTAAACACTATTCTATAAGCTACTTCAGTTGGCACTTCTCATATCCTACCATCTGGATCATTCTCTATTGGCCCAACTGATTCTGGTTCAGATACCAGCTCAAACGGAACGACCAGTTCCTCACTCACTTATGTTAATATCCTTAAATTCTTTATTTCCTATCAATTATATTAAATTGATTAGCACCTAATATACATTATATACACATAGCAAACAACATTTTTCTTTTAGTTAGTTTTTATCTTGTTTTACGATGAATTTTCTCAATTCATCTCCTATAAACTCTTTTTTGAGTTTATCTTTTTACTAACTTTTCTACTACTCTTATTCCTCTAAGGTTATATCCTAAGGTGTCCTCACCTAAGGTTTCTAACCTATGGCTCTGATATCAAATTGTGACACCTCCAAAATCTCTACACACCCTGTAGCAGATTTGGTGCTCACGTAAATATTTCATAAGATAATAATTTCTATTAATCCAAAATTCACAGTATTCCACAACGAACAGTAGTTCTCGTCAGAACATTTACTGTGTTGGGATACCCTTACTTGGATGAATAGGTTTTCTATCTCACGGATATTTCTTTCATATCAATAATTCTCATCTATCTGACACTTGTAGTATCAATGTTAGGATTGTTCTTAGAACTGAGGGGCGCGACCTCAGTGCATCATAGAACTCCAAGATCTTTCAATACTCCCATTCAGATGTATAGTTTTTATAGATACTTTACTTCTTTCTATTTTCTAGAAAGGTAAAACTAATCAATTGACAAAAGATAATAATATATTACATATTCTTAAATTTGATTACAATAAATCCCAACTTACTATTACATCAGAATTTTCAAAGATGTAACCAAAACTTAACTTAACAGAGTTTTTTTATCCACGTGATTAAGTTCTGGAACTTCCGTTATGTCAGTCAAAGCTGCAAAGGAAAAGAATAATTGCAAGGATGAGCTACAGAAAGCTCAACAAGTTTGAAACAAGTTATACTTTATACTCACACTGAATCTGAATTGAATGAACATATAGTTCAGAGTTTTTCCATATATATACTAAGGTTTGATCTGCCAAACCCCACATATTACGAGTTTCTGTCAGTCATAAAGACTTAGCAACCCGGGTTGATTCGGTCAACCACACCACACTCTTAACAGTCATAAAGACTTATAGGAGCTCTGTTCGAATATCTCATAGGGGATCAGCCTAATCATATCCTAGGAATATGCATATCATCCTACCAATCCAACAAGGTCAGTGCTATAACTGCCTGTAAATATAACCCCCGGTCAGTGCTATAACTGTTGGTTCTAACAGTATCAGTATATATATTGTGACACCCCCAAATTTGGGTACCTTCAAACCCTGGATATAGTGCTACACGGTACTACTGTCTACTCATACATTCAACTGAAAGACTTACATATCACGTATGAGTTTACTAAACATTACATTCTATTCATTCCTTTCCAAGTTCTCGATAACCATTACATTGTTCTAAGTCATAATATCAGTAATTACAATACTAATACTATACTATTACAAAGGTCGTTATTTGTCCATCTTGGACTTGCCTTTGTCTTTCCCGGATCCTTCGGTCCGTTCGTTCTTAGCTGAAAACATTTAGTTTCAAGCAAGAGTGAGCATAAATAGCTCAGCAAGTTTAACATTTTATCTTGAAACCACAAGATCAAGAACCATATCTTTTCTACTTCAATAGCTGTACAATAGCTATGAAGTACTTATGAACAATCAAAATATCGGTTTAATTTCTTTAAAACCATTCCCAAGGACTTATAGTCTCTTCGGAATCTTTGCTGGTCAATGACCTCGAACCATCACTTGGTTCTCATTTTTGAAAGGATCAACCCGGCCCTAAGGCCGTAAGTTCGATATCTCTTACGAGCACATCCAGGTGATCAGCCTGTAGTACTCTATGTAGATCAACACTCATTCATTAAACGTGTTTACGTTTAATCATTGGCAACTTCAACTGCCCGCTGAGTTAACGACATAAAAATATTTGTCTTTTCCATGCTCAGGCTTACCTGAGAATCCTTACCAATCACTTAGCATAGGATCACCACATTATATATATATCTTGGAAAGATTTGTGGAAAAACCGACCAAAATATATTTAATCTCAGTCTAGCCGAGTCAAATGGCATCGACTATTCAATAATCGTTTATGCATAAGCAGTTATGCATAATGACATCTTGTCCAACCATAAGGTATGAATAAGAGTTTAACAACCTTTGCATGACACAATGGTAATGCAAGAGTTAGGAAAACTTACCTTTGCATTCTCTTAAACCTTTATAGAGCGTTACTTGGTCTTTACAATGTCTACAAGGCATAATACATAGTATACCAATGAGAATTCATAGTCGATATACAATATATAGCCTAACTTCTCCTTCTTGTATAACTTAATCGAATTATTAAACTAATAACCTTCGCTTAAGTTATTTAACATTCATTATGACTTATTACATCATGTGTCATAAACCGAATCCTAATTCATCATCACAAGGCATGACGATAGATGAGACTCTAACTGTTTTCTTAACTCGATCTTGGTCAACGAATTACGCTTCTAAGCCTCAAGTTTAATTATGTTCGGTTAACGTTTAATTCTTACAACCCCGATTAAACATGTTGTTTAAAGGGTTTCCATTCATGTATATAAATCATTTACTAATCCCTTAATCGCCATGAAAAAGGTTAAGTAAATAACTAACAATGTCAGACAATTTCCCCTGCTGGCGCTGCAGCGCTAGCTTTGCCTTGCAAAGCGGCGCTGCGGCGCCCACCATGCAGGGATATCTCCCCCAAACTGGTGTAGCGGCACCAGTTTACACTACCTGGGCGGCACGGCGGCGCCGGCCCTGCTCCTCAGAAAATTTTTCTAAGTCTTCAAAATTTCTGAAATTCCCGAGCTCGTAACGTGATCGTTACAACTCGGAATTGGCTCGTTCCAAAGCCTGTTCATAAATGTTATGTTCTATCATTCTATCAATTCGAAATTCATTTCTGAATTCGTCAGTGATAATTTAGCCGATTAGTCTATTTTTACACTTTCGTTAAACGTTCGTGAACGTTCGACGCTCAATACTTCGTTTTAAGTCAGAATTGGTTCGTTCTTGCTCCCGCAAGCCTTGTTTACCTAATTACACGTGTTGCAATCAAAAACCACCGTTTTCGAATCACACTTCGCCTTTTGCCTATTCCGGGAAATTTACGTTTTCGACGATTATCGTCTAGTCGCATAACTTTCGTCGAATCTTCGTTCTTCGATATTTTTACTTCAAACCAATTGGAATCAATCCAATGATTGATTATTAATGATTCTAACCATTCAAAACATTTAAGTTTTAATGGTTTAACATTTTCATTATTCAATTTCTCATGAATTTACTAAGTTCTTCATTTGTTCTTAAAGAATTCTTATTATTTCATCATGCATGGCTTGTTAGGGTTCCTTGTTCACCATTAAGCCATCCTTATAATTTCTTCATGGTCATAACTCCCTTAATCACTTCTCTATCAATTCTTTTATTGAAAGAAAAGAAATTTTACATAATTTTCTTATTGTTATACCTTTCTTGTTCTTGGTTAATGGAGTATGGATACGCAATCCTCTTCTTAGCTTCTTGGTTGATGAAGTTACTTAGCAAAGTATGCATGCTAGCTTCTCTTTTTCTCTCTCTTTGTGTTGGTAGAAATTCTCCAAAACAATAAAATGAAGAGCAATTGCTCTCTATTTATAGAATTGGCAAGAGTTGGGGTAGTTTGGTCATTAGACCAAACCTCCTCAACTCCCACCTCCTCCCCACATCCTCACCATGTCTCCCCATGTGCTAGCATGTGCTAGCACATGGCCACCTTGTGCCCCCCCCCCCCATGTGTCATCATGGGTTGTGGGTTGAACTATGTTAAAACCACCCGTTTACCCAATGGTTCGACCCACGGATTAACTTATTAGTTTAATTAATTCAAATTTCACGTATTTACTCTGTATAAAATTTATATTATACATCGTATTAATTCTCGTATCCTCTTCGTATTATTCTCGTATAATGTCTCGTATTATTCGCGTATTTCTTTCGTATAATAATCATTTATTATTATACGTAATCAATTAATCATTTATTTTACTTTCCCTAACGTTTAGGATTTTAAGTCTCCACGCGAAAACTTCGTGAGCCATAAGTGAAATATTATTACATATTCCACCTCGTCTTGAAATCCTATCATTACGCGATTCTCGGAATTTCAATATAAATTCTCGAGCAAAAATGGATGAATACTGATTTTCGTACTTTTCTTCCGAGAAAACTTCTTCTTGGCTACATAACTTTTCACGGTATATTATCGTCAAATCTTTTGACAGAACGTCATTCTGACGTTTTGAACTCTCAAACAGGCTTAAGGTCTCAACCCTAACCCTTAGGGTTTCAACCGTGAATAGTGCCTATTTCGTCTTTTTCTCGAAAAAATTTTATTTTCGTCTTATAAATTCATATCAATTATTTCTAGCACGTAGCCAGAATACTAACCATTTCGAACATTTCTAGGTCATAGAACGACCTTTACTTAGCTTACTCAATTTAGTAAACAAATAATCAAATTTTATTCAATAAATCAATTAAAATTCATTTACATAATCGTTCGATATTCTCGGGCGTTACATATATTTGTACCAAACAATATTGGTTTTACCACAGTCTATGTTTTGATATCAAATCAAACACATTTTACGCAAATAACAGTTCATATGGTTTGGTTATGCTTGAACAATAAGCAATAACCCTTTTTGCAAATCATAGATGTCACGAATAATGTTTATAACAAGTTTGTATATCAATATATAAAACTTACATTTCATGTAGAAATTAAATGAAGTTAGAAAAACTTACCTGCTCCGACGATTACAGCTAAATAATCTAATTTAATCTCTTAGAGAAGACCTATCATTAATAAGATTGATCTTTCAATCAACATCACATATCTTAACTCAACTATTCTTAAAATAAATTATCTAATATTTAGTCACATAATCAAACATTAGATAATTCCTTAACTTATTAGTAATATTATCTTTCTTTGATAATATTTTAATTATTTAATCATTATTTTAAAATTCTCGTCTAATATTATTAATCATTTAATAATATTTTATTTACTTCTTAATATTATTAACTATTTAATAATATCTTAATCATTTCTTAATATTATTAATCATTTAATAATACCTTAATCATTTATAAATATTATTAATCCTTTAATAATATTTTAATTATTTAGTAATATTATTAATTATTTAATAATATCTTAATCATTTATAAATATTATTAATCCATTAATAATATTTTAATTACTTAATAATATTATTAATCATTTAATACTATTTTATTCATTTATAAATAATTTCATTTAATTGTTTATCTCTTACTATTTAATTTATTTAACACACATAATATGCCATTCATTTAACATTTTATTAAAAATAACCAAAATACCCTCATAAATTTTTATTATATCATATACTGATCATTTAATCATTAAAATCACATTTTTAAGTTTTATAACTCAATATAACTTAATTTTCTTATTTATTCTTAACTCATTCATTGGCATGAAAAATATCAAACCAACTTATTATTTTTTTATATTATGGGGAATATCAGTATATGACATTTTAGTTACAAAATAATTTTTTTACAATTTTCCAAATTCGTTTGCTATTTTTAAATAGGCTAAAATAGTCCAAAATAGCAACATTTATCATACATTATCCTTTTCTCCACAAATTTTGAAATTCATACGGTAGCTACATATTACCCAACACAGCCTCATGTAAAAATTTCACATTTTTCTAAGTTGAAGTCACTGAGTTATTACAGTTTACTTTTAAAATTATACTTTCTTGTAAAATTCATATCTCCTTTTATAGACATTCAAAAATCCCCATATTTGGACAGGACCTAGTTAACTTGATATAGTATCATACCACAAAGGTCTAGAATTTTAGAGCATAAAACGTGGCCGAAACAGCCTTCACCAAAAATGTCCAGAAAACTAATTTGATTTTTCTAGATTTTTGTCGGCAGGGAGTGTTTTACGAAAAATGATACCACGGTTGATCCGTTTAACATTTTTGAGTGCTACCACTTGGGTTCATCAGATAACTCATGTATCTAACTCACCTTTTTGACCGATCACAAAAATAATTTGTATATTTTAAATAGTAAAGGCTCAAAGTGGACTGATGTTTGGGATTTTTATGCCCAAAAATAGTTTTTCATCTTCTTCCTTTTTGAAGCTCATCAACACATAAAATAGTAAAATCCAAGCATGAAACTTCATAAAACATGTAGATCAAGTACTCTAGAGTTTAAGAACATAAGTTCATCACTAGATCTAAAACATCCATAAGAGTAAACATAGATCTAAAATAGGTTTTAGGTTAGGGAGACTTTTAAACCTTTTGGAACTTCTTCTTTTCAAAATAGTTGATGAACTTGGATATCATGGATCAAAAATCCTCTCTTCTTCCTTTGGCATCCCACGAGCTCTCTCTCTTTCTCTTTCTCTTTCTCCTTTTCTAACTTTGATTTGGTGAAAAATTGAAAATTTAACAAGTATACTTACTTTTTATTAAAACTAAAGGCAAAATAGTCTTTAACCATTACTAGGAATGGACAAGATGGTCATTCCACCATCTCTAAAAAAATTTCTAGAAATTTTTATTCTAGGATACAAAGGTCATTAGTGAGATTCTTCAAAGGCAATTTGGTCATTTAATCATTCAATAGGAAATTTTCTAGAAATTTCCTACAAGGACACTATAGTTATTATTAATTTTCTCTTGGGATAAAATAGTCATTTCATCATTACTTGGAAACTTTCTAGAAATTTCCTCCTAGGACTCAATTATAACTGATGTTGAGTGTGAAAATTATGTACCTAAGGATTGGCTAAGCATAAGAATCAAAGTAACGGTATTTTAGTCTTTAATCCATTTCTTAATCTCCAAACTTTGATCCAATGGTTGTGGTTGATATTAGGTGTCAATATATGGCTTGATAAGGCTCTCTTTTAGCACATGTGGAGAATCTAGCAAATGATGACTCATAGATTTGGTCTTATTACCTAAAATGGATGATAAAGGGTATTTTGGTAATTTTCCCTATACTAAGGATAATTTAGTAATTTCTCAATTAATTTTAAGGATAATTTAGTCATTTCACATATTTCTAGAAACTCTAAAATTTATCTCTTAAGTTTTGATCATTAGGATTTTGTTAATCGTAATTAGGGTTTAATGAACAAGAATTAGGGTTTTGTATTAAGGTTAGGGTTTCCTAATTCTCGATTAGGGTTTTCTAACAAGATGTCTACAAATTTATTTCTTTATAATTATACTTAGTATTAACCACATAACATTCAATATATAAAGTCATAAGTTCCTATTTATAATACTGATTAATAATCAAAGCCTTATTCAAATAAATAATTTGGCTGGTATGTTGAATTCATATCACGTATACTCAAAATAATTATAACCACAATAACGATAAAAAAAATTATTTATTCGTAAAATATTTAATCATGTAAAATTCCCGGTCCTTACACTGATAATATACGCATAGTTAAAAACTGATAGCTTAGTGGGTTGTCAGTTAACTCCCACCATATATTTAACTGCTCCCACTACCTAACGCCTTGTTTGTTTGTTCTCCTTAATTCCTCATTTTTCATTATTTTAATTAAAGTGTTATTATATAGTTTAATTGTCACACTTTAATTAATCAAATAATCTTATTTAATTCAATTAAATAAAATATAATATTTTATATTAAATCACATCATCACATAATTAAAATTCTCATTTATTAATTATGTCAAATTATTAAAAATCTAATTAATTATTAAGTTAATTAGAATAACATTATGCTTATTAAACAATTCATTTAATTAAATAAAATCAAATTAAATTCATACTTTGAACTATAAAAATTCTCCACATTAATTTAATCAATGTAACACATATAATTAAATTAATCTACCACAATTCCATCAAATAATTATTTAACTCAATAAATATACATCAAATATTTATTTAACTCAATAAATAAATCGTCAAAAATATTTATTTAATTCAATAAATATTTAAATTAAATTAAAAAAAATCGTTTGTCACATCTTTCTCCCCTTAAAATGATTCTGTCCCCAGAATCACGGTTCAATTAAATTCGTCCCGTTATTCTTCAGCGTTATGGTTCCTCCAGATTACCTTAACAGAAGGTATCACTTTGTTTCTGAGAAATTTCTGTTTCCTGTCAACAATCTGAACAGGAACTTCTTCATAGGATAAATCTTTCTCAAATTGCAGGGGTTCATATTCAATCACATGTTTATAATCGGGTTTATATGGTCGTAAGAATGACACATGGAAGACGTTGTGGATATGCTTAGCGCCGGAGGTAGGGCTACCTCATACGCAACTTCTCCGATTCTTCTTAGCACCTCAAAGGGTCCAATGAACCTCGGACTCAATTTTCCCTTCTTATTGAATCTGATCATTCCCTTCGAGGGAGAGACTTTCAAGAAAACAAAGCTACCCGATTCAAATTCTATATTCTTGCGGTGTGGATCGGTGTATTTCTTCTGGCTATCCTGAGCAGCTACCAATCTTGTCCGGATCACCTTGACGATCTCGGCTGTCTGTTGTACTAGTTCTAGACCTAGCAATTGTTTTTTGCCAACCTCATTCCAGTATAATGGAGTTCTGCACTTTCTGCCGTACAACGCTTCGTAAGGCGGCATGCCAATACTTGTGTGGTAACTATTGTTATAACCGAATTCCATGAGCGGTAGGTGGTCATCCCAATTTTCTTTGAAATCTATTATGCACGCTCTTAGCATATCTTCCAATGTCTGGATCGTCCTTTCACTCTGCCCGTCGATCTGAGGGTGATATGCCGTACTCATTCTCAACTCCGTCCACATGCATTCCTGTAGTCGCTTCTAGAAATTAGATGTGAAGCGCGGATCTTTATCGAAAACAATCGATACTGGAACTCCGTGCCTTGAAACTAACTCCTTCACATATAGCTTCGCCAACTGATCTAAGTTGAATCTGATATTGATCGGAAGGAAGTGTGCTGATTTCGTCAGTCGATCCATGATAACCCAAACCGCATCAAAACCCTTCTGAGTCGTAGACCTACTACGAAATTCATTGTGATGTGTTCCCATTTCCATTCTGGGATCTCTAGTGGTTGTAGCAACCCACTTGGCCTCTGATCTTCTGCTTTCACTTTCTAACACGTTAGGCACTTGGCAACACAATCGACAACATTTCGTTTCATATTCGACCACCAGAAATGCTGTCGGAGATCCTGGTTGGTACTCCCGGGGTGAATTGAATATCGCAAGCTATGTGATAGTAGTGTGCATACAAGCCAATCATGTATGATGATAAAGCACATACTTTGTAAACAATATTATTTATTTATTAATAAAAATATTCATTAAAGGCATTTAATTATCTACCTGGTGCTGTTTTTTATAATATGTAAATAACCCATAGTTTTAAGCAATGCTTTTAGAATCATGATGTTGATCATACTAATGAGATTTAAATTCTTAGAAAGCTTAAAACTAAAATAGTTCCCAATCGTGGGATTACTAAAAAGGGGATTAGTAAATCCAGATAGGTTGGTACATATGTTGCTTGCTCATTGGATGAAGATGATTGATCTCATGATCATTTCTGTGGAGACACTAAAGCAAGTATGTAGGTACTTATTGGAGAATAAGTTCACTGAACGTGACTCGCTATGGAATACCTAATGGAGTTTTACTCGCCTGTCAATAGGAATTCCTAATGTGATAGTAGTACAAGTGATCCTTGGACTTGAGATCATCATAGTATCTTGTATGTAATGAATTATACTTTGACTTATTCCTTAAGGCCCTTTAGGGTATATAAAAGGGATGATTGGGTATAATGAGTTACATGTGGAGATAATGAATGATCAATAAAGAATCTACCACCTCTCGTAAAAGAGGAGATTTATCCTATGTGTTTCGTTAAATGACAACCCAGGAATCCTTGGCCAAGGTGGAATGAAATTAGAAAGGAGTTTCTAATTTGCATTAATTGGAGTTGTGCATTTTCTAATCAAAATGCATATAATTAAATATAATAAGACTTGACAGTAAATTCATGTCTTATATTTAATTGGGACATTGTATGGTGGAATGATTTAATTGTACGGTAACTATTAACTCATAGGTTCTTTTATGATTAATGTTGAAATCTATATTATCTGAAAAGTTGTTAATCGCTAGGGAGGCTTATCCCTATTGTAGAATAAATGTTATTTAATTAAATATATTATTAGTTTAATTTATTTATTTAAATAAGATTAGAATTGCTCTAATTGATTTATTCACAACCGATTTAATATGGAGAACCTAAAGGGTCACACCGTAAAAGGAAGAAGAATTATTTAAGAAGATAATGGCATAATAGTAATAATGTATTAAGTTTAATTAATTTAATCTATGGTGATAGAATAAATTAAATAGCTTAATGTTTATTATTTAATATTTTAAAAATAATAAATATTAATTAATAAGAAAAGTCTTATTAATATTATTATTATTATTATTATTTTAATTCAAAAAGAGTTTAGGAATTAATTTAATATAAGTACTCTCACTCAATCCTAATGAGATTAGGAGGCAAATTAATTAAAGAGTTTAATTAATTAATCCCAATATGTTGGGAAGTCGAATTAATTAAAAGGGTTTAATTAATTAATTAAATAAAACCCTATACTAATTAGATTAGTAGGGTTAACCTAATATCTATATAAGAAAATCTTATATCAGATACAACGTACGTGAATTCCAATAGTTGGGAGTACACCATATTTTCTACAGAGAATAGAAAAAGGGTTTAGCCAACCACCCATCTTCCTGAGTTCTTCCTCTTTCTTGGTGGATCACCTCTAGAGGCCAAACACTTGGGTGGCTAACGTTGATCAAAGGAACGAGCCACTACAGGAAATTCAAGGAGATCAAAGGAGAGCAAGGAGTAAAACTTATACCTGTGGAAGCTAGATTCTACGAGGGTATGATTCTGATCTTCCTACTTTTCTATTATTGATAATTGAGTACAAAGTATGATCATTGCATGGGTTTGTATGAAAAATTTTAAAACCTTAATTATCGCGCTTCCGCCTTTATTTATGTAATTTGATTGTGTAAGACCCCAAATTTTATGAATAAGATTTAATTTTCTTTATATATTATTTTGAAATAGTAAGGTATTGATTTGATAAATGTGATAAGTTATGGGTGAAATGTGCAAAGTTTACAAAGTAAGCAAGTGGTTATAAAATATTCGTTGTGCCGGAGAATATTCGTTTGGTCGAGGAATATTCTTTTAGTAGGAGAATATTCGTACGACGGCGCAGTCATTGGTGGACCTCACAACGGAATGAATGTCGAATATAAAAAGCGATAGATGTAATCTTTTTATAAAAATAACGACAAAACTGTTACCGTTAGTACTGTTGAAATATCCGGTGGTTAAAATACAGTAATACGCGGTGTTGCACGGTAGCACACGGTATTGCACAATATTTCAAATTATTGATTCTTACGTAGGAAGGCACTTACTCAATTATTACTACAGTAATTACTGTTCAATATTTTATATTATTGATTCAATAATTGCATAATATTTTATTGGTTAAATATTTACTACGTTGATATTTTATATCAATAAGTGCTACTTTGCTATTTTATATTATTTATTCAATAATTGTCATTGCACATTATTTCAAATTATCAAATCAATAATTCATATTATTTGAATAATATTATTAGATAACATTATTGGCAATGTCTAAGGAAGTTCTGTCTAGGAAAGGGGTTGATTAATTGCGCGCCAGTAAGGAGAAATCCTTATCGGAAGGCCCCCTCTTTCCTGGGAACGACCTGGTTGTCAATATTGTAGTTCTGTAATATTATTTTTGAATAATTAATTTTTGATATATATGATAAAGAAATATTTATTCAATGTGAATTTAAACGGAGAAATTTTTAACATGTGACATTTGTTGAAAGTTGGTATTTTACCTTGTCCGATAAAATAATTCATTCAAAAATATTATTATAATATTACATTATAGTAGTATGATGTGATTATATAATAGTATGATTTTTATAATTTGAATGGTAACATTATTATAGTAAATTCATGGTATAAAAGTTAAACAAGGTGGAAGAGTACAAATTGAATTTGAACTCTTATGATGCAAACAATGATGTCATCGGAGCGATGAGGTAAGCAATGATGTCATCGGAGCGATGAGGTAAGCAATGATGTCATAGATCGATGATGTAAGCGATGATGTCATAAATTATGGCAAAAAGACTATTTTACCCTTACTCTGCCGAGCCTATAAATAGAAGCTCATTTCTTCATTATTTCTCACCAATTCACTAAAGCTATAGAGAGAGAAAGTATAGAGAGAATAAGAGAGAACGAAGAAGAGTATTCTGCTATTACGCTAGTACAGTCTCTAAATTTTAAGGTAAGGTGTATTATTTCTTTCGTATTCATGAAGAGAGTTATTTTCTTTCAATACTCGTAAGGGTTGTTATTCCATTCTTTATTATTCTGTTGGAATAACCTGTCTACGCGGACTACCGCATGCATGGTGAAATCTTGTTGTTATTCTATTCTTTATTATTTTGTGGGAATAACCTGTCTACGCGGACTACCGCATGCCTGGTGAATAACCCTTCGTATTCAGTTGTTATTTAATTGTGGAAATAATCTGTCTGAGCGGACTATCGCCAGACTGGTGAAAATCAAATTGCAGTTTCGTATATTGTTTCATTTCAGATTCCTAACTCTAAACTTACTACGGTAAGTATTGCTTCTATCATTCCTGAAATGATCAGATATTACTTGAGTTTTGCGCTTCATCTAATATTATTTCACTGGAATATTGGTCTGAACTTTTTTGTGAAATGTTTATCTTTTTATGTCGAGTTACTATTCACGAGTTACTATTCACGGTAAAAAAAATATTTTTTCCCCTTCCAAATCATCTTTGATTGGATCCAGGTTTTGATCTTCATTCTTAAATTCTTGATAAATTCTCTAATATTTGTCCTTTATCTCACTGGATCCGTTATTCGTATTATTTTTTATCATCCTCAATTCTAAATGGTGATATAACTGAATATCTTTGGCCTGTAGCGCAAAGATGAATAATTATGTGATGAATATCTTTGGTCTGTAGTGCAAAGATGAATGATTACCTGATAAATATCTTTGGCCCGTAGTGCAAAGATGGACAGGTGTTGAGATGAACATGACCAACTGATGATACAAATAAATATCTTTTGCCCGTAGTGCAAAGATGGATATTTGATTCGAGATGTATATTGATTGATGTTATAGGGATAAAATATTGATGATGGACTTTTAAATCAAAGAAGATAGTAAACATCGTTCTCTACTTAACTCTTCTAATGAATTGTTATTTCCGCTGCGAATATTGATCTAAAACTTGTTGTCCATAATATTTTATCTGATTTATTGAAGGCTAACGATAATTTATTTTTCATTATCTTAGTCATAATATTCTTTACTGTGCTAGTTGAGCTCACCCTTTTCTTCCATTGTTCTCTTCAGGAAATGAGAATATCGCGGGTAATAGTCGGGGAATGGAGTGATGGTCTGAGTTAGAGCTGTAGAAGTCCTCACTATTTTTTTTATTTAAAATAGTGTGATAATAAATGTAATGAGGACTTACTTTGAATGTTAATATTTTTTACATGTCTGTATTGACACTCACAGTTGTGTGGTCGTATTTTGCACATCCGTGTGATATGAAAGATTGTATTTGAATTTTGTTGAGTGTATTTGGCGACTTAAAATGGGTTGAGTATTGAACCTACTTTGGGGGCGTCACAGTTGGTATCAGAGCTTAGGGATATGATCTCTGGCGGAGATCAGGGAATAGAACTAGGAGGGGAGAGACGAGTAAAACATTCGCTAGTGTGTCCTACCTAAGCTTAATTGTTATTTAATTGGTCGGTTGGAACATAGGGTTAATATGTGATATGTTAAGTTGTTTGATTAACCCTTGTTTTGTGGCAGTATTTGAGAATGGCAGCTGAAAATTTAAACAATGGAGTGAATGAGACCGTTGAGACACCTTTAATCACCAACGAGGAGAACGTGCAATAGGAAGGCTATATTCCTCCTGTAAACAATCCTACCGAAGAAATGATAAATGACGGGATGTTTAGAAGCTTTTTGCAGTTCATGCAAAACTAGACGAGGGAGACTAGTGTTTATAATACTGGTGGAAATAATAACTCCCGGCTTGTCACTGCCAAGCAGTTTAAAGAGTTGGGACCACCAGAGTTTCAGTGATAGCCAGATCCAATCAAGGCAGAAAATTGGATTAAACAAATTACCAAGATATTTGATGTCTTGGGATGCACGAAGGAACAGAAGGTTCCATTTGCCACCTTTATGTTCCGTGGAGAAGCAAATTACTGGTGGGAATCTGTGAAGCGTACCCAGCCTGCCGCACTCAAGATGACTTGGGGGGCGTTCTAGAAACTGTTCAATGACAAGTACTTTCCAGAAAGTATTCGTCACATGAAAGAGGTAGAGTTCATCAGACTGGAACAGAACAACATGACTGTGTTCCAGTACGAGGCTAAATTCGCGGAGTTATCCCGATTTGCACCTCATTTGGTGGAAAATGAGGAACGTATGACGCGGATGTTTCTAAGAGGTTTGAAACCCGAGATTGGTCAATACCTCATTTCTCATAAATTTTCTCTATATTCGGATGTAGTGAACAGGGCCCAATTATTAGAATGAGATAATAATTATGTTCAACCAAGGGACAACAACCAAGGTCGTATCGGTGGCAGCAGTCATCGAAACAATGACAACCAGCAGGGAGGAAAGTATCATGCCAGAAGCGGTAACCACTCCGGTGGTAATCGTGGCCATGATAATAGAAGAAGTGAGTCGGGGGGAGATTTCAAGAAGAGAAGGTACAACAATGAGAAAGTGAAAGCATCAACAGCAACACCAACATCAACTGTTTCTAGGGGAGGAGAACGACCGTCGGTCGTATGCTATAAATGCGGGCAAGAGGGACACATCAGCCCCAACTGCACACAACAATCCAAGTTGTGTTATAACTGTGGAAAGGAAGGGCACATAGCTCGAGTGTGTCCTGTAGCGAAACCAAGTCCAGCAGGGATGGTGACTCCAAAGGCTATCCCTGACAAGTCAAAGTCAGTGATTCCTAGAAGAGCTTTTGTCGTGACTGCCCAACAAGAAAGGAACCCAAACGAGGTTATTACGGGTAAGCTGATAATAAACTCTTGCGAAGTTTACACTTTATTACATACTGGTGCTACTCATTCTTTTATTTCACCTGCTTGTGCTCAACGTTTGAACTTGACACCTGATAAATTAGACTTTGACTTATCTGTTAAAACTCCATTGGAAGAAACCTTCGTTACATCTACAGTTTACAAATCTTGCTCGATTCAAATTGGTACCCTCACCCTACCTGTTGATCTTATATCGTTGAAAATACTTGCATTTGATGTGATTTTAAGAATTGACTGGTTGACCACTTATTATACTAAAATTTATTGTTTTCGTAAGGTTGTTAGTTTTCATATTCCTAACCAACCTATTGTGCGAATTCAAATAACCAAACCACTAAAATCAATCAATGTTATTTCAAGTCATAAAGCTATTCGTTTATTGAAAAATGGATGTCAAACTTTCTTAGCCCGTGTCACTGATCTAAACCAGAATACGTCAGGTTTGAATGATATTTCTGTTGTTAATGAGTTTCCTGATGTATTTCCCGAAGAACTTCCCAGTCTACCCCCGGAACGTGAAGTTGAATTCTTTATTGACCTTGAACCCGGTACAAAATCCATTTCTAAAACCCCATATCGAATGGCTCCTATAGAACTTCAGGAGTTAAAGGTTCAACTACAGGAGTTGTTAGACATCGGTTTTATACGTCCTAGTACATCTCCTTGGGGTGCTCCTATTTTATTCGTAAAGAAGAAAGACGGGAGTATGCGACTTTGTATTGACTATCGGGAGTTGAACCATGTCATAATCAAGAATAGGTATCCGTTACCTCGTATTAATGACCTGTTCGACCAGTTGTAAGGTGCACAATTCTTTTCAAAGATCGATCTTCGTTCTGGATATCATCAGCTGAAGATTAAAATTGAGGATATTCTGAAGACTACTTTTAGAACTCGATACGGGCATTATGAATTCTTAGTCATGTCTTTTGGATTGACTAATGCTCCTGCTGCCTTCATGGATATGATGAACCGTGTATTCAAGGAATATTTGGATCAGTTCGTGGTTGTCTTTATTGATGACATCCTCATCTATTCCAAAAGCCGTGAAGATCATGAGCACCACTTGAAGCTAGTACTTCAAAGGCTTCGTGAAAATAAGTTATATGCCAAGCTAAAGAAATGTGAGTTCTGGCTTGAGGAGGTAGCATTTCTAGGGCACGTAGTATCAAAACGTGGAGTATCTGTTGACCCGACGAAGATTGAAGCAATATAAAGTTGGGAGCAACCAAAGTCGGTGACCGAAGTACGTAGCTTTCTGGGCTTAGCTGGTTATTATCGGAGATTCGTGGAAGGATTTTCTCGAATCGCTACTCCACTAACTCAGCTGACTCGGAAAGATACAAAATTCATATGGAACGAGGAATGCAAGAAGAGCTTTCAAGAGCTCAAGAGGAGACTCATTTCGGCACCTGTTCTGACGATACCATCTGGTTCGGATGGATTTGTCATTTACAGCGATGCTTCGGGCAAAGGGTTAGGATGTGTTCTAATGCAACATGGGAAAGTCATAGCCTATGCCTCGCGACAACTCAAGGAATATGAGAGGAATTATCCTACTCATGATCTAGAGTTGGCAGCAGTCGTTTTCGCGTTAAAGATCAAGAGACACTACCTGTATGGGGATAAAGTGGAGATCTATACGGATCATAAGAGCCTCAAGTATTTCTTCACCCAGAAGAAACTCAACATGCGGCAACGACGTTGGCTTGAGCTGTTGAAAGATTACGATCATACCATCCAATACCATCCTGTAAAAGTGAACGTGGTAGCTGACGCGTTGAGTAGATGATCATATGCGGGAATGAATGCGATGCTTTCAAGGCCTATTTTGTGTGATTTACAAAAGTTGGAGATAGAGTTCAAGACTCTGGGGACCCATGCGATGATATCAAGTATACGCGTAGAACCAGCTTTGATTGATAAAGTTAAAGCTGCTCAAGCTACAGACCCGGAGCTGATGAATATGAGGAAGAAGTGCAAGAAGGTGCTATTCCAGAAGCAAGGATTGATGAAGAAGGAATACTTCGAGTCAACTCCAGACTTTGTGTTCCTGACGATTCTGATTTGAAGTATAGAATCATAATGGAGGCACACAACACACCGTTTGCAATCCATCCTGGAAATACCAAAATGTATCGTGATCTTTGACATACATTTTGGTGGAGCAATATGAAGAGAGAGATCGCGGAGTTCATCTCGAGGTGTTTAACGTGTCAACGTGTCAAGGCGGAGCATCAAATGCCAAAGGGTCCATTGCAACCACTTGAGATGCAAAGTGGAAGTGGGAACACATTACCATGGATTTCGTTACGGGTCTTCCCAAGATTTCTCAAGGCATAGATGCAATTTGGGTTATTGTTGATAGATTAACCAAGTCTGCTCATTTCTTGCCGATACGACAGACTTATTCCCTTGAACGTCTTGCTCGTATGTACGTGAATGAGATTGTGAGATTGCATGGCATGCCAGTATCCATAATTTTGGATCGTGACCCAAGATTCACTTCACGATTTTGGGTCAGCTTGCAGAAAGTTATGGGCACGAATTTACGATTCAGTTCGGCATCTCATCCACAAACGAACGGGCAATCGAAAAGGTCTATCCAAACTCTTGAAGATCTATTGAGACTCTGTGTTCTAGACTTCAAAGGGAGTTGGGATAAGTACCTACCTTTGGTGGAATTCTCCTACAACAATAGTTATCAGGCAAGTATAGGCATGGCTCCATTCGAGGCGTTGTATGAACGAAAATGTCGTTCTCCAGTATGCTGGGACGAGGTGGGTGAAGCAACATTGTTGGGACCGGAGTTAGTACGTATGACTACGGAAAAGATTCAAATGATCCAGCAACGTATACAAACTGTACAAGATCGACAAAAGAGTTATGTTGATCTTTATCGAAAGGACGTGGAATTTAAAGTTGGTGATCATGTACTGTTACGTGTTGCTCCGTGGAAAGGAGTTACAAGATTCAGGAAGAGAGGAAAGCTCAATCCACGATTCATTGGTCCATTTAAAATCCTTGACCGAGTAGGAAATGTGGCCTATAGACTCGCCTTACCTCCAAGCATGTCTCATGTTTATAACGTTTTTCACATATCTGTGCTTTGTAAATATGTGAAAGATCCAAACCACATTATTGAGTTAGAACCAGGCGAGATAGCCGAAGATTTAACATACGAAGAGGTACCTGTTAAGATCTTGGATTGGAAGGAACATGTCCTATGCTCAAAGGTTATACCTCAAGTTAAAGTTTTGTGGAGGAACTATGATATCGAGGAAATGACCTGGGAGTTAGAATCGGAAATGAAAACGAGGTAACCTCACCTTTTCGACATACCAGGTACGTACGTCAATTTCGAGGACGAAATTTCATAAGGAGGGGAGGTTGTAAGACCCTAAGTTTTATGAATAAAATTTAATTTTCTTTATATATTATTTTGAAATAGAAAGGTGTTGATTTGATAAATGTGATATGTTATGGGTGAAATGTGCAAAGTTTACAAAGTAAGCAAGTGGTTATAAAATATTCGTTGTGTCGGGGAATATTCGTTTGGTCGAGAAATATTCTTTTTATCGGAGAATATTCATACGACGGCGCAGTCATTGGTGGACCCCACAACGAAATGAATGTCGGATATAGAATGCGACAGAAGTAACCTTGTTTATAAAAATAACTGCAAAACTGTTACCGTTAGTACTGTTGAAATACCCGGTGGTTAAAATATATTAATACGCGGTGTTGCACGGTAGCACACGGTATTGTACAGTATTTTGAATTATTGATTCTTACGTAGGAAGGCACTTACTCAATTATTGTTACGGTAATTACTGTTCAATTTTTATATTATTGATTCAATAATTGCATAATATTTTATTGATTAAATATTTGCTACGTTGATATTTTATATCAATAAGTGCTACTTTGCTATTTTATATTATTGATTCAATAATTGTCATTACACATTATTTCAAATTATCAAATCAATAATTCATATTATTTGAATAATATTATTAGATAGCATTATTGGCAATGTCTAAGGAAGTTTTGTCTAGAAAAGGGGTTGATTAATTGCGTGCCAGTAAGGAGAAATTCTTATCGGAAGGCCCCTCTTTCTTGGGAACGACCTAGTTGTCAATATTGTAGTTCTGTAATATTATTTGTGAATAATTAATTTTTGATATATATGATAAAGAAATATTTATTCAATGTGGATTTAAACGGAGAAATTTTTAACATGTGACATTTGTTGAAAGTTGGTATTTTATCTTGTCCGATAAAATAATTCATTCAAAAATATATTATTATAATATTACATTATAGTAGTATGATGTGATTATATAATAGCATGATTTTTATAATTTGAATGGTAACATTATTATAGTAAATTCATGGTATAAAAGTTAAACGAGATGGAAGAGTGCAAATTGAATTTGAACTCTTATGATGCAAACAATGATGTCATCGGAGCGATGAGGTAAGCAATGATGTCATAGATCGATGATGTAAGCGATGATGTCATAAATTATGGCAAAAAGACGATTTTACCCTTACTTTGCCGAGCCTATAAATAGAAGCTCATTTCTTCATTATTTCTCACCAATTCACTAAAGCTATAAAGAGAGAAAGTATAGAGAGAATAAGAGAGAAAGAAGAAGAGTATTCTGCTATTACGCTAGTACAGTCTCCAAATTTTAAGGTAAGGGGTATTATTTCTTTCGTATTCATGAAGAGAGTTATTTTCTTTCAATACTCGTAAGGGTTGTTATTCCATTCTTTATTATTCTGTTGGAATAACCTGTCTACGCGGACTACCGCATGCATGGTGAAATCCTGTTGTTATTCTATTCTTTATTATTCGGAGGGAATAACCTGTCTACGCGGACTACCGCATGCCTGGTGAATAACCCTTCGTATTCAGTTGTTATTTAATTGTGGAAATAATCTGTCTGAGCGGACTAGCGCCAGACGGGTGAAAATCAAATTGCAGTTTCGTATATTGTTTTATTTCAGATTTCAAACTCTAAACTTACTACGGTAAGTATTGCTTCTATAATTCCTGAAATGATCAGATATTGCTTGAGTTTTGCGCTTCATCTAATATTATTTCACTGGAATATTGGTCTGAACTTTCGTGTGAAATTTTTATCTTTTTATGTCGAGTTACTATTCACGAGTTACTATCATGAGTTACTATTCATGGGGTACTATTCACGGTAAAAAAAAAAATTCCTTCCAAATCATCTTTGATTGGATCCAGGTTTTGATCTTCATTCTTGAACTCTTGATAGATTCTCTAATATTTATCATTTATCTCACTGGATCCATTATTCGTATTATTTTTTATCATCCTCAATTCTAAATGGTGATATAACTGAATATCTTTGGCATGTCGTGCGAAGATGAATAATTACGTGATGAATATCTTTGGCCTGTAGTGCAAAGATGAATGATTACCTGATGAATATCTTTGGCCCGTAGTGCAAAGATGGACAGGTGTTGAGATGAACATGACCAACTGATGATACAAATGAATATCTTTTGCCTGTAGTGCAAAGATGGATATTTGATTCGAGATGTATATTGATTGATGTTACAGGGGTAAAATATTGATGATGGACTTTTAAATTAAAGAAGATAGTAGACATCATTCTCTACTTAACTCTTCTAATGAATTGTTATTTCCGCTGCGAATATTGATCTAAAACTTGTTGTCCATAATATTTTATCTAATTTATTGGAGGCTAACGATAATTTGTTTTTCATTATCTTAGTCATAATATTCTTTACTGGACTAGTTGAGCTCACCCTTTTCTTCCATTGTTCTCTTCAGGAAATGAGAATATCGCGGGTACTAGTCGGGGAATGGAGTGATGGTCCTAGTTAGAGCTGTAGAAGTCCTCACTATTTTTTTTATTTAAAATAGTGTGATAATAAATGTAATGAGGACTTAGTTTGAATGTTAATATTTTTTACATGTCTGTATTGACACTCACAGTTGTGTGGTCGTATTTTGCACGACCGTGTGATATGAAAGATTGTATTTGAATTTTGTTGAGTGTATTTGGCGACTTAAAATGGGTTGAGTATTGAACCTATTTTGGGGGTGTCACAGATTGCATGTATGCGTTACGTACAAACCCAACAGTGGTATCAGAGCCAAACTTTGTGCTAATTAACAATTTTATTATTTCATGTATGAATTGATGTGAGATTGGATCGAATTTTCTGGATAAAAATTGAATTCTGCAAATTCTGCGATAAACAGCGCAGCTGCGCCGTTGCCCGGTTTATTCTTGGCGCAGTTGCGCTAGTCCCTAGACAGAATCTGAAATTCTAATTTTTATTAATTAAGTAAACGGTTTATTTATTTAATTTATAGAAGTTTAAAATAAAGATGTTTATTTTATCTGAAATATGATTTCAGATTGCTAAAATTAATGGAGTTTAATTTGGATTTGTTTTTTATTAAAATAAAAGAGTTTCTTTTGTTTTAAAAATGAAATTTAGCAAAACTTTTGTCCAATAAATGGCATCGATTTATATATGGAATGGCTTTATTATTCATAAGATGAATGGTTATTTATTGATTCATATGTTGATGTGTATGATATTAAATGGGGTTGATTATGGACTATTGACCAATGTGAGTGGATTTTATTTTAGTTGAATGCATGAATGAATAAGTTTTATTAAATGGGGTCTGCGTACCTTGTCTTCTCTAGTTTTTTCTCGATGTAAATTCTATCTCCCTCCTATGTACTTCCCCTTGACTGCTGATCAAGGTTTCTATTTAATTTTAAATAGTTTATGTAATAGAGATAGTTAGAATTATCTTGAAAAAACTGGAGACCAAGGAGCTAGGAGCACATGAAGACCCATTTGTATGGAGCCCGATTTTAAATGTAATAGTTACGTTTAAATTTTAATTCTTGCACTCCTAAGTTTGACCTTTTGGTTCACTTGGTGGTTCTAGTGAACCAAACTAGAATAAAATTCCGGTAGAATATAGTATTCTATATGTGCATGCTAAATATTATATATATTATATTTTATGCAAACATACTTCGCATGTTTGATAAAATGACACATATTTTATATATATGTGTGCATGCGCACTAAACAAAATGAGACAAATAATAACAAACCCCTCAAAGAAATTATATTAAGTCCGAAGCGTTCAATGATATTTAGAATATCGAACGTCGCCTTCTAGCATAATAAATTAATAGAGTATTAAATATTTAATATGAGCTTGTTGTAGTATCCACAAGGCGAGTATTGCGTATTTAAGATATTAATTAATCACATTTAATGCTTATCAAGAAAATTGAACAATATAGTCTTGTTGTGCTATCCACAAGGACGAATATTTTTCTTTTTTGAATTTATGGAAGTGCTAGGTTGGACTTAACTTAAATCATTTTAGTTCGGATGTGCACACACTTGACCATTATGATTTAAGAGGCAAATTAAAAAGGAGTTACATGTTGATGTAATTGATAAGAGTTGTCTACCTATTTATTTATATATCGTTTGTTGTGCTATCCACAAGGCTATATACATTTAAAATGAGATCCTTATTCTCACTAGCAAATCTTTAATTAGATGTTGCTGAATTATATAAGTGAGGGTAATATAGTTTGATGAAAATAGTGGGAGATACCAATTTAAAATAATGACCTAAATTTATTTTGGTATGCAAAATTAATTAAATGAATGTTTGCTAAAAAAAATTCTTTTCACATACAGAATTTTAAAAATGTCAAAATTACTAATTTCATTGCGAAACATACTTGATGCTAATAAGCTTACCGGGCCAAATTATACGGACTGGTTAAGAAATCTGAGAATAGTTCTCACTGCTAAAAAGATTTCTTATGTTCTAAATTCACCTGTCCCTGGAACTGTTCCAGAATCAGCCTCTAAGGAAGAAATTGCCACCATTGTTAAGTGGCAAGATGATACATCTGTGGCTCAATGCATCATGCTCGCATCCATGAATAAAGAGCTTCAGTGTCAGCACGAAAACATAGATGCTCCTACTATGTTGCTTCACCTCAAAGAGTTGTATGGTGAACAAAGTAGGACTGCTAGATATGAGATATTTAAGGAGCTCTTCCGATCTCGGATGACCGAGGGCACCGCCGTCGAGACTCGTGTCCTTAGGGTGATCAATCTGATTGAACGCCTTGGACAGCTTGGGTTCGTTATGGATGGGGAGTTGAGTCAAGAATTGGTCTTACGGTCACTCCCTGAGACCTTTTCACAGTTTGTGGCAAATTTTCACATGAATAAGTTAGATGTCAGCTTGCCTGAGCTACTTAACATGTTAAAAACTGCAGAAGGTCATTTCCTATCTAAGAAGAACCATGTCTTGATGGTGGATTCTTCCAATAAAAGGAAGAGGCCCAAGGTGTCTTCTAAAAAGAAGAAATCTAAGAAGGCTAAGGGAAAGGGGAAAGAAAGGAACAAAAGAAGCCTGATTCAGCTGGCAAAGGAATGTGCTTCCATTGCAACGAGCCGGGACATTAGAAAAGGAACTGCAAGAAGCTTCTAGCAGAGAAGAAGCTTGGAGAAGCTTCGACTTCCAATCAAGGTTTGTTCATAATTGAAATTAATTTTTCTTAAAGTCATAATTCTACTTGGGTATTGGATACCGGCTGTGGTTCTCACATATGTAATACTGTGCAGGGACTGGTCAAAACTAGAAAGCTGAGCAATGATGAGGTCGTCCTACGAGTGGAGAATGGAGCAAAGGTTGCTGCATTAGCTGTAGGGACTTATTGTTTAGCAATGCCTTCGGGCAAGTCCATTTATCTGAATAATTGTTATTTTGTTCTAAATATCATTAGAAACATTATTTCTATTTCTGCATTGGATATGGAAGGATTTGATGTTTTTATAAAGAACAACAGTTGTTTTATTTATAAAAATAATGTTTTATATGGTATTGGTAATCTGCGAAATGGACTTTATATACTTGACTTGCATGAAAATATACTTCAAATAGAACAAACAAAGAAAAAGAAAGAGATGATGTTAATTATACCTATATGTGGCACAGTAGACTTGGTCATATCAATGAAATATGATTATCCAAGTTGCATAAGGATGGGCTCTTAGAGCTATCTGATTTTAAATCATATCCAACTTGTGAATATTGTCTCATGGGTAAAATAACTAAATCTCCCTTTAGTGGAAAAGGAGAAAGAGTTACAGAGTTGTTAGCGTTGGTTCACACAGACGTTTGTGGACCTATGACAACGAATACTTGGGGTGGGTATTCTTATTTCATTACTTTCACTGATGATTACTCAAGATTTGGATATGTGTATTTAATGAAATACAAATCAGAATCATTTGAAATGTTCAAAGAGTTCAGAAGTGAAGTAGAGAAACAAACGGGCAAAAGTATTAAGATTCTTCGATCAGATCGAGGTGGAGAATACTTAAGCGGTGAGTTTCTCAATTGTCTTAAAGATAATGGTATAATCTCACAATGGACTCCACCAGGTACACCACAGTTAAATGGAGTATCTGAAATGAGAAATCGAACATTGTTGGATATGGTTCTATTAATGATGAGTTTTACCGATCTTCCAATATTATTCTGGGGATATGCCCTAGAAACGGCTGCATACCTGCTTAACAAGGTACCTACCAAATCCGCCCCAAGACTCCATATGAGATGTGGAAGGGGAGGAAACCAAATCTTAAGCATGTTAAGACTTGGGGTTGTCCAGCTTATGTCAAAAAGTTTGAAAATGATAAGCTACAGACTAAATCCGACAAGTGTAGCTTTGTGGGATACCCTAAAGAAATCGTAGGGTATTATTTCTATCATCCAACTGATCAAAAGGTGTTTGTTGCGAAACATGCTACCTTCTTGTAAAAGGAGTTTATCCATAAAGAGGTCAGTGGGAGTAAGATATATCTTGAAGAAGTTCAAGAACCACAAGTTACTACAGATCAAAGTCAGGTACCTGACCAAGTGGAAGAACCTACTGTACCACACCTTATTCGTAAATCTGGAAGAGTACAGAAGATACCTGAAAGGTATGGATTTGTCATAGAGGATGACGATGAGGTACACATCATGAATGATGATGATCCATTGAATTACGAATAGGCTATGAGTAGTATATACTCAGGGAAATGGCTTGAAGCCATAAAATCTGAAATGGACTCCATGGAGGAAAACCAAGTATGGACTTTGGTTTCACCACCTAAAGGCATAAAGCCTATTGGGTATAAATGGGTCTTTAAAAGAAAGACTGGAGCGGATGGCAAGGTAGAGTCCTTTAAGGCCCGACTGGTTGCAAAAGGTTTCAAACAAAGACAAGGAGTTGACTATGATGAAACCTTCTCACTGGTAGCTATGCTCAAGTCCATTCGGATTTTGCTTGCGATTGCAGCTTATAACGACTATGAGATCTCGTAGATGGACGTGAAAACGGCCTTCCTCAATGGAAAACTTGAGGAGGATGTGTATTTGACACAACCAAAGGGATTTGTTTCAAAGGTTGGAACAAATCAAGTCTGTAAGCTGCAACGATCCATTTATGGATTGAAGCAAGCTTCTCGAAGATGGAACATTCGTTTTGATGAGACAATCAAAGAGTTTGATTTTATCAAAAATGAGGATGAACCATGTGTGTACAAGAAGGTTAGTGGGAGCACAGTTTCATTCCTTGTATTATATGTTGATAATATATTACTGATAGGGAATGACATTCCTATGCTTCAATTGATTAAAATCTGGTTATCTAAACACTTCTCCATGAAGGACTTGGGAGAAGCATCCTATATTTTAGGAATAAAGATCTATAGAGATAGATCTAAAAGGATGCTTGGCTTATCCCAAGGAACGTATATTGATACGATGCTAAAGAGGTTTAGCATGGAAGATTCTAAAAGAGGTCTCATGCCGATGAGCCATGGAATAAATCTCTCCAAGAAACAGGCCCCAAAGACACCTGAGGAGAGAAACTATATGAGTAAGATCCCTTATACTTCTGCAATAGTATCTATCATGTACGGTATGATATGTACTAGACCGGATGTCACTCATGCTCTTAGTGTAACTAGCAGATATCAGTCGAATCCAGGAGAAGAACACTAGAAGGCAGTGAAGAATATCCTAAAGTACTTGAGAAGGACTACGGATATATTTCTTGTCTACGGTGGGTCTGAATTAAAACTAGAAGGATTCACATACTCAAGTTTTCAAACGGACCAAGATGACAGTAAATCCGTTTCGGGGTATGTATTTACCTTGAACGGAGGCGCAGTGAGTTGGAAGAGTTCCAAACAGCAAACGGTTGCTGATTTAGTGACAGAGGCAGGGTATATAGCTACAAGTGAAGCTGCAAAGGAAGTTGTTTGGATGAAAAAGTTCATAACAGAACTTGGTGTGATTCCTAGCATTGGAGAAGCAGTCCCCGTATACTGTGACAACACTGGAGCAATTGCACAGGCTAAGGAACCCAGGTCTCATCAGAAATCCAAACACGTATTGCGGAGATTTCACTTGATCAGGGAGATCATTGAAAGAGGAGACGTCACCTTGGAGCGTGTGGACTCTCAAGACAACATTGCAGATCCATTTACTAAAGCTTTAACACAACAGCAGTTTGATCGTCACTTAGAGAAGATGGGTATGAGATACCATAGCGATTGGCTTCAGTGCAAGTGGGAGATTGATAGTAATGTGTATACAAGCCAATCATGTATAATGATAAAGCACATACTTTGTAAACAAACTTATTTATTTATTAATAAAAATATTCATTAAAGGCATTTAATTATCTACATGGTGCTGTTTTTTATAATATGTAAATAACCTATAGTTTTAAGCAATACTTTTAGAATCATGATGTTGATCATGCTAATGAGATTTAAATTCTTAGAAAGCTTAAAACTAAAATAGTTTTCAATCGTGGGATTACTAAAAAGGGGATTAGTAAATCCGGATAGATTAGAACATATGTTGCTTGCTCATTAGATGAGGATGATTGATCTCATGATCATTTGTGTGGAGACACTAAAGCAAGTATGTAGGGGCTTATTGGAAAATAAGTTCACTGAATATGACTCGCTATGGAATACCTAATGGAGTTTTTCTCTCCTGTCAATAGAAATTCCTAATGTAATAGTAGTACAAGTGATCCTTGGACTTGAGATCATCATAGTATCTTGTATGTAATGAATTATACTTTGACTTATTCCTTAAGGCCCTTCAGGGTATATAAAAGGGTATGCTTGGTTATAATGAGTTACATATGAAGATAATGAATGATCAATAAAGAATCTACCACCTCTACTAAAAGAGGAGATATGTCTTATGTGATTCGTTAAATGACAACCCAGGAATCCTTGGCCAAGGTAGAATGAAATTAGAAAGGAGTTTTTAATTTGCATTATTTAGAGTTGTGCATTTTCTAATCGAAATACATATAATTAAATAAAATAAGACTTGATAGTAAATCCATGTCTTATATTTAATTGAGACATTGTATGGTGGAAGGATTTAATTGTATGGTAACTATTAACTCACAGGTTCTTTTATGATTAATGTTGACATCTATATTATCTGAAAAGTCGTTAATCGCTAGGGAGGCTTATCCCTATTGTAGAATAAATGTTATTTAATTAAATAAATTATTAGTTTAATTTATTTATTTAAATAAGATTAGAATTGTTCTAATTGATTTATTCACAACAGGTTTAATATGGAGAACCTAAAGGGTCACACCATAAAAGGAAGAAGAATTATTTAAGAAGATAATGACATAATAGTAATAATGCATTAAGTGTAATTAATTTAATCTATGGTGATAGAATAAATTAAATAGCTTAATGTTTATTATTTAATATTTTAGAAATATTAAATATAAATTAATAAGAGGAGTCTTATTAATATTATTATTATTATTATTATTATTATTATTATTATTATTATTATTATTATTTTAATTCTAAAAGAGTTTAGGTATTAATTTAATATAAGTACTCTCACTCAATCCTACTGAGATTAGGAGGCAAATTAATTAAAGAGTTTAATTAATTAATCCCAATATATTGGGAAGCCGAATTAATTAAAAGGGTTTAATTAATTAATTAAATAAAACCCTATACTAATTAGATTAGTAGGGTTAACCTAATATCTATATAAGAGAATCTTATATCAGATACAACGTACGTGAATTCCAATAGTTGGGAGTACACCATATTTTCTACAGAGAATAGAAAAAGGGTTTAGCCAACCACCCATCTTCCTGAGTTCTTCCTCTTCCTTGGTGGATCACCTCTAGAGGCCAAACACTTGGGTGGCTAACGTTGATCAAAGGAACAAGCCACTACAGGAAATTCAAGGAGATCAAAGGAGAGCAAGGAGTCGAACTTGTACCTGTGGAAGCTAGATTCTACGAGGGTATGATTCTGATCTTCCTACTTTTTTGTTATTGATAATTGAGCACAAAGTATGATCATGGCATGGGTTTATATGAAAAATTTTAAAATATTAATTATCGCGCTTCCGCTCTTATTTATGTAATTTGATTGCATGTATGCGTTACGTACAAACCCAACACTATGAGCCTTGCTCAAAATGTTCTCCTTAATCTTTGGCACTGGCGGTACCCAAACTCTGATCTCGAATCTCAATAGGTCCTCACTGTCCACCTTGAATTTTAGTTCATTCCCGTCGAATATCTTCTTCTTTATCTTCTCACATTCTTCATCTTGAAGTTGTGCTTCCTTAACCTTATCCAGTAACGTTGTACCAGCTCCCAGCTAAAACAGCTTCTCGTCAGTCTCCATTGGATATCTCACCTCTAATTCCAGTTTCTCCATTGCTGAAATTAGTTCCTCCTGGGCAGTCAACATCGTCAATTTCTCTCGACCCTTTCTGCTTAAGGCGTCGGCGACCACATTCGCTTTAGCCGGATGGTATAAAATCTCGTAGTCATAGTCCTTTATCAATTCCAACCATCTCCTCTGGCGCATATTCAAATCCTTCTGTGTAAAAATATATTTCAGACTCTTGTGGTCTATATATATTTGACACTTCTCCCCATTGAGATAGTGTCTCCAGATCTTCAAAGAAAATACCACGGCCACCAATTCTAAGTCATAGGTCGGATACCCCTTCTCATAATCCTTCAGTTGTCGTGGTGCATACGCAATGACCTTGCCATTTTGTATAAGCACACAACCTAGTCCTTTATGCGACGCATCACTATAAACCATAAAATTTCTTGTGCTATCTAAAAGAGATAACACAGGTGCCGTACTCAACCTCTTCATAAGCTCTTGGAAGCTTTCCTCACACTTCTCCATCCAAACGAATTTTATCGATTTCCTAGTCAAATTCGTCAGCGGAGTCGCGATTTTGGAAAAGTCCTAAATGAATCTTCTATAATATCCTGCCAATCCAAGAAAACTTCTCACTTTCGATGGTATCTTCGGCTGATCCTAGTTCATCACAGCTTCGACCTTAGAGGGATCTACTGAAATTATGTCCTTATCAATCACATGTCCAAGGAATTGCACCCACTCTATCCAGAATTCACATTTCAAAAATTTAGCGTACAACCTCTTCCTTCTCAATGCTTCCAATGTCACCTTCAAATGCTCTACATGTTCCTCCTTGGTCTTCGATTACACCAGAATGTCATCGATAAACACCACTACAAATTTGTCCAAAAATGGCTTAAACACTTTGTTTATTAGGTCCATACATACTACAGGGGCATTCGTTAGACCAAATGACATTACTAAAAATTCGTAGTGACCATATCGAGTCCTGAACGCTGTCTTTGGAACATCCTCTGTCCTCACCTTCAACTGATGATAACCACTTCTCAGGTCTATCTTTGAGAAGTATCTCGCTCCTTTCAACTGGTCAAACAGGTCGTCGATCATAGGCAAAGGATACTTATTCTTAATCGTGACCTTATTCAACTCTCTGTAATCGATGCAGAGCCGCATCGTCCCATCCTTCTTCTTAATGAACAGTACCGGCGCTCCCCACGGCGATACGCTCGGTTGTATATATTTTTTGTCCAAAAGCTCTTGCAATTGTACCATTAATTCTTTCATCTCTACCGAAGCCATATGGTACGGGGCCTTCGATATTGGAGCCGTTCCTGGCGCCAAATCGATCACGAACTCTACTTTCCTATTTGGCGAAAGTCCTGGAAAATCATCTGGAAATACGTCCATAAAGCCTCTCACGACTGGTATCTCCTCTAACTTCGGCCTTTCTTTACGACTATCGACTATGTAGGCTAAATATCCTACACAACCTTGTCTCAACAACTTCTTGGCCTACATCATCGTCAGACAACTCGCTTATCTAGGTGACTTGCTGCCATAAAACACAACCTTTGACAGAGTCATAAGGTTAATACACTTTTTTTGGCAATCAATTATCGCCCCATAATTGAATAGCCAATCCATCCCCAAAATAACTTCGAATTCCCCAAGTCAAATCGGAATAAGATTTACGTTCATCACAATACCTTTAATGTCCACCCTACAGTTCTTATGTTCGAACCTAACAGGAATCACTTTCCTATTCGCAATCTCTATGTTCATAGGGTATTCTAACTCGTCCTTAGGTAATTTTAAGTTCTTAGCAAAGTCATCGGATATAAATGAGCAAGTAGCACCCGAATCAAATAATACATATGCATTAACATTATTGATCGGAATGGTTACTGTCACCACATCACGTGACTGCACAGCATCCTACACTATCATGTTGAAAGTTCTGGCAATAGGTCAATTGGTTGGAGTCGATCCCATAATCGTTAAAGCATTTCAACCACTGTTTCCTCTGTTCCCTCCTGCTCCTGCCCCTCCTGATGCCTTCTTGGGATAGTCCCTTGCCAGATGGTCCTTAGATCCACATGTGAAACAGGCGCCCTTTTTAGGGTTAGGGCAGTTAGGTGCTATGTGACTTTCCTGACCACAATTGTAGCAGACCCGTTTTCCTTTCATATAGACCCCCAGGTGATTCTTCTCGCAAGTCGGACAAGCTTCTACCATTTTCTTCTGGCTCCCTTGCTGATTCCCGATCGATATGTTGTCATTCCACCTTCTCTTCTGATTATTACCTCCTCCAGTGTTACTGCCACTCGCCTTGTTACCTTCTCCTTCACTCTTCTTCTTCTTCTGCTCTTGGTTGTACTTGGTCATAGCATCGCTCCCACCTTCAGCGATGATTGCCTTCTCCAATACTCCCATAAAATTGTTCAACTAGAACATTGACACTTTGCTATACAACCAGGGCTTCAGTCCCTGTTCAAACCTCCTAGCCTTCTTCTCATCGGTATGCACTTGATACGTGGCAAACCTAGCCAACTCATTAAATCTCGCTGCCTAGTCTGGTACCGACATATTACGCTGCTTTAGCTCCAGAAACTGAACCTCCATCTGGTTCTGTGAGCTCGTCGGGAAGTACATCTCGAAAAACATTTCTTTAAACCTTTCCTAGGTTATCACGCTCTGTCCTCCCCTGACTTTTTTTGCCTGCCACCAATAGCTGGCCTCTGCCTTCAATATAAACGTTGCGTAAGCGGTCTTCTGATCCTCGCTGACCCTAGCGACGTCGAAAACCTTCTCCATTTCCATAACCCAAGTCTGTGCCTCGATTGGGTTCATAGAACCCTTGAACTCTAGCGGTCCCACCGCCTTGAAGTCCTTGAACATCGTGTTCGGTGGAGCTTGCTGCTGGTTGGCCATTGCTCCAGTCAATAAGTTCACCGACTGCTGAACGTCATTGTTATTCATTAACCCTTCTTAGGCTGGTTGACGAATTGGACGTCTTTTGGGCGACATATTTCTGTTAAGATATACGCTTATTAGATCTTTACTTAATTCTTTAAATATTTAAGACTCAACTTAAATACTTAAAGATAATTATTTGACACAAATCATCTCAAATAAACTTTGATATTTTATTCAATCAAAAGTTTTAGACAAAACAAGATAGCATCACTGCTATTTACATCAACTATCCCGAGATAAAGAATCTTCAGGATTTAAATCATCATCATATTCCATTGTTTATGACCACATCAAAATTTGCATAATTAACTACCATAGAAATATTAACATAATCAAACTATTCCTATCACGGACTACTCAGGCGTCGAACAACTTTTCTGCACTCTTCTTCCATAATGCGGAACATCGTCCTACGGTCCAGCATATACCAAGGTAACTCCTCGAACTGAACCGAATAATAGAACACCCAATTTTGGGCTCTATCAATCGTTTTCTGGAACGTATAATCCGTCTCCTCAATCTTAGCCTTCTTTGCCCGATCGTCATCCTTGGCAATATCTGCACGTCGTGAAGCACTCATCCAAGCGTCCTCTGCTCTAGCACGCTTCACTAATTCCTCTTCCAAATCATTCTTCAGCTTCTCTATCTCAGTTGTCTTCTGCTCATTTTGGCTCTTCTCATGAACCAACTCCCACTCTACGTCTCCAAGACGTGTATCATAAGTCTCGATCTCGCCATCTTTCTGCTCGATGGTAGTCCGATGTGCAACTGTCTGCTCCTTTAGCTCCCGAATGGTATCCTGTAACTCTATGTTACGGTCATACAGCTCGTCGTACATCTCGGCACTGATAGAGTTTGGTGGAAACTCATAAGGGTCCTCATCTTCCTCCTCTGCTGCCTCAACCTCAATCTCTTCAGAGTCCTCCTCTGAATCAAACACTAGCTCATGCTCCTGACCAACAACAGTGATAAAAGGAGATGGCTCTCTCCGAACCAACTGCTCCCAGACTATATAAATGTCTCGAGGCTCCTCCTCAATAGCCATTCAGGGTACAACCTCCCTAGGCTGACTAGATCCTCCAACATCTAACATCCTAACAATCAAAATTTTAAGTCTTAGTTATTACGTGATTCTAATCGGTACTCGCACAAGTACATAAATAAACACGTAAGCACATAAAGTCTTTTATTATCTTTCTTAGAACTCAATAAGAGTTTATTACCACTATGTTATTGATCTCCTAAAGGCTACTACCCTAAGGTTGTTCCCCCACCTAAGGTTCATAACCTACGGCTTTGATACCAACTTGTGACACCCCCAAATTCGGGTACTTCAATTTCCACGGGATTTGGTGTTTACTGTACAAATATCACATATCTATCTACCCATAATAAATGCGAAAACATAATTAAATAGAAATCCTCCCCTTAAGGGGTTACAACATCTAAATAAATGAATCCTAGGTCATCTAACCTTAATACATCAAGCGCAGAACATAAATAAATAAATAAGTCTTAAACATCACAACATAAGTCTTAACAAAACATCATAGTCTGAAAACAACATATTCTCAAATAATTAACAAGTCTGCTTCACTTGTTAGCTTTGCCCTTGCCTTTACTAGTAGAAGGCTCATCAATTCTTTCGTTCTTAACTGCAATGTTATTATGCAGGAGTGAGCATGATTGTCCACAAGTATAATAATATAACAGTAATAATAACATGCGAGTAAATCAAAGAGTTCTGAATAATAGAAAGCTCGGCTTTTGAAACAAGAATGAATAACAAGAATCAAAAATATATCTGAGGGTCATAAGACCATGAACTATGTCCCAGGTTGTCAAGTATTTCTACTTTAAATCTTTAACAGTCATAAAATTATATGGACTCTATTACTCGTACTTAGGGGGATCAGCCCTTAGTACCATGAATGTGCACATCATCTCAACACTAACGCGTAAATAATCCCCTATAAAAGGGTTGTTCATCTCAGTTTGACGTCAGAGTCCGCACCAAAGGAAGTTTGGTTCAGATAAGCTTAATAATAGTTCTAGAATTTAGAACGTTCATCAACTATGGACTAGTTGAATCAATAAGGGTTCGTTAGTCTTACAAGGTTCAACAATAATCTTATAATCAATCGAATAATAAATCTCAAGAATATACAATTGAATAAGTATTGTATAACTAAAGTATTACTTGAAAGGAAATATACATCTCATATGAAATCTTGGACTTGAATAAATAAGAATAAGAACTTGCTAGATACAGAAACATAAGTCTAGAACTTGCTCAATGAATAACTTTGAGTTTAGAAACTTTCTCAACAATAGTAAATTAGGAATAGAATACTTGCTCAATTTAAAGCGTGTAATTAGAAAACTTGTCTCGTGCACAAGCTACAATTATAATTCTCGTTCCTCAATTAACCCTACATATCATTACATTCATAATACTTATTAATTCTAAGTCTGATCGAATCACAAACATCAGTCCTGAACGCGTTATTAGACTTTACGAATAACGGGTTTAAATCACGTATTTAACTTATCAATTAATCACGTAAAATAAGTAAATAAACTATTTTAACATCTCAATATATATTTAATATGTCATCATATTCATTACATTAGGTTTTAAACTACTTTTCTGGACTTGAACGCTTAAGTAACATTTTCTGGGCAAACTGCACACCGGCGCAGGCGCGCCCATTTTGGCCTTACTCATGGCGCAGCAGCGCCACATGGCGTAGGTGCACTCCAATTATGCCTTGGAGCGGAGCGGCCGCGCCACTGCGCAGACAGAGTTACTGCAGTTCACAAAAAACACAGAGAAAAGCCAAATAAATGCCAAATTAAACTAACACAACAAATTATAACATTACCCATGAGTTATAAACTCAACAGAAACATCATATAATGTTTCTAGCATGTTTTTAACAATTTAGATCACATAATTACTCCAATTAGAACACCTAATTTACTGTTTTTGTTATTTTTCAAAGTTTCGAGAAAAATCATGAAATTCATCATTACAGATTCGTTATAACACCGAATATGTCCGTTTGAATTTAGTTTTGTTTGTTTTAACATGCACAATCATAATCGACCTTCCATTTCAAGTTAAATAAACAATTAAAGCATGCAAATTCGTATATAAGGGCCATATTCATACTTTTCATACTCTTAACTTTCAAATCTCTAATAAAAGCATAATTACATAGTTTTGATTGTTTTAAAACATACATAAATGATAGACAACATGTTATGAACATATATTAACACATGTGTAATCATATAATCAACCATCATCAATAATTTTCATTTACAGAGAACTTTTAAAAACTTACGTTAATGGAAAACTTAAGAACATGAAATACAAAAACATAGATAAGGGATTACCCTTGCTTGTCTGTTTAGATGATGATAGAGACTTCCTTACTTCTTCAATTCTCCTTCAAACTTTAATCTTTCTCTCAAACTTTCTCTCTAAGTTCTTTTTGTGTTTTCTTCTCAGATAAATATAGAAACTCTAACTTAACTAATATAACATATAAGGGTCTGATAATATACGTATAGTTAATACATGATAGCTTAGTGGGTTGTCAGTTAACTCCTACCATATATTTAACTGCTCCCACTCCCTAAGGCCTTGTTTGTTTGTTCTCCTTAATTCCACCTTTCCCATTATTTTAATTAAAGTGTTATTATATAGTTTAATTGTCACACTTTAATTAATCAAATAATCTTATTTAATTCAATTAAAAAAAATATAATATTTCACATTAAATCACATCATCACATAATTAAAATTCTCATTTATTAATTATGTCAAATCATTAAATCTCTAATTAATTATTAAGTTAATTAGAATAACATTATACTTATTAAATAATTCAATTAATTAAATAAACTCAATTAAATTCATACTTTGAATTATAAAAATTCTCCACATTAATTTAATCAATATAACACATATAATTAAATTAATCTACCACAATTCCATCAAATAATTATTTAACTCAATAAATAAACCTCAAATATTTATTTAACTCAATAAATGAATCGTTAAAAATATTTATTTAATTCAATAAATATTTAAATTAAATTATAAAATTTTCGTTTGTCACAGGTAAGAAGAAAGTTGGAAGTTGTAAGGTCGCGCTAACAATATGTATATGGTGAGAAGGTGATTCTTCTCTCATTTGTATATTGGATAGTAGGATGTACTAAGATAGGTGCGAGTTCTTAAAACTCATATTTATGAAAAGTTTGTGACTCATAATTATATGCTATGTTTCTGAGCCTCTAAGCGTATGGAAAGTCATTGATTTGTTCATGGATTACATATTGCGAAGATAAGTTCTTAAACACATATGGTTGTGGAAAGTTCTTAAACACATAAAGTGTGGTAAGTTTATGAACTATACTAAGGTATAGGAATGTGGTAGACTAAAAATTTACTATTTTTAGTATAAGTAGCATTTAAGGTGCTAGAAGAAGTTAGGATTGTCGCAAGTATGACAATAAAGGAAGAAGAAAGAAGTAGAAAATTCCAAGTGTTCTAGCTATGCTAGATTTTGAAATTATTGACATCGTGCTAAAGTGTACATGTTTGAGAAAATAATATTGGTTCAAATTTTTGTGAACCAATTGATTTTAAGAGAACTATTCTTTATATGTCTAAGCTAATTGTTTCGGCTAGACAGAAATTGATTTGAAATATCAAAATGAATTTTATATTATCAGTGCATTTGATGCATAGATGGTAAAAAGATGGAGTTATCAATGCATTAAACCTAGTGTTGGATGTGATCGTAAGAACATTAACACACTATGGCAATATGTAGTATGACAAAGTCATAAACTGATGAAGTCCTCAACATACTGTAAATCAGTCCGGTATCATGACGTCATTAAACGTTTTGAATTATTGTGAAAGAGTTTAAAAGGAGTAGTCGATGTCAATTGATCTGACCAGACGAATGTTTCAAGTTGGTGTCCAATTTATTGGTATGATCTGAGCTATTTGATTTGGCTAGACAAATGGTATGTCATGTTTAAAGAAAATCAAGCTTTCTTAGAAAAGTTATACCAAGCAAAATTATTTTGGTGCAGAATCTGATAAATAAGTTTGAGGAGAACAAACCCCGAGATATGGGGATGGGCTGATCACCTAATTTACTGGAACAGGTGGTTTACCTTCTTTGTGATTGTAAACGTACTAGGTGAGTAAGGATGGTTTACGGTGAAATATTGTTAGACCTAGTAAGAGATCATGGTCTATAAGACCCCTCAGCAATGTATGAAATGTTTTAAAGGAATCCTTATATTCCTAAATATTCATTATACTTCATAATTCATTATAAATTGTGAAGGCTCTTGAATGTACGAAGGATGACAACTTCTTTAAAGAGAAGTTGAGAAAATGATATGCTAAAATTTTGAGGATGAAATTCTTTGAAGGATTGGTGAATGTGATATCCCGAGGGAGTGGAAGTATAGTTGTCATCATGTTTAACACATGATGATTAGGTTAGAAGAAAAATCCTTAGGAAAAAAAGGATGTTTATGAGTTAAGGAAGTAAGATTAAAATCTTTGGATGAGGTTGTAAGGATAACGCATCCGGGTATGGATGTGGTTTTAGAAATTTCAAGGATGAAATTTTTATAAGGGGGGAAGAATGTGACAACCCGAAAAATTAGATTGTCCAGAAATTTAGTTTAAAGAATTATTAATTAATAAAATGAATTTTTATTAGTTATATTCTATGTTATGTGTTTAAAGGTCATTCTATGACCTGGAAGATGCAAATGTGGTTAGGATTCTGGCTATGTGCTAGAATTAAATGATTTGAATTTTCAAGACGAAAATAAAAGTTTTCTGAGAAATTTTTGAAAAATCACTATTCATCTATTTCTGCTCGGGAATTATTTTTGAATTTCCAAGAAATGCGTAATTATAGGATTCTAAGACGAGATGGAATATTTAATAATATTTTAATTTTGGCTCGCGAAGTTTTCGCCTACGGACTTAAAACCCTAAGGGTTAGTGAAAGTGAAATTCTAAGAATAAATGATTAAGTGTAATAATAATGATTATTATACATAACGAATACGAGTATAATATTAGTTATTATACGAGTATGGTACGAAGATGAATACGACATATAATACGAATATCATACGAAGTATATACGAAGAGAATACGAGAATTATACAATAAGAATACGATAAGTCTTAATGAACTTTAACTATTGGACTTGGACTTTGTCAAGCCCAAATGGTGAATGATTAAGACCCAATGATTATTTAAATCAAGCCCAAGTTGAATTAATGTTAAGCCCAAACTAAGAACCGAACCAGTGGATAGAACCGATGGATTAACGGGTGGGTAAAACCCATAGGATAACCCATGTGGGCTACGGGGGCACATGGTAACACATGAGGGACACATGGTAGCACATGGTGGCATGTGGTAGCACATGGGCAAGACATGGTGGTTGAGGAGGTTTGCCTAAGGACCATTTTACCCTTGGTCTTGCAAATTCTATAAAAGAGAAGCTTTGTTAGTTCATTTGTGGTTTTGCAAAAATCACTAACTAGCATATGAGAGAGAGAAGAGCTTATAACAAGCAATCCAAGAAGTAAAGAAGCTATGCAAGATTTTTGTCAAGAACAAAAAGTCAAGAACTCAAGAACATCAAGAGGTATAAGTGTTAAACCTTGAATTTTAATCTTCCTTGAATATTTAAATTGATAGAGAAGTGATAATTGGGGAAGCATGTATTATACGAAGTGATAAGGTGGATATTAGTGGACTTTAAAACACTAATAACCAAGAACAAGTAAAACCATAATTGAATGGTTACGAATTTAATGAAGAAATGAGTTAAAACCTTGAAATGGTTGTTATTAAATAAGTTAAACCATAATTGAATGGTTAAGAAACTTAAAGAAGAAAGCCATTAAAACTTAGATGTTTATAATAGTTAGAATCATAGATGAATAACTAATGGATTGATTCCATGTGATTTGGAGTAAAAATCTCGAGTAACGAAGTTATGGCAAAAGTTACGAGATTAGACGTTAATCGTCGAAGTCATAAATTTTCCCGGAATGAAAGTCAAAAGTCACTGTTTAACTCGAAAACCTTGGTTTTTGATGGCATGCCATAGAATGAGGTATTTAAGACTTGCAGGAGCAAGAACGATAGAATTCGGACTTAAAACGAAGAAATAAGCGTCGAACGTTCATGAACGTTTAACGAAGGAGTTAAAATGGAAGAAATGGCAAATTTATCGCCAACAGATTCAGAAATTGAATCTGACTAGATAGAATCGTAGAATATGAGATATGTGAACTAATGGCTTTGGAACGAGCCAATTTTAAGTTATAATGATATCGTTATGAGCTCGAGAAGTTCAAAAGTTGGAACAAATTTTCTAAGGCACAGGGCTGGCTCCGCAGCGCCGCCCAGGCCTAAGAAGTTGGCACCACAGCGCCTAACCGGGTAAATTTCTCTGGGTGACTGGCGCTGTAGCGCCAGTTATGCGTTGGGAGGCGGCGCCGCAATGCCAATGTAGGAGTTTTGCTACAGTAAGTGGGGCGCCGCAGCGCGTCCCAAGTAAGGGAAAGCAGCACCGCAACGCTGGTGCAGGGGAAAACCCAAAAATGAGTTTTTAACTGCTCAATTCTTGGGGAACGAGTACGAAAAAATAGTGAACATATAATTCACATAATGTAATACTTAAGAAAATGATTTAAACCTTTAGTAAAGGTTTAACGGTAAAATGTAATGGGAGTTTAAAAGTCGAGGAATGTAAACGCAAAGGACGTAACCGATATTCGGGGACCGTATTCGCAGTGAAATGAACGTTTGGGATTGCTAGGGTTGTAATTCTATAGACATTGAGTGACGAGGGTGACTTATAACATTCCGATGTTATAATGTTGAAATGAAAGTTAAGTGTAAAGTGTATAGACGCTGTAAACACAACGTAGTTGCGATGAACGATCGGTCTAAGCATACGACAGACCGTATGGCTTAGACATTAAGAAATGATCATGAACGTAATGTTCATGTAATGAATCACTATTAAAAGTTATTAAAACCTTAAGTAAAAGTTGAGTGAAGGTTTAAAAGACGAATAACGGGAACACTGAATACCGTTTTAAGGTCTTTTGGATGTACATTTTACAAAAAAACTGGCAGGGTACATCTATAAAGTGGAGTTTGTCCATCTTGGAAATCAGATTCTAATCAATTTTGATCATGAATCTCACGATTTCTAGGCTCACATAGGGAAGCCAATAAACCTGCACAGCTCAAATATGGACAGAAATGTATATTTACATCCAAATATCGCAAGAACTAAGGATTCATCTGTAAATCCTGGCTCGCGTATAGCCGAAGCGTCTTGTTCCCACTAGATAGCGATCTAAGGGCCACGAGGTTGCTTTCATTAATGGAACTAGAAAAAATGCTAGATTTAAGTAAATCTCAGTCATTCTAGCTTCCCGGTTCTGTCTGAACCTATTTTGAACCGTTTGAAAGCTAGAGTTGGCGAGATTTAAAGAAATCTAGTTCGCCCGCAGAAATGTCAATGGCGATTCATATCAAATGAATATTTAAGCAACAATTTAATCACAATGAATAAAAGATATATATATATATATATAATTATATATATACGAAAGCTGTAAAGGGCGATGGGTTTTCACTCAGATGCCCTGACTGGAATGTAAATACATATATATATATATGTATTTATAAAAGCTGTAAAAATCCATGGAGTAATCCAGGCTTGACATAATGGAAATATATATATCTATAAGTGGTAAAGGGCGGTGGGTTTTCACTCCGAAGTCCGAACTGGAATGAAAATATATATATATATATATATATATATATATATATATTTATAAAAGCTGTAAAAAGCCACGGAGTAATCCAGGCTGGACAGAATTGAAATATATATATATAAAAGCTGTAAAATATCACGGAGTAATCCAGGCTTGACGAAATATAAATATATATATATATAAACTATAAAGGGCGACGGACATTCTATCCTTTGCCCGGACAGAAAATGTAAGTATATATATATTTATAAAACTACTAAAAAGGCCACAGAATGATCCAGGCCAAACTGGAATATAAATATTAATATATATAGTTAATATATATATATATATATATATATATTAAAGCATTAAAAAGGCCACGAAGTATAAATCCAAGCCTAAGTAAGTCAGAAAAACGTATATATATATATATAGTTATATATATAAAAGCAGTAAACTACCTCGGATTTGACATCCGGGCTTGACAGAATTGAAACGTTAGTATATATATAGTTAAATATAGACAAAAAATAGTCAAATCGGGACTAGAAAGATAACCCAGTCCGATGAAGGGTGCATATATGTGTATATATATATATATATATAAAAGTTGTTAAAAGTGACGGATCGTCAATCCGAGTTGTAGAAATGCCAGAAAATGCATTTATGTACTAAAATGTACAAAAAGTAAGCAACAACGGCCACAGAACTGAGTTTCGGGCATATTCAGAAAGTGAAACTTAACGTGCAAGTGTATAGAAGTGCAATGAAGTAATATAAACTTTCTGATCGTATAAATACTCACAATGGACTGCTACACATACTTTTTGCCAAATCGTAGGCTTTAAACGTTCGTTTCTACCTGTTAATTTTTGATATGTGGTAGTATGTGGGTATATCTACGTGTTAGAGTGAAAAACTTTGGGTTTGGAGGATAAGAATATGGCTGAGAAACGAAACGGGCAGAGGTTCAAAGCGTTTTTCGATTATGAAATGAGCTGGGGGTCACCTCATATATATAGACCCGAGAGAAGCAGCTCTACCTGTGGTAGCCGCAAGTAGAGGTGCGGCTCCACGTGGCGGGGCCCACGTGGTGGGTCTCATTGCATCAACGTACGTGCACTTTGAGCAACACGAGGTCAGATTTGAAACTTTCTAACTTTTGATCGGAGCGTCCGCTTGAGGCATGCGATACCTTTCCGGAAAGCCCTCACAGAGAGTATCGCAATGATATGGGAGTAAACCTTTTTTGAGTCCAAAAAGACGGGTTCATAACTGGGTCTTTGATTCCTTGCAGTTTATTCGTTGAGCTGTCTTGCGCTGTTTCCACTTGGGATCATTGTTACGGTTCTTTCTGACCTTGGTGGCATCAATTCAGCTTGAGTTTGACCGAAACAGCTTCAAGTTGGTGAAATAACTATTTTGCCCCTCCCAGGGTTGCCTTCAATGCTGGTATGGCCTTCGACTGACTTCCTGGGGTTGTTTCCAAGGTTTGGATCCCAGTTGATTCTGTTTGTCCTCAAGGTTGTCTCTGATGCTGACTTAATCCTTCCAAGTTTTCCTCTGGAGATGTTATGAGGTTCTAGGATTGTTTTTGAAGTTGACCTGACCTCCCGGGTTGAGACCGGGGCTGATCTGTACCTCTCGGGTTGAGACCAGGGCTGACCTATACCTCCGGGTTGAGACCGGGGCTGACCTGTACCTCCCGGGTTGAGACTGGGACTGACCTGTACCTCTCGGGTTAAGACTGGGGCTGACCTGTACCTCCCGGGTGGAGATCGGGGCTGACCTGTACCTCCTGGGTTGAGACCGGGGCTGACCTGTACCTCTCGGGTTGAGACCGGGGCTAACCTGTACTTCTCGGGTTGAGATCGGGGCTGACCTGTATCTCCCGACTTGAACCCGCGGCTGACCTGTACCTCCCGGGTTGAGACCGGGGCTGAACTGACATGAAACAACGATTTTACCCTCCTGTATGGTTAGTAACAGGAATGAAAAATTCGAGTGTCTGCTACAGGATTGAAGAAAATTTTGAGTGTCTATAAATTCCCCTCTTTATCATGTTCATGCAATGCAGTGGAATGAACAGTATAAAGATTGCTAGGCATTAGAAATATGATGAATGCAAATGCAATGTAATGCATTTCTTGATATCTGATGAATGTTAGACGCCTTTGAGGGGTTAGGGTTATCATTGAATGTTCACGTCATTCTCTACTGGGAATAACGTCATTCATGATAACCCTTGGGACAACACTGTCAGGCGGTTATTGGTAGGATATCACTGATAGGTTATCAGAGTTAGGCTATCACAGATTGTTATCGTCTATTTCTACTGGGAACGATGTTATCCGCGATGGACCTGTCGACTCTGATGGGGATAATATTATTGATGCTACCTTAGTTTGAGACCAATGGTTTCCTCTGTCTGTCAATACTCTCCGTAGTGCATATTTTCCTTCGGCTGATTCCGTTGTACATTTCTGAAGGCTCCTCTGCTGGGGACGTATCTCTGTTGCCGAGTTACCATAGTGGGTGCTTCCGATGTCTATCCTAACCATAATTTACACTGATAGTTTGCAACAGGGGGTTGAATCGTCAATCCTTCTTGGTGCTCCCTCTGAGGATGTGTATAACAGATTCCATCATCTGTCCTTTGTGGAGATAGATTGATATACTATTTTCGCCACTGGATCATTCCCGATGCTTCGCTGGAGTTGAGCCAACGGTTGAACTGTCACCGGTCTGTACCCAACGCTTCGTTGGAGTTGACCAACCGCAGAACTGTCACTGATCTGTACCCGACGCTTCGTTGGGGTTGTGCCAACGGCTGAGTTATCGTCGGTCAGTACCCGACGCTTCGCTGGGATTCTGCCAACGGCTAAACTATCATCGGTCAGTACCCGATGCTTCGCTAGGGTTGTGCTAACGGCTGAACTATCATCGGTCAATACCCGATGCTTCGTTGGGGTTGTGCTAACGGCTGAACTGTCATCGGTCAGGACCCGACGCTTCGCTGAGGTTGTGCCAATGGCTGAACTCTCATCGGTCAATACCCGACGCTTCGCTAGAGTTGATGTCAACTACTGAACTGTCACTGGTCAGTACCCGACGCTTCGCTGGGGTTGTGCCAATGGCTGAACTGTCACCAGTCTGTACCCAACTCTTCGCTGGGGTTGAGCCAACGATTGAGCTATCATCGGTCAGTACCCGACGCTTTGCTGGGGTTGATGCCAACGGCTGAACTGCCATCGGTCAGTACCCGACGTTTCGCTGGGGTTGAGCCAATGGTTGAACTGTCATTTGTCAGTACCCAACGCTTTTGCTGGGGTTGTGCTAGCGGCTGATCTGCCATCGGTCAGTACCCGACGCTTCGCTGGGGATGAGCCAACGGCTGAGCTGTCACCGGTCTGTACCCGACGCTTCGCTGGGGTTGTGCCAACGGCTAAACTATCATCGGTCAGTACTCGACGCTTTGCTGGGGTTGTGCCAACGGCTGAATTATCATCGGTCAATACCCGATGCTTTGAAAGTGGCAGTTTTTGGCAGTTTTGCATAATTTTTCAACAGTTTTCATCATTGGTCCCCGGATATCGCTTCAGGATGAATACCAATGGCTTTCATGAAGTTCCTCTTTCTGTCAGTAATCTGCTGCGTAAACGCAGGATTTCGGGACAAACCGCTCAATCGCGTATCGATTTTTTCTCAGATTTGACTTTTCAGCTCATATAAATTTCGTTTTAACTCGAACTGGACCGAGCCGGAGGGGGTGGGACCCACCCTAGGGAGCTGCAGGTAGAGGTGCAGCTTTCGCCGGTGGGGCCGCTCCCTCCTGCATTTTTATATTGGGAAGCAGCAGCGCTCATAAGTCATTTTCAATTTTTCGTTTCGGTAGAAATCTGATTTCCTCTTTCAGATCTACGGAGTTCGGGCAGAGTTTTTTAGATTCCGTCAGTGGCCACGCGTTCTGCACATCTTAGGTAACATTTATATCTTTTCTTTTAAAGTTTTGACCGTTAGAAGTATGTAAACCACATAGGGTGCTTTAGAACCCAATGTATCAAAAATGTATGCCTATATGACCTGCTAAAAATTTTCTGACTACATAAGTATGCATATTTTACTGCAATGCACATTTTGATGTAAGAAAATTCAGATTCTGAGACACTCAATTTTTGCTCTTTTTGATCAGTTTACTCATCCTTTTTGAGGCCTAGTGAGCCTGGATTTTCAACTAAAAGATGTCCATGGTAATTTGGCTACCATGTGAAGTTTATTTTTAATTTTTTTCATAAATATGAATTGTTCCTATTTTTGGGAAGGTGTGCTACTGAATGGCCACCTAGATATGCCTGTGTGAATGCGGACAGTCCATTTTACAAAGGAGACTCTGGCAAAAAAATTTCAAAAGCCCGAGCATTTAATAAACATGCAATTTTGACTCTACTGGGGATTTTTGACTGACCCACGCATGTTTTTAGGATTTAACTTTTGAAAAACATGCAGTTTTGACTCTACTGGGGATTTTTAATTAACCCAAGCATGTTTTAGGACTTAAAAATGCATAAAGTACTAATTTAAATTAATAAGTCATGGGTTTTAGGCTTACCACACCCTTTCTGAGGTGATTTGGAGACTTTGCCCCGGCTATGGACCGAGATAGACCTGGTAGTGTCAGCAGGGTCGTTTCAGGAATTAGGCAGAGGAGAGCTTCTGATGTTCCTCAGCCACGTCCAGCTCGGCCGCCTTATAGGTTAGCGGAGTCGATGATTTATCCGGCCCAGGATGAGCCGTCGGTTGATATAGATAATGAGGATGCTCCATTTGTTGCTCCCAATCCAAGCCAGGCCCCACGTGCAGAGCTTTCAGGCATTGTTGTGCCAACCCAGGATCTGCTGGGAGATTTAAGTCGTCATCCCTCGAGGTTCCTCCACGCCAAAGAGGTGACTAAAGCTTTTTCTATTTTTGAATTTTCTTTCTTCCTTTTTCCATTCTCGGGGCACAGGTTTTTGACATGGGTTAGTTTTTGATGCAGGTTCCTGGCTTTACGCAGCCTCGAGGAAACTGGTTTAATGTGCATTCTCTGTATCATACTCTAAACCAGGACTACAGGGATATTATTGACACCTGGGGCTTTCAGGCGTTCTTTTCTATTCTTCCCCGTCGTTGCCCCTGGGGTTTTATGAGGGCTTTATCTGAGCGCTGGTTCCACCAGACTCAATCTCTCCACTTGTTGGACTGTAAGGTGATGATGACCCCAATGGACTGGGGGTTCATCACCGGGATAGAGTTTGAGGGTGAGCCGGTGCCTGTCGTGGCTGACATTACATCCACTATCGTTCTGTCCCTGCTAGGAGTCCCTGCGACGGCGATCAAGGGTCGGACGATCCGATTTGGTCCCTTGAGCGTAGATGCCCAGAGTGGGGCTTTGCTTGAGCCTCTGCCTGATGATCAGAGGGTTAGGGATTACATCCTGCGGCGATTGTTTCTTGTGATTATCAGGGGTTGTTTTCTGGCGGACAACTCTGCGACGGTGTCCTTTGCCCTGGTCAGCGCCACTCGACATGTAGAGCGCCTCAGTAACTTTGATTGGGGTACCTACACCTTTTCCTATTTTCTTCGAGGTATGCGCATGCGCTCGGAAGGTGTGATGGAGACTTGGCTAGGGTTCTACCCATTTCTACTGGTGAGTACATCTTTCTTGTACCTTTTTGATTTCTGCATTTACATTTATCAGTCTTGGTCACTGTGGACTTTTGATATTTACAAGGCCAGTTCTGGGCATATGAGAGGCTTCCTTGCCTTTGTCCCGCTACCACTTTTGGCTTGGATACTTATCCCCGGGGACGACGTTGGCACCACTCCACTCTGACGGAGGTCCCCGTGGCTGAGGGATTCACCCACTCCCTCCTACAGCTTGAGCTTTTGACAGCCGGATCGATCTCGTGGGTACCGTATACCTCAAACTTTTTGACAGTCGGGTTTGAGGGCGATTTCCCCACTGGTCAGGAGTTTGCATTGTCGACCCGCAGAGTCCTATTTTTGACAAAGGGAGGTTGAGAGCTCTATTTAGGAGAGCGTGTTATCAGGAGCATCACGGGGCAAATTCGCATTCCCATTATTCCTCCTGCTTGGCATCATTGGCCACTAGTTCATCCACTCACAGACATTTCGATGGAGGGCGTAAATGGCTTTACCCTGTCAGAGGGTCCATACAGCCAGGAGGCATTCAGCAGCTGGTGGAGTCCTCACACTATTGAAGCTCAGAGCCACCCAATTTATGGCAGATATGGTGTTGGGGTCTGTGATCATGTCAGACTGGATAGCTTGCCTAAGGGAGACTACTCACTTGGACCAGATTACAGGACTGACCCAGCAGTTGGAGAGAGCTCATTTGTTCATCAGGCATCTTGGCCGAGATCTATCAGAGGCATCTTCTTTTGATCCATCCAGCTCCGGAGCGGGCCTTTCCACAGGTCCATTTTCCAACAGTTATACAGGGGCTAATCCTCCCTTGTACCGCCTTGACATTCCTGATGGTCGAGACTTTTTGTCCACGAAGGAGATGGAGCAGGTTAACCACCTGAGTGTAGACATTCTTGACCTTTTTGGATAGTTATTGTAGCTATATCTTTTGATAGGCCACTGTGTGGTTATTGGGCGGCTGTGCCCCATTTTGATAGGCCACTGTTAGTAGTTGGGGGGTTGTGCCCCATATCCCTGTACTTTTTATTTTGCACTTTTACTATCAGACAGATATGATGCTTGCAGTAGATAGATTATTGTATATATGCATGATATTTCCTATCTATCTCATCATATTTATCATTTCATTATGCATGTATTATGTCATGGGTATGCATTTAGACAGATGAGTTCAGATTTGACCCCTAGATGGTCTTGTGATACGGTGATACAGATGTCGCCGTCCACCGTCAGCCGTATTGAGCATTCTCCACCGTCCTCGGTGGCATCTTCATTGCAGTCATGGTATGACAGTCTGCCCCTCACAACCAGAGGGACAATAGACCAGATGCTAGGGCATTCTCTAGCCCTTTTAGCTTTCCAGGTTTTTTATGGGTTTGTGGATGGCATCTTATCATGCTGGATACCTAATCGACAGGTTTTCCGTTTTGGGCTCCATGAGTTGACTCCTATCTTAGAGTAGTATGAGCGTCTCATACAACCATCAGTGACATGCGGAGACCATTTATGACTATGTTGCGTCTGAGACGCCGGGTTATCACTAAGGAGATTATTGCAAGACATGTGATATCCATAGACTTTCTGATCGATCGCTTCGGCCGGCTAGACAGCAACGAGCGACATTCTGGGGATTTTATCATTTCGATAGATAAGTGGCAGCTCGCCCGTGTAGACATCTTGTTGATGTGCATTGCAGCCTATGTTTATATGCCACTACACTTGGACCACTTGGACGTCGGATTGATGGTCGTGGTTCGGGCCCTTAGACAGGGTTGCACCATCCTGCCGATGATATTGGCTGAGACACTGAGGTCAGCTACCTATTACCGTACCCATCTAGAGGGGTTTTTCAGAGGTAGCTCTGTCTTGTTGTACGTGTGTTTCATGTCCCACTTGCGCCCGATTGGGTTCTTCAGACACTAGGGGTATTACTTCTCCCACAAGATAGCTACATCCTACTTATTTCAGCCAGCAGAGTGTTCAAATGTAGAGACATGGTCAGCTTTTCTATCAGATATTGAGCATTCTTTTTCAATTTTGCCATGCTCAGGGCTAGTCTCCCCTTATAGCTTCATCACTCATGTATCTGGCATGGACTACCTGCCCCTAACGGGATTGAGGGGAGTGACCACTTACCATCCTCTGGCAGTTATGGGTTAGTTCAATCAGTTCCAGAGCCTGCACCAGTTTGAGGGGGCTATTGATCAGTGGATGTCAGCTTCTTCTATGTTGTCAGCCGACCTGGTCAGGATTTATGAGTGTTGGACTCATAGGGAGAGGGCTGATTTCTCTACTAGCCATCCGGATCGTTTTCCAGAGTATTCGGCATTGTTAGAGACTGATATAGCATCAACTGCATTCATCTAGTCAACTCCGGTTGTAGATTCAGATGAAGAGGAGCCTATGGAGGATCCTGATTCTCCTACGGAGGATGATTTATTCATGGATCTGATTGCAGCCTTAGTTAGTGACCCGCTGATCATTCCTGTCGGGACAGATCTAGCTTTGGTAGATTCACTAGCTAGGATGACCTTCGAGAGAGATCAGACTAGGGCGCTGATGTTGACTGCCCTGTCTAGCAGAGATATAGCTTTTGCTAATAGAGATGAGGCTCGAGCCACTCAGGACACAACATTAGTCGAGAGAGATCCAATAATGCCATGTTCTTAATATCTTCTTGGCCACTCTTGACGTGGTCATCGCAATCAGCTTTGAGAGAGATCCAATAATGTCATGTTCTTAATATCTTCTTGGACAACAGATGACCACTCATGTGTGGACCACAGACTCCACCATGGATTTCATCCATCAATCTCGGGACTTGCTCTTTATCAAGGCATCTTAAGAGCCCTATTCCAGCATCCCTTTTGTAAAGTGCGTCTCTGCTCAGATAGAACTTCATAGCCATCTTGTGAATCCGCTTTTGTTCAGAGTGGCTTGCTCCAGCGGGTGTAAATCCATCTCAGAGATATTCCTTAATGTCTTGATACCAAGGCTGTTTGATAGTAGGTATTTCATGTGATAACCCGAAAATGTAAAATCTTGAATGATTAGAATAAAGGTTAAAGAATAAAACCTAGATGAGAATTTGAGAATTTATTTAAAATTTTTAAATAAAATCTATATGGTTTCCTATTTAATGAGAATAGAGAAAGTATGGGTTATAAAATTCGAAACCCTAGAAATGAATTAATATGTACTTGAAGAAATATCAAGGATAAGGTATTACGATACCTATAAATTGGATGTGAACTGAATGGTCTAAAGAAATGTTATAATGATGCATGTGGAAATTTTATTAAGGGAATAAAAAATTCACATGAAGAAATACTATGAGGTTAAACAAAGATGAGTATATGTTTAGAAATATTAAATATATACATATATATATACTTAGTAAGGTGTTATATATTTTAGCAAGAGCAATGATGAATTAAGTTAAAGATATGAGAATCAAGTGAAGACTATGTTAATAATTAGCATAGCTTGAATGTTGGCCTTGACTAGCAAATAAGAAGATGAATAAGCATAGAGCTATTATCTAATATAATTAGCAATAAAAATGGAGTGAGTTAAAACTCAAAATTTGAGTTAGAGATAGAATTTTGAAGCACGGACTACTCGGTTGTGTACAGAACGTCAAGTTTAGTCAGAAAGGACAATAAACAAAAAATGTGAAATAGTTGACTTTTTGGACAAAGTCAACAGTTGACTTTTATGGAGAAAAGTCAAAATTGGAGTTAGAAGTGAAATATGTGATGATTTATATGAATTATGTATATGATTAAATAAATATGCATTATATAATGTGGATACATTTATTTGTATATAAAGAGAATTAAGAATAAAGTTATGTTGCCTAATATATATATTAGGTATATTAATTAAATAACCTAATGGGTTATATTATGGGAGAATGTTAGTATATAAAAATATATACTAACCCTAAGAGATTTATTTTATATATCTCAAATAATTAATTTTAAAGCCTAATTAAACAAAGTCTAGTTGGGTTATGAAATTAAAAAGGCATAAGTAAGGAATTTATGATCAAATATAAGAAAAAAAACCCTAATTTAATGATTAAGGTAGGATATAATTAAGAGTGTTGGACCATGATAATATTCATAGCCCAAGGAAGTAATTAGAAAGCCCAACACATTAGATAAGGTGGCCCAACTAAGCCATCAAGTGTAGGGAATTATTGAACCCTAATGACATATTAGATTTATTTGAATATGGTAAGTGTAATTGGGTTATGTAAATAAATTAATATTATTGAGAAATAATAATATGAAAATATCAATAATAATGAGCATTAGTTCAAGAAATAATAAATTTAGTGGGCTACGGAGAGTAATTGATTCAAACAAGCCCACTTATTTTAATTAAGCCTGTGACTTGTAGATAAATTGATTTAAGGGCAATTAAATTATTAAACTAGCCCAATATTATGTATGAAGCAATATAGTGATGGCCCAATTTAATTATGGGAGGAAGCCCAAGCTTATATTAACTAGTAAGCAAAATAAGTAATATTGCAAGTCCAATATAAATTTATTTGGAAGCCCAAAAGATTAAATGAGTAACCCAAACTAAGCCCAACAAGTGTAGGACTTTTTGGGACATTTGATTTAGTAAAATGGAGCATTAAAAATTGAACCAAATGGGGAGGAAAGGCCCAAAATTTCGGCCCAAGAAGGAGAAAGGAAGAGAGCATGTGGGTTAAATTATTTTACTTCACAAGTTGGTTTAACTCACCTTACATTCTTCAATCATGATATATCTTTATTGTATTTAAACTTGCTGGGTAAAGTAGTTGCTCACTCTTGCTATATCATGATAACACATTTTAGATTAAGACGAATGTTCCAGGATTAAAGATAGAGACACAAGCAAATGACAAGATTAGAGTGTTATGCAAAATAACTTTTTAGTTATCTTATGTAAACTTTTTGTAATGTTGAAGGTATATATTCAGTTAAGGTTAATAAACCTAGGAAAATGTTATAGAATCATGTGAAATAAACAAATGTTTATTAGTTCTGCATTAGATGATAAAATATGTATGATAATGAAGTACTGCAATGTACTAGATCCGAGGTTCTAGGGACCTGGATTTGGGGGCGTCACAGGTTAGTATCAGAGCTGTAGGTTATAAACCTTAGGTAGGGTTACCTTAGGCTATAACCGCAGAGATGAGGATAAGGAATAAACTCAAATAGAGTTTAAGTGATAGGAGATGAATTCAGGAAATTTATCGTGAAGATAAGAAGATGATAAATAAGATTCAAAGAAGAATCTTGAAGAATTATAAGATAAGAATCTGGAGTTACCTGACTCCAATAGTAAAGATGAAAAGTGATAATAAATAGACAAAGTCTATATGATGAAAAGTGTAAAATCATAATATAATATGATTAAGGAGAAAGAAGATCGTAAAATAAAACGATCATGAGATAGAAAATAATCGTAATATAACATGATTGTAAGATACGATCACAACATGATCTGATGAGGTCCTATGAGGACAGAAAATTAATCTATTGATTGAAGACTTTATAGCAGAATTGTTATACGAATATGGTACTATGAAATAGTACGAGTTAAACTCAAAAGAGTTAAAAAGGATGATACGGATTAAATGAAATTCGTATTGAGCAAAAGGGAGACTAAGATTATGTGGGATTTCAATTGAGAACTCATATTAGCAGCTAAGTTGTATGGTTCTTTGTATGGGCGAGGAATTTATGCTTGGTTTTAGAACCACTTAGCTTCATATATTGATATAGTGGTTGAGTTGAACAATTCATTGTATGGGCAGAGAGCTGTCTTTGGTCTAACAAACCGCTTAGCTTCCTGTATTGATTAGTGACTGAGTTGACCAATTCCATGTATGGGCAGGGGATTGTGTTTGGTTCGACAACCACTTAGCTTCTTATATTGATAATCATTGAAACGTTGCTGTCGCGCTATTCGCTATATGTATGTTGAGAAGGTGATTCTTTTCTCATGTGTATGACGAATAGGTAGAGAATATAAGAATATGCGCGAGTTCTTGGAACTTATACTTATGGTAAGTTCGTGACTCATAATTGTATGGTATGTTTTTGAACCCCTAAGCGTATGGACAGTTCCTGATTGGTTCTTGAACTACGTATTGCTAGGACAAGTTCCTAAACTCATATTACTGTGGAAAGTTCCTGAACTCATAACGTGTGGTATGTTTGATGAACTATACTGGGGTATAAAAAAGTGATGGATGAAGAATGAAGGATTATTAAATTCTAATGGTGATAGAATAGATAGAATGATTAAGCAATTGATCATTAGAGGAATTGAAGTTGATGATGGAAGCATAGGTATTCCAAATCTTCTAGCTATGCTGGACTTCAAATTTTTGACATCAAGCTAAATTCGCACTGATGTGCCTTTCGAAATAAAATGAATTTTTGTTATCAGCAACACATGGTTACAATTGTGTAGAAGTGGGCTTCGTACCACTAACACGTCGTTACCAGTTACGGCATGATAACATCAAAAATAAATTTTTCAACGATTTTGAGTTGTTTAAAGAAGAGTCTACGCTAATTATTTCGGCTAGACAAAAATAATTTTGAGATGTCAAAATATATTTTATATATCATCAATGCATCATGGGACCTGATGTAGAAATGATAAAAATGATGGAGTTATCAATACAGAATTACCTAGTGTTGGATGTGATCTAAGGATCGTCAGGCCACTATGGTATAATGTAGTATGACAAAGTCATAAAATGACGAAATCCTTAAATAGACTGTAAATACAGTGCGGTATCATGACGTCATAAAATGATTTTCTGAATTTTAAAAGAAAAGTTAAGTGCCAATTAAATTTGGTCAGACACATGTTTTGATTGATATTCGAATTATTGGTATACGTCTAAGCTAATTGATTCAGCTAGACAAATGTTTATGAAGATTCAAGTATCTCTTTAAAAATTTATCCTGAACTAAATTATTTTGGGACGGACTCTGATGTTAAAACTGAGGTGAACAACCCCAAAAAATGAGGATATACTGGTTGGATGATATATTCCAATCCTTGAACGCATACAGCCGTTCTGAGAACTAAGGTACAATAGATTGATCACCTAACGTACCCGTATCGGTAATTTACCTTCTTCGTGATTGTAAACATACCAAGTGCAACATGGTTAATAGATTTGGTTACAGTGAATACCGTTAAACTTGAGAGTTCACGGTCTATATGACTCCTTAGCCTGATATGAAAAGTTTAACTCCTTAGAGAGAAGTCATGGAAGAATGTGATGGTAGCAGAGCTCCTCATAGAAGGAAGCAATATGTACTCATTAAATTGAGCATGAAATCATGTAAAGGTTAACTTGAAAATTTAGTTTTGATTAATAAAAGGAGTAGAAATTAGTATACTGTAATTTCGAGGATGAAATTCTTAGAAGAATGGGTGACTGTGATAACCCGAAAATGTAAAATCTTGAATGATTAGAATAAAGGTTAAAGAATAAAACCTAAATGAGAATTTGAGGATTTATTTAAAAATTTTAAATAAAATCTATATGGTTTCCTATTTGAATGAGAATAGAGAAAATATGGGTTATAAAATTCCAAACCCTAGAAATGAATTAATATGTACTTGAAGAAATATTAAGGATAAAGTATTACGATACCTATAAATTGGATGAGAACTGAATGGTCTAAAGAAATGTTATAATGATGCATGTGAAAAAAATTTTAAGGGAATAAAAAATTTATATGAAGAGATACTATGAGGTTAAACGAAGATGAGTATATGTATAAAATATATATATATATATATATACTTAGTAAGGTGCTATATATTTTAGCAAGAGGAATGATGAATTAAGTTAAGGATATGAGAATCAAGTGAAGACTATGTTAGTAATTAACATAGCTTGAATGTTGGCCTTGACTGATAAATAAGAAGATGAATAAGCATAAAGCTAATAGCTAATATGATTAGCAATAAAAATGGAGTAAGTTAAAACTCAAAATTTGAGTTAGAGATAGAATTTTGAAGCACGGACTGCTCGATTGTGTCCAGAACGTCAAGTTTAGTCAGAAAAAATAATAAACACAAAATGTGTAATGGTTGACTTTTTGGACAAAGTCAACATTTGACTTTTATGTAGAAAAGTCAAAATTAGAGTTAGGAGTGAAATATGTGATGATTTATATGAATTATGTATATGATTAAATAAATATACATTATATAATGTGGATACATTTATTTGTATATAAAACAGAATTAAGAATAAAGTTATGTTGCCTAATATATATATTAGGTATATTAATTAAATAGCCTAATGGGTTATAGTATGGGAGAATGTTAGTATATAAAAATATATACTAACCCTAAGAGATTTATTTTATATATCTCAAATAATTAATTTTAAAGCCTAATTAAATCAAGTCTAGTTGGGTTATGAAATTAAAAAGGCATGAGTAAAGAATTTATGATCAAATATGGGAAGAAAATCCTAATTTTATGATTAGGGTAGAATATAATTAAGAGTGTTAGACCGTGATAATATTCATAGCCCAAGGAAGTAATTAGAGAGCCCGACACATTAGATAAGGTGGCCCAACTAAGCCATCAAGTGTAGAAAATTATTGAACCCTAATGGCATATTCAATTTATTTGAATATGATAAGTGTAATTGGGTTATGTAAATGAATTAATATTATTGAGGAATAATAATATGGAAATATCAATAATAATGAGCATTAGTTCAAAAAATAATAAATTTAGTGGGCTAAGGAGGGTAATTGATTTAAACAAGCCCACTTATTTTAATTAAGCCTGTGACTTGTAGATAAATTAATTTAAGGGCAATTAAATCATTAAACTAGCCCAATATTATGTATGGAGCAATATAGTGATGACCCAATTTAATTATGGGAGGAAGCCCAAGCTTATTTTAACTAGTAAGCAAAATAAGTAATATTACAAGTTCAATAGAAATTTATTTGGAAGCCCAAAAGGTTAAATGAGTAACCAAAACTAAGCCCAACAAGTGTAGGACTTTTTGGGACATTTGATTTAGTAAAATGGAGCATTAAAAATTGGATTAATTACATATAAAGTACATTTTACTAAAATATTACAAAAAAAGTGCACAAACAATTACAAAAAGAGTGCATATGCAATATTTAATTACAAAAAGAGTGCAATCTTATCCCTTTTATTTAGTTGACTGATTTAATGAGTTATTGATAATGGCCCATGATTGTAGGAATTTAAATTTTATCTCTCTCATCAACCTCCATATTCTTATCTAACGAATCAATGGAGTAACCGCCTTCTTCTTCCTCTTCGGTCGTCGCCTTCTTCCTTCTCTTCCGCAGTCGCAGCCTTCTTCCTCACCTTCGCCCCCCGCCACTGCTCCACCGGCAGCCGCCCCACCCCCGCCCCCGCCCTCGCCCCACACCCTCTCCTTCCCCTTCCTCCGCCTCCCTTCTCCTCCCCCCGCCCAAGCCCCACCCCCTCCCTCCACCTCCCACCGCCATCCCCTCCTCCCGCCTCCCGCCCTTTCTCCTTCTCCAGCCCCCGCCCCACCCCCTCCCCTCCCTTCCCCTCCCCTTCCTCCATCTCCTCCCACCCCCCTTTCTCCTCCTCCCCCAAATTGATCCAAGGTGGCCGTCGGTGAAGGCCCCGCCACTGGCCACGGTAGAGGCCCCTCCACCACCCGTTGCTTCCCCTCCACCACCGGTCCATTCTTTAACTCCACCGGTAACCAAACCTTCATACGTTGGTAACCAAACAGTCATACCAAGGTAACCAAACCTTCATACCAAGGTAACCGAACCTTAATATGAAGGTTGCCTTGTTATGAAGGTTTGGTTACCTTGTTATGAAGGTTTGGTTACCTTGGTATGACTGTTTGGTTACCTTGGTATAAAGGTAACCAATTCAGTTTTATTAGGTTACCAATTTTATTTTGAATATGATGCAATTGGTAACCAAACTTCATGTAGTTGGTTACCAATTATTCATACCAAGGTAACCAAACCTTCATTCCAAGGTAACCGAACCTTAATATGAAGGTTTCCTTAATATGAAGGTTCGGTTACCTTGTTATGAAGGTTTGGTTACCTTGGTATGAAGGTAACCAATTCAGTTTTATTAGGTTACCAATTTATTTTGAATGTGATGCAGTTGGTAACCAAAATTCATGCATTTGGTTACCAAACCTTCCGATAAGGTAACCAATTCAATTTTATTTGGTTACCAATTTATTTTGAATGTGATGCAGTTGGTAACCAAACTTCATGCAGTTGGTTACCAAACCTTCCGATAAGGTAACCAATTCAATTTTATTTGATTACCAATTTTATTTTGAATGTGATGCAGTTAGTAACCAAAATTCGTATAAAGGTAACCATTTTAATTTTTGTGGGTAACCAAATCGTCAAAAAAAATTCAGAATAACAACTCCGGTGATATAGCCGTGGTGACGGCGGCGGCGATCTAGAGGCGGCGGGAGGCGGGGGAGGAGGATGATGAACAGTAACTCCTTCATAATTTTTTGTTTTTAATTTCCTCATTTTGATTTGAATTTTGAATTATGGATTTGAAATTGTTGTTAGATCCAAAAGATTTGAATTTGAATTATTAGTTATCCTTGATTTTAGGTTTCCTTATTTAATTTGAAATTGAATGGTTTGAATTTTTTGCACTTTTTTGTAATTATTTTGTGGATGCACTTTTTTTGTAATTACTTTGTAAAAGTTGTATAGTTTTGTAAAGGACTCTTAAAAATTAAACCAAATGGGGAGGAAAGGCCCAAAATTTCGGTCCAAGAAGGAGAAAGGAAGAGAGCATGTGGGTTAAATTATTTTACTTCACAAGTTGGTTTAACTCACCTTACACTCAACTTAGGTGTCCAATTATTATTTAACCAACAACTTTAGCCAATTGTGCAAGCAAAAGGTGGAGTGTAAGCAACACTTGTAATGATTAAGCAAGAGAAAGATAAGTGTTGGGAGATATAATAGATATATACAATGTATATCTACTAACATAATAAAAATACACCAACCAAGTTCATTTCATTCTCCTTCATATTTTATTCTTTTCACTTCCAAGCTACTTAGCAAAAGAAAAAGAAAATATATAAAGAGAGAGAGGGAGAGACCCATTTCGACAGCCACAAGAAGGGAAAATAGAGCTTGGATCTTCATGCATACTAAGCATCTAAGCTACTTTGGAAGAATAAGAAGAATAGCAAGAAGAACTAGGTAATGATTCTCAAAATTTTCAAGTTTAGATTACTTATTTTGTTAGATTTTGATGAAACAAGGAGCCTTATGTTTGATCTTTAAAATCTCTTCATCTATATGAGTATAAGTGTTTTATATGAGGATCAAAATATTTTTAAAGTTTAAAGTTAGATCAAAAGAGAGAAAATAGAGATTTGTACAAAATGGGTAAAGAAAAAGCTTATGCATGCATGCTCTATGTATTCTATGTTAGATTCCTGGGGATGCATGTTTTATATGGTTAATATCATGTTAGAATTCTATATTTTGAGTTTAATAAGTTAAACTTGTGGATTTGTACGAGTCCATATGAAAAAGTTTGAAAAAAGGAAGTTAGATGGATCTTTTTGGGAAATTTTTATTTAACTAGTGTGCTATAACATGTACATGTTGAAATCTACAAGTGATATTTAAGATTTTCTTTCTTGGTATGCTAGATACATGAGTTAAGGGCAAAACCCCTTTGGAATCACTCAAATATGTTTAAAAATGAGTAAATTATGAATTTAATTCCAAACTACCCAACTGTTGGAATCATGCTACTGATCAGCCATTTCTGGGCTATTTTCGGTAACCAAAACAGACTCAAATTGGGTGTTTGATATATGAAAATTGTATTTTGGGAAAATATGAATCCAACAATACCATTTGGACCTAATTCGGAGTTATAGATTTCCGTTTGTGAAGGTTTTAGTAAAGGACCCCAAATCTGAAAAACGAATCAATTGTTGTAAATATCCTTGCTGATCAGTCACTTTAACCCTGATTTATGGGATCTAGACAGACCAAAATTTGATGTTTGATAAATGGAAACTCTATTTCAGAAAGATACAAATCCAACGCCTCTGACGGAACCTAAATCCGAGTTGTAGATTTCGTTTTACAAGCGTTTCCGTAAAGGACCCCAAATCTAAAATTTGGCCAAAAATTATAGTAATAATAGAGATTGAATGGAAAATGAATAATGTTAATAAATAACTTTTAAAATCACTAGTGGGTTGGTAAACTAATTACATAGAAAGATAAATGTAATTAACTATTTAATTATTATTTAAATGATATTAAGTAATAATTAAGTAAAGTTAGTGTTAATAAAATAACTATTTATTATTTAATTAAGATTAAATAATAATTAAAGAATATTTAAGTAAGATTAAGTAATAATAAAGTAATTACTTACTTACATTGACATAAAAGTTATATAAATGATTATTTATTATTTAACTAACATTAAATAATAAATAAGAACAAGTAATAATTAATTATTCTTATATTAATAAGAAAGAATAATTAAAGATTTACTAAGTGAATTAATTATTTATTATTTAATAATAAATAAGGACGAATGTTAATTAATTATTCTTTAAATAATAATAAGGAATAATTAAAGACTAATAAAGTAACTAAATCAATTATTTATTATTCAAGGATAAAGAATTAATTAATTATTATTAAAAACAAATAATTATTTAATTATCCATTATTTAATTAATATTAAATAATGAGGAGTTATAATTGGTTATTATTTATTATTAAATAATAACTAAAGGTAATTAATTAATTACTATTTAATTAATATTAAATAGTAATCAAATGAAAAGGGAGTTAACAATTAAAGGAAATTTAAATAACTCCATAATTAAACAATTATAATAAATTGTTTAAAGATCTAATAAGTGTTTATCACCTAAGAAAAGCCTTATTAATTATTAAATCATTAATCTAAGATCAATTAAATAACGAATATTTCCCGACAACAAGAATATTCCACGACCAAACCAATATTTCCTGACAATAATGAATATTTTATAACCACTTGCTTATTTTGTAAACTTTGCGCATATTATCCATAACTTACCACATTTATCAAATCAACCCCTTACTATTTCAAAATAATATATAGAGAAAATTCAATTTTATTCATAAAAAGTTGGGGTCTTACAACCTCCCCTCCTTATTAAATTTTGTCCTCGAAATTGACGTGCGTACCTGGTATTTCAAAAATGTGAGGATACCTCGTTTTCATTTTCGATTCTAACTCCCAGGTCATTTCCTCAATAGCATGGTTTCTCCACAAAACTTTGACTTGTGGTATAACCTTTTAGCGTAAGACATGTTCTTTCTTATCCCAGATCTTGACAGGTACCTCCTCGTACGTTAAATCTTCTGCTATCTCGTCTGGTTCTAACTCAATAATGTGGTTTGGGTCTTTCACATATTTACGTAGCACGGATATGTGAAAAACATTATGAACACGAGACATGCTTGGAGGTAAGGCGAGTCTATAGGCCACAGTTCCTACTCGGTCAAGGATCTCAAGTAGACCAATGAATCGTGGGTTGAGCTTTCCTCTCTTCCTGAATCTCGTAACTCCATTCCATGGAGCGACACGTAACAATACATGATCTCCAACATTAAATTCCACGTCCTTTCGATGAAGGTCCGCATAACTCTTTTGTCGATCTTGTGCCGTTTGTATACGTTGTCGGATCATTTGAATCTTTTCCGTAGTCATACATACTAACTCCGGTCCCAATAATGTTGCTTCACCCACCTCATTCCAGTATACTGGAGAACGACACTTTCGTCCATACAACGCCTCGAATGGAGTCATGCCTATACTTGCCTGATAACTGTTATTGTAGGAGAATTCCACCAATGGTAAGTACTTATCCCAACTCTCTTTGAAGTCTAGAACACAGAGTCTCAATATATCTTTAAGAGTTTGAATAGTCCTTTTCGATTGCCCGTCCGTTTAAGGATGATATGCTGAACTGAATCGTAAATCTGTGACCATAGTTTTCTGCAAACTGACCCAAAATCGTGAAGTGAATATTGGGTCACGATCCTAAACTATGGATACTGACATGCCATGCAATCTCACAATCTCATTTACGTACATACGAGCAAGACGTTCCAGTGAATAAGTCTCTCGTATAGGCAAGAAATGAGCAGACTTGGTTAATCTATCGACAATAACCCAAATCGCATCTATGCCTTGAGAAACCTTGGGAAGACCCATAACAAAATCCATGGTAATGCGTTCCCACTTCCATTTTAGAATCTCAAGTGGGTGCAATGGACCCTTTGGCACTTGATGCTCCGCCTTGACACGTTGACACGTTAAACACCTCGAGATAAACTCCGCGATCTCTCTCTTCATATTGCTCCACCAAAATGTATGTCGAAGATCACGATACATTTTGGTACTCCCAAGATGGATTGAAAACGGTGTGTTGTGTGCCTCCATTATGATTCTATACTTCAAATCAGAATCGTTAGGAACACAAAGTCTGAAGTTGACTCAAAGTATTCCTTCTTCATCGATTCTTGCTTCTGGAATAGCACCTTCTTGCACTTTCTTCTTCATCTTCATCAGCTCCGAGTCTATAGCTTGAGCAGCTTTAACTTTATCAATCAAAGCTGGTTCTACGCGTATACTTGACATCATCACGTGGGTCCTCGGAGTCTTGAACTCTATCTCCATTCTTTGTAAGTCATAAAAAATGGGCCTTTGTGTTGACAACATCTCACTCGTTCCTGCATATGATCTTCTACTTAACGCATCAGCTACCACGTTCGCTTTTCCAGGATGGTATTAGATGGTATGGTCATAATCTTTGAACAGCTCAAGCCAACGTCGTTGTCGCATGTTGAGTTCCTTTTGAGTGAAGAAATATTTAAGGCTCTTATGATCTGTATAGATCTCCACTTTCTCCCCATACAGGTAGTGTCTCCAGATCTTCAACACGAAAACGACCACTGCCAACTCTAGGTCATGAGTAGGATAATTTCTCTCATATTCTTTGAGTTGCCGTGAGGCATAGGCTATGACTTTCTCATGTTGCATGAGAACACATCCTAACCCTTTGCCCGAAGCATCGCTGTAGATGACAAATCCATTCGAACCAGATGGTATTGTCAGAACAGGTGCTGAAATGAGTCTCCTCTTGAGCTCTTGGAAGCTCTTCTCGCATTTCTCGTTCCATACAAATTTTATATCATTCCGAGTCAGCTGAGTTAATGGAGTAGCGATTCGAGAAAATCATTCCACGAATCTCTGATAATAACCAGCTAAGCCCAAAAAGCTACGTACTTTGGTCACCGACTTAGGTTGCTCCCAACTTTGTATTTCTTCAATCTTCGTCGGGTCAATAGATACTCCATGTTTTGATACCACGTGCCTAAGGAATGCTACCTCCTCGAGCTAGAACTCGCATTTCTTCAACTTGGCATAAAGCTTGTTATCACGAAACCTTTAAAGTACCAGCTTCAAGTGGTGCTCATGATCTTCACTACTTTTGGAATAGATGAGGATGTCATCAATAAAGACAACCACGAACAGATCCAAATATTCCTTGAATACATGGTTCATCATATCTATGAAAGCTGCAGGAGCATTAGTCAATCCAAAAGACATGACTAAGAATTCGTAATGCCTGTATCGAGTTCTGAAGGCAGTCTTCAAAATATCCTCAGTTTTAATCTTTAACTGATGATATCCAGAACAAAGATTGATCTTTGAAAAGAATTATGCACCTTGCAACTGGTCGAACAGGTCATCAATGCGAGGTAGCGGATACCTATTCTTGATGGTGACATGGTTCAACTCCCGATAGTCAATACAAAGTCGCATACTCCAGTCTTTCTTCTTTACGAATAAACCAAGAGCACCCCAAGGAGATGTACTAGGACGAATAAAACCAATGTCTAACAACTCCTGTAGTTGGACCTTTAACTCCTGAAGTTCAATAGGAGCCATTCGATATGGGGTTTTAGAAATGGGTTTTGCACCGGGTTCAAGGTCAATAAAGAATTCAACTTCATGTTCTGGGGGTAGACCGGGAAGTTCTTCGGAAAATACATCAAAGAATTTTTTGACAATAGAAATATCATTCAAATCTGACTTATTCTGGTATAAATCAGTGACATGGGCTAAGAAAGCTTGACATCCATTTTTCAGTAAACGAATAGCTTTATGACTTGAAATAACATTAATTGATTTTAGTGGTTTGGTTGTTTGAATTCGTACAACAGGTTGGTTAGGAATATGAAAACTAACAACCATACGAAAATAATAAATTTTGGCATGATAACTGGTTAACCAGTTAATTCCTAAAATCACATCAAATGCAAGTATTTTCAAAGATATAAGATCAACAGGTAAGGTGAGGGTGCCAATTTGAATCAAACAAGATTTATAAACTGTGGATGTAACAAAGGTTTCTCCTAACGGAGTTTCAATAGATAAGTCCAAGTCTAATTTCTCAGGAGTCAAGTTCAAACGTTGAGCACAAGTAGGTGAAATAAAAGAATGGGTAGCACCGGTATCTAATAAGGTATAGACTTCGCAAGGGTTTATGATTAGCTTACCCGTGATAGCCTCGTTCGGGTTCCTCGCGTTTTGGGCAGTCACGACAAACACTCTTCTAGGAACCAACGACTTTGACTTGTCCAGGACAACCTTTGGAGTCACCATCCCCGCTGGACTTGGTTTCGCTACCGGACACTCTCTAGCTATGTGTCCTTCTTTTCCACAGTTATAACACACCTTGAATTATTGTGGACAGTTTGGACTGATGTGTCCCTCTTGCCCGCATTTATAGCATACGACCGGTGGTCGTTCTCCTCCCCTAGAAACAGTTGATGCTGGTGTTGCTGTCAACGTCTTCACGTTCTCGTTGTTGTACCTTCTTTTCTTGAAATCTCTCTCCGACTCACTTCTTCTATTATCATGGCCATGATTACCACCGGAGTGGTTACCACTTCTGTCATGATACTTTCCTCCCTGCAGGTTATCATTGTTCCGATGACTGCTGCCACCGGTACGACCTTAGTTGTTCTCCCTTGGTTGAAAAGACTCATTATCTCGTTCTAATAATTGAGCCCTGTTCACAACATCTGAATATAAAGAAAATTTGTGAGAAATGAGGTATTGACGAATTTTGGGTTTCAAACCTCTTAGAAACATCGGCGTCTTACGTTTCTCATTATCCACCAAATGAGATGCAAACCGGGATAACTCCGTGAACTTAGCCTCGTACTGGGACACAGTCATGTTGTTCTGTTCCAGTTTGATAAACTCTATCTCTTTCATATGACGAATACTTTCTGAAAAGTACTTGTCATTGAATAGTTTCTGGAACTCTTCCCAAGACATCTTGAGTGCGGCAGGCTGGGTACGCTTCACAGATTCCCACTAGTAATCCACCTCTCCACGGAACATAAAGGTGGTGAATGGAAACTTTTGCTCCTCCGTGCATCCCAAGACATCAAATATCTTGGTGATTTTCTTAACCCAAGTTTCTGCCTTGATTGGATCTGGCTTTCCCAAAAACTCTGGTGGTCCAACCTCTTTGAACTACTTGGCAATAACTAGCCGCGAGTTGCCATTATTTTCACATGTATTTTGAACACGAGTCTCCCTCGTCTAGATTTGCATGAACTGTAAAAAGCTTCTAAACATCCCATCGTTCATCGTTTGATCGGTGGTGTTGTTTACAAGAGGAATATTGCCTTCCTGTTGCACATTATCCTGGTTGGTGATTAGCGGTGCCTCAATGGTCTCAAATGCTCCATTGTTTAGATTTTCAACTGCCATTCTCAAATACTGCCATAAAACAAGGGTTAATTAAACAAATTGACATGTCACATATTATCCCTATGTTCCGACCGACCAATTTAAATACCAAATAAGCTTAGGTAGGACACACTAGCGAAGGATTTACTTGTCTCTCCCCTCCTAGTTCTATTCTCAGATCTCCGCCAAAGATCATATCCCTAAGCTCTGATACCAACTGTGACGCCCCCAAAATAGGTTCACTACTCAACCCATTCTGAGTCGCCAAATACATGGTACAGAATCCAAATACAATCTTTTATATCATGCAGTCGTGCAAAATACGACCACACAACTGTGAGTGTCAATACAAACATGTAAAAAATATAAACACTCAAACTAAGTCTTCATTACAATTATTATCACACTATTTTACAAAAATAATGAGGACTACTACTGCTCTAACTCGGACCATCACTCTGTCCCCCGACTAGTCCCTGCGACATTCTCATTTCCTGAAAAGGACAATAGAAGAAAAGGGTGAGCTCAACTAGCCCAGTAAAGAATATTATGACTAAGATAATGGAGAATAATTTATCGTTAGTCTTCAACAAGTCAGATAAAATATTATGGACAACAAGTTTTAGATCAACAACTGCAGCGAAAATAATAATTCATTAGAAGAGTTAAGTAGAAAATGATGTCTACTATCTTCTATGATTTAAAAGTTCATCATCAATATTTTATCCCTGTAACATCAATCAATATATATCTCAATTCAAATATTCATCTTTGCACTACGGCCAAAGATATTTGTATCACCAGTGGTCATGTTCATCTCAACACCTGTCCATCTTTGCACTACGGGCCAAAGATATTCATCAGGTAATCATTCATCTTTGCACTATAGGCCAAAGATATTCATCAAGTAATCATTCATCTTTGCACTACATGCCAAAGATATTCATTTGTATCACCATTTAAGACTGAGGATGATAAAAAATATTTTAAAAAACGAATCCAGTGAGATAAAGGACAAAGATTAGGGATTCGTAATTTAGTTTATCCGAGTTCAAGAATACTCCATAATAATCAATTGTGGAGCAAAATTCAAGAATGAAGATCAAAACATGGATACAATCAAAGATAGGAACCATAATAGACAACTTGGACAAAGAAAAGAAAATTTAATTTTTTTTGTGAATAGTACCGTATTTGTGAATAGTGTCGTATACGTGAATAGTAATTCTGACATGAAAAGGTAAAAATTTCATAATAAAATTCATACCAATATTTCGGTGAAATGATATTGAAAGAAGTAACATCATTTACAAGAAAAATAATATCCCTTACCTCAGTATAATACTCGATCTGACTGGAATATCGGATACTATGACGAGAAAAACTTGCACTGTTATCAACACTCAAAATATCTAAACACTCACAGGAAATACGCTTAATACTATAGAGAGAAATTTTTTTGATTCTAGTGTGATTTTCATTTCTTAACTAAGCACCCTATTTATAGAAAAATGCCAGAACACCAATGTTGACTTACATACCCTCGGTGGCTTTCTCAGCACACCATTCTTTGAAAAACTAACCAACCATTCTTTGAAAAACTAACCAGCCCACCACCTTTGAAATAATAAATTCAATCAAATGTTTATAATATATATATATATATATATATATATATATATATTAGAATATTTATAATTATTAAAAGAATTCCAATTTAATTTTTTTTCTCTTGCACCTCATTTTATTTTTATACCATAAAAATAATGTCATTATCTAAAATATAAAATTATACTATTATATTATCACATTATACTATTATAATGTAATATTATAATAATATATTTGAATAAATATTTTATCGGAGAAGATAAAATGCCAACTTTCAACAAATGTCTCATACTAAAAATTCTTCCCTTTATATCATAATTGAATAAATATTTACTTATCATATTTATCAATAATCAATTATTATACACAATTAATATTATAGAATTACAATATTAACAACCAGGTCGTTCCCAAGAAAGAGGGGGCTTTTCGATAAAGATTTCTCCTTATTGGCGCACAATTATATAACCTAACCCCTTTTCTCGGCAGAACTTCCTAGACATTATCAATAATGTTATCTAATAATATCATTTCAATAATATGTGTAACAATTATTAATTTAATAATGTAAAATACTGTGCAGTGGTTACTGTGACAATTATTGCATCAATAATATAAAATATCAATGTAGCAATTATTAAATCAATAATATAAATATTGAACAGTAATTATCAATGTAGTAATTATTGAATCAATAATATAAAATATTGAACAGTAATTACTGTAACAATTATTGAGTAAGTGACTTCTTACGTAAGAATCAATAATTAAAAAATATTTTGCAATACCGTGTGCTACTGTACAACAACGCGTATTACTATTTTTTTATCACCGGGTATTTCAATAGTTTTAACAGTAAAAGTTTTGTCGTTATCTTTAGAAAACTTATTCCTGTCGTTTTCTTCATCCGACAGATTTCCATTATGGGGCCCACAAATGGCTGCGCCGTCGTACGAATATTCCCAGACAACAACAATATTTCACGACCAAACGAATATTCCCCGACAACAATGAATATTTTATAACCACTTGCTTATTTTTTAAACTTTGCGCATATTACCCATAACTTACCACATTTATCAAATCAACCCCTTACTATTTCAAAATAATATATAGAGGAAATTCAATTTTATTCATAAAAAGTTGGGTCTTACACTTATGAACAGGAAGGATCAAGGAATTGTGCTCGTCTGCCTCGTCTCGGATAATGACTGAGACATCCTTCAAAATAGGGCCGAAGTTTTTCTTTGAACTGCCTCCCTTCTCTTTCTTGATGCGAGGAATTTGGATCTGATCCTCTTCGTCACTGTCTGGGATATCATCATTTATTCCTTCGTAGTGTATGAGAACCCTCATGTTAGCAAATGGGTCTCGTCCTTCGTACAAGAGCTTTTCTTTTCCCTTTTTGCTATCCCCCTCTGTCTTTGGGGTCTTTCTCTCATTTACCGGTATGATTGGAGGAAACAACATGGCTGATACAACAGCAGGGATCTTCCTCATTGGCTTCATAAATCCAGCAACAGTAAGGTTTGGCAATAGTATAGTGGAAATATGAGCCTTAGGATGCTTATGTGGGTTCCAGTGGCTTAACCCGGATGAATAACCCAATCTGGCTCTCCCTGACTGGCTCGGGATTTGTACTGGACTCTTAATACCTTGTTGATTCTTTCCTAACCCTTCTCCAGGTTGGAAACCCAAAGATACCATCTCCTGGCCCACTGTCATCACTTCGGGGGAAATTTTAGGCTTCAAAGCTGGTGCCCCCACTGGTAGGTAATGAGTATCGCTTACTTCCAATGCTTGAAAACTAGCAGATTCAATCCCTGCATCCAGGCTGATCACCGGCATGTCTCTCTGTATGCAGACAGGGTATTCCGATTCAGCATTCACAGTGATTAGGTTGTCGTTGATAATGTATTTGAGTTGCTGATGGAGGGTGGATGGCACTGCCCCTGCCATGTGGATCCATGGCCTGCCCATCAATAAGTTGTATCCGATGGTGATGTTGAGCACCTGGAAAGATACATAGAAAGTGTGCGGACCAATCTCCAGCGGAATCTCTATTTATCCCATAGCTTGTCGGCGAGATTCATCGAAAGCCCGGATGACCACATGACTGGTTCTGATCCGGTTCGGGTTGATCTTCATTTTCTCCAAGGTGTCGTAGGGAAAAATGTTCAGGGATGATCCTCCGTCTATTAGCACACCTCCGATCATATACCCGGATGACATTACTGCTATATACAGGGACTTGCAATGACCCGTCCCCTCTGCAGATATATCATCGTCAGTGAAAGATATCACATTGCTATTAAAGATGTGTTCTATCACATGACGAAATTTATCGGTATCCACTGTCTTTGGCAGATGGGCTTCTTCCGGTACTTTCACCAGAATGTTGCGATGATCCACCGATGATAAGACTAGATCTAGGATGGACATCTGCTTAGGTGCATCTTTTAGGCTTTGCACCACTTTGATTTCATTGTGTCCCATTTTTCTGAGGAACTCTTCGATTTTCTCTTCAACCACCTTTTCTTTGGCCTTGATGACTGATTTGATCACCCGCTGAGGCAGATATAATGGATTCTCCTTTGGTACAATGGCAATGTTGTTGGAGGTGGAACCTTCATAATTCTCGTAGTTCTATGGGACTCTCTTCAGACTGATTACTGGATACTAGGGTTTGAATGGTAATATCAAAGGTTCAGGCGCTTCCAACTTCACAGGATTTTGTGTTTCTTGGCTCCCTTTCCCTGGTATCATTAGGGGTGTGAGGGCTGGCTCCTTATCACAAAAAATAACAGCCACTGTATCCTGACTCCACGCAGTGGGAATAAAAAGAGTTTCTTCATTAGGAAGGCCATAATCTTGATTCCCTCTTATCAGTTCACCACTTTCAATCATATTCTGAATTAAATGACGAAGTGCCCAGCAGTCCTCAGTATCATGGCCGGGTGCATTGGAGTGGTACTGGCAGATTCTGTCAGGTTTGAATTTTCTAGATCGAGGGTTCACTGGGGGTAACAGATCTGTGACCATCCCCTCGTTGATTAACATCTGGAGAATTTCCTTCATCGGCTGGTTTAAGTTAGTGAAATTCCTCTGAAAGGCGAATTCCCTATTAGCCTGGAACTTCTCCTCCTTGGCCATCTTGTCGGCCCAGGGTTCATGTTGATGAAAACGATAATGGTCCCTCATAGAAATGGGACTGATTTCTTGTGTGGAAGGATTTGCATAAGACTGGTTGGTCTAGTTTATCAGCTGTCTGGTGACCTGATGTTGGTATACGACCAGTTTTGCTAATTGTCCAATCTGTTCCTTGATAGCCTTGATCTCTTGTTCTATCAGGAATTACCTTTCTGAGACTTCCCAACTGTCTGGGCTAGATTAAGTTGACTCTTCGACGTATTGGAGGTATTTGGATCCTTCTCCATTCTGCGTGCTAATCATGTTGACACCCTCCTCTTTATGCTGAGGGAGGGGATTATCTTGTACGTGAGGTTACTCCGATTTGGTCACCACAATCTCTCCGTTGTCAATCAAGTCTTGGATCTTGTGCTTGAGAGACCAACAGTCTTGTGTATCATGTCCCGGAGCTCCGGAATGATAAGCACACTTTTTGCTTGGGTCAAAATTTTGTCCACCGGTATTGATTGGTGGAAGGAGTTGCACAAACTTTTTTTGTGCCATCAATAGTTTTAGCACATTCTCGAGTGAATCCCATAGGGGGGTGAAAGTTCTTCGACGCCTGGCCTCCAAATTTTTCTGAAATGGAGGGTTAGAAGGTTGGGCTGGAGCTTGAAAAAGGGAATAGTTCCTCTTTTGAATGGGCATACTACTTGACTCTCTTCTCTGATTCTATCCTTGCAATACCAAGGAAACTTCTTCGTCTTTCTTCTTATGTGTTCTCCGGGGATTACTCCCATAACTCCTGGATTGAATATGCTCGACAACAGCTTCTAAGGCGGTCAGATCCTTTATCTTCCCAGATTTGAGCCCTATTTCTGCCATCACGCCATGCTTGATCATTTTTAAGAATGGCCTTTTATAATACGGGGCTTCTTGAATGTCGATGAAGGTCATGACTATCTCGAACTCAGTCATGGGTGGGGTGACTTGTGCTGCAACCCGCCTCCATCGTTGAGCATATTCTCTGAATGATTCAGTACTTTATTTCTTGATTTTGGTTATTTGATATCTATCCGGGGCAATTTGAGAATGAAAACTGTATTGATTGAGGAAGGCATGTGCTAGCTTTTCCTAGCTATGAATCTTGGAGTTGTCCAGATAGGCATACCAGGCTCTAGCCTCTCCGGTCAGACTTTTCTGGAATAACTGCATTCGGAGTTTCTCGCCCTCTGCATAGGATCCGAGCTCTCCAATAAACACCTTTAAATGAGTGTAAGGGTCTCCCAATCCATCGTATTTCTCAAAATCAGGAACTTAAAATTTTTTAAGGTAACGAGCCCCAAGGAAAATACATAAGTCTGAATAATTGACACTATCAAATGCCACAATCCCTTTGATAGACTGGATGGTCTCTTCCATCTGTTGGACTTTCTTCATAATGTCACCAGCTTCCTGTCCTTTGTTAATGACGGTGATTTTAGGGGTTTTATTGGTAGTATCCTGGTTCTGTGGATCAGGAATCTGAATATCTGTCTTCCCGGACTCTTGACTGCCACCGGGTGTTCCTGGTTCTATGTGACCCTATGCTTGTTTCCCTTTAAGAGCTTTACTTTGTTCTCTTAAGAAACTGGCCAATTCGACAATCTGGTTCTTCAGTCCTTCAAATTCTTCCCTAGAGACAGGGGTGGATTCTGGCTGAGCACTAGAAGCCATGTCCGGAGATGGACTTAGTGCTTTCTTAGACTTAGATCTAGTGACAAGACCAATTTTTCACCTACAACAAACGTATGCGTGTCAATTTCTGAGGTAGGTAGGGATAGGATGCATGCCATGATGTGTTTTTGAGGTTTTTTAATCTTATCCTGTAAAACAGAGGTCAGTTGTTCTGATGATAGGATAATATGACAGGATGTACAAAATATAGAATGTATATTTACATTATGATATCTACATTGTGCTATTTACATTGGAATTGAAAACTTTACATTGAATTAAAAGAGGAAGGCATGAAGAAACTTCCCATCGAATTTGGTTTATCAGAGGCTGACCTATCTTAGGCTACTCTCGCGGATTTTCGGCATGAAGGTCCCCAGATCATCGCAATCTACTAGAGGGAAAATTAATCCGATCTTTCAACTGGAGTGAATCTGAGTGGTGCTTTTCCATGAGCCCCGAAGACTTAGCCGTCCTCGAAGACATTACTCTGTCACCGACGGGTTTGCCTCCTGGTGGAGGAATCACACAACATACATTCACATACATCGCGTCTCACCGTATACATATGATGACATTGGTGCGAAGCACTAATATGGGTGTGAAGCACTAATAAAGCAGAAAAGCATTCATTCACATTCATTCAATGAAAAGATGCAGCATTTCACGCATTCATTCAATGTAAAGACACAGCATTTACACATACGCAGATATAAAGGGAATTGTTGAAAAGATTTGAACTCGGCCTAAGCCCTCTAAAATCCCCAGCAGAGTCACCACCTGTCGACGTCGAAAAAAAATTCGGGTCGGGTCAAACCCGGATCTTTCTCTCTTCTTAATGTTTTGTCTACCTTTATTCTTTTTATTGTGAAAAAGGTTTTGAAGGGTTTTTTAGGAAAAGGCCAACATGTATTATGTCGACGATTTGAACGTTTTACAGAGTCACTAGTTGGTAGTTTTGAAATGGTTGTACCAACTCAACCGAATTTGTTTGAAAAGAGGCCCAATTATTGGACACTGTCGAAACTTGATCTTTGAAACCTAAGTTCTAAGTTCGGGGCTTGGTTAAGTGTGAGGAAGGTGTTAGGCACCCCCACAACTCCCATGTAAACACGGTACCGCATCTTTTCAATACTTCCCTTTTAAATCTGCAATGTGTGTGTTTGAATGCTAGAAGAAATTGGGCCTATATTTGATTGATTGAAAGCATGGACGTGCTTTGTTGAACCTATATACAAAGGGTTTGATTTGATTTGCAAAAGTCTTTTATTTAGACAAGATTATTAAAATGATATTTTGACAGGCTGATTTTTAAACCCTTACGCTAACATAAGAATTGAAGTATGTCAACACTTCAGTTTTATCTTTTTAGCCTTTTAGCTCAATTTGAATGGTGATTGTCGGGCTGTGAAGCATCCTCGACCACAACATATACACAAGTGTCGGTCTTCTTATGGACATGACAGCCATTGGAGTGACACTTACACGACAAACCACTCTTCTCATTATGTTGAGACCTTAAACCCAGATAACGGTTTTAAGGTCTTTTGGATGTACATTTTACAGAAAAACTGGCAGGGTACATCCATTGTGGGAATCAGATTCTGATCAGTTTGGATCATGAATCCCACGATTCCTAGGCTCACATAGGGAAGCCAATAAACTTGCACAGCTCAAATATGGATAAAAATGTATATTTACATCCAAATGTCGCCAGAACCAAGGATTCATCAGTAAATCCTGGCTCGCGTATAGCTGAAGCATCTCGTTCCCACTAGATAGCGATCTAAGGGCCGCGAGGTTGCTTTCATGAATGAAACTAGAAAAAATGCTAGATTTAAGTAAATCTCAGCCATTCTAGCTTCCCGGTTCTGTCTGAACCTATTTTGAACCGTTTAAAAGCTAGAGTTAGCGAGATTTAAAGAAATCTAGTTCGCCCGCAGAATTGTTAGTGCCGATTCATATCAAATGAATATTTAGGCAACAATTTAATCATAATGAATAAAAGATATATATATATATATATATATATATAATTATATATATACGAAAGCTATAAAGGTCGATGGGTTTTCACTCCGATGCCCAGACTGGAATGTAAATATATATAAAAGTTATAAAAAACCACAGAGTAATCCAGGCTTGACAGAATGGAAATATATATATATATATATAAAAGCGGTAAAGGGCGGTGGATTTTCACTCCGAGGCCCGAGTTGGAATGGAAACATATATATATATATATATATATATATTTATAAAAGCTGTAAAAAGCCATGTAGTAATCCAAGCTGGACAGAATTGAAATATATATATATATATATATATATAAAAGCTGTAATATGCCACGAAGTAATCCAGGCTTGACGAAATATAAATATATATATATAAAAGCTGTAAAGGGCGACGGACATTCTATCCTTTGCCCGGACAAAAAATGTAAGTATATATATATTTATAAAAGCAGTAAAAAGGCCACAGAATGATCCAGGCCAAACTGGAATGTAAATATTCATATATATAGTTAATATATATATATATATTAAAGCAATAAAAAGGCCACGAAGTATAAATTCAGGCCCAAATAAGTCAGAATATATATATATATATAGTTATATATATAAAAGCAGTAAACTACCTCGGATTTGACATCCGGACTTGACAGAATTGAAAAGTTAGTTATATATAGTTAAATATAGACAGAAAATAGTCAAACTAGGACTGGGAAGATAACCCAGTCCGGTGAAGGGTGCATATATGTATATATATATATAAGTTGTCAAAAGTGACGGATCGTCAATCCGAGTTGTAGAAATGCCAGAAAATGCGTTTATGTACTAAAATGTACAAAAAGTAAGCAACAACGGCCACGGAACTGAGTTCCGGGCATATTTAGAAAGTGAAACTTAACGTGCAAGTGTATAGATGTGCAATGAAGTAATATAAACTTTCTAATCGAAAAAATACTCACAATTGACTGCTACACGGGCTTTTTGCCAAATCGTAGGCTTTAAACGTACGTTTCTACCGGTTAACTTTTGATATGTGGTAGTATGTGGGTATATCTACGTGTTAGAGTGAAAAATTTTGGGTTTGGAGGACAAGAATATGGCTGAGAAACGAAACGGGTAGAGGTTCAGAGCGTTTTTCGATTATGAAATGAGATGGGGGGTCACCTCATATATATAGACCCGGGAGAAGCAGCTCTACCTGCGACAGCCACAGGTAGAGGTGCGATTCCACGTGGCAGGGCCCGTTGCATCAAAGTACTTGCACTCCGAGCAACGCAAGGTCAGATTCAAAACTTTCTAACTTTTGATCGGAGCGTCCGTTTGAGGCGTGCGATACCTTTATGGAAAGCTCTCAGCGAGAGTGTCGCAATGACATGGTAGTAAACCTTTTTTGAGCCCAAAAATACGGGTTCATAAGCAGGTCTTTGATTCCTCGCATTTTATCCGTTGAGCTGTCTTGCGCTGTTTCCACTCGGGATCATTGTTACGGTTCTTTCTGACCTTGGTGGCATCAATTCGGCTTGAGTTTGACCGAATCAGCTTCAAGTTGGTAAAATGATCATTTTTCCCCTCCTAGGGTTACCTTCAATGCTGATATGGCCTTCGGTTGACTTCTTGGGGTTGTTTCCAAGGTTTGGATCCTAGTTGGTTCTGTTTGTCCTCAGGGTTGTCTCTGAGGCTGACTTGGTCCTTCCAGATTTTCCTCTAGAGATGTTATGAGGTTCTAGGATTGTTTTCGAAGTTGACCTGACCTCCCGGGTTGAGATCGAGGCTGACCTGTACCTCCTGGGTTGAGACCGGGGCTGACCTATACCTCCCGGGTTGAGACAGGGGCAAACCTGTACCTCCTGAGTTGAGACCGGGGCTGACCTGTACTTCCCAAGTTGAGACCGGGGCTGACATGTACATTCTAGGTTGAGACCGGGGCTGACCTGTACCTCCTGGGTTGAGACCAGGGCTGACCTGTACCTCCCGGGTTGAGACCGGGGCTGACTTGTACCTCCCGGGTTGAGACCGGGGCTGACCTGTACCTCCCAGGTTGAGACCGGGGCTGACCTGTACCTTTCAGGTTGAGACCGGGGCTGACATGTACCTCTCGAGTTGAGCCCGGGGTTGATCTGTACCTCCCGGGTTGAGACTGAGGCCGAACTGGCTTGAAAAGACAGTTTTGCCCTCCTGTAGGGTTAGTAACAGGAATGCAAAATTCAAGTGTCTGCTACAGGATTGAAGAAAATTTTGAGTGTCTACATGGGGGTTTGGTCGCGTAAACTTAAATTGCAAGAACGTGAACCATAAGAAGTAAAGTGAAGTTTAAACCAATGCATAGGTCAAGTATATGACTAATGGGTATATGTTTTCCTTATGTGTTGTATAGGGATTACGATGAACGGTATAGCGTAAACGGTATGCAGCGCTAAGGAAAGTTTCCTAACTTCATTTATATTTTGTTATGAATGTTAGTTCCTTAACTTTCTCAAATGTTGAACATGAGAAAGTATTTCGTATGTGTAAATGTGTAATGTTTGTACAAGGTGGTAGAATGTATGAGGCCTTGTGCCACAATATTAACACTTTGGTGTTTCTGTGAGATGAACTATTCTGTGATTGAACTGTTTCATGTTAAGAAGTTCGGTTTATTCATGAACCGTTGTTGTTAAGTCTGGGCTAATGATTCTAGCCAGACACTATGTATATGAAAGTGTAGAAAAATGAAAGTATGACAAAGTAAATGTGATGAATGTTTTAAAATGATAGGAAACAGAACATATTCCTATTATTCGAGCTGCTTCATAACCATTGTTCGGTTATTGAAGTCTTAAAGGAATTTTGATTCTTGAGTTGTTATTGTTCAACTGATATGACTTACTGAGTAATTGAATGCTCACACTTACTTGAAATATAAATATTTTTAGCGAACGACGGTAGTAGGTATTAAAGGATCATGTGAAGATCAAGCTGATCGGTGTCCTGCTATGTTAAGGTGCTATGGTTACGAGCACCATTAGTGTCACAAGATGAAGTGTCATTCGTCATATGAATAAGCGTGAAGAACAAGTCAAGACTTGAAGAATAGTTAGTTAAACTATTCTGTAGATGTGGTGACTAGTTAAGTCACACTTGTAAGATGTAAAGAATAATGTAATTATCATTATTTGTAATGAACGAGGTTTTAAGGTAATAGAACCTGGGAATAGCAAATGTATGTTGTTATATTTAGTTATATAATGATGTATGTTTGGAATGAGATGTACTCATGATGTACGGAATCCAGGTGTGAAGATAGACCTGATTTTGAGGCATCACACTCATTCTCAGCATTGGGAGAGTACAAAGATTCTATAGATATAGAATTAGGATTTAGCCAAACACCCACCTTCTTAGTTCTTCTTCTTCCTTGGTGGATCACCTCTAGAGGCCAAACACTTGGGTGGCTTGCATTGATCAAAGGAAGGAATTCAAGTTGGAGTAGAACTCATATCTGTGGAAGCTTGATCTACAAGGGTATAAATCTCACTTTCTTCTCTTTCTTGCATGTATTGATAACTAAGCATATAGGATGATTATGGGATGGTTTGCATTAAAATTTTAAAATTTCCTCTTTCACGTTTTTGCTTTAATTACGCAATTTGATTTCATAATCGCGCTACGTGCAAACCTAACAGCAACAACAGTTTTCACGCAAGTATAGGCATGCCGCCTTACGAAGCGTTATATGGAAGAAAGTGCAGGACCCACTATACCGAGATGAAGTGGGTAAATGTCGAATAATGGGACCTGAGATGGTACAACAAACGACAGACGTGGTGAATTTGATACGTACCCGACTAGTAGCGGCTCAAGACAGACAGAAGAAATATGCAGATCCTCATCGTGAAAAGAGGGAGTTTGAAGTCGGTTCGTATATTTTTTTGAAGGTGTCGCCTTGGAAAGGGCAGATACGCTTTGGGAAGAAGGGTAAATTGAGTCCAAGGTTTATAGGACCTTTTGAGATTTTAAGGAGAGTAGGAGAGGTAGCTTATGAGATAGCTTTACCTCTAGAGTTGGAGCATATACATAATGTGTTTCACGTGTCAGTATTGCGTCCTTACAAACTGGACTATAAGCACTTAATAGAATATGAACCTATTCAGGTTGAAAAAGACTTAATGTACTAAGAACTTCCGATTCAGATTATTGATAGGATGGAACAAGTCTTAAAAAATAAGGTAATACCTTCGGTGAAGGTAGTGTGGAGGAACCACAATGCTGAAGAAGCAATGTGGGAACTCGAGGATAAAATGAAGGAAAACTTTCTCCATCTATTTGCTTAACTTGTATCGAGATTCTAGGGACAAAATCCTTATAAGGGGAGAAGAATGTAAAGCCCCAGAAAATCAAATTGTTATATGAATTAATTTTTATTTGATTATATGAATTAAATGAGATTATATGTTTATTATACTGAGTAAGCTGTCTAAAGGTCGTTCTATAACCTAGAATGATTGAATGTGGTTAAGATTCTAGCTGTGAGCTAGGATTAAATGGAATGAAATTCCAAGATAAAAATAAAAGTTTCCCAAGAAATTTTCGTAAAATCACTATTCATCCATTTCTGCTCGGGGATTATTTTTGAATTTTCGAGAAACGCGTAATGATAGAATTATAAGGCGAGATGGAATATCCAATAATATTTCAGTTATGACAAACAAAGTTTTTGCCTGAGAACTTAAAAACCTAAGGGTTAGGGAAAATGAATTCTAAGAAAAGAAAAGCTTAAGTATAATAAGAATTGTTATTATACGTAAAGAATACGAGTATAATACTATGTATTATACGAGTATAATATGAAGATTAATACGACGTATAACACGAATATAATACGAGGTATATACGGTAAGAATACGAATAAGTTTTAATGGACTATAGCTATTGGACTTAGACTTTGTCAAGCCCAATTGAGCAATGAATGAGGCCCAATGATGAATTATATCAAGGACCAAGGATAAATTAAATCAAGCCCAAAGTTAGGCCCGATATGAATAAATTCTAAGTCCGAACCAAGAACCGAATTTGTGGGTCGAACCGATGGGTCACTGGGTGGGTAAAACCCATGGGACAACCCATGTGGGTCCCCCATAAGACACATGGGCTGGCCAAGTGGGGCTTGGCTTCTTGGAGAAGCCAAGCAAAGGAGGTTTGCTAAGGATAGACATGGCAAACGGGTTAGGCCGGCCCAAACGGGCCGAGCTAGAAGCGGGTCGGGCCAAAATGGCCTAGCTTTTCTTGGGCTAAAATTGTGAGGCTCATGGCCCGGGTTAGGCTGGGCCGGGCGGGGCCGGCCTGCGAGCTGTTTCCTTTTTTTTTCAAAGTTTTGCTACATAATTTGTCAATTTAACTCAAAAAGAATATATATTTTTATACATATACAAATACATAAATGCACAATCAATCTCAATAATACAAATAACATTGGTATCTATTGCCTTTAATTTGCAAATTGGAAAAGAGAAAACGAAAAGATAATGCACACAAAGGAGAGAGCACATGAGTTGCTATTGACCTATTTCATCATGGTAGTCACTTTTTTCATATCCATGAGGGTTGAATACGTACATCTTCACCGAATCAGGTTTCTATTTGATTAATGTCAATACATCACTGAATGCAGCAAGAAGTCGGGATTGCGATAAATATCCTTCCAATTTTGCACTACTTCTATAAATATCCTTCTAATTTTGTAATTAATAATTTTTGTTATATATTATACAGATATAATTTGGTATAAGGTATGCTGAAGCTTGAACGGAAAGAAAGAAAAAATATTTTGAAAATTGCATTTAAAACAAGTAGTTGTTGTAGCTCAGTTGGTTTGAACTCTTATTTAATAACTTGGAGGTCTTGTGTTCAACTCTCACAAGCAACATTGTTTTTGTTTTTATAAAAAAAAGTCACGGGCCTGGCCAAAAAGGCCCAGCTTTATGTGGGCTCAATAATAAAGTCCATAGCCCATTTTTTGCGGACCGGCCGGGCCGGTCTGCAGGCCCGGGCTTCTTTTGCCAGGTCTAGCTAAGGAGGTGGAAATAAGAAGATTTGATGGCCTTTTGACCATTTTGCCCCTACCTTGCAAATCATATATAATCAAGCCCTTTTTAGTTCATTTGTTGGTTTACCAATATTGAACACTTATATTTGAGAGAGAAGAGAGAGTTAACAAGGAATCAATGAGAAGAAAAGCTAACTATTCATGCTTTAAGTCAAGAACGCGAAGAACATGAAGGTAAAATACGTAAACCCTAGCCTTCGATTATTTTCTATTGAATTTTTATATAAAAGTATGAATTGGTGGAGCTCTTCCAGAGTAATAAGGATGGCTATTAGTGAATAAAAATGTTAATAAGCCATGTATAAGTGAGAATCATAATCGAATGATTAAGCATTAATCGAAGAACACTGAAAACTTAGAGCTTATTGATGATAGACAAATTAAAAACCATCGCGTATAAGTTAGGTGCAAATTGTTGGTGAGGATATAGATGATTGACCAATGGATTGATTCCATTTGGTTTGGTGTAAAAAAAAATTCTCGTGTAACTAAGTTATGACAAATTTTATGGGAAAAGATGTTAATCATCGAAATCGTAGTTAACTAGGATTTTCTGGACGATAGTGAAAAGTTGTCGATGAACCTAGAAACCTAGGGTTTCGTTAGCATATCGAAGAACTATGAATTTAAGAGTCGTGGACTCAAGAACGGTCGAATTCGGATGTAAAACGAAAAAAATGAGCAAAGAACGCTCAAGCATGTATAACAAACGAATAATAAAAATTTCAACCATTGAATTGGTCGTTAAAGGATTCAGAAACTTAGTATGTCCTGCTAAAATCGAAGTACGGAAGATATGTGAGAAAATGGCTTTTAAACGAGCCTATTCCGAGTTAAAACAATCGAGTTACGAGCTCGGGAAGTACTTGGTTTGAAAATTATAAAAAAAATTCAAAGGCTCAGGGCAGGCACTGCAGCGCCGCTCATGCCTTGTATAGCCGCACCGCAGCGCTGGCCCAGGGGCTGCTTCACTGCCAAGGCACGGCGCAGCGCCGACTTTTTGCCTTGGAGTGGCGCCGTAGCGCCCTTAAGTAAAAAAATTCTGACGCGAGCTTTTGTTAATCCAACTTTTTGCGTGGTAATTAAGGGGCAAGTATATACTTAATATACATGAAGAAAGATATCCTAAACAACTTGTTTAACTATGAGTTTTGGAATTAAATGTAGATTAAAAGTTAATAAACTTAGAACTTAAAATGGGAAAACGTAAACCGCGTATCGTATTCGAGTTTAATGAACGTCTTAAGGTTATATAGTACATAATTGATAAACGTGATGCAAAAATGATGAGAAATGAAGATAAAACTTATGTAATCGCAATATGGGGTTCTATAAAGGTAAGCCGGGGAAACTGTATCCGAACTAAAGAACCGATTATGGTTATAACTATCGTTCTGCGTAAACGACGAGCGATGAGTGTCGATTTATGACGTTAGATGTTATTAAGGCGTAATGAATGTTAAATACCTTAATGAATATTATTAATGAAATAAATTCGATTAAGCTATAGAAGAGAAAGAAGTTGGTATAAAAAATGTGTTTAGATTGTTTGGTAGCTAATTTCAGTGTGCTATGTGAATATATCATGTAGAAACTGTAAAGACCAAGAAAAGTTGAACTTAACGTAGAAGACGCTTAGAGGCAAGTTCTTCTAACTCTTATCTGACCTTCGTGTTAGCCAAGTTTCTATGGTTCATGTTATATTGTGCATGAATTGTTTATGAAAGAGTTAATGCCAATCTTAACTCGGCTAGACAAATCTTAAAGATTTGATTGATTTATTTACAAGTCTTTTAAAGTATTATTGTTAACGCTATCATATGCTAATTGTTTTGATATGGATTCAAAGGTAAGCCTGAGTATGAATAAACAAATGTATGTTACGTCGTTTTTCGACGGGCATGTGAGGTTGCCAAAACTTAAACATAAACATGTTTAATGGATAAGTGTTGATCAACATAGAGTACTATAGGCTGATCACCTAGAAGTGCTCGTAAGTTATATCGGATGTACGGTCTTAGTGTCGGGATGTCCTTTTCATGAATGAAAACGAAATGAAAATGTTCATGGCTTTTGACCTACTCAGAATTCTTAAGTAACTATATGTACTTTGGAATTGTTTTAAGAGAATGAAAAGTGCTGTTTCGATTGTTCATAGTACTTGACTATTTGTTCAGTTATCAAAGATCAATCATATGATTCTTGATTTTGTGGATGTTTTATATATTGTTAGACTTGCTGAGCTAGTTATGCTCACTTCTTGCTTGAATTATATGATTGCAACTAAGAGCGAACGGACCGAAGGTTCCGGTAAAGATAAGGGCAAGGCCAAAATGGATAAATAGATATCCTATAATAGAATAGTATATTTGTATGAACTTATACTATGACAATGAACGAAGTATGGTTAATAGAATCTGGGAAGGATTTATTATTATTGTAATAAGAATTTAGTAAATATGTTCATTTTGATGCAGTTTTATTGGAATGAATGTATAGTTAGTAGCACCGTCTAACACCATATCTGTGGGTTGAAAGTAACCGGATTTGGGGGCTTCACAAAGGCTCTTGGGTATTTGATAACCTTTTAAAAGCACTTTTAAGAGTAAATGTTTTAATTTTAAATCACTTTTAACTAAATCAAAAAATGTGTCCTTTTCAGTACAACACTTTGACAAAAACAGAAAGTAAAAAATTACCCTTAAATTGTAAGACAACATAAAATACAGATTTGCCTTAAATTTGTCATTAATAGCCCCAAAAGCACTTTTATAATTATATAAGCACTATGTTAATTGTCAAATAGGCATTTGGGTAAGCACAACATAATCATTACCTAGTATTTTTAACAAAACTCAACATTACATAAATATTGAGTCCAAGTCCATGTTTGGAGCCTCTTTTACAAAAAATGTGAGTCTCACTCACTACATATATAAAAACTTGTGAAAATATTATATTTTCATGTAAAAATATCAGTTTTTATACTTTCAGGAACAACCTAACTAGTTTCATAAAGCAATAATCTCTTCGCATTGTAGTCCCTTAGGAACTACGGTACATTATTTTGCTATTTTAGGAAAGGAGAGAAAAAGTACCTATAGTTGCATTTATTTACTCAAAATCTACCATATCTATTCTGAAACTTACATATTGTTGATATCAGTTAAAGGGAAAGAATAATTTGATAATTTGAATTGTATGTTTCACACTATTCTGCCACGTACGGTGACTATATATATATATATAGGATATTTACATCTATCCTTAACATGATAATGATAAACATGAGATGATTAATTATCCTTTAACTCTGTTACACATTTATATCAGCCTAAAATAATTACAAATGTATATTGATGCTAATCGACCCCCTCAAGCTACCGCTGGTAAGGCAGTAGTTAGCTTGTCTTGTAGTTCCTCGTAACGTTGGTAAGATTGTATTCCGGGTATAAATTATGGGGTTAATTACTTTAGTTAAATTATAATTAGTGATAATTAACCTTCGAATTTGTCTCTATCAAAAAATATAATCTTCGTCAGAAAATGGATCCTGACAAGCTCCATATGGGAGGCCACCAAGGCACCCGTATTGCCATGTCAAGTTCAGGAACTCAACATGCTTTTTAACATCCCTCACCATCCATCATCATGAGTGCCCAATAAGGAGTCAAGACAAAGCATTGGTTATTCATAGCTAAAAGAGCCAAAATTGGTCACATATGAAAAATCGACAAGAAATTGGCCAAGTATGTAGCACTTCACTAGGAGAGCTACTAGGAGGGAATGCCCAATGCCACTACATGGTGCACTCCCACTACTAGAATACTGGGCATCTGGAACAAAACGGTGGTTATTGAAGCATTGAGCATTATTGGGGAAGTGTTGAACATTATTGGACAATGGTGGTGGAGCAAGAGAAGAATCAACCAGGACAGATGGTTCAGTAATGAACTCATGGCTAAGACATTTGCTAAGTAACATAGAGAATGGCAGAGGAGTATCAAGAATAGATAGGGCTGATTTGAGAGCACAAATTCAGCACGAAGACCCTTTAAAACAGCGACCATGAAATCAAACTGAGAGATGGGTCGTGCAGAGGCTGATAGTTCATCGAAAATTCAATTTAGACAGTGAAGATAGGCAGTTAGAGTTTCATCATGTTTTGGTGGAGAGTGAAGTTCTATAGATAGGCGTAACACACGTGTATTAGGACTAGCAAACACAATAGAGAGCGTAGACCAGATTCGGCAGATGATGCGAGTCCGATTGTAAGGGGTATCACATCTTCACTAAGAGAGAAGATAAGTAGACTCATAAGAAGTTTGTCTTGGGCATCCCAGGTTTGCGCCACTAGATTAGGAGTAGATGAGGTAGTAGAATTGGTGGAGGAAGACTAGATGGTAGAAAGGATGGAGGTCGTGCAAATTCACTGGTGATATAACCAAACAAATGTTGGCCTTGTAGGTATAGGTCAATTTGTGTACGCCATAAGAGATAATTAGTAGAAGTTAATTTCAGTATAATATAGTGATGGCCTTGAGAGAGAAAAACAGATGATGAAAGAGGACTAAAGATTACATTAGAAGAGGTAGAACTAAAATCTATGGAAGACATTTAGAGAGAAAATAAAGTAGCGATCGGGTGTATGGCTCTGATACCAGTACAAAGCTAAAGGTGAGTAAAGATTTTGTATTATATTTCACACACATTACAAAACACATTACAACACTATATCCCCTCCAAAGGTGAGTAAAGATTCCGTCTCAGACTTCTATTTTCCCTCCAAATATTAGTCTTCAATTCCCTCCTTATTTTAGAAACAGAATTAGAGACGGATATAGCCATCCAAAAAGTAATTATTTTTTTAAGATCTTTAAACATATTTTAGATACGGATATAGTCCGTCTCAGTTTTTTAGTTTCCCTCCAACAATTCCCTCCAACTATATCAACAAAAAAAAGAAATAAGACTAAAATAGCCCTTCTCTCTTTTCAATTGAAAATCCTTAGTTGCCAAAGATCGATCTATATTTATATGCGAAAGAAATATCATTCACAATTTATAATTCTTCTTTCACAAAATTGAGGTGGTAGAAAGATATATGATGCCAATTTATGATGAAAATTTGTGAGAAAAAAACTATTAATGAAGGAATTATTATTCAGTATATATTATTGTTCAGAGATTTTTTGTAAGAGATAAAATTAGTTACTGGTTTGTTCTGAATAAAAATTTTAGAATTAATTGTGGTATATAAACTGTAATATAAATACATTTATTTTTTTACATTAACAAATTTATTTTTAATAATAATTTTTAAATAATTTATAATATCGATTATTATTTTTTAATATCTGATTTTCGTGTTCGTGTTCGTGTTCGGGTTCGGGTTCGGGTTCAAGTTCATTTATTGAATTTTTGTTAATCAAATAACCGAATAATATAAAGTTAAAATAGCTTTACTCCCAGTCCTAGACCCCAGTCGACTCGAGACTCTGCCTCTCTCAGACTCTCACTCTCTGCCCTAACCGAAAACCAAATCGATACTCCCAGTCGAATAGTCGATACTCCCAAACTCTCCGTCCAAACCAAATCAATTCAGTATATGGCTCTCACTCTTTGCCGTAACCCAAAACCCCAAATCACGACTCTGCCTCCGCCTCTCCCCCACTCGGTGACTCCGCCTCCGGCCTCTCCGCGTCTTCGCCTCCGCTCCATGTCTGGATAATTAGGTTCTAGACTTCTAGCTGCGAACTTACGCCCTGTTGTAGTTGTTTTCTTCATAGTTCGATAGGATTCTTTGTAGAAAATTCTCAGGTAGTCCTTTAAATCGCCTCAGTCATTTTCGCTGATAATTTCATTTCTTTTTATTTTCTGTGTTGGACCTTTTGGTAGCATATTAAGATTGTGTTGAGACTGTGTTTGGTTACTGAGGTACTGAACAAATGGAAAATGAGATTCTTTGATGTTGATTTGGTTTCAAAGTATATATAAAGCCTGAGCTATATAGATTCCCCAATCCTGCTTCTACTTTCTAAATTTGTAGTGAAGAATCAAGAATCATGTGTTTCTATGTGGGTTTCGTATATGCTCATTTGTAAGGTATTTATTTATTATTTAGCTTTTGGGTCTGTACTCTTGTTTTAAATTTGATACGAAATGAAGTGTTATAATTCATATCATGGTCACATGTTCAATTTGTTTTTATGAATTGTTTTTCTTTTCCTCTTTTTTTCCTTATATGATATTTAAAGCCATATCCTCTTAGGATATTAGGACGTGTATAATGCAATTGTTAAAAATCTCTTTAATGCAATTTTATTGTTTAAGGAAATGAAGTACTGAATTATGCTGGTGTATATATGCTGCATTGATTTTATGACAATAAATGTGTTATTTGATCTAAACCATCACAAGAAAAAGTAGAAAGTATTATTTGATCTAAAATTATAGGTCTGTCTTCTTTTGATGGTTTGATAATCTTAAAGTACAGTTTATAACAAGCACAATACACAGCAATTTGCCTTGGTATCCCCTAAGTTTTCTAAAATCCGAGACAGAACAACTAGCATTTTGTAGACGTTCTTTTTTACAAGTAATTAACGTAATTATTTTGTTGAAGAGGTAAATGGTAGCATTTTTGTTTGTACCTTAGAAATACACTGATATGAGAATAGAATAATATTTTTTGTCTCTCATGACCAATAAATAATTAGACCATTGACAAATCCCATCACGAAAACTGGCCACATCCAAATATTATATGGAAATGTTGCACCAGATGGTTTCGCGGAAAAGATTACAGGAAAAGAAGGGTTATACTTCTCTAGTACTGTGTTTTGCTCTATTTACTAAATTGATATTCCCTTCTTACATGCCGAGTATTGTTTCACTTGTGATACCATATCATCTCAAATTATCGACTGTAATTAAGAAATAAAATTGTGAACAATGTCTACCAGGTCCCACCAGGTCCTACTCTCTCATGACCAATAAATAATTAGACCATTGACAAATCCCATCACGAAAACTGGCCACATCCAAATATTATATGGAAATGTTGCACCAGATGGTTTCGCGGAAAAGATCACAGGAAAAGAAGGGTTATACTTCTCTAGTACTGTGTTTTGCTCTATCTACTAAATTGATATTCCCTTCTTACATGCCGAGTATTGTTTCACTTGTGATACCATATCATCTCAAATTATCGACTGTAATTAAGAAATAAAATTGTGAACAATGTCTACCAGGTCCTACTCTTGCCTTTGAAGGAGATGAATCTATGCTAGCAGCTATTTCAAAAAATCCTATGAGCTTTAAGGTACGAATGTGATCATATTGGTTTTGTTTATTATTAATTTTCGGCCTGCTGCAATCAATTTGGTGTTTTATTGACCAAAATTTAAGAGTCTACCCACTTGATCTTGTGGATTTTACCTTTTAACATAGCCTGCATAAGATAAAATATAAGTTGTCCTAGGTACAATCCTTTGCATAATAAAAACTTACATATAACTTTTTTCTTCCTGTTTGTTATTAGGATATTGTTTTCACGAAAGTTTATTTTGTACGTAATATTTTTACAAAAGCTTTTATTTGGCTTGAAAGCCCTACCACAGTGCAGCAGTTCTGTGTTACTGATTGTTTTGATATCCTCCCATTTTGGATTTTCCTCATCCTGACATAAATTTTCACGAGAGTTACCTTTTAAACTTTACTAGGCTTCACAATCAAACAAATACTTTTTCCAAAAGGATGTTTCTTTAATTGGGTTAATAATACTGTTAGACTGTTAGTGGACTCAGCTGGAGTTACATTCTTGTTTCTACAGTTTTTAGTGATAAGCCATTGCATTGTTTGCAGCTTATGTTTCAAAACGTTCTCTTCCAAATGCAATGAGTGGGAGCTTTCATTACCTGAATTTTGTATATAATTGTCACATTTAAGGGAAAAGTAGTTGTTATTAGAGGAGAGGGGCCCAAGGGATGACCTGGCATGCCAAAAATGATAACATTAACAAGTGCAATTATGGGAGCTGGACATGGGAAGGTATATTGGTCATTAGTTTGTCATGTGCCTGATTTATCATAGGTATATTTTAATGGTTTACAGGTCGGTGTGATTGGAAATCTGGTACACTCTTCTCCAAGCATCAAGAAAGAAGTTATTCTAGCTGGTGCTTTGCAACATGTTATTAGATTGCTCAGGTAATACTGATGGTGGAAACTATAAACTTGTTACACTCGGCGAGTCTTCTTACTCATGTCACACATTTCAGTTTTCTACATTTCCCTTTTGCTTGTTGTCCCCCGCTATCTATCAACCTGGATTTTCTCAAGTTTATGCCCTTGTACAACAACAGTTCATGTTTCTCTGAGAGCCAAAGGGAGGCAACATTACTACTTGGACAGTTTGCGGCTACGGATTCAGATTTCAAGGTAGCGAAAGATTAAATTTTTTCCCTTTAATGTTATTATATGGTCATTAAGAAATTCTCCTATGGTAAGAAAAGATGCAAGAAAAGAAGAGATGTTTTGAGTTTAAGGAAGTGATTGGCGTCCAAATGTTTTAATGTCCTACCTTTTCTTCTCCTCTTGCCTTTTGTCCTTGGCGTTTAATCTAAAGATTAGCTAGCAGTGTTATGCTCCTCCTACTTTGTATATGCTCTCCCTGCCTTCTGGAATCACACTTCAACTAGAAGATGTACCTTTTTTTGTGCTTTATCTTTTATTTATCCCTCCTTCGAGATATGAGATTCTTGCAGGTGCATATTGTTCAAAGAGGTGTTGCCCGACCATTGATTGAGATGCTTTAATCACCAAATGTGCAGCTTAGAGAAATGTCAGCTTTTGCACTAGGGAGGTTGACTCATGGTTGTGTTTATTTTTATTGTTCACTTCATATCTATGAATATTGTTGACCTTGTTTGATTGCAGCCATCATATATATCTTTTAAATTATGCATATATGATCACTCACAGACATGACTGACCTTTCTTCCACATCTGTTACTACCGTAGCCAATACTGTAGCTTCAACTTCAGAAGCCACTGAGCTAATTGCCTACCAGGATGTTAAAGAAGCTTTAGATAAATGGACTATACCTAAAGTTAAACCAGAAATGATTTACAAAATTGGAACTTTTGATTTTACCAGTAAAAGAATAATCAAAACTTTTGAACATGCTGTTCCCTTACAAGATAATGATACTGTTGTTTATTTACTTCAGATTGAAGACCTGTATCCCTTTATGCAAAAATATAAATATGTGCATATAGGACTTGTTCAAATTGCTTTTAAACCTTTGACCTTACTTGGTCAAAATACCAGTATTCAATGCACTCTAAGAGATGGAAGATGTCTTAACTGGAAAGCATCTCTTATGGGAGCTATTGAAACTAGCCTAGCCCATGGACCTGTTTATTTTAATATTTATCCGAATTTGAGCATTTCTCTGACCGACAGTAATTTGTCTAAAGTCCTTGAAATGAGAATCATATCCCATGGATATGAGTATTTACCAGGATCCCCTCCTTTTGCTATTTTATTCAGAATTAACCTTAAAGTTTTGACAACTTTAAATCCGTATATTAGAAAGCAGAGTCTACAAGGTCATACTGTCCTTATTGATTCGAATCTCTTCAGCAGCCAAGTGGCTATACCCAGAATGATTCCTTGGGAAGATATAACTTTTCTCAAACAATGGCAGATTACTAATGCCGTTCCTACCAGACCTTTATTTAGACAATCCATAGAAGACGTTATCCAGACTCGCGAAGGAAATGTCTATATAAGTTTTCAGAAACCCCTAATCCGTAGCCAGTCTACTAGAAGTTGTATTCCTTATAATATTGATCTTCCCGAATCTACTAGACATTCTGTGTCTGTGCCTGTAGAGTCTGTCTATCAAGGATCTACCAAGGCATCTAGCAACGAATCCATTAAAATTGAGGATCATATTAAAGGTCTTCATATTTCTGAAAACCAGATACCTCACGGTATCTATGGACCTAGTACCTCCAACAGAAGACCAAACAGTCCTACCGCTAGTGATATGCATTTTGAATGCTAATGGATTTTACACCTAATAGCAATATTCGTGTTCTTTTAAACCAGGAATTTATGCAGGATAAATATCGAGATTTTAGAACTTGGTATTTTAAAAATCATGATAAAAATAAATTAGCAGAATTAAAATCTGATTATTATTTATATTTAAATCAAAACCAGTGTATTATATCATTTACTCAATGGTATTTTGATTTTATTAAACCTACTGAAACTTTTGATAAAGATCAATTAAATGCTTTAACCAGTATCCAGAGAGATTGGATTACTACTACTGGTGGTATTATTAAATCTGTTCATCCTCCCCCCCAGTCTTTAGAACTGAGAGCAGGAAATAAGAATTCAAAACATTTAATTATTAATCCGTATGTTGAGATTTCTGAAGATAATTCTAATCTTCAAAGAAGTATGAGGTATGGGGATATTATACCCATTACTAAACAGAATAATTATACTAATTTATTCTTTCAAACTGTGGGAAAACAGTTAATCAGAATTGAGGACCAAATCATTAATTTTAATGATATTGGAAGACAGCTAACCAAAATTGAGGATCAGGTTAGTAACCTAAATTATAAATATCAAATGATTCCTAAACCTGCTAACCTCCAACCTGTCACTATCAAACCTCCTCTTGAAGTTACAAACTTTAAGATGCGATCTACTAAAACAGATGATGATTTTATTGAAAATCTTCTTAACAAAATGAAAGATTTAAAAATTTCTACAGGATCTTCATCTCAAATTAATGTTATTTCTGATAAACCTTCCTCATCTCAGAATATTGAAAATATTCATGGGGAAAACAATGATGATGAACCAAATCTTACACATATATTTGAAATCCAGAATAACTTCCAGGATATAGATTCTTTTAATAAGGTTGCTTATAGCCAAAAGCCTATTCAAAGAACTAGTTTTTCAGCACCCAATAGATATTACTATCATAGACCTACACCACAAGATATTCTTTATGAAGAAGACTTTCTTCATTCCCAGAAGTCTTATCATGGTAAGACCATTTATGAGTGGAACATAGATGGTAAAACCGAATACCAGATCTTTGAAACCATACATCATATGATGATGTATGCTACTGTATGTCGGCAGAATAATAATACTGAGCATCAGATCTGTAGATTTCTTGCTGCTGGTTTTACCGGCATTCTTAAAGGATGGTGGGATAACGCCATCACTGATGCTCAGAAGGAAGAAATCTTAAAATCCTTTAAGACTGAAATTGACCCTATTACTGCCGTCGAAACTAAAAGAGAGGATGCTTGTTATACTATGGTATAATCCATCCTCCACCATTTAGTTGGACCAGGACTTATGAATGCCGATAGAGGTAGAGAATTGTTACAAAATCTTAGATGTCCCTCTTTAACCCATTTTAGATGGTATAAGGATGTATTCCTTATGAAGGTCATGCAAAGAGCTGATGCTAACAGTGAACATTGGAAAACCAAATTTATTGATGGGCTTCCTACTTTCTTTGCTGAAAAAGTTCGTAAGAAACTTAGGGATAAACATGATCAAATGAGTATTCCTTATAACCAGTACTCCTATGGTCATTTAGTGACTGTTATTATTGAAGAAGGATTATCATTATGTAATGATATGAAACTTCAGCATCTGATGAAACAACAGAATCTTACTAAAAGACATGAAATAGGAGAATTTTGTGATCAATTCTCGTATGAGACCAAAATCCAGTATCCCTCTAAACCCAGGAAGCAGCAACAAGCTAAAAAGACCAAGACACACAGAAAACATTCTACTAAAAGAGACACCTCAGGAAAACCCCCTAGAAAGAGAAAGACTAGTCAAAAGAAAGACAAATCTACCGTTAAATGTTATAAGTGTGGCAAAACTGGACATTTTGCTAATAAATGTAGATCTAAGGTCAAACAGAAACTTAAAGAATTATCTCTTGATGAAGATGTCCAAATTGAGATTTTTAATTGTCTATCCAGTAGTGATAATGAAGAATCTGATCAAGAGATTGTTGAGATTTATTCATCTTATGAAGAGGATGAAGAACAGGAGCCCCAGTCTTGTGTTACCTGCTCCCCTGATGGCTGTAACACTCTAGCTGAAGCTAATTACTGGAAAGCCATTGTTGAAATGAATGGTTTAGATATTGACCCAAGTATTAATGTTCTTATCAGTTCCCAACAATCTATGCTTGACATAGCTGATCTGATAAAAGATCCAGAAGTTAAATTAAAATTTCTGGAAACTTGTTATAAGAGTCATAAAACTGAAGACGATATTCTCCCAGTAGAACAATACAGTATACGTGAGGTTATGAAAAGAATACAACAGGCTTCCACTAATGATAAACCTGTTACTATTAATGATTTAAAAGCAGAAATTAATCTTTTAAAAACCGAAGTAAAACAACTTAAAACAGCTAATATTATTATTACGACTGATCTTAATAATATTAAGCAGCATTTAAGCATCAAACCAGAATCTTCTAAAAAGAATGATGAAGATACTGATAGTCAGTATCTTATGCTCATGAATCAAGTTGTTTTCCAGAAATGGTATATCCGTATTACTTTTGTTATTAAACCAGACTTTATTTTAAAAGATGCTATTGCCCTTTTCGATAGTGGCGCTGATATGAACTGTATTCAGGAAGGGTTAGTTCCTACAAAATATTTTCAGAAGACCACTCAATCTTTAACTAGTGCTAGTGGTAACACTATGAAAATAAGGTATAAAATACCAGAAGTCTTTATCTGCAATCAAGGTATTTGTCTACCTACTTCTTTCGTATTAATCAGAAACATGAGTCAAAGTATTATCCTAGGTACTCCTTTTCTTTGTCTTTTAATGCCTATTTCTAAGATTGATACTTTGGGTATTCATACTAATCTGAATAATAGAAAAATTATCTTTGAATTTATTACAGAACCTTATACTAAGGAATTAAATCAAGTTAAGAACATGATTTATTTCAAAGAAAAACAGATAAATTTTATTCAAAAAGAAGTAAAATTTCTTACTACTGAACAAAGGATTTTACAACCTTCTCTATAGGAAAAAATTAAAACTCTCCTGAGAACTATACAAACAGAAATTTGTAGTGATGTTCCTAATGCTTTTTGAGATAGGAAGAAGTATATTATTTCTCTTCCTTATATTTCAGGGTTTAATGAAAAGAATATCCCTACCAAATCTAGGCCAAGCCAGATGAAGAAGGAATATCTTATTTTGTGCAAAAACGAGATTGAATCTCTTAAACAGAAAAGTCTTATCAGACCTAGTAATTCTCCTTGGAGTTGTACTGCATTTTATGTTAATAAACATGCAGAGATAGAAAGAGGAATTCCTAGGCTTGTGATTAATTATAAACCGTTAAATGAGGCCTTACGATGGATTAGATATCCCATCCCTAATAAGAAGGACCTCTTGGATAGATTGCATAATGCAATTATCTTTTCTAAATTTGATTTAAAATCCGGATTCTGGCAAATTCAAATCTGTGAGAAGGACAGATATAAAACTGCTTTTACCGTACCTTTTGGTCATTTTGAATGGAATGTTTTACCATTTGGAGTCAAAAATGGACCATCAGAATTTCAGCATATTATGAATGACATATTTAACCCTTTTACAGAATTTGCTATCTGTTATATTGATGATGTTCTTATATTTTCATCCTCAATTGAACAACATATTAAACATTTAAATATTTTCAAAAATGTTATCATTAAAAATGGTTTAGTTGTATCTGCATCCAAGATAAAGCTTTTCAAAACTGCTATTCGTTTCCTTGGACATAATATTTCCAATGGAACTATCATTCCTATTGACAGGTGTATTGAATTTGCATCTAAATTTCCTGATGAAATTAAGGAAATTACCCAACTCAGAAGATTCCTTGGAAGTCTTAATTATATTAGAGATTATTATCCGAAATTGTCACATGATTCTTCTATTTTGCAATCCAGACTTAAAAAGAATCCTTTGCCTTGGACTGAAGAACATACTCAAGCTGTTCAGAAAATTAAACAAAAGGTTAAACAATTACCATGTTTGTCTCTTCCCCATCCTGAATGGAAGAAAATTGTACAAACTGATGCCTCTAATCAAGGCCATGGTGGGATACTTAAACAGTATAACCCTATTAAAAAAAAGGAAGAATTACTTCGTTTTGCTTCAGGAACCTAGAAGGGTGCCGCTTTAAATTACCCTACAATCAAACAGGAATGTTTATCTATTGTTAAATGTGTTTTAAAATTTCAAGATGATCTTTTAAACCAACATTTTCTTATTAGAGTAGATTGTTCTGCTGCTAAACAGATATTTAAGAATGATGTACAGAATCTTGCCTCTAAACAAATATTTGCTACATGGCAAAGTATTTAATCAGTATTTGATTTTGATATTGAATATATCAAAGGTGAGAATAACTCTTTACCAGATTTTCTAACCCGTGAATATTTACAGGGTTGATGATTAGAGGAAGAGGCCGAGGCCGAGGCCGAGGCAGACAACAGTATTATACAGAATTTTCAAGTATTAATACTCCCAACAGTACATCCTCTTCCACACAAACAGCAAAGGATGTTTTACTCTTACCAGAACAGTATATTCCTAATAATAATATTGAAGAAATAATTCTTTTTATTGAACCGAATGATGAAAAATGGATGAAAGATCCATGGGAAATTAAGAGGCGCTATTTAGTGACTCAGCAATTTCCTACCCATTTTGATCATTACCGTTATATCTATGAACAAATAATCATAGAAACAGCATCTATGGATATAAAGCATACGCTTCATGATCCATCTAAGACTACCAGCCCTATTTCATATAGTAAAACAACCATCAGAAATATTATGCCCATTGCTAATTGGGGCATACATCCTCATACTACCCGTACTGTTGACTCCAGAAATACAGAAACCAGGTACAGTTATTGGGATTATATTGACTCCTTTACCTATCTGTTCTATTACCAGAACCCTTTTCATAACCATTCTTGGTTTATTCGCATTTGTCCTACTGTCCTAAGAAACGAAATACCTAACTGGTTTTTCGTTTGGTGGGATAAATTTGGTATAACCATGGAAACAATACCAGAATCAGTCCTAACAGTATTCAAGGATTGGCAAGTTGCCTACTCCCATATTCCAGTAAACAAAGATTGTCCATGACAAAACTTTTTATTCATTTTATTATCCGATTTCAAATTCCATGGATATGGAAATGGGATTTAAAATGCGATTATCAGAATAAAATTCCTTGCCTTAAAAGGATTTTCTTTACCCGTTGGTGGGACAAAGGTCTTAATCCAACTCTACCAGAATTAATAAAATCTATTAAGGACCATACTCAAGCCTGTTTTGATGCTGTCCCTAAGATTCTTCCTGAACCACATGATAATCCATTTATTAAAATTCAAGAAGAACTAAAACAGAAATTTCCAAATCTTTCAAGAGAAGATTTAATTGTAAAATCTATGGATTTTATGAAAAATCAATTCCTAAAATCTATGGAACAGGATAAAGATGACTCATCAATGAAAACTGTGAGTTCTGATCAGGATGATAATGAATTTAATGTATTAGCTGGAGAAAGTCAAGAACCTGATGAGACAGAAGGCACTATAGGTGATTTTTGGGATTCTCTTACAACCGTTATCTCTGAAAGAATGGAACAAAATAAAAAAGGGAAAGGTAAAGCTTGATGTTACCTGCTGTCTGCCACCACCCACTCCATTATCAAAAAAAGGACAAAGCTGCTGTCCTTAAAAGTCTCCACTTGCAGAAATGCTCCTCCATTAACAGGAAAGAGACAGATAATTGTCCCCCACCAGAAGAGAATATTAGCTTTATTAAAGTTATCTTTATTAAAGTTAATCCTACTGCCACACAGCTGTCCTTTAAGATAAGGATGAAGCAGGATTTCCGACTCCACTGAAGGATTTGCCACCTTCCCCTCTCTTTATCTTTTGTTTTCTATTTAAGGGAAACCTCACCCTTATGTTGAAAAAAGGTTTTTCTTGGTGGTTTTTCCCTCCTTGTATTTCTCTCTCTATAAATAAAGATTCAAGTTTGAAGATATTTGGCGTCTCTTTGCTCTCTGTAAGTATTGCTAATATAAATTATTATGTTTTTTTAGTTGATCTTTTATCATATCATCAGGATAATAGTAATCGATATAGAACAGAAATCATTAAAGCTGTAGATAATCATAATCGTTCTTACTTTACAGAAAGATTATCTGAATCTGAAATTTTGATTAGTAAAACTAAAAAGGCTATACAGGAAGAGACCTGCCGGTTGATCGTGGTGGGTAAAATCCCCATCAACAGTAAGCTAATGAGATCATATATGTCGTAATTTAGAATTTATATATTGTTAATATGACTTTAAACTATTCTGGCTATGCTGCTATTCTGATTCAAGAACTTGAATAAGCGGTACGTCACCCAAGTCGCGTTGAGGGTTTATGTCGTTAGCCGGGTAGGGTGTTTGACTGTTCCTTATAAATCGTTGACAGACGTGCTTATCTTGTGTTTTTGTCCCCTTATGGTATCAGAGCCATACTTAGTTTACCGTCATATTGATAAATATATATATCTTTTAAATTATGCATATATGATCACTCACAGACATGACTGACTTTCTTCCACATCTGTTACTACCGTAGTCAATACTGTAGCTTCAACTTCAGAAGCCACTGAGCTAATTGCCTACCAGGATGTTAAAGAAGCTTTAGATAAATGGACTATACCTAAAGTTAAACCAGAAATGATTTACAAAATTGGAACTTTTGATTTTACCAGTAAAAGAATAATCAAAACTTTTGAACATGCTGTTCCCTTACAAGACAATGATACGGTTGTTTATTTACTTCAGATTGAAGACCTGTATCCTTTTATGCAAAAATATAAATATGTGCATATAGGACTTGTTCAAATTGCTTTTAAACCTTTGACCTTACTTGGTCAAAATACCAGTATTCAATGCACTCTAAGAGATGGAAGATGTCTTAACTGGAAAGCATCTCTTATGGGAGCTATTGAAACTAGCCTAGCCCATGGACCTGTTTATTTTAATATTTATCCGAGTTTGAGCATTTCTCTGACCGACAGTAATTTGTCTAAAGTCCTTGAAATGAGAATCATATCCCATGGATATGAGTATTTACCAGGATCCCCTCCTTTTGCTATTTTATTCAGAATTAACCTTAAAGTTTTGACAACTTTAAATCCGTATATTAGAAAGCAGAGTCTACAAGGTCATACTGTCCTTATTGATTCTAATCTCTTTAGCAGCCAAGTGGCTATACCCAGAATGATTCCTTGGGAAGATATAACTTTTCCCAAACAATGGCAGATTACTAATGCCGTTCCTACCAGACCTTTAATTAGACAATCCATAGAAGACGTTATCCAGACTCGCGAAGGAAATGTCTATATAAGTTTTCAGAAACCCCTAATCCGTAGCCAGTCTACTAGAAGTTGTATTCCTTATAATATTGATCTTCCCGAATCTACTAGACATTCTGTGTCTGAGAAACATGCAGACATTTAATTCGTGATTCCTTATAATACTCATAATTCGTTCTTACTTTACAGAAAGATTATCTGAATCTGAAATTCTGCAAGTGGAGACTTTTAAGGACAGCAGCTTTGTCCTTTTTCTGATAATGGAGTGGGTGGTGGCAGCCAGCAGGTAACATCAAGCTTTACCTTTCCCTTTTTTATTTTGTTCCATTCTTTCAGAGATAACGGTTGTAAGAGAATCCCAAAAATCACCTATAGTGCCTTCTGTCTCATCAGGTTCTTGACTTTCTCCGGCTAGTACATTAAATTCATTATCATCCTGATCAGAACTCACAGTTTTCATTGATGAGTCATCTTTATCCTGTTCCATAGATTTTAGGAATTGATTTTTCATAAAATCCATAGATTTTACAATTCTCTTGAAAGATTTGGAAATTTCTGTTTTAATTCTTCTTGAATTTTAATAAATGGATTATCATGTGGTTCAGGAAGAATCTTAGGGACAGCATCAAAACAGGCTTGAGTATGGTCCTTAATAGATTTTATTAATTCTGGTAGAGTTGGATTAAGACCTTTGTCCCACCAACGGGTAAAGAAAATCCTTTTAAGGCAAGGAATCTTATTCTGATAATCGCATTTTAAATCCCATTTCCATATCCATGGAATTTAAAATCGGATAATAAAATGAATAAAAAGTTTTGTCATGGACAAATCTTTGTTTACTGGAATATGGGAGTAGGCAACTTGCCAATCCTTGAATACTGTTAGGACTGATTCTGGTATTGTTTCCATGGTTATACCAAATTTATCCCACCAAACGAAAAACTAGTTAGGTATTTCGTTTCTTAGGACAGTAGGACAAATGCGAATAAACCAAGAATGGTTATGAACAGGGTTCTGGTAATAGAACAGATAGATAAAGGAGTCAATATAATCCCAATAACTGTACCTGGTTTCTGTATTTCTGGAGTCAACAGTACGGGTAGTATGAGGATGTATGCCCCAATTAGCAATGGGCATAATATTTCTGATGGTTGTTTTACTATATGAAATAGGGCTGGTAGTCTTAGATGGATCATGAAGCGTATGCTTTATATCCATAGATGCTGTTTCTATTGATTATTTGTTCATAGATATAACGGTACTGATCAAAATGGGTAGGAAATTGCTGAGTCACTAAATAGCGCCTCTTAATTTTCCATGGATCTTTCATCCATTTTTCATCATTCGGTTCAATAAAAAGAATTATTTCTTCAATATTATTATTAGGAATATACTGTTCTGGTAATAGTAAAACATCCTTTGCTGTTTGTGTGGAAGAGGATGTACTGTTGGGAGTATTAATACTTGGAAATTCTGTATAATACTGTTGTCTGCCTCGGCCTCGGCCTCGGCCTCTTCCTCTAATCATCAACCCTGTAAATATTCACGGGTTAGAAAATCTGGTAAAGAGTTATTCTCACCTTTGATATATTCAATATCAAAATCAAATACTGATAAAATACTTTGCCATGTAGCAAATATTTGTTTAGAGGCAAGATTCTGTACATCATTCTTAAATATCTGTTTAGCAGCAGAACAATCTACTCTAATAAGAAAATGTTGGTTTAAAAGATCATCTTGAAATTTTAAAACACATTTAACAATAGATAAACATTCCTGTTTGATTGTAGGGTAATTTAAAGCGGCACCCTTCCAGGTTCCTGAAGCAAAACGAAGTAATTCTTCCTTTTTCTTAATAGGGTTATACTGTTTAAGTATCCCACCATGGCCTTGATTAGAGGCATCAGTTTGTACAATTTTCTTCCATTCAGGATGGGGAAGAGACAAACATGGTAATTGTTTAACCTTTTGTTTAATTTTCTGAACAGCTTGAGTATGTTCTTCAGTCCAAGGCAAAGGATTCTTTTTAAGTCTGGATTGCAAAATAGAAGAATCATGTGACAATTTCGGATAATAATCTCTAATATAATTAAGACTTCCAAGGAATCTTCTGAGTTGGGTAATTTCCTTAATTTCATCAGAAAATTTAGATGCAAATTCAATACACCTGTCAATAGGAATGATAGTTCCATTGAAAATATTATGTCCAAGGAAACGAATAGCAGTTTTGAAAAGCTTTATCTTGGATGCAGATACAACTAAACCATTTTTAATGATAACATTTTTGAAAATATTTAAATGTTTAATATGTTGTTCAATTGAGGATGAAAATATAAGAACATCATCAATATAACAGATAGCAAATTCTGTAAAAGGGTTAAATATGTCATTCATAATATGCTGAAATTCTGATGGTCCATTTTTGACTCCAAATGGTAAAACATTCCATTCAAAATGACCAAAAGGTACGGTAAAAGCAGTTTTATATCTGTCCTTCTCACAGATTTGAATTTGCCAGAATCCGGATTTTAAATCAAATTTAGAAAAGATAATTGCATTATGCAATCTATCCAAGAGGTCCTTCTTATTAGGGATGAGATATCTAATCCATCGTAAGGCCTCATTTAACGGTTTATAATTAATCACAAGCCTAGGAATTCCTCTTTCTATCTCTGCATGTTTATTAACATAAAATGCAGTACAACTCCAAGGAGAATTACTAGGTCTGATAAGACTTTTCTGTTTAAGAGATTCAATCTCGTTTTTGCACAAAATAAGATATTCCTTCTTCATCTGGCTTGGCCTAGATTTGGTAGGGATATTCTTTTCATTAAACCCTGAAATATAAGGAAGAGAAATAATATACTTCTTCCTATCTCAAAAAGCATTAGGAACATCACTACAAATTTCTGTTTGTATAGTTCTCAGGAGAGTTTTAATTTTTTCCTATAGAGAAGGTTGTAAAATCCTTTGTTCAGTAGTAAGAAATTTTACTTCTTTTTGAATAAAATTTATCTGTTTTTCTTTGAAATAAATCATGTTCTTAACTTGATTTAATTCCTTAGTATAAGGTTCTGTAATAAATTCAAAGATAATTTTTCTATTATTCAGATTAGTATGAATACCCAAAGTATCAATATTAGAAATAGGCATTAAAAGACAAAGAAAAGGAGTACCTAGGATAATACTTTGACTCATGTTTCTGATTAATACGAAAGAAGTAGGTAGACAAATACCTTGATTGCAGATAAAGACTTCTGGTATTTTATACCTTATTTTCATAGTGTTACCACTAGCACTAGTTAAAGATTGAGTGGTCTTCTGAAAATATTTTGTAGGAACTAACCCTTCCTGAATACAGTTCATATCAGCGCCACTATCGAAAAGGGCAATAGCATCTTTTAAAATAAAGTCTGGTTTAATAACAAAAGTAATACGGATATACCATTTCTGGAAAACAACTTGATTCATGAGCATAAGATACTGACTATCAGTATCTTCATCATTCTTTTTAGAAGATTCTGGTTTGGTGCTTAAATGCTGCTTAATATTATTAAGATCAGTCGTAATAATAATATTAGCTGTTTTAAGTTGTTTTACTTCGGTTTTTAAAAGATTAATTTCTGCTTTTAAATCATTAATAGTAACAGGTTTATCATTAGTGGAAGCCTGTTGTATTCTTTTCATAACCTCACGTATACTGTATTGTTCTACTGGGAGATTATCGTCTTCAGTTTTATGACTCTTATAACAAGTTTCCAGAAATTTTAATTTAACTTCTGGATCTTTTATCAGATCAGCTATGTCAAGCATAGATTGTTGGGAACTGGTAAGAACATTAATACTTGGGTCAATATCTAAACCATTCATTTCAACAATGACTTTCCAGTAATTAGCTTCAGCTAGAGTGTTACAGCCATCAGGGGAGCAGGTAACACAAGACTGGGGCTCCTGTTCTTCATCCTTTTCATAAGATGAATAAATCTCATCAATCTCTTGATCAGATTCTTCATTATCACTACTGGATAGACAATTAAGAATCTCAATTTGGACATCTTCATCAAGAGATAATTCTTTAAGTTTCTGTTTGACCTTAGATCTACATTTATTAGCAAAATGTCCAGTTTTGCCACACTTGTAACATTTAACGGTAGATTTGTCTTTCTTTTGACTAGTCTTTCTCTTTCTAGGGGGTTTTCCTGAGGTGTCTCTTTTAGTAGAATGTTTTCTGTGTGTCTTGGTCTTTTTAGCTTGTTGCTGCTTCCTGGGTTTAGAGGGATATTGGATTTTGGTCTCATACGAGAATTGATCACAAAATTCTCCTATTTCATGTCTTTTAGTAAGATTCTGTTGTTTCATCAGATGCTGAAGTTTCATATCATTACATAATGATAATCCTTCTTCAATAATAACAGCCACTAAATGACCATAGGAGTACTGGTTATAAAGAATACTCATTTGATCATGTTTATCCCTAAGTTTCTTACGAACTTTTTCAGCAAAGAAAGTAGGAAGCCCATCAATAAATTTGGCTTTCCAATGTTCACTGTTAGCATCAGCTCTTTGCATGACCTTCATAAGGAATACATCCTTATACCATCTAAAATGGGTTAAAGAGGGACATCTAAGATTTTGTAACAATTCTCTACCTCTATCGGCATTCATAAGTCCTGGTCCAACAAAATGGTGGAGGATGGATTGTACCATAGTATAACAAGCATCCTCTCTTTTAGTTTCGACGGCAGTAATAGGGTCAATTTCAGTCTTAAAGGATTTTAAGATTTCTTCCTTCTAAGCATCAGTGATGGCGTTATCCCACCATCCTTTAAGAATGCCGGTAAAACCAGCAGCAAGAAATCTATAGATTTGATGCTCAGTATTATTATTCTGCCGACATATAGTAGCATACATCATCATATGATGTATGGTTTCAAAGATCTGGTATTCGGTTTTACCATCTATGTTCCACTCATAAATGGTCTTACCATGATAAGACTTCTGGGAATGAAGAAAGTCTTCTTCATAAAGAATATCTTGTGGTGTAGGTCTATGATAGTAATATCTATTGGGTGCTGAAAAACTAGTTCTTTGAATAGGCTTTTGGCTATAAGCAACCTTATTAAAAGAATCTATATCCTGGAAGTTATTCTGGATTTCAAATATATGTGTAAGATTTGGTTCATCATCATTGTTTTCCCCATGAATATTTTCAATATTCTGAGATGAGGAAGGTTTATCAGAAATAACATTAATTTGAGATGAAGATCCTGTAGAAATTTTTAAATCTTTCATTTTGTTAAGAAGATTTTCAATAAAATCATCATCTGTTTTAGTAGATCGCATCTTAAAGTTTGTAACTTCAAGAGGAGGTTTGATAGTGACAGGTTGGAGGTTAGCAAGTTTAGGAATCATTTGATATTTATAATTTAGGTTACTAACCTGATCTTCAATTTTGGTTAGCTGTCTTCCAATATCATTAAAATTAATGATTTGGTCCTCAATTCTGATTAACTGTTTTCCCACAGTTTGAAAGAATAAATTAGTATAATTATTTTGTTTAGTAATGGGTATAATATCCCCATACCTCATACTTCTTTGAAGATTAGAATTATCTTCAGAAATCTCAACATACGGATTAATAATTAAATGTTTTGAATTCTCATTTCCTGCTCTCAGTTCTAAAGACTGGGGGGGAGGATGAACAGATTTAATAATACCACCAGTAGTAGTAATCCAATCTCTCTGGATACTGGTTAAAGCATTTAATTGATCTTTATCAAAAGTTTCAGTAGGTTTAATAAAATCAAAATACCATTGAGTAAATGATATAATACACTGGTTTTGATTTAAATATAAATAATAATCAGATTTTAATTCTGCTAATTTATTTTTATCATGATTTTTAAAATACCAAGTTCTAAAATCTCGATATTTATCCTGCATAAATTCCTGGTTTAAAAGAACACGAATATTGCTATTAGGTGTAAAATCCATTAGCATTCAAAATGCATATCACTAGCGGTAGGACTGTTTGGTCTTCTGTTGGAGGTACTAGGTCCATAGATATCGTGAGGTATCTGATTTTCAGAAATATGAAGACCTTTAATATGATCCTCAATTTTAATGGATTCGTTGCTAGATGCCTTGGTAGATCCTTGATAGACAGACTCTACAGGCTCAGACGCAGAATGTCTAGTAGATTCGGGAAGATCAATATTATAAGGAATACAACTTCTAGTAGACTGGCTACGGATTAGGGGTTTCTGAAAACTTATATAGACATTTCCTTCGCGAGTCTGGATAACGTCTTCTATGGATTGTCTAATTAAAGGTCTGGTAGGAACGGCATTAGTAATCTGCCATTGTTTGGGAAAAGTTATATCTTCCCAAGGAATCATTCTGGGTATAGCCACTTGGCTGCTGAAGAGATTCGAATCAATAAGGACAGTATGACCTTGTAGACTCTGCTTTCTAATATACGGATTTAAAGTTGTCAAAACTTTAAGGTTAATTCTGAATAAAATAGCAAAAGGAGGGGATCCTGGTAAATACTCATATCCACGGGATATGATTCTCATTTCAAGGACTTTAGACAAATTACTGTCGGTCAGAGAAATGCTCAAATTCGGATAAATATTAAAATAAATAGGTCCATGGGCTAGGCTAGTTTCAATAGCTCCCATAAGAGATGCTTTCCAGTTAAGACATCTTCCATCTCTTAGAGTGCATTGAATACTGGTATTTTGACCAAGTAAGGTCAAAGGTTTAAAAGCAATTTGAACAAGTCCTATATGCACATATTTATATTTTTGCATAAAGGGATACAGGTCTTCAATCTGAAGTAAATAAACAACAGTATCATTGTCTTGTAAGGGAACAGCATGTTCAAAAGTTTTGATTATTCTTTTACTGGTAAAATCAAAAGTTCCAATTTTGTAAATCATTTCTGGTTTAACTTTAGGTATAGTCCATTTATCTAAAGCTTCTTTAACATCTTGGTAGGCAATTAGCTCAGTGGCTTCTGAAGTTGAAGCTACAGTATTGGCTACGGTAGTAACAGATGTGGAAGAAAGGTCAGTCATGTCTGTGAGTGATCATATATGCATAATTTAAAAGATATATATATTTATCAATATGACGGTAAACTAAGTAAGGCTCTGATACCATAAGGGGACAAAAACACAAGATAAGCACGTCTGTCAACGATTTATGAGGAACAGTCAAACACCCTACCTGGCTAACGACATAAACCCTCAACGCGACTTGGGTGACGTACCGCTTATTCAAGTTCTTGAATCAGAATAGCAGCATAGCCAGAATAGTTTAAAGTCATATTAACAATATATAAATTCTAAATTACGACATATATGATCTCATAAACTTACTGTTGATGGGGGGTTTTACCCACCACGATCAACCGGCAGGTCTCTTCCTGTATAGCCTTTTTAGTTTTACTAATCAAAATTTCAGATTCAGATAATCTTTCTGTAAAGTAAGAACGATTATGATTATCTACAGTTTTAATGATTTCTGTTCTATATCGATTACTATTATCCTGATGATATGATAAAAGATCAACTAAGAAAACATAATAATTTATATTAGCAATACTTACAGAGAGCAAAGAGACGCCAAATATCTTCAAACTTGAATCTTTATTTATAGAGAGAGAGAAATACAAGGAGGGAAAAACCACTGCTGGTGCTTTGCAACATGTTATTAGATTGCTCAGGTAATACTGATGGTGGAAACTATAAACTTGTTACACTCGCCGAGTCTTCTTACTCATGTCACACATTTCAGTTTTCTACATTTCCCTTTTGCTTGTTGTCCCCCGCTATCTATCAACCTGGATTTTCTCAAGTTTATGCCCTTGTACAACAACAGTTCATGTTGCTCTGAGAGCCAAAGGGAGGCAACATTACTACTTGGACAGTTTGCGGCTACGGATTCAGATTTCAAGGTAGCGAAAGATTAAATTTTTTCCCTTTAATGTTATTGTATGGTCATTTAGAAATTCTCCTATGGTAAGAAAAGATGCAAGAAAAGAAGAGATGTTTTGAGTTTAAGGAAGTGATTGGCGTCCAAATGTTTTAATGTCCTACCTTTTCTTCTCCTCTTGCCTTTTGTCCTTGGCGTTTAATCTAAAGATTAGCTAGCAGTGTTATGCTCCTCCTACTTTGTATATGCTCTCCCTGCCTTCTGGAATCACACTTCAACTAGAAGATGTACCTTTTTTTGTGCTTTATCTTTTATTTATCCCTCCTTCGAGATATGAGATTCTTGCAGGTGCATATTGTTCAAAGAGGTGTTGCCCGACCATTGATTGAGATGCTTTAATCACCAAATGTGCAGCTTAGAGAAATGTCAGCTTTTGCACTAGGGAGGTTGACTCATGGTTGTGTTTATTTTTATTGTTCACTTCATATCTATGAATATTGTTGACCTTGTTTGATTGCAGCCATCATGTAGTAGTTTCTTTATGTGATCTCATTTTTGCTTGGTGTGTAAATTCAATATTCATTTGAACCAAAAGAAGTATATCTACTAATCACAAATGAATATTCCATTGGTCTTTAGAAACTTTCAGTTCAAGTGATAGCATATATACTTATCATAAGCTACAACCTCCTCCCCTCACATGGTTAATTATAGAAAGCTACAATTTGCTTATTGAATAAAAAGTAAAGAAGTCATCTACGGGTGGTCACAATTGCTACAAGTTCATATATCTTTCACAAGGAATAAAAAAGGGGAAGAGAAATGTCTTGGCAATTTTTATGATTTGACATACCATAATATTCTTCCTTGTGGTCTCATGTGCAGTTAATTTCATAGTGTTATGTGGTTTATGCTATAAACAGTTACTATCCTAAAATATCTTGATTTTGTGTTTTCCTCTTTTACTATGCTTAATACTCTTATATCTTGGGTGAGAACTTCATTAAAAATTTATTTCATAATGCTATGTATTTATTATATGTAAATATTGCGAATCACTTGTTTTCCTGTATATATGTAGATATATAATCAAACAAAAGTATGTGGTTATCGTTTTTTTTTCTTTTTTGGATAAATTTGAGGCTCTACATGAATGCTTAAATATATTTGGTGACTTGGTGCAAGTCATTGACCATATCTGGAATTAGAAAGGTGCCTATTTCAAATGAAAATTTTGTCTTAACACTGAAGTTTCTAGCAGGACTTGAAAATTAAATATCATCTGAAAAATGTAGTCCTCATTTGTAGTGTTCCTTATCTTTTCCATTTTTATGTAGTGTTAACTGCAGTTATATGATGTCTAATTATTCCCTCCATTCCAAATTATAGAGCATTTGCAAAAATCTTAAAGTTAGGGAGAGTTTTATTTACTATTAATCATAAATCTCTACAACTCGCGGTATGCAGATTATCTGCAAAGGCTTATATTCAATTTGTTTCTATACATCTTTAGAAACACCATTTAGAGATAAATGAGTAATTTTCTTTGCATTCTTCAATATTACTTACCAAAACTTATAAAATAGTATGTTTTATGCAAAGCCCATACACCCAGCTGGTGGGAGGAGAAAAGATGATCCCCCAGCCCCTACACCCAACTCTAAAGGCACATTATGAAACACTGACAACTTTAGATATAAATGTATCTTGTTTTGTTGGACGTTGATATTTTTGTTTTTTTTTCCCAAAAAGGTTAAGCTTGGTTGGACTTTAATATTTCTTGTATCCTAGTAATTTGTAAAATTTTGGATTTCAGATTGCTAGCCATCCTAATATCTATCTCTTAGACACTCTTGGTGTTTTACCTCCATGATCAAGTGTGCTCCAAATTAGCTTTAACAGGTATGATTGTTCCAAATACTTTTCTTGTTCATTATGCTTGGGAATTTAGCTATCAATGCTTTGATTTTGTTAGGTTATGCATCAACAACTAGATCTGGGTAAAATGTTTCTGATTTTTACCATTGTTATTTGTTGGTGTTTGAAAGTTTTCTTAATTTCAAAATAGGTGCAAGTTGCTCATTTTTGTTCATAGTATGAAATCATTTTTCTTGGTCTTATGTTTAGAATGCATGCACTCATTTTATATATTTGACATGCATTCCATATATTGCTACTTGTAGGATGTTGATGTCGAGGATGAACATGATGAAGATTCAGGCGATGGTAAAGAAGATGGAGACTTGTGATTATATATGCATGTTGATCTTTTAGGTAGTACTTTTTAAAAGTTACTTTATTTTACCATTGAGAATGAAGATGTGGGATTATGCATATGTTTGAGCTTTAAAGCAATAGTTTTTAGAAATTACTTTTGCTGTATTTGGTGAGACTTGTAGTACGTTATCTTTAATAAGATATTTGTAATAGTATTCATTGATAGATGATTTATCTAGTACTGTCTATAAATAACATTTTAGTAATTATTATTATTAATTACTCTTGACATATTTATTTTTAGATTTCGAAATTAAATTATGAAAATATTTGTAATTTGTTGTTAATAAATATATTGAGACGGAATTGAGACGGCTTCTTTTCGTCTAAAAAATGTGCGTTATTGGCGCTAAAGTTAACACGGATTTTGAGACGGCTGTTGTCGGTCTAAAAATATGCACGCTAAAAAAATATTGGTGCAAAAGTTGAAACGAAATTGAGACGGATGATACCCGTCTCAAAATATGTCAAGGGAAAATAGTTGCTACTAATTTTGATAAGGATTTGAGACGGAGTTTTCTGTCTCAAATTATGTGTGCTAAATAAAGGACATCAATTTAGCCCGCCAAATTTGAAACCGGCAAAATCGGTTACAAAAGTTAGCTCCCCATGGGGCAGGTTTGAGACGGATATCTTCCGTATCTAATAGTCTGAGACGGATTTCTTTTGTATCTAAGTTTTTTATTTGAGACGGATTTTGAGACCAACAAATTAGCGTCGCTACCTACTGACACGAATTTTGAGACGGTCAAAATCCGTCTCAAAAACGATTTTGATACAGTTTATTATGTTTGAGACGGATATTTCCATCTCAGATGCCCAGATTTTTGGTAGTGTAATCACTCTCCCACAAGTAAACAAGAAATAATGAAGAAGAAGAGGATAAAAACAAGCAAGGTATGAAGTGGGCAACCAAGCAACTAAAGGAGCATAACCGTGTAAGAAAACAACCATCATGAGGTGAGAAGCCACCCTATGGTCGGCCCCAACCTCTAGGGTTGGCCCTAAGGTGGTTCTCCCCCTCATGGTGGGATTTCTCAAGCCTTTATTCATCATGTCACTTCAAACACTTAGCTGAATTCAAGAAAAGCATGCAAGGAAGGATCAAGACGATAGAAAGGCTAAGGAAGACACCACCATAGGAGTGAAGGGATGAGGGTCCCTACAGTCGACCCCAACCCCTAGGGTCGGCCCCAAGGTTTGGTCCCCCATGGTGGGAATGGTTCTAGTGCCCTCATGTTCTACAGCAGATGGAGGAAACTCTCTGGTCTATCAAAGGGACTGGGGCATTCGGCAGTGTTAATTACTCTGACCTCTGTATTTTCCCCGGGGCTCGTTATCCTGAAAAATTTAGAATTCCTGATTTCAAGAAATAAGATGGATTGGGAGATCCTTATACCCACCTGAAAGTATTCATTGGAGAACTCAAATCCTATGCAGAGGACGAGAAGCTTCGAATGTAATTATTTTAGAAGAGTCTGACTGGAGAGGCCAGAGCCTGGTATGCCCGTCTAGACAATTCTAAGATCCACAGTTGGGAAGAGTTGGCCCATGCTTTCCTCAGTCAGTACAACTTCTAATCTCAGCTGGCTCCAGACAGATACCAAATAACAAAAATCAAGAAAAAGAACCCGAAATCATTCAGAGAATATGCCCAACGATGGAGGCGGGTTGCAACACAAGTCACCCCATCCATGAATGAGTCTGAGATAGTCATGACCTTTATCGACATCCAAGAAGCGCCATATTACGAGAGGGTCCTAGCAGGCATAGGAAAACCATTCTCTGAAATAATCAAACACAGCAAAATGGCAGAAATGGGGCTCAAGTCCGGGAAGATAAAAGATCTAACCGCCCTCAAAGCTGTTGCTGAACATATCCAGTCCAAAAATTATAGGAGTAATCCCCGGAGGGTACATAAGAAGAAAGATGAAGAAGTGTCCTTAGTGTTGCAAGGACAGAATCCAAGGGGCAAGTCAAGCAGTATGCCCATTCAAAGGAGAAACTACACCCCTTTTCAAGCTCCAGCACAACTTTCAAACCCTCCATTCCAGAAAAATATGGAGGCCAGGTGTCGAAGAACTTTCACCCCTCTAGGGGAATCACTCGAGAACGTATTCAAACTTCTAACCCCTCAAAAGAAGATTGTCCAACTCCTTCCACCCACCAACACCAGTGGACAAAATTTTGATCCAAGCAAGAAATATGCTTATCATTCCGGATCCCCAGGCCATGACACTCAAGAATGTTGGTCTCTCAAGCACAAAATCCAAGACTTGATTGACAACGAAGAGATTGTGGTAACAAAGCCTGAACAACCGTATGTGTAGGACAATCCTCTTCCACAACATAAAGAGGAGAATGTCAATATGATCTGCACCACAAGTGGAGAAGGATCCAAATACCTCCGTTATGTGGAAGAATCAACTCCATCCAGTAACACCCCAGACAGTTGGGAAGTTTCAGAAAGGAGGTTCTTGATAGAACAAGAAATAAACTCTATCAAGGAACAATTGGCAGAAATGGTCGTCTACCAGCATCAGATCACCAGGAAGATGATAAAATGGGCCAACCAGTCTGACATCGATTATCCTCCCACACTGGAGATTAATCCTGTGATGGATCATAGCCGGTCTTATGAGCATGAACCTTGGACCGACAAGGTCGCCGAAGAAGAAACTGTCCAAACGGGTAGAAAATTCTTATTTCAAAGGAATTTCACCAACTTAAACCAATCAATGGAGGAAATCCTCCATTTGCTAATCAACGAGGGAATGGTTGCATACTTATTACCTCCACTAAACCCTCGGTCCAGAAAATTCAAGCCTGACCAAATATGTCAATACCACTCCAATTTACTCGGCCATGATATTGAGGATTGCTGGGCACTTCGTAACCTGATCCAAGACATGATTGAAAGCGGTGAATAATGAGGGGAAATGAAGTTCTCGACCTCCCAGATGAAGACACTCTTTGGATCCCCACTACATGGAATCAGGATACAGTAGATGTTGTTTCCTGTGACAATGAGCCAACCATCACACCCTTAGTACTTCCAGGGAAAGGGGTCTAAGAAATACGAAATTATGTGAAGGTGGCCGCACCCGAGCCTTTAATCTTGCCCTTCAGACCCCAGTATCCAATTATCGATTTGAAGAGGGTCCCATGGAACTACGAGAACGATGAAGGTTCCACTTTAAACAACATTGCCATCGTACCGAGGGACAATCCATTGTACCTGCCTCAGCAGGTGATCAAACCAGTCATCAAAGCCAAAGTGAAGGTGGCTGAAGAGAAAATAGAAGAGTTCCTCAACAATATGGGACACAATAAAATCAAGGTGGTGTAAGGCTTGAAAGACGCACCCAAACAGATGTCCATTATAGATCTGGTCTTGTCCTCAGTGGATCATCGCAACATTCTAGTGAAAGTACTAGAAGAAGCCCATCTGCCATATACCTTGGATGCCGAGAAATTCTGCCACTTGGTGGAACACATTTTCAACAACAATGTGATATCCTTCACTGACGATGATATCCCTGTAGAGGGAAAGGGCCATCATAAGTCCCTGCACATAGCTGTAATATCTTTCGGGTATGTGATCGAAGGAGTGCTCATAGATGGAGGATCATCCCTCAACATCTGTCCCTACGATACCTTGGAAAGAATGAAGATCAACCCAAACTGGATTAAAACTAGTAATGTGGTTATCCAGGCTTTTGATGGATCGCGACGCCAAGCTATGGGAGAAATAGAGCTTCCTCTAGAGATTGGCTCGCACACTTTCTATATGTCCTTTCAAGTGCTCAACATAGCCACTGGATACAACTTGCTGCTGGGCAGGCCCTGGATTCATATGGCAGGGGCAGTACCATCCACCCTCCATCAACAGCTCAAATACATTATCAATGGCAACCTAATCACGGTCAATGCCAAACCAGAATACCCTGTCTGCATATAGGGAGACATGCCAGTGATTAGCCTGGATGCAGGGATTGAACCTGCAAGCTTTCAAGCCCTAGAGGTTAGTGATACGCAGTATCTACCTATCGGAGCACCAGCCCTGAAACCAAAGGTCTCCACCAAAGTTATAACAGTGGGCCAGGAAATGGTATCTTTGGGTTTCCAACCTGGAGAAGGGTTAGGAAAGAATCAGCAAGGTATCCAGAGTCCAGTACAAATCCTGAGTCAGGTTGGGAGAGCCGAATTGGGATTTTCATCCAGGGCAAATTACAGGAACCCACATAAACATCCCAAGGCTCATGATCCCACCATACTGTTGCCAAATCTCACTAATGTAGGATGGGTAAAGCCAACGAGGAAGATCCCTATTGTGGTATCAGCTATGTTGTTTCCTCCAATCATACCTGTCGAGGAGAGAAAAGCCCTCAAGCCTCAGGCAGACAGCGAAAAGGAAAAGAAAAGATCATGTACAAAGGACGAGACCCATTCTCTAACATGTGGGTTATCATAAACTACGAGCGTATGAATGATGAGATCCCAGGCAGCGACGACGAGGATCAGATTCAAATTCCTCGCATCAAGAAGGAAAAAATGGGCAATACAAAGAAAAACCTCGGCCCTGTTATAAGAGATGTATCAGTCATCATCCAAGATGAGACAGATGATCACAAATTCTGGATCCTCCCTATTCATGAGGATCTAACCTTGGATAACTGGATCAGTGTCCCTTGCCTCAGTCGAAAAGGGTAAAGGGGCAGAGAGTACACCTGCCCTTTAAATATGCTTTCATTAACTGCTTACTTTTGATTGCACAGCTATAGCAGTAACTTTTGTCATGCTTTACTAAATGCTCTGTATATTTAAGCAGTTGAATATATTAAAATGAAAGCATTTTTGTTTTCAGGACTCAAGTATTGGATATGTTTGTCTCTGCTAATGAGATGCCAACCTATCAAAGTGACTACAACTTTGATGTAGAACTGAACTTTGACTTGATGGATATTAATCAAGAGGAGGAAGATAACTATTAGGTGCCCGAGGAGACCAAAAAATGGATCGAAGACAAACTCAAACCAAACCTCGACCAAACCACCACTATTAACATATGAACATCCAAAAACATCAAAGAAATCTAGATAGGCTTAGACCTCACCCAAGACCAAAAAGTCGACCTGATCAAACTCCTAACACAGTTCTAGGATGTATTTGCGTGGTCACATGAAGACATGATTGGCCTGTCCACTAACATTGTCATCCATCGAATGCCCATCAAAGATGGATTCAAGCCAGTCAAACAAAAGCTCAGGCGATTGAAACCTGAATGGAGTCTAAAAGTCAAAGAAGAAGTTGTTAAACAATTCAAAGTCGGGATTATCATGGTCTCAACCTACCCAGAATGGCTGTCAAACATAGTTCCTGTGCCTAAACCCAGAGGGAAGGTACGAGTATGCGTGGACTACCGAGATTTGAACAAAGCCTGTCTCAAGGACAATTTCCCAGTACCTTTCATCCACATCTTGATAGACAATACGGCACAGTACGACATGTATTCTTTTGTAGATTGCTTTGCTGGTTACCATCAAATCATGGTTGCTAAAGAAGATCGGGAGAAAATAACTTTCATCACTCCCTGGGGAACCTTCTGCTATAGGCGACTATCCTTCGGCCTCATTAATGCTGGAGCCACGTATCAGCGAGCCATGATGGCCCTGTTTCATGGCATGATGCACAAAGAAATAGAGGTTTATGTGGATGACATCATCATCAAATCCCGGAGGGAGGATGATCACATTGACCATCTCAGGAAGCTGTTCAACAGGTTGCGTAAGTACAACCTCAAGCTAAATCCCAAATGTGCTTTTGACGTCAAAGCAGGCAAGCTGTTAGGATTCCTTATGAGTAATCGAGGCATCGAGCTAGACCCTGCCAAAATCCAAGCCATCACTGAGATGCCAGTACCTCGAACAGAGAAGGAGATACATGGGTTTTTGGGGAGAATCAACTTCATAAGCCGATTCATTTCTCAGCTCACAGCAACCTGTGAACCCATATTCAAGCTACTAAGGAAGAATTCCTCCACCAAATGGAATGAGGATTATCAAAAAGCCTTCCTTGCCATCAAGAAACAGCTGGTCAAAGCACTTATTTTGGTACCTCCGAGGGATGGAGTTCCCTTGTTCATGTACCTGTCTGTCAATGCCAATGCAATGGGCTGCATGCTAGGATAGAAAGATGATAGTAGCAAAGAAAGAGCCATCTACTACATCAGCAAAAGATTCAGCAGTGGTGAACAGAAATACACCCTGATCGAGAAAATATGTTGTGCGTTAGCATGGGCCGCAATGAGGTTACAGCATTACCTCCATGGGCACACGACCTACCTCATATCCCGTATGGATCCACTTAAATACGTGTTCAACAAGCTAATGTTGAATTGTAGACTGTCCAAATGGCAGTTGATCCTATAACAGTTCGACATTGTTTACGTGACTCAGAAGTCAATCAAGGGTCAAGGCATTGCAGATCAATTAGCTAAAGCACCTTCAGGAGGGTTCGAGCCCCTGGAGACTTATTTTCCAGATAATGGAATCATGACAATTCAATAACTCTAGCAAGAGAATACAGTCTAATCATGGAAAATGTATTTTGATGGAGCAGTAAACATGGAAGGTGTCGGAGCTAGGGCAGTCCTTATCTCTGGTACAGGACAACAATATCCTGTGGCTACCAAACTTCAATTTGGAAACACCAACAACACAGCCGAGTATGAAGGCTGTATAATGGGGTTAAAGGTAGCCCAATCCATGGGTATCAAACACCTACTAGTCTTTGGTGACTCTGAGTTGGTCATTAGACAAACCACTGGGGCATATTACACCAAAGAGCTACATTTGCTGCCCTATCATCGGCAGGTCATCAAAATATCCTTGGAGTTTAAAGACATAACCTTCAGTCATGTTCCTCGAGGTAGGAATAACTTCGCTGATGCATTGGCAACCTTGGCGTCCTTAATTCGCATATCCGATAGGAGTGGGATTCCTTGCATCGAATTCATAATTCAGAAAGCCCCGACATACAAGACTTATATTGGAGAATTGTCAGATGAAATACCTCCTGTCAATCAGCCTTGGTATCAAGACATCAAGAAATATCTACTAGATGGATCTACACCCGCTGGGGCAAGCCAATCCGAGAGAAGGCGGATTCACAAGATGGTTATAAAGTTTTATCTAAACGGAGATGCACTCTACAAAAGAGATGCTGGAATAGGCCTGTTAAGATGCCTTGATAAAGATCAAGCCCAGAGATTGATGGATGAAGTCCACGGTGGAGTCTGTGGTCCACACATGAGCGGTCATCTGCTTGCCAAAAAGATACTAAAAATAGGGCATTATTGGATCTCTCTCAAAGCTGACTGTGATGATCATGTCAAAAGATGCTTTCAATGCCAAGTACATGGAAATGCCATCCATACTCCTCCAAATGAGCTGCACAACATGAGTTCACCATGGCCTTTCTCCATGTGGCGAATGGATGTGATTGGCCCAGTTGAACCCAAAGCCATCAACGGTCATCGATTCATCTTCACCATGATCGATTACTTCACCAAATGGGTTAAAGCAGCCTTGTCAACGTCGGTTTAAAACATCTGCGGGTCGGGTCACAACCCGAAACTTTTTAATTCATCCTCCTAAGTTATCTCTACCCTTATTCTTTTTATTTAGGAAAAAGGTTTTGAAGGGTTTTTTAGGAAAAAGGCCAACATGTATCATGTCGACGATTTGAACGTTTTACAGAGTCACCAGTTGGTAGATTTGAAAATAGTTGTACCAACTCAACCGAGTTTTGTTTGTAAGAGGCCCAATTGCTGGACACTGTCGAAACTTGATCTTTGAAAACAAAGTTTGAGCTCGGGGACTTGGTTAAGTGTAGGGAAGGTGTTAGGCACCCCACGACTCCCGTGAAAATACGGTTCCGCATCTTTTCAGTATTTCCCTTAAAACTGGAATGCGTGAGTGAATGCTGTTTGAAAATTGGGCCTTTTGATTTGATTGAAAATAGCGTTTGGCTTCGTTAAACCTATATACGAAGGGTTTCATTGATTTTTAAAAATCAATCTTTGATTTAATTTGCAAAAGCATTTAATTTGATTTGCAAAAGCTTTTCTTTTGATTAAATTGAAAATGATGTTTTGAAAGCTGGTTTATCCAACCTTTACGCTGCCATAGGAATTGAAGCCTGTTGATACTTCTGATTTTTATCTTTATAGCCTTAAGGCTGCACGTGAATGGTGATTTATCGGGCTACGAAGCATCCTCGACCACATAGAATAAACAAGTGTCGGTCTCCTCATGGGTATGAAAACCATCGGAGGGAAGCTGACACGACAATCAATATTTTTTACTATGTTGAGACCTTAAATCCGGATAGCCATTTTAAGGTCTGTTTACATGTACATTTTTACAAAAAAACTGGCAGGGTACATTTGTAAATCGGAGTTTGTCCAACGTGGAAATCAAATTCTGATCAGTTTGATCATGAATCCCACGATTCCTAGGCCCACATATGAGTAGCCAAAACCTGCACAGTTTAAATTTGTACAGAAATAGATATATACATCATCACGTCACAATGGAACCAAGGATTCATTAGTAAATCTTAGTTGCGCATGGCCAAAGCGTCTCATTCCCACTAGATAGCGAGCTAAGGGACGTGAGGTTGCTTTCGAAGCTGAAACTAAAAAGAAAACTATATTTAAGGAAATCTCAGTCATTCTAGCTTCCCGGTTCAGTATGGAGGTTTTGAACCGTTTGAAAACTAGAACTGGCGAGATTTAAATAAATCTAGTCCACCCGCAGATATGTCAGTGCCAATTCATATAAAATGAATATTTAAAGCAGCAGTTGAATAGAAAGCGAGTAGAGCAATATATATGTGTACATTTATATATACAAGCTGTCAAGGGCGATGTGTTTCACGCCGGTGCCCGGACTGGAATTGAAATATATAATTATATATATATATTAACAGAAACACGGTCAACAAAGATTGGAAAGATGACCAGTGATCGTGAAGGCTGCTTATATATGCATAAATATATATATAAAAACAGTAAAAAAGCCACAGAATGATCCAGGCCGAACTGAAATGTAAATGTACAGAAAAGAGTTCAACCAGGGACTGGGAAGATAACCCGGTAATGGTGAAGTGTGCAAAAATAGTATAAAGGCCACGAAATAGTCCAAGCCTGACTGAAATGTAAATTACAGAAAAGTAGTCAACCAGTGACTGGGGAGAGCACCCAGTATGGCAAAGAGTGCAAAAACAGTATAATGGGCGATGGGTTTTCACGCCTGTGTTCGGACTTAATTGAAATATATATATATATATATATATATATATATATTAACAGAAATGTAGTCAACCAAGACTGATAAGATGACCAGTGATGGTGAAAATCACTTATATATGCGTAAATATTTATAAAAGCTGTAAACTACCTCGAATTTGACATTCGGGCTTGACATAATTGAAATGTTAGTACATATATAGTTAAATATATACAAAAAGGGCCAAACCCGGACTAGGAAGATAAATTAATCCGACAAAGTTGCCAGAACATGTGTCCTAGTGCATTGAAGCTGCTGGAGCTGACGGATCGTCAATCAGAGTTGAAGAAATGCCAGAAAATCAGTTTATTTACAAAAATATAATAATTTTTGACGAAAATGGCCACGGAACTAAGTTCCGGGCATTTTTAAAAAACAAAACTTAATGTACAAGTGTATAAAAGTACGAAGAAGTAATATTCACTTTCTGATCATGAAAATACTTATAATGGACTGCTACATGGGCTTTTTGCCAAATCGTAGGCTCTATACGTCCAAATCTACCGGTTATTTTCTGATATGTGGTAGTATATGGGTATATCTACGTGTTTGAGTGAAAATATTTGGGTTTGGAAGAGGTGTGAAAGTCAGAAAATCGAACTGGCAGGGCTTCGCTGCGTTTTTAACTTAAAAATAAGCTGGGGGTGCACTTCTATATATAGACCGGAGAGCCTCCACTCTATCCACAGTAGCAGCACATCTACCTGTGGCTCCACATAGCGTGGGCCCTAGGGTAAGTCCCGTCGTCTTGAAGTACGTGCACTCCGAGCAATGCGATGTCAGGTCCGAAACTTCATAACTTTTGATCGAAGCATCCGTTTGAGGCATGCTATATCTTTCCAGAAAGCCCTCGCTGAGAGTGTCACAATGACTTAGTATTTAACCCTTTTTAAGTCCTAAAAGGTGGCATGACTGGGTCTTTATTTCCCCGCAGTTTGTCCGTCGAGCCGTATTGCGCTGTTTGCACTCGGGATCATCGTTATGGTTATTTTTGACCTTGGTGGCATCAATTCAGCTTGAGTTTGACCGAATCAGATGAGATTTAGTAAAATGACCATTTTTCCCCTCTCGAGGTTGCCCTTGGTGTCGGCATGGCCTCTGGTTGACTTCCGGAAGCTATTTCCAAGACTTGGATCCCATTCGAGTCTGTTTGGTCCTCAGTGTTATCTTTGAGGCTGACGTGGTCTTTTCCAATTTTCTTCTGGAGTTGTTGTGATGCTTCAGGTTTATGCCTGAGGTTGTCCTAACTTCTCGGGTTACTGCCGGGGCTGATTTGTACCTCCCGGTTTACTGCAGGGGCTAAGTTGACATCTCGATATGGTTGATTGGTGTTGTGGTTGTCTCGATATTGGTGATTGGGTTTAAGCTGATGTCCCGATATTGAGATCGGGGATGATCTGATGGTCTGATTGACGATCGGAGCTGGATAGACAATCCGATTGACGATCGGAGCTGGATAAATTGTCTGATTAAAGATCGGAGCTGGATAGACGGTTCGATTGATGATCAGAGTCGGCTGGCGTATCGATATTGGGGATCAGATTTAGGTTTACCGACATTGGGGATCGGATTTAGATTGGTTGACCGATATTTGGGGATCAGATTTGAGTTGGAGGCCCGGTATCAGGATTGAGGTTGAGTTAAAAAGACTGCTTTGCCCTCCTACAGTGTTAGTAACAGGAAAACAAAATTTTGAGTGTCTACAGATTCCCCTCTTTATCATGTTTATATAATGTAATGGAATGAACAGGATAAAGATTGCTAGACACTTGAAATATGATAAAATATTAATGATGAATATTAACATATTTTCACAAATCGCATTTCGCACTTCGCATATCGCATACCATATCGCAAATCGCATCGCAAATCGCATATTGCCCCGCAAATCGGATATCGCATAGCAAATCGCATCGCAAATCACTTACCTTTACCGGTGCTTGTGTTGGGGCTGATCTCAATGGTTGACTTTCATCAGTGCTGCTGATGTCTATACCGGTGTTGACTCCAATGGTTTGATTTCTATCGGTATTGCCGATACTCGTTTGATGAGGATGAACTGAAATGTTTCCCATATTTTTGCTGGGGATGACGCTCTTTATGATAGCCTTTACTGTTATCTTGCTTTTAAGACCAATGGTTTCCCCCAATCTGCCGATACTATCAAGGGGCAGATTTTCTCTTGGCTGATGTCGTTGTACATTTCTGAAGGTTCCTTCGCTGGGGATATATCTCTTTTGCCGAGTTACCTCAGTGGGTGCTTCCGATGCCTATCCTGATGATAACTTACATCGGTAGTTTGCAACAGTACCTACCCTGATGGTAGGGACAATGGTTGATCATTGGACTGTCCCGATGCCTACTCAAACGGTAGCAGACTTTTTTTATCGAGTTTGTGTATTTAATATGTATGTATTTTTGACTCTATTGGGTATGTATGCCTAATGTTTTAATGGAGATGTGCGCTAATGTAGAGCTTGTTGCACATGTGCAGACCAGACATGATATGATGATCTTAATTTGTTCTAGGTTGATGCATATGCTTAATTAAATTGATGTAGAACCATACCTCACCCTTTTCTAAGGTGATTTGGAGTTTCTTTTCAGACATGGATTTTGATAGGCTTAGTAGCTCTAACTCCCATATGGCTCCTTTTGTCATTCGTAGAGCAGATTTGGATGTTCCCCTTTCATATGTCATCTTTGATGAGGATCTCACAAGGGCTGCTATTTTTTGGAATTGGATTTGGTGCTGGCCCCTCTGGTGGTCCAAACACTGATAGCTTTATTAGAAGATATCCTGATATCTTCACTGAAGTAGCGTTCCACCGTCTACATCACCATATCCTTCTCAACGCCCCTTCTAAGTATTTGTATAATAGATTCCATCATCTACCCTCTGTGGGGATGGATTGATATACTGTTTCCGCCATCGGTCCATTCCTGATGTTTTGCTGGGGTTGTGCCAACGGCTGATAGTGTCAGACAATCTGACCTTCGCTGAAGTGCCCTTCAATGGCTGAACGTCACTGAACCATTTCCAATGCTTCATTGGGTTGTGCCAACGGCTGATCATTAAGTATGAAAAGGGGCAAGCTCTCTATTTGTGACCCTGCTAGGTTAAATGTTGGCTTGCCAGATGACCCAGGTGATGCTGACGTTTTAGAGGATGTAGCCCATTCTTTTATTGCTTAGATTTGATCTTCAGTGTAGAAGCCTTAACTGATGAGGACTTGGTGCTGGTTGACATGTTTGATGATGCAAATTTCATTTGCCAGGTCTTTTGTTATTGAGCATCTGTTCTTCCCGATTTAAGGACTCTATTAAGGATTTTTCCCTTTTTGTGGAGGGACAGCTGATGTCGCCTTGATTTTTTTCAAGAACTCTCCCTTTTCTTTTGATGAGGAACTTGGTCTCGCCATAGATCCTTTCTATTTCTTTGAATCGACAATGCCCCAGCCCTTTTATAGGTTATTACTGGGGTTCACAGAAGAAAGTAGCTTTGTTGACCATGCCTATGGTGAGCAATATCCTGCACATTCAGACAAATAACAATATGTGCCGAAAGCTTAATGGCTCGGGTTGTCGGGGTTAGTATGACCTTGTGAATGAGGCATTTAAAGTTAAAATTGAATGCTTGTATTCACCGAGCTCTTATTATATCACTAAAGATCTTGAAATTGAGCATGAAAATGAATTTTTCCTAAGGAAATCAAAATTTTTGCTTGACAAACTATGAAATTGCAAGAAAACTTTTAAGCGTCCATAGTCATTTTTCATGGGTAGGATTAGATTCAAAAGACTTATCTCCCTTCATCAGAGGCACCTCATCTTCGCTCTAGACACTACTCTTCACAAGATTAACATCATATGACATGCGCACTATGTGTGACGCAACCCTTGGCAGGGGTTTCTCTTCTATGACTCTAGATGATCTCATTTTCTTGAAAATTTTTTTGATTTCCTCGCTTAACTTTGTCTCATTTTCTTAGGCTTTTCAGGGTTACCCATGTAACGAGTTTTATACCAATGACTCCTAAACCAAACGGTTTTAGGGCACTAGGTGTTAAGACACCCCTTAGGATTTACTGGCTGGAGTAACAAAGGCCATACTTTGAGACAAGTTAGGCAGACTACTCTATTTGATCTTCGCCTGAGCATGTTCAAGATTCATTTTCTTAGGCTCTAAATTACCCGTGTAGCGAGTGTTAGGTCGGTGACTCCCAAACCAAACGACTTTAGGGCACCAGGTGTAGAGACACCCCTCGGGCTTAATTACTCGAGTAACCTAGGCCACGATTCGGATCTGCTCAGGTTTTAACTTCTTGTAATGCTCATTTTCTTAGGCACTGAGTTACCCATGTAACGAGCGTTGGGCTGGTGGCTCCCAAACCAGATAGCTTTAGGGAACCGGGTGTAGAGACACCCCTCAGGCTTAATAACTTGAGTAACCCAGTTCACGATTTGAGACATTAGGCTGGCTACTAATTTTCATCCTTGTCGTCATAGTTTCATACCCCACAACTAAGAGTTAAGGTGATCGCAAAGTGCAGATATGCATATGAGGTCAAGTTTGTTCCAAAAAGCACTTTGAACTAGGATGCCATGCATAATCAAAAGGTTGAATAGTCTTAATCCTCTTATCGTTCCTGTGATTCTCGCTCCACGAACGCTTATCGGAATTAATCCAATTCATAACAAGTTAAGCAAAAATCTTTTTCCTTTTTAAAACCTTTTTTCCAAGATTCTAATGCAAGATTTATCTATACTTAACATGTATACCCCTGCCAATGCATGTAACTGGGAGTTGAAAGCAGATAAAGAGATGAAAGAGTCGTACCTTATCAGTGGATCGCAGTATTCTAAGAAAATTATGATTGGAAAAGACAGATTGATCATACCAGATCGCCAATGATGGAAGCTTGGATGATGATAGACCATGCTGATGGTGCCGACTGGTGCATTTTCATTGGATGGTTGATAAATGCCCCAGTGTTGAATTGCCGTAATTTTTGAAATTGCCCCAGTCTTGTTGTAAGGGCCCCAACATCGGGTTGTTGTCAATTCTGAAATTACCCCAGTCTTGCTTATCATCTGGGGTGATTGCTTTGTTGTATGTTTGACAAATGGGCTGATAAGATGCTGAGATCGCAAGAGCTTTTGTACAGCATGACCCCTATGGTGAACAGGTAGTGGATTTTGGCTTTAATATTTGGATGCCCCAATCATTGTTTTTAATTTGTAGGAGCAATTGGCTTTGATGACCTTTCTTCTGATTAGTTGAAGGTTTCAGATTGAGGGTGTCAGCTCTTTGAAGGTCCTTGCTGATGATTATGTGTTGCGCCATTTCGGTGTTCACAAAAATGGGCACAAAACACGTTTAAGCATACATGGTCGACAAGTAATAAATTTGTAAGTAAAGTTCATTCCCACGGAGAAAGAAGTTAGTCTTAAACTATCATGCAACAGTCCTATAATTATTTTTGTGTGCTCAAACGAGTATCAAAGTATGCTTTAATAACTAGGCTGGTTTTAACATAAACTTAACTAATTAATAGATGCGGGGTTCAAATTAGAGAAATATGGGATCCTAATTTCATCTATTGCATCATCTAGGTTACCAACACCTTATGTCGTGTATAAATAAACACATAGGAATGCTAGCCGGGAGCACAAATGTGAGACAGGGCTATTTTCCAATAAACCAAGTCCATATCATAGAATATCCACAAAAGAGATAGAAATCACATGAACACCAATAAAACCTAAACCACTATATATCTATGTGATTTACAAGCTATATCAATTTAAGTGCAAGCCCCCAATAGACTACATATGGCAATACGGTATATTTTTATCCGGATTACGAATCACACAACTCATCGAAGGCAAGTTTCACGAACATATGCTGCATGGAAAAATCTAAGTTTACACTTCCTCTCTTAATTCCATATAAACTATTACAGTAGATGTTGATCAAGCATCTAAACATACAACATAACCATGCTAGGCAAACCATATATTTTCATCCATACATTTCAAAGAGGCATAAAACCCTAGACTAAGCAATAAAATCCATTAGAATCCCATAATAGTAGTTAGTTCATCTTTGAACCACCAACCATTATGGGATTTAAACCAAGCATTAAAAGAAAATAATGAAAGTGAGAGAGTAGATAGAATAGAGGATGCAAATCTTGTGGCTCCACTTCTAATAGAGTACTCAAAAGCTCAAGTTTAGATCACACAAGCTCCAAAGTGAAACCCTAACAAAGAAATCTACTTAGAACTAGAAGGAAGAAGAAGATAAGCTTTAAGAACCTCCTTAGTTCTCTAAACCCTAGAAATGTAAGAAAACTTAATGCTTAAAAAATAAATGATGTCTGAAGATAAGTGATGCTCGTCTCTTGCAACATAAAGCTTTATATAAATTACACTCAGCCGAAAAAAAATGTAAAGTTAAGAATTTTTGACTGGGGCGGCCGCGAGGCCTTGCTTTGCTTCCAAGGCGTGGGCGCGAGCGTCCCCAGAGTTATCCCTCTGCTCTAGAACTCGACGCGGGCGCGCGGCGATCCTTTGTTTTCCAAGCGCGGCCGCGCGTGCCACTTTCAACTGCTGATGTAATTTTGGTGCTAGCTTTCTTGTTGCTTCTCTTCTACTTTCTTTGTGCTTCTAGATTATTTCTTACTCCTTCACTTCATTCTTCCTTAAGATCATCCTCCTATGCCTGCCTCATGCCATCTTCATGCTTTCTCTTGCCCACTCCATCATCATGCCATCCTTTCATGCCTTGTTTCCAGCTCCATGCCATTTTGTCCATTTTCAAGCCATTCCATGCCTTAATCATGTCATTCTATGCCCGCTTGAGTTTCCTATCTGAAATATGCAAAACAAAAACAAAACATATAAAAAGACACTAAAATGCTTAAGTTCAAGCCATAATCAAAGCAAGTTGATATCCAATAAGTAGGTATAAAACCTACTTATCATTATGCTTGATATATCACTGTGTGGTTGTTTCAACTTTGATGTCGAGATGCCTTCAGACTCCAATGAATTGGGCTTAAGAGTTCAGCCTGATTGGTGGTGTGATGGCTTTAACCGAATTTGGCTTGATCTGTGAGGTTTAATCCGTGACCTTTCGCTCAAGGAATATATCGTCGAGTATGAGATAGACTTTGCCACGACGGTAGCTCATGTGCTTCTGTGGGTCAAAGGAGATCCAGTCATCTCACACATCAGGAGTGATGAGTTACTGACTGGTTGCATCTTATGACGATTGTCATTTCATCCATGTGACTAGTCGTTTTGATGTATCCATGTCTCTCCCTTTTGAGACTTGCTTCGTTCAGAACTTAGCTCCACTCACAGCTTTATCACTCATATATTCGGCATGGATTATTTACCCCTAGTGGGTTTGAGAAGGGGTGACCACACATCATCTGCTGGTAGTCATGGGCCAGCTTGATCAATTTCAGAGCTTCAGCCATTTTGAGGGGGCTATGGATCAGCGAGTATCAACTTCATGTTTATTGCCAGCTGACCTGATCAGGATTTACGAGTGTTAGACTTATAGGGAAAGGGATAATTTCTCTACTAGCCATCCGGATCGTTCTTCAGAGTATTTGGCAGAGTTGGAGTACGATATTGTATTGGTTACGGCTGTCCAGTCAGCTCTGAGTATTGATTCAGATGAGGAGGAGCCTATAGAGGATTCTGATTCTCCCACCTAGGATGATTCATTTGTTGGTTTGACAGCATCTTTAATCAGTGATCCTTCGAGTATCCCTGCCGGGAAAGATCCAGCTATTGCTGATTCACTATCTCGGATGACTTTTGAGAGAGATCAGTCCAGAGCATTGATGTTGACAGCCCTTTTTAGCAGATACACAACTTTTGCTACTAGAGACGAGGCTCGAGCTAATCGGGGTATAGCATTGGTTGAGAGAGACGAGGATCGATCTACCCGAGATGCAGTTTTTTGAGGAGAGAGATGAAGTTCGATCTACTCGTGATACGGCTTTTGAGGAGATTGAGGAGGCATTAGTTGCCTCGGACGATTCTTATGCTACGAGGGATGAGGCCGTAGCTACCTGGGATGTCTATATTGTGGACAGCACAGTCCTTAGATCATATATATACAGCCTGGTTGGGGAGATGAATGCTTTTATAGATGGTCATAGCAGCACTATGCAGATGACAATGGATGTTATAGATTCTATGGAGACCGAGATTCAGGAGCTTGCAGCTGCTCCTCCATCTTTAGAGAGATGTCATGTTGGCACTGTTATCCCGCTTATCCACGGGTTCAAAGTCCAGCTTTGATTTTCCTCAGCAGGGCTTGTTGACCAGGAGGTTTGATAGAATTTGAGTTTTAGAAGATTCGGTGTCTTGGGACTGGTTTTTTTTTGTTTTTTCTGAAGGTCAAACCGCACCAGGAATGGTTGCCTACATACTCCCGGGTTGAGGGAGATCAAGTCGTTCGTAGTTCTTGTTTTTGTGTGAGAGGCTTGAGAAGGGTCTCTTCTGGGGTTTGAGTTTGGTTTGATAGGTTTTTGAACTTTTGTGTTTGGTTTAGAGGGTTTTTGAATTTTTTTTGTTTAGTTTGACCGCACCAAGATGGTTGCCTACATACTCCCGGGTTGAGGGAGATCAGGTCTTTCGTAGTTCACGTTTTTGGTTTGAAAGGCTCGATTTTTGATTATTTTTTTCCTTTCTGATTTTTTTTTATTTATTTTTTTGATTTTTTGATTTTTTTTTTATTTTTTTATTTTTTTTTCTATACTCATAGAAAAGGCATAAGGCTAAGAAAGTGATAACGTCCCAACATCCTCTGGAACTCGTAACTTTCCTCTGGATTTATGTCTTCTTGGCTAGCTGAGGCCTGATAGTCCAGTCGTCCGTGGTTATGTTGCCTTCGAGGCTTATGATAGAGGTTGCCTCTTGGTTCTAAATATCTTCAATCTCGGTCATAACTTGATCGCCTCCTGAATCAGCATATCCCTTAAGGAGGCTCAAACTAGACTCGTCGCAGAAAGGTATGAACTCTAGGCTCCTTGATGGGTTGGCTTCCTTGATAATTTCACCACCTTTCCCTTTATCTTCTCCTTCACCTTTCTCATAGGCTTGAGAGGGTTTGAGTATGAAATCCCCCTCGCACTGATATTTTATCTCTCCCAAAGAACTTTCTTTTTGGGATTTTTCCATATAGGGAAGGATCAGTATCTCCTTCTCATCTTCCAGAAGGATAAGGTCAGGAATGTAGTTGTTGGCTTTGGACAAGAAGATATTTGATGATAGTGGATGAACTTCATTGAGAGATTCTTTTGTCTCCTCGGTCATTCCCAGAATGAGGATCGGCCCACCTTGTGTTCTTCCAGGATTGGTGCTCATAGCCGTCACATCCTTTGAACTGCCCATTTCGAGTGGACATCTTGAGCTCTTTATTTTCATTTTGCCTTTTCTGGTCATGGGGACTTCTATCGGCAGTTCTCCATTTTCAATGAGGTCTTGGATTTTGTGCTTTAGAGACCAGCATTCCTCAGTTGCATGTCCAGGTAAGTTAAAATAATAGCGACATATCTTGGTGGCATCATAACTTTTCGTTTCGGGCTTGGTAGGAGGCAACAACTCAGTAATCTTTCTCTGCTCAACCATTAATGCCAACATATTTTCCAATCAGTCCCCCAAAGGTGTGAATACCCTTCTCCGCCGACTCTCCACGACTCTCGGTATCGTAGGATTACGAGGGTTTACTCTTGTTTGGAATGTCTCTTGATATATCCTCTTTGGGAATTCGCATTCCTCTAGACTATTTTTCCTTTGTCAAGATCTTCTGATAATTTTATCATTCCACCTTTCTCGTCCATTCGACCTGCTTTGCTCTTCTTTATTCAGCTGGCTGATTTGGAGGAAGATCTACTTACATTCTGAATATCCTCCTCTTTCTCTTGGCTTTCTGATAGTTGAGTGAAATGCTGCCTTGTATCCTGATGTTGGCGCACTACCAGATTAGCCAGCAGAGTTACTTGATGTTGGATCGCATCCAATTTTTACATTATTGTCATACCCTCCTTTGAATTTTCTGACTCTAAGATATTTTTTCTATTCCTTCGGGGGTAATCCTCTATCCTTCGTATGTATTTATAATTTGGATACATTTCATCGCTTCCTGACCCGATCATGTTTACTCCATCCGTATCATGCGGCATCAGAAGATTGGTGTTGACATTTGGATGGTCAGGTTGTTGGACCACAATATCGCCGTTTTCGATCAAGTTTTGGATTTTATGCTTCAAGGACCAACAATCTTGTGTATCGTGTCCTGGAGATCCTGAATGGTAAGAACATTTCTGGCCAGGATTGTATATTTTGCTTTTTGGATCCAGAGGTGGAACCAGTTTGATAACTTTCTTGTGATCTATTAGCATCACCAACATGTTTTCAAGGGAATCGCCTAGTGGAGTGAACACCCGATTTTCCGTTCTTTCAAATTTTCTCTTTCGATCCTAGTAATTGTTGAATGCAATTTTTTGTGACGACAAATTGCCTTCCCTCTTCCAAATGGGGGGACTATGGTTGGGTCTCCTAGATTTCCCCTGTACAATGAGGGATACATCTTCATTGCCTTCCTTAGGTGCCCTTATGGGATCACTCGTATAGTTGCCAGACTGTATATGATCGGTGACTACTTTCAAGGCCGTGAGATCTTTGATCTTGCCTGCTTTCAGACCCATCTCTATCATTTCGCCATGCTTGATTATCTCTGAGAATGGCTTTCCTATTCCGGTCAAGATCCTCTCATTGTAAGGTGCCTCTTGGATGTCTATGAAAGTCATCACCATTTCAGCTTCGGTCATAAGCGGGCTGACTTGTGTCGCCAGACGTCTCCATCTTTGGGCATACTCACGGAAAGACTCGGTACTCTGCTTTTTGACTTTGGACACTTGATACCAATCCGAAACCATCTGAGACTGGAAGTTGTATTTAGTTAGGAAAGCATGAGCTAGCTTTTCCCAACTGTGGATTTTTGCATTATCAAGTCGGGCATACCATGTCCTAGCCTCTCTAGTGAGACTCTTTTGGAAAAGCTGCATTCTGAGGTTTTCATCTTTAGCATAAGACTCTAGCTCGCCAATGTATACTTTCAAGTGCGTATAGGGATCGTCTGCCCCATTGTACTTTTCAAACTCTGGGACTTGGAATTTTTCAGGATATCTAGCCTTTGGGAATATGTAGAGATCTGAATAGGTGACACTCCCAAGGTTTCCAGTTCCTTTTATTGAATGGATGGTTTCTTCCATTTGTCGAACTTTCCTTCGGATATCTCCAGTTTCCCGATCTTCCCTTAGATTTGTGATTTCAGTGGTTTTGTTGGTTCTTTCACTGTATCGTGGTTCAGGGATCTAGATTTCTCCCTTTTTTCAGCACTTTGATTACCACCCTGTGAGGAGGTATCTGTTTGATTGAGTGTTGGCTGGCCCTGAGTGTTTTTGCTTTGTTCTCTTAGGAGGATAGCCAACTCTGCTATTTGATTATTAAGTCCTTCGAACTCTTTTTGAGATACGGAATCCGACTCGTATTGCCTACTTTCAGCCATGTCGGTGGATAGGCTTTGTGCTTTTTCAAATTATGATCTAGCAGTGAGACCACTTTTTCACCTACAACAAAATGTAGGCGTGTCAATTTCCTAAGGTAGGTAAGGACAGGATGTATGATGTGTTTTTTTAATTCTATCCTGCAAAATCGAGGTTAGTTGTTTTGATGACAGGATGACATGGTATTTTGACAGGGAAAGTAAATCTTTCATTATGATTTTTACATTGTGCTCCTCGGTAATTGGAGACTTGACATGGTATTGAAAGAGGAAGGCATGAAGAAGCTTCCCTTCAGATTTGGTTAATCAGAGGCTGACCTATCCTAGGTTACTCTAGCGACTTTGTTTTTGGCATGAAGGTTCCCAGATCATCGCAATCTACTAGAGGGAAAATTAATCCAATCTTTCAACTGGAGCGAATCTGGGAGGTGCATTTTCATGAGCCCCAGAGACTTAGTCGTCCCCAGAGACATTACTTATCACCAACTGGGTTTTCCTCCTTATGAGAGGGACACACAACATACATTCACATACATCGTGCCTCACCGTTGTGCATATGATGACATGGGTGCGAAGCACTAAATATGGGTGCGAAGCACTAAAAAGCAAGAAAGCATTCATTCACATTCATTCAATGTAAAGACACAGCATTCATACATTCAATAAAGACACAGCATTCACTCATTCATTGGTTGTGGAGACGCAGAATTTCATGCATTCAATAGTTTTGAAAGGGAAGTGTTTTGAAAAGATTTGAAAGCGGCCTAAGCCCACTACTGTCCCTAGCAGAGTCGCCACTGGTCGACGTTGGTTTAAAAAATCCGCGGGTCGGGTCACAACCCTGAACTTTTTAATTCCTCCTCCTAAGTTATCTCTACCCTTATTCTTTTTATTCAGGAAAAAGGTTTTGAAGGGTTTTTTAGGAAAAAGGCCAACATGTATCATGTCGACGATTTGAACGTTTTACAGAGTCGCCAATTAGTAGATTTGAAAATGGTTGTACCAACTCAATCGAGTTTTGTTTGAAAGAGGCCCAATTGCTGGACACTGTCAAAACTTGATCTTTGAAAACAAAGTTTGAGCTCAGGGGCTTGGTTAAGTGTGGGGAAAGTGTTAGGCATCCCACGACTCCCGTGTAAACACGGTACCGCATCTTTTCAATATTTCCCTTAAAATTGGAATGCGTGAGTGAATGCTGTTTGAAAATTAGGCCTTTTGATTTGATTGAAAGTAACGCTTGGCTTCGTTGAACCTATATACGAAGTTGATTGATTTTTGAAAATCTGTCTTTGATTTGATTTGCAAAAGCATTTAATTTGATTTGCAAAAGCTTTTCTTTTTATTAAATTGAAAATAATGTTTTGAAAGCTGGTTTATCCAACCCTTACGCCGCCATTGGAATTGAAGCCTGTTGATACTTCCAATTTTTATCTTTATAGCCTTAAGCCTGCATGTGAATGGTGATTTATCGGGCTGCGAAGCATCCTCGACCCCAGAGAATAAACAAGTGTCAGTCTCCTCATGGGTATGAAAACCATCGGAGGGACGTGATAGTAGTGTGCATACAAGCCAATCATGTATGATGATAAAGCACATACTTTATAAACAATCTTATTTATTTATTAATAAAATATTAATTTAAGGCATTTAATTATCTACATGGTGCTGTTTTTTATAATATGTAAATAACCCATAGTTTTAAGCAATGCTTTTAGAATTATGATGAGATCATGCTAATGAGATCTAAATTCTTAGAAAGCTTAAAAACTAAAATAGTTCCCAATCGTGGGATTACTAAAATGGGAATTAGTAAATCCGGATAGATTGGTACATATATTGCTTGCTCATTGGATGAGGATGACTGATCTCATGGTCATTTGTGTGGAGACACTAAAGCAAGGATGTAGGTGCTTATTGGAGAATAAGTTCACTGAACGTGACTCGCTATGGAATATCTAAGGGAGTTTTATCCGCCTGTCAATAGGAATTCCTAATGTGATAGTAGTACAAGTGATCCTTGGACTTGAGATCATCATAGTATCTTGTATGTAACAAATTATACTTTGACTTATTCCTTAAGGCCTTTTAAGGCATATATAGGGTATGCTTGGGTATAATGAGTTACATATGGAGATAATGTATGATCAATAAAGAATCTACCACCTCTAGTAAAAGAGGAGATATGTCCTATGTGATTCGTTAAATGACAACCTAGGAATCCTTGGCCAAGGTGGAATGAAATTAGAAAGAGGTTTCTAATTTGTATTATTTGGAGTTGTGCATTTTCTAATCGAAATACATATGATTAAATAAATTAAGAATTGACAGTAAATCCATGTCTTATATTTAGTTGGGACATTATATGGTGGAAAGATTGAATTGTACAGTAACTATTAACTCACAGGTTCTTTTATGATTAATGTTGAAATCTATATTATCTAAAAAGTCGTTGATCGCTAGGGAGGCTTATCCCTATTGTTGAATAAATATTATTTAATTAAATAAATTATTAGTCTAATTTATTTATTTAAATAAGATTAGAATTGTTCTAATTGATTTATTCACAACCGGTTTAATATGGAGAACCTAAAGGGTCACACCATAAAAGGAAGAAGAATTATTTAAGAAGAAAATGGCATGATAGTAATATTGCATTAAGTGTAATTAATTTAATCTATGATGATAGAATAAATTACATAGCTTAATGTTTATTATTTAATATTTTAAAAATATTAAATATAAATTAATAAGAGGAGTCTTATTAATATTAGTATTATTATTATTATTTTAATTCTAAAGGAGTTTAGGAATTAATATAATATAAGTACTCTCTCTCAATCCTAATAAGATTAGGATATAAATTAATTAAAAGTGTTTAATTAAGTAATTAAATAAAACCCTATACTAATTGGATTAGGAGGGTTAACCTAATATCTATATAAGAGAGTCTTATATCAGAAATAAGGGACGTGAGTTTTTCAAGAGTTGGGAGTACACATATTCTATAGAGATAGAAACAAGGGTTAAGCCAATAACCCATCTTCCTGAGTTCTTCGTCTTCCTTGGTGGATCACCTATAGAGGCCAAACATTTGGGTGGCTGACATTGATCAAAGGAAGGAGCCACAACAGGATATTCAAGGAGAGTAAGGAGTAGAACTCGTACCTGTGGAAGCTAGATTCTACGAGGGTATAATTCTTATCTTCCTACTTTTCTGTTATTTATAATTGAGCACAAAGCATGATTGTGGAATAGGTTTGTATAAATTTTTTTTGAAAACCTATGTTTCACGCTTCCGCCTTATTTATGTGATTTGATTGCACATTTGCATTACGTACAAACCCAACAGTGGTATCAGAGCCTAACTTTATGCTAATTATCAATTTTATGATTCCATGTATGAATTGATGTGAGAATTGGATCAAATTTTCTGGACAAAATTATTTTCTACAAGTTTCTGCGACGAACGGCGTAGCTGCGCCGGTCTACAAAAACTGGCGCTTCAGGCTACCTACGCAGTTGCACAGTTGCCCAGTTCATTCTGGGCGCAGCTGCGCCGGTTCCTGAACAGACCCTGAAATTTAATTTTCATTAATTAAGTAAACTGTTTATTTAATTAATAAAATTTTTAAATAAAGATGTTTATTTTATCTGAAATATGATTTCAGATTTGCTAAAATTAAAGGAGTTTAATTTGGATTTATTTTTGATTAAAATAAAAGAGTTTATTTTGTTTCAAAAATAAAATTTAGCAAAACTTTTGTCCATTAAATGACATCGATCCATATATGGAATAGCTTTATTATTCATGAGATGAATGAAAATTTATTCATGCATATGTTGATGTGTATGATAATAAAAGGGATTGATTATGAACTATGACCAATGTGATTGGATTTTATTTTGGATGAATGATTGAATGTATGGATTTTATAAAATAGGGTCTGCGTACCTCGTCTTGTCTGGTTTTCTTCTTGTTGTAAATTCTATCTCTCTCCTGTGTACTTCCTCTTGACTGTTGATCAAGGTTTCTATTTAAATGAAATAGTTTATGTAGTAGGATTAGTTAGAATTTTTGAAGAACTGGAGATCAAGGAGCAAGGAGCGCTTGAAGACCCATTTGTATGGAGCTCGGGTTTAAATGTAATAGTTACGTTTAAATTTAAATTCTTGCACTCCTAGGTTTGACCTTTTGGTTCACTTGGTGGCTCTAGTGAACCAAACTAGAATAAAAGTCCATAATCAATCCAGGTAAAATATAGTATTCTATATTGCATGCTAAATGTTATATATATTATATTTTATGCAAACATGCTTCGCATGTTTAATAAAATGACGCGTATTTTATATATATATGTTCATACGCGCTAAACAAGATGAGACAAATAATAACAAACTCCTCAAAGAAATAATATTAAGTCCGAAGCGTTCAAATGATATTTGGAATATCGAACGTCGCCTTCTAGCATGATTAATTAATAGAGTATTATATATTTAATATGAGTTTGTTGTGCTATCCACAAGGCGAGTATTGAGTATTTAAGATGTTAATTAATCACATTTGATGCTTATCAAGAAAATTAAACGATCTAGTCTTGTTGTGCTATCCATAAGGACGAACATTTTTCTTTTTTGAATTTATGGAAGTGCTAGGCTGGACTTAACTTAAATCATTTTAGTTCGGATGTGCATACACATGACCATTGTGATTTAAGAGGGAAAATAAAAGGAGTTACATGGTGATGTAATTGACAAGAGTTGTCTACCTATTTATTTGTATATCGCTTATTGTGCTATCCACAAGGTTATATACATTTGAAATGGAATCCTTAATCTCACTAGCAAATCTTTAATTAGATATTGCCGAACTATATAAGTGAGGGTAATATAGTTTGATGAAAATAGTGGGAGATACCAATTTAAAATAAAGACCAAAAAAAATTTTGGTATGCAAAGTTAATAAAATGAATGTTTGCTAAAATGTTGTCTTTTTCACATGCAGAATTTTAAAAAATATCTAAATCACTAATCTCACTACGAAGCATACTTGATGCAAATAAGCTTACCGGCCCGAATTATGAGGACCGGCTAAGAAATCTGAGAATTGTTCTCACTGCTGAAAAGATTTCTTATGTCCTAAATTCAACTATCTCTGAATCTGTTTCGGAAACAGCCTCTGAGGAAGAGATTGCCACTTTCAATAAGTGGCAAGATGAATCATCTGTGGCTCAATGCATCATGCTCTCATCCATGAATAACGAGCTTTAGCGTCAGCACGTAAACAAGGATGCTCCTACTATGCTGCTTCACCTAAAGGAGTTGTATGGTGAACAGAGTAGGACTGCTAGATATGAGATATCTAAGGAGCTCTTCCGATCTCGGATGACCGAGGGTACTGCCGTCGAGACTCATGTCCTAAAGGTGATCAATTTGATTGAACGCCTTGGACAGCTTGGGTTCGTCATGGATGGGGAGCTGAGTCAAGACTTGGTCTTGCAGTCACTCCCTGAGACCTTCTCGCAGTTTGTGGTTAATTTTAACATGAATAAGCTAGATGTCAGCTTGCCAGAGCTACTTAACATGCTGAAAACTGCAGAAGGTCACTTCCCATCCAAGAAGAACCATGTCTTGTTGGTGGATTCTTCCAATAAAAGGAAGAGACCCAAGGTATCTTCTAAAAAGAAAAAATCCAAGAAGGCTAAGGGAAAGGGGAAAGAAAAGGAACAAAAGAAACCTGAACCAGCTAAAGGAATGTGCTTTCGTTGCAACGAGCCGGGACATTGGAAGAGGAACTGCAAGAAGTTTCTAGCAGAGAAGAAGCTTGGAGAAGCTTCAACTTCCAATCAAGGTTTGTTTATGATTGAAATTAATTTTTCTGAAAGTCATAATTCTACTTGGATATTGGATACCGGCTGTGGGTCTCACATATGTAACACTGTGCAGGGACTGGTCAAAAGTAGAAAGCTGAACAATGAAGAGGTGATCCTACGAGTGGGGAATGGAGCAAAGGTTGTTGCATTAGCTGTAGGAACTTATTGTTTAGCAATGCCTTCGGGCAAGTCCATTTATCTTAATAAATGTTATTATGTTCCGAATATTATTAAAAACATTATTTTAATTTCTGTATTGGATATGGAAGGTTTTAACGTTATTATAAAGAACAATGGTTGTTCTATTTATAAAGACGATGTTTTATATGCTATTGAAAATTTGGGAAATGGACTTTATATACTTGACTTGCAAGAAAATATATTTCAAATTGAACAAACTAAGAAAAAAAAAAGAGATGATATTAATTATACCTATATGTGGCACTGTAGACTCGGTCATATCAATGAAACAAGTTTATCTAAGTTGCATAAGGATGGGCTCCTAGAGCTATCCGATTATGAATCATATCCAACTTGTGAATCTTGTCTCATGGGTAAAATGATAAAATCTCCTTTTAGTGGAAAAGGAGAAAGAGTTACAGAGTTGTTGGCATTGATTCACACAGACGTTTGTGGACCTATGACAACAAGTGCACGGGGTGGGTATTCTTATTTTATTACTTCCACTGATGATCATTCAAGATTTGGATGTGTATTTAATGAAATACAAATCAGAATCATTTGAAAAGTTCAAAGATTTCAGAAGTGAAGTAGAGAAACAAAAGGGCAAGAGTATTAAGATACTTCAATCAGATCGAGGTGGAGAATACTTAAGCGGTGAGTTTCTCAATTGTCTCAAAAAATGGTATAATCTCACAATGGACTCCTCCAGGTACACCACAATTAAATAGAGTATCTAAATGGAGAAATCGAACACGGTTGGACATGGTTCGATCCATGATGAGTTTTATCGACCTTCAAATTTCATTCTGGAGATATACCCTAGAAACGGCTGCATACCTACTTAACAAAGTACCTACCAAATCCGCCCCAAAGACTCTATATGAGATGTGGAAAGGGAGAAAACCAAATCTTAAGCATGTTAAGACTTGGGATTGTCCAGCTTATGTCAAAAAGTTCGAAAATAATAAGCTACAGACTAAATCCGATAAGTGTAGATTTGTGGGATACCCTAAAGAAACTGTAGGGTATTATTTCTATCATCCAACTGATCAAAAGGTGTTTGTTGCGAAACATGCTGCCTTCTTGGAAAAGGAGTTTATCCATGAAGGGGTCAGTGGGAGTAAGATATATCTTGAAGAAGTTCAAGAACCACAAGTTACCACAGATCTAAGTCAGGTATCTGACCAAGTAGAAGAACTTACTGTACCACACCCTATTCGTAAATCTGGAAGAGTACCGAAGATACCTGAGAGGTATGGATTCGTTATAGAGGATGACAATGAGGTACACATCATGAATGATGATGATCCATTGAATTACGAACAGGCTATGAGTAATAAAGACTCAGGGAAATGGCTTGAAGCCATAAAATTCGAAATGGACTCCATGTATAAAAATAAAGTATGGACTTTGGTTTCACCACCTGAAGGCATTAAGCCTATTGGGTGTAAATGGGTCTTTAAAAGAAAGACTAGAGCAGACGAGAAGGTAGAGACCTATAAAGCCCGACTGGTTGCAAAAGGTTTTAAACAAAGACAAGGAGTTGACTATGATGAAACCTTCTCACCAGTAGCTATGCTCAAGTCCATTCGGATTTTGCTTGCAATTGGAGCTTACCATGACTATGAGATCTGGCAAATGGACGTGAAAACGGCATTCCTCAATGGAAAACTTAAGGAGGATGTGTATATGACACAGCTAGAGGAATTTGTTTTAAAGGTTGGAATAAATCAAGTCTGTAAGCTACAACGATACATTTATGGGTTGAAGCAAGCTTCTCGTAGATGGAACATTTGTTTTGATGAGACAATCAAAGAGTTTAATTTTATCAAAAACGAGGATGAACCATGTGTATACAAGAAGGTTAGTGGGAGGGTAGTATCATTCTTTGTATTATATGTTAATGATATATTACTGATAGGAAATGACATTCCTATGTTACAATCAATTAAAATCTGGTTATCTAAAAACTTCTCCATAAAGGACTTGGGTGAAGTATCCTATATTTTGGGGATAAAGATCTATAGAGATAGATCTAAAAGGATGCTCGGCTTATCCCAAGGAACGTATATTGATACGATGCTAAAGAGGTTTAGCATGGAAGATTCCAAAAGAGGTCTCATGCCGATGAGCCATGGAATACATCTCTCCAAGAAACAGGCCCCAAAGACACCTGAGGAGAGAGACCGTATGAGTAAGATCCCTTATGCTTCTGCAATAGGATCTATCATGTACAGTATGATATCTACAAGACCGGATGTTGGTCATGCACTTAGTGTAATGAGCAGATACCAGTCGAATCCTGGAGAAGAGCACTGGAAGGCAGTGAAGAATATCCTAAAGTACTTGAGAAGGACTAAAGATATTTTTCTTGTCTACGGTGGGTCTGAATTAACACTTGAGGGATTCACGGACTCAAGTTTTCAAACAGACCAAGATGACAGTAAATCTATTTCAGGGTATGTGTTTACCTTGAACGGAGGCGCAGTGAGTTGGAAGAGTTCCAAGCAGCAAACAGTTGCTGATTCAGTGACAAAGACAGAGTATATAGCTGCAAGTGAAGCTGCAAAGGAATCTATTTGGATAAAGAAGTTCATAACTGAACTTGGTGTAGTTCCTAGCATTGGAGAAGCAGTTCCCGTTTACTGTGACAACACCGGAGCGGTTGCACAGGCTAAGGAACCCAGGTCTCATCAGAAATCCAAACACGTGTTGCGATGATTTTACTTGATCAGGGAGATCATTGAAAGATGAGATGTCACCTTGGAGCGTGTGGACTCTCAAGACAACATTGCAGATCCATTTACTAAAGCTCTAACACAATAGCAGTTTGATCGTCACTTAGAGAAGATGGGTATGAGATACCATAGCGATTGGCTTTAGTGCAAGTGGGAGATTGATAGTAGTGTGTATATAAGCCAATCATGTATGATAATAAAGCACATACTTTATAAACAATCTTATTTATTTATTAATAAAATATTAATTTAAGGCATTTAATTATCTACATGGTGCTATTTTTTATAATATGTAAATAACCCATAGTTTTAAGCAATGCTTTTAGAATCATGATGAGATCATGCTAATGAGATCTAAATTCTTAGAAAGCTTAAAAACTAAAATAGTTCCCAATCGTGGGATTACTAAAATGGGAATTAGTAAATACGAATAAATTGGTACATATGTTGCTTGCTCATTAGATGAGGATGACTGATCTTATGGTCATTTGTGTGGAGACACTAAAGCAAGTATGTAGGTGCTTATTAGAGAATAAGTTCACTGAACGTGACTCGCTATGAAATATCTAATGGAGTTTTACTCGCCTGTCAATAGAAATTCCTAATGTGATAGTAGTGCAAGTGATCCTTGGACTTGAGATCATCATAGTATCTTGTAAGTAACAAATTATACTTTGACTTATTCCTTAAGGTTTTTTAAGGCATATATAGGGTATGCTTGGGTATAATGAGTTACATATGGAGATAATGTATGATCAATAAAGAATCTACCACCTCTAGTAAAAGAGGAGATATGTCCTATGTGATTCGTTAAATGACAACCCAGGAATCCTTGGCCAAGGTGTGACGCCCCCAGAATAGGTCCAGTCAACCCAACCCATTCTGAGTTGCCAAATACATGGTACAGAATCCAAATACAAACTTTATATCACACGATCGTGCAAAATACGACCACACAACTGTGAGTGTCAATACATATATGTAGAAAATATTAACATTCAAACTAAGTCCTCATTACAATTATTAGCACACTATTTATTAGAAATAGTGAGGACTACTACTGCTCTAACTCGGACCGTCACTCTGTCCCCCGACTAGTTCCTGCGACATTCTCATTTCCTGAAGAGGACAATAGATGAAAAGGGTGAGCTCAACTAGCCCAGTAAAGAATATTATGACTAAGATAATGAAAAATAAATTATCATTAGTCTTCAACAATTCAGATAAAATATTATGGACAACAAGTTTTAGATCAATATTTGCAGCGGAAATAACAATTCATTAGAAGAGTTAAGTAGAGAATAAAGTCTACTATTTTCTATGATTTAAAAGTTCATCATCAATATTTTATCCCTGTAACATCAATCAATATACATCTTGAATCAAATAATTATCTTTGCACTACGGGCCAAAGATATTCATTTGTATCTCCAGTGGTCATGTTCATCTCAACACCTGTCAATCTTTGCACTATGGCCAAAGATCTTCATCAGGTAATCATTCATCTTTGCTCTACAGGCCAAAGATATTCAGTTATATCATCATTTAGGACTGAGGATGATGAAAAATAATATAAATAACGAATTCAGTGAGATAAAGGACAAAGATTAAGGATTCGTATTTTAGTTTATCCAAGTTCAAAAATACTCCATAATAATACTTTGTGGAGCAAAATTCAAGAATAACGCTCAAAACTTGGATCCAATCAAAGATAGGACCCATAATAGCCAACTTGAACAAATAGAAGAAAATTTAATTTTTTTCATGAATAGTGCCGTATACGTGAATAGTGTCGTATACGTGAATAGTAATCCCGACGAAAAAAGTAAGAATTTCATAATAAAATCCATGCCAATATTTTGGTATAATGATATTAAAAAGAATAACATCATTTACGAAAGAAAATAACATCCCTTACGAAAAAAAATAATATCCTTTACCTCAAAAGAACAGTACTTCTGACTGGAATTTCAGGTATAATGCTGAAGGAAACTTGCACTGAATAGCAACACTCAAAGTATCTAAATACTCACAAAAATACTCTCGATATTATAAAGAGAGAAAACTTCTGATTCTGGTGTGATTTTCAATTCTAAACTAAGCATCCTATTTATAGGAGAATGGAAGGGTACTATTTGAATAAAAATCACGGACTGCACAGTGAAAAATTTTGAACAAATTCACGGGCGTGCACCTACGAAAAAATTTGATTTTACTATTTATTACTGTGCAATAAAATATTCTAATAAAATAAAAAATTTAAATAAAATATAATATATATATATATATATATATATATATATATATATATATATATATATATATTACCTACCGTATAAGGTAGGTAATTATAATATAATAATAATACTCCCTCCCCCATACGTTTCCTCCCCCCCACCCCATTTTCATTTCATCCCACATATGGGCCCCACCCCACATGTCACTTTCACATATATAATATATATTTATATATATATATATATATATATATATACTGAATAATTTTATACCGATTATTTTAAAAAATGAGTAAGTGGGGGTACATATAATAAGCCAAATTTACAACAAATACTGATAAAAATACCTCAGTACTAACTTCTTCTTTTATATCCACAAAAATAAATATTTTCTTATCATATAAATCAATAATTAATTATTCATAAATAATATTACAGAACTACAAAATTGACAACCAGGTCGTTCCCAAGAAAGAGGGGGCCTTCCGATAAGGATTTCTCCTTACTGGCGCGCAATTAAATAACCCCCTCCTAGACAGAACTTCCTTAGACATTGCCAATAATGATATCTAATAATATTATTCAAATAATATGAGTTATTGATTTGATAATTTGAAATACTGTGCAATGACAATTATTGAATCAATAAAATATTATGCAATTATCAATGTAGCAATTATTGAATCAATAATATAAAATATTGAACAGTAATTACTGTAATAATTATTGAGTAATGACTTCTTACGTAAGAATCAATAATTAGAATTACTGTGCAATACAGTGTGCTACTGTGCAATACCGCGTATTACTGTATTTTAACCACCGGGTATTTCAACAGTTTTAACGGTAACAACCCTACCGTTATTTTTAGAAAAACTTATTCTTGTCGTTTTCTTCATCCGACAGTTATTCTGTTGTGGGGCCCACAAATGATTGCGCCGTCGTACGAATATTCTCCGACAATAAGAATATTCCACGACCAAACGAATATTCCCCGATAACAATGAGTATTTTATTACTACTTGCTAACTTTAAAAAATTTGCACATATTTCCCATAACTCACCACATTTATCAAAACAACACCTTACTATTTAAAAATAATATATAAAGAAAATTAAATTTTTATTCATAAAATCTGGGGTCTTACACAAGGTGGAATATGTCCTATGTGATTCGTTAAATGACAACCCAGGAATCCTTGGCCAAGGTGGAATGAAATTAGAAAGAGGTTTCTAATTTGCATTATTTGGAGTTGTGCATTTTCTAATCGAAATACATATGATTAAATAAATTAAGACTTGACAGTAAATTCATGTCTTATATTTAATTGGGACATTGTATGGTGGAAGGATTGAATTGTACGCTAACTATTAACTCACATGTTCTTTTATGATTAATGTTGAAATCTATATTATCTGAAAAGTCGTTGATCGCTTGAAATCTATATTATCTAAAAAGTCGTTGATCGCTAGGGAGGCTTATCCCTATTGTTGAATAAATGTTATTTATTTAAATAGATTATTAGTTTAATTTATTTATTTAAATAAGATTAGAATTGTTCTAATTGATTTATTCACAACCGGTTTAATATGGAGAACCTAAAGGGTCACACCATAAAAGGAAGAAGAATTATTTAAGAAGAAAATGGCATGATAGTAATATTGCATTAAGTGTAATTAATTTAATCTATGATGATAGAATAAATTAAATAGCTTAATGTTTATTATTTAATATTTTAAAAATATTAAATATAAATTAATAAGAGGAGTCTTATTAATATTAGTATTATTATTATTATTTTAATTCTAAAGGAGTTTAGGAATTAATATAATATAAGTACTCTCTCTCAATCCTAATAAGATTAGGATATAAATTAATTAAAAGTGTTTAATTAATTAATTACATGAAACCCTATACTAATTGGATTAGGAGGGTTAACCTAATATCTATATAAGAGAGTCTTATATCAGAAATAAGGGACGTGAGTTTTCCAAGAGTTGGGAGTACACATATTCTATAGAGATAGAAACAAGGGTTAAGCCAATAACCCATCTTCCTGAGTTCATCGTCTTCCTTGGTGGATCACCTATAGAGGCAAAACATTTGGGTGGCTGACATTGATCAAAGGAAGGAGCCACAACAGGATATTCAAGGAGATTCAAGGAGAGCAAGGAATAGAACTCGTACCTGTGGAAGCTAGATTCTACGAGGGTATAATTCTTATCTTCCTACTTTTCTGTTATTGATAATTGAGCACAAAGCATGATCATGGAATGGGTTTGTATAATTTTTTTTGAAAACCTATGTTTCGCGCTTTCGCCTTATTTATGTGATTTGATTGCATGTTTGCGTTACGTACAAACCAACAGGAAGCTGACATGACAATCAATATTTTTCACTATGTTGAGACCTTAAATCCAGATAACCATTTTAAGGTCTGTTTACATGTACATTTCTACACAAAAACTGGCAAGGTACATTTCTAAATCAGAGTTTGTCCATCGTGGGAATCAAATTCTGATCAGTTTGATCATGAATCCCACGATTCCTAGGCTCACATATGAGTAGCCAAAACCTGCACAGTTCAAATTTGTACAGAAATAGATATATACATTATCACATCCCAATGGAACCAAGGATTCATCAGTAAATCTTGGTTGCACGTGGCCAAAGCGTCTCGTTCCCACTAAATAGCGATCTAAGGGACGCGAGGTTGCTTTTGAAGCTGAAACTAGAAAGAAAGCTAGATTTAAGGAAATCTCAGCAATTCTAGCTTTCCGGTTCAGTCTGGAGGTTTTGAACAGTTTGAAAACTAGAACTGGCGAGATTTAAATAAATCTAGTCCGCCCGCAGATATGTCAGTGCCAATTCATATAAAATAAATATTTAAAGCAGCAGTTAAATATAAAACGCGTAAAGCAATATATATATATATATATATATATATATGTACATTTATATAAAAAAGCTATAAAGGGCGATGGGTTTTGACGTCGGTGCCCGGACTGGAATTGAAATATATAAATATATATATTGACAGAAATGTAGTCAACCAAGACTGGAAAGATGACCAGTGATGGTGAAGGCTGCTTATATATGCATAAATATATATAAAAGCAGTAAAAATGGCACAAAATGATCCAGGCCTAACTGGAATGTAAATGTATAGAAAAGTAGTCAACCAGGGACTGGGAAGATAACCCAGTAATGGTGAAGTGTTCAAAAATAGTATAAAGGCCACGAAATAGTCCAGGCCTGACTGGAATAAAAATTGCAGAAAAGTAGTCAACCAGTGACTGGGGAGAGCACCCAGTATGGCGAAGAGTGCAAATACAGTATAAAGGGCGATAGGTTTTCACGCCTGTGCCCGGACTGAATTAAAATATATATATATATATATATATATATATATTGACAGAAATATAGTCAACCAAGACTAGTAAGATGACCAGTGATGGTGAAAATCGCTTATATATGCGTAAATATATATAAAAGCTGTAAACTACCTCGGATTTGACATCCAGGCTTGACAGAATTCAAATGTTAGTACATATAAAGTTAAATATATACAAAAAAGGGTCAAACCAGGACTGGGAAGATAACCCAATTCGGCGAAGTTGCCAGAACGTGTGTGCTAGTGCATTGAAGCTGTTGGAGCTGACGGATCGTCAATTCGAGTTGTAGAAATGCCAGAAAATTAGTTTATGTACAAAAATGTACCAAATTTTGACAAAAACGGCCACGGAACTAAGTTTCAGGCATTTTTAGAAAATGAAACTTAACGTACAAGTGTATAAAAGTACGAAGAAGTAATATTCACTTTCTGATCGTGAAAATACTTACAATGGACTGCTACACGGGCTTTTTGCCAAATCGTAGGCTCTATACGTCCAAATCTACCTGTTATTTTTTGATATGTGGTAGTATATGGGTATATCTATGTGTTGGAGTGAAAATATTTGGGTTTGGAAGAGGTGTAAAAGTTAGAAAATTGAACTGGCAGGGCTTCGCTGCGTTTTTAACTTAAAAATAAGCTGGGGGTGCACTTCTATATATAGACCGGAGTTCCTCCATTCTATCCATAGCAATCGCAGGTCTACCTGTGGCTCCATGTGGCATGGGCCCGCAGCAGGTCCTATCGTCTCTAAGTACGTGCACTCCGAGCAATGCGATGTCAAGTTCAAAACTTCATAACTTTTGATCGGAGCATCCGTTTGAGGCGTGCAATATCTTTCCGGAAAGCCCTAGTCGAGAGTGTCGCAATGACATAGGATTTAATCCTTTTTAAGTTCTAAAAGATGGGTTCATGAACGGGTCTTTGTTTCCCCAAAGTTTATCCGTCGAGCCGTCTTGCGCTGTTTGCACTCGGGATAATCGTTATGGTTATTTCTGACCTTGGCGGTATTAATTCTGCTTGAGTTTGACCGAATCAGATGAGAGTTGGTAAAATAACCATTTTTCCCCTCTCGAGGTTGCCCTTGGTGTCGGCATGGCCTCTGGTTGACTTCTGGGAGCTATTTCCAAGACTTGGATCTTATTCGAGTCTGTTTGGTCCTCAGTGTTGTCTTTGAGGCTGACGTGGTCATTCCCAGTTTTCTTTTGGAGTTGTTGTGATGCTTCAGGTTTGTGCCTGAGGTTGTCCTGACTTCCCGGGTTGTTGCCGGGGCTGATTTGTACCTCCCGATTTACTGCTGGGGCTGAGTTGACATCCTGATGTGGTTGATCGGTGATGTGGTTGTCCCGATATTGGTGACCGAGTTTGAGCTGATGTCCCGATATTGAGATCGGGGATGATCTGACAGTCCGATTGATGATCGGAGCTGGATAGACGGTCCGATTGACGATCAGAGCTGGATAGACGGTTTGATTAAAAATCAGAGCTGGATAGACGGTCCAATTGACGATCGGAGCTGGATAGATGGTTCGATTGAAGATCGGAGCTGGATAGACGGTCCGATTAATGATCGAAGTTGGCTGAAGTACTGACATTGGGGATCAAATTTAGGTTTACCGACATTAGGGATTGGATTTAGGTTGGTTGACCGATATTTGGGGATCGGATTTGAGTTGGAGGCCAGGTATCAGGATCGGGGTTGAGTTAAAAAGACGGTTTTGCCCTCCTACAGTGTTAGTAACAGGAAAATGAAATTTCTAGTGTCTACAAGCCTCTTTTCCCAAAGTCACCAAAAAGGTCATCATTGGGTTCATCAGAAACAATGTCGTATGTCGATATGGACAACCGGAGGTGATCATATCAGACAACGCCAAAAACTTGAACAATCAAATGATGAAAGAACTGTGTAGTAAGTTCCACATCAAGCATCTCAATTCCGTCATCTATCGGCCCAAGATGAATGGTGCTATCGAAGCGGCCAACAAGAATATCAAAAAGATTATGCAAAAAATGTCCGCCAATCATAAAGAATGACCTGACCTGCTGCCTCTCACCCTGTTAGCATACAGGACATCAATGCGTACTTCTGCTGGGGCTACCCCCTATTCATTAGTCTATGGTATGGAAGCAGTCCTCCCCGTAGAAGTAGAGATGGAATCCTTGCGAGTGTTAATCGACGCTCAGATGGACGAAGACCAGTGGTTACAAGACCGGTACCACCAACTGTCACTGATTGATGAAAAGAGGGCTACAGCCATTTTCCATAGATAGTTATATCAGCAAAGGATTGCTAGATCCTACAACAAGAAGGTCCGAATACGACAATTCAAAGAAAATGGCTTGGTGCTGAAGAAAATCTTGGCCAATCAAGATGTAGCCAAAGGAAAGTTCGCCCCTAATTGGGAAGGCCCTTTCATTGTCAAGGAAGTATTGACGGGAGGAGCTATCAGATTACAAGAAATGGACGGGAACGAATTTCCCCAACTCATCAATTCAGACGCAGTGAAAAGGCACTATGTCTGAAGTGCATGCCTACCCGCATCCAGGTCCTGCGAATCAAATCAGGTTTGATTTTTCACTAGAAAGTCGTAACTACGAATGACCTGATCTCCCTCAACCCGGGAGTACATAGGCAGCCATTTTTAGTGCGGTTAAAACAAAATAAAAATTCAAAACTCATCAAACCAAAATCAAAACCCAAGAAAAATACTTTTCAAACCTCTCTCATATAAAGCTGAAACTACGAATGATCTGATCTCCCTCAACCCGGGAGTACGTAGGCAGCCATTTATGGTGCGGTTTGACCTTCAAGAAAAAACAAAAAACCAACAAAAAAAACAGTCCCAAGACACCAAAACCATATAAAAGCTAAATTCTATCAAGCTCCCTGGTCAACAGGCACATCTGAGATTCTCCCTGACATCTCAACTATCAGTCCCTCAAGGAGAAGCTTAGGATATATCAACAACAGTGAGTCATGAAAGAAGTGGTAATCACTCAGCAATGACAATACATCTCCAAACAGAGAAGTGAATCAAAAATATATTTCTCTGATATATAAAACTGTTTGATATATACATAGTGTTCTGTACATGACAAAAATGGCTGATCTAGTATGTGCAGGAAAAATAAAGCTAGTCTATGGACCCAGGGATAAGCGGGCCAGCAAGGCCACCATGGCATCTCTCTCTAAAGATGGAGGAGCAACTGCAAGTGCAATACCCTCAGCCTCTATACGGCCCAAAACCTCTGCAGTCATCTTCAAGGTGGCACTGTGGTCATCAATATATGCACTCATCTCAATAACTAGGCCATGAGTATAAGATCAAAGAGCAGTATTGTCAGTAATGTGGAAATCACGGAAAGCTATAGCCTCATCCCTCTCCGCAAAAGCTGCGTCCTGAGCAATCAAAGTCTCCTCGATCTCAACAAAAGCTGCATCTCTGGCTGAGCGGATCTCATCCCTCTCTACAAAAGCTGCATCTCTGGCAGATCGGAGCTCCTCTCGTTCAATTAATCTTGCATCCTGAGCTGCTCGAGCCGTATCTCTCTCAGCCAAAGCTATATCTCTGCCAGACAAAGCGGTCAACATCTGTGTTCTAGCCTGATCCCGCTCAAAGGTCATCCTGAGTAATGAGTCCGCCAAAGCCGGATCTGTCCCTGCAGGAATGGTCGGTGGGTCACTAACCAGTGTCGTTGTCAAACCCATAAATAGCTCATCCTCAGTGGGAGAATCAAGATCCACCATAGGCTCCTCTTCATCAAAGTCCACAATCGAAGATAAATGGGCACCTGCTACTGCTGCCATATCTGCCTCCAGCCATGTAGAATACTCTGGAGAACAGTCTGGATGGCTACTGAAGAACTCAGCCCTCTCTCTATGAGTCTAACACTCATATACTCGGATCAAATTGGCTGATGACATAGACGACACCGACATCCTCTAATCAGCAGACCCCTCAAAATAGTGCAAGCTTTGGAACTGATCAAACTGGCTCATAATAGCCAGGGGATGATAAGTAGTCACTCCCCTCAAAATCGCTAGGGGCAAGTAATCCATGCCAGGGGCAAGTAATCCATGCCAGGTGCATGAGTAATGAAGCTATATGGGGAGGCTAGCCCTGAGCATGACAAGATCAAGAAAGGATGCTCAATATCCGACAAAAATGCTGACCATGTATCTGCATCGGTACACTCTGGCGGCTGAAAAGAGTAGGACATAGCTATATCATGGAAAAAACAATACCCATGATGCCTGAAAAATCCAATCGGTCATATTTGGGACATAAGCCATACATACAGCAAGACCGAACTGCCTCTAAAAAACCCCTCCAGGTGGGTAATACAGTGAGTGGCTGACCGCAGCGTCTCAGCCAATATCATCGGGATGATGGTGCTACCCTGTCTAAGGGCCCTAACCATGACTGCTAATCCCACATCCAAGTGATCCAAGCGTAGCGACATATAGACGTATGCCACAATGCACATCAGTAGAATATCTACCCTGGCCAGATGCCACGCCTCTGCTAAAATAATAAAATCCCCAACGTGTCGATCATAGCTATCAAGCTCACCGAAATAATCGCTCAAGAAGTCAATCGAGATCACACGCCCAAAAACGATCTCGTCCGTGACAACCCTCTGACGCAGACCTGACATCCGCAGGAACAGTCTCCTCATGTCACTAATAGCAGTACAGGTGCACGGAAAGTCCAGAGCCAGACCAGTAAGCCGCTCATACTCCTCCAGAGTCGGACTCATCACGTGTTGTCCAAAATAAAAAACCTGCCTCTCAGGTATCCAGCAGGATAAAATGCCATCGATGAATCCATATGGCACCTGAAAATCTATAAGGGCCAATGAATTCCCTAACATCTGATCTACTATCCCTCTGGCTGAGAAGGGCAGGCTCTCATACCATGACCTCAGTGATAAGGCCACCTCAGACGGTGGTAAATGCTCAATGCGGCTCACAGCGGATGACATCATCTGTATCACCGTACCACAAGACCATCCAGGGGTCAAATCTAAACTCATCTGTCTAAATGCATACATATAACATAATACATGCATGATGACAAATATAAACATGATGCGATAGATAGGAAATATCATGAGCATATACAACAAACTATCTACTGTGGGCATCATCCCTGTCTGAGAATACAAAGCGAAAGGAAGAATACAGGAAAATGGGGCACTACCACCCAACTACTAATAGTGGTCTATCAAAATGATGGCACAATCGCTAAATAGCAAAAACAGTGGCTGACCAAAAATATAACTTCCATAGCTATCCAAAGAGATCCAGATAATCTGTGCCCAGGTTATCAACCTGCTCCATCTCTGCTGTGGACACAAAACTACGGTCATCAGGCATATCTGGGCGGTACAAGGGAGGATCTGCCCCTGCAAAACTGCTGGAAAATGGACCTGAAGAGGGGCCCGCTCCTGAGCTGGACGGGTCAAAAGAAGATGCCTCTGACGGATCTCGGCCAAGATGCCTGATAAAGAAGCCAGCCCTATCCAACTCCCGGGTCAGATCTGTAATCTGGTCTAAATGAGTAGGCTCCCTGAGGCAAGCTATCCAGTCTATCATCATCACAGACCCTGGCACCATGTCTGCCATAAACTGGGTGGCCCTAGTCTGAGCTCCAATCATACGAGGGCTCCACCATCTACTGAATGCCTCCTGGCTGAACGGGCCCTCTGATAGGGTGAAGCCATCTATGCCCTCCATAGGGATATCTGTCAGCGGCATGATCAACAGCCAATGATTCTAAGCAGGAGGAATAATGGGAATACGGATCTCACCCGTAATACTCCTGATAGCACGCTCTCCCAAATAGAGCTCCCAGCCTCCCTCTATCAAAATCGGGACTCTGCGGGTCGACAAGGCAAACTCTCGACCAGTGGGGAAGCCTCCCTCAAATCCAACCGTCAAGAACTCGGAGGTATACGACATCCAGGAGATCGATCCAGCCGTCAAAAGCTCCAACTGTAAGCGAGCATGGGTGAATCCCTTAGCAACAGGGACCTCCGTCAAAGTCGAGTGATGCCAATGCCGTCCTCAAGGATAGGTCTCCAGACCTAAAGAAGTGGCGGGCCGTAGGCAAGGAAGCCTCTCAAATGCCCAGAACTGGCCATATAAATATCAAAAGTCCCCAGTGACCAAGACTGACAAATATAAATGTTGAAATCAAAAAGGTACAAGAAAGATGTACTCACCAGCAGAAACGGGTAGAACCCTAACCAAGCCTCCGTCGAACCCTCCGAAAGCATGCGCATGCCCCAGAGAAAATAGGCAAAGGTGTAGGAACCCCAATCAAAGTCACTGAGGTGCTCTACATGTCGGGTAGCACTGACCAGGGCGAAGGACACAATCGATGAGTTGTCCGCCACAAAATAACCCCTGATGATCACCAAAATCAATCGCCTCAAAATGCGATCTCTAACCCTCTGATCATCAGGCAGAGGCTCAAGCAAAGCCCCACTCTGGGCATCTATACTCAAGGGACCATATCGGACTGTCCGACCCTTGATCGCCGTCGCGGGAACTCCCAGCAGAGACCAAACGACAGTAGGTGTGATGTCAGCCACGACAGGCACTGGCTCACCCTCAAACTCAATGTCGGTGATGAACCTCCAGTCCATAGGAGTCATCATCACCTCACAATCCAGCAAGTGAAGGGACTGAGTCTGGTGGAACTAGCGCTCAGACAAAGCCCTCATATACCCCCAGGGGCAACGGCGGGAAAGAATAGAAAAGAAAGCCTGGAACCCCCAGCCATCAATGATATCCCTGTAATCCTGATGCAGAGTATGATACAGGGAATGGACATTAAAACAGTTCCCTCGAGGCTGCGTAAAGTCGGGAACCTGCATCAAAAAATCAACCCATGTCAAAAACATGTGCCCCGAGAATGGCAAAAGAAAGAAAAGAATCCAAGAAGAGAAAAACTTCAAGTCACCTCATTGGCGTGGACAAACCTCGATGGATGGCGACTCAAGTCGCCCAACAGCTCCTGGGTCGGCACAACAATGCCTGGAACCTCCGCACGGGGAGCCTGAGCAGGGGCCGAAACAGTAAAATGAGCCTGCTCATCATCAATATCGATAGGCTGCTAGTCCTGTGCTGGACGAATCACCGATTCCGCCAATCTACGAGGCGGTCGAGCCGGACATGGCTGAGGAACATCAGAAGCCCTCCTACGTCTGACACCTGAAATGACTCTGCTGGCACTGCCGGGTCTATCTCTATCCATCACCTAGACAAAGTCTCCAAATCACCTCAGAAAGGGTGTGGTAAGCCTAAAACATGTGGCTTATTCATTTAAATCAGTACTATGTGCATCGCTAAGTCTCAAAACATGCATGGGTCAGTCAAAAATACCCAGAAGAGTCAAAACGGCATGTTTTTCAAAAATTAAATCCTAAAACATGCATGGGTTAGTCAGAAATCCCCAGTAGAGTCAAAATTGCATGTTTATTAAATACACGGGTTTTGGAAAAAAATCGCCAGAGTCTCCTTTGTAAAATGGACTGTCTGCATGCACATAGGCATCACTAGGTGGCCAATCAGTAGCACACCTTCCCAAAAATAGGAACAGTTCATATTTATGAAATAAAATCAAAAGTAAACTTCATATGGTAGCCAAATTACCATGGACATTTTTAGTTGAAAATCTAGGCTCACTAGGCCTCAAAAAGGATGCGTAAACTGATCAAAAATAGAAAAATATGACTATCTTAGAATCTGAATTTTCTTACATCGAAATGTGCATTACAGTAAGATATGCATACATATGAAGTCAGAAAATTTTTAACAGATCATATAAGCATACATTTTTCATACATTGCATGTAAAAGTCCCCTACGTGGTTCACATGCTTTTAACGGTCAAAACTTGTGAAAGAAGAACGTAAAACGTTACCTGCGATGCGCTAAACGCGTAGGAACTAACGGAATCAGAAAACAGCTGCCCAAGCTCCGTAGATCTGAAAAAGAAGATCGAAATCCGTTTGAAACTCGAAATGAGACTTCCAAGTAATGAGCTCCCGCTGCCCAATATAAAGCCCAGGTGGAAGCTGGCCCACCCGCGACTGCCGCACCTCCATCTACGGCTCCCCAGGGTGGGTCCCACTCCCCCGGGCTCAGTTTAGTTCGAGTTAAAATGGAGTTTCTATGTGCTGCCGAGTCAAATCTGAAGAAAAATCGCTACGCGATTGAGCGGTTTGTCCTGAAATCCTGTATTTAAGCAGGATAATTCTGATAGAAAGGGGGACACTCTGGAAACCCTTGGTAATCATCCCGAAGTCATATCTGGGGATTAACAATGCAAACTGCGAGAAAACTGCCGAAAAACTACCATTTTCAAAGGGTCGGGTACAGACCGAGTTTAATTCAGCCGTTGGCTTCAATCTAATGAAGTGTCGGGTACAGACCGAGTTCAATTCAGTTGTTAACTTCAATCCAACGAAGTTTTTGGTACGGACCGAGTTCAATTCAGCCGTTGGCTTTAATCCAACGAAGTTTCGGGTACAGATCGAGTCTAATTCAGCCGTTGGTTTCAATCTAATAAAGTTTTGGGTACAGACTGAGTTCAATTCAGCCGTTGGCTTCAATCCAACGAAGTTTCGGGTACAGACCGAGTTCAATTTAGTCGTTGGCTTCAATCCAACGAAGTTTCGGGTACAGACCGAGTTCAATTCAGCCGTTGGCTTCAATCCAACGAAGTTTCGGGTACAGACAGAGTTCAATTCAGCCGTTGGCTTCAACCCAACGAAGTTTCGGGTACAGACCGAGTTCAATTCAGTCGTTGGCTTCAATCCAACGAAGTTTCGGATATAGACCGAGTTTAATTCAGCAGTTGGCTTCAATCCAACGAAGTTTTGGGTACAGACCAAGTTCAATTCAGCAGTTGGCTTCATCCAACGAAGCGTCGGGTACAGACCGAGTTCAATTCAGCCGTTGGCTTCAATCCAACGAAGTTTCAAAATATTTTTGATGATATCCTAAACCAATTGCTTTGGTAAGGATTCAAAGATAAGTCTGAGTATGAATAAACAAAAGTATTTAGTTGTATATTGAAGGGTGTCACAAATTAAACGTAAATACGTTTAACGGAGCAGTGTTGTACAACATAGGGTACTATAGGCTGATCACCTAGAAGTACTCGTAAGTGATATCAGACTTGTGGTCTTAGTGTCGAGTTGTCCTTTTCTAGTAAAGAAAAATAAAGTTCATGGTCCATGACCAACTCAGAATTTTAAATTACTTTTACGTCATCCCGAATGTTTTAAAGTAAAGAAAGTGCTATTTGGTTATTTGTAGTACTTCATAACTATTGTTCAGTTATTGAAGTGAAATCATATGATTCTTGATTTTGTTATTATTGAAATGCTAAACTTGTTGGGCAATTTAATGCTCATACCTTGCTTAACCTATTTAATTTCAGTTAAGGAGAATGTGTTGCAGAATCCAATAAGGATAAAGGAAGGAACAAGAGAAAGAGATGGAAGATGGTGTAAGAGCTTAATATTACTGTGAAATATTATGACAGTATGAATATCTAATGGTTCAGAATCTGGGATTTGAATGGATATGATGTAATAATTAAGGATTACATTCATGTCATTAAGTTTATATCATTAAAGATATATGAATGTTGTTTTACACTGTAGCGCCATCTCTAGGGTTTGAAGGTACCCGAATTTGGGGGTGTCACAGCTTACTACCCAAATGGCTCATGATCTTGATGATAAGATTACTAAGAACAATGCTGATATTCAAGATCATATGCATAATATTACTTATGTTGTATGTGGTCTACCTAGTGTCACGGGCAGAGAGATTCATAAGCAGCTATAGTCCATGTTCACTAATATGACCGAGCGTCTACATGAGCGAGACCGGGTATTCATTGACACCTTGGCTACTCATAAACGCTCCCTCAAGTTCGTCACGGACAAACTTTTTGCGGTTAGTGGCACTCTCTCAGACTTCATGAGCGCTATGGAAACCAATGCACTAAATAATCAAGCTCTTAGTGTTCAACAAAATGAGCAAGCTACTGCTCGTCAAAATGAAATTCGGGATGATATTGCAATGACGACCTCTCAGCTGCAGGAACTTGTTGATGTTGTTCAACATTCTTCCTGGTTTTTTGATGACAAAATGGGGGAGAAAGAGAAAAGGCAAGAAGATAGAAACAAAAGAGTATATCAATCTCAGGGGAGAAAAGAAAACGAAATCAAAAGTAAATACCCATTACTCCTCCTATCTTTAGATTAAGATCACCTCCTCAACCACCATCAGGTATTCATTTGGAGCAAGGTCGATCCTTATTCGTCGAGCAGAGTAACTACTACTAGCATTCATATTCCTATTGGAGATCCTGCCTATCTTCGGAGAAATATTCAAGGAACTCACATTGTAGGAGAAAAGACAATGGATGCATCACATCTTGGCCTCAGGGATTCTGCTGAAGAAATTAAAAGAAAAGCTAACGAAGGCAGAATCAGATATGATCACGAAGAGAGTCTGAGAAGAAATGGCTCTCAAGTGAAAAGGAGTCAAGGAGGTAAAACAGAAATTGCTCATAATGTAATTGTTGAGATCTTTTGGGATCAAATTTTAAGATATTAATAAATTCATGCTTATGATTAAATCAATACAATACAGTAGTTCACTGTATTTTAAAGCACATTTACTTTCAAGTTATTGCATTTTAGTTCTTGATGAATGTTATAGAACTAATGGTTTTGTCATCATTAAATATGGGGAGATTGTTAGAGTTTGTATATTTAAATTTGATAATGAATGAGCTTAATGTATATTTATACCAGTATGATTTGTATAGTCCTTATAAATAATTGATCAAATGTAAAAGTACTTAGAATAAAAGATCAAATAATGTTAGGTTGACTTTAAAAAGTTGAATTGATGTATAGTTGATAGGTTGTTGTATTATCGTAAGGATACTCTGCTACTTTGAGTTCAAGTTCGCAGAGTAAGCACAAAATCGCACTACATCAAGAGGATCGCTGGCCTAGTGGAGCTATCACAAAGTTTACTTCTGATTCGTAAAGCCACTTCAGTTCGCAAAGTGAACAAGTGAATCTTCTAGTTAAGAAATAGATCGTAGAAAAGAACTCGATCGTAGAACAGCCAAGTCTGAAAAATTGACTAACATTGGAGCGTTGCAAATTGAAGGTCCCAATGCTCTCCCCAAATATCCTTGGTGAAGATCGAAGATCAGAATATGTGTCTACCAGCTTGTTGGTGACAGTGACATATCAAGGTTGTTAGGTGAGAAAGCAGACTGATGTGATATGCAAGGAAAAAGGAACTGTCTCTTAGGTTTAAAATGTCAACATCAAGGATCTTAGGATATATGAGCATTAAATGCATAAATAGGCATTTTGCAAAGGTAAGATTTCTCAGCAGAATATAAAGAGCAATAAGGATTCAACTTAAAAAGTGAAGAACATTGATTAAAAAGCCAAAAACTCTTCTAAAGTCCAAAAAGCAAACTCAACGATCCTAAATACAAAGTTCAAGCTGCTAAGTACTTGAGAATAAGAGCTTAACGCCAACTTAGCAGCACCTCTCAACATCACCAATCATCAGATCATCAGAGGGCTAAGAGTCCTTGTCTTAGTGACAAAATATCCAAGTCGGTGGGCTTGAAGAGGCTTTTGTGTCCTTATCTTAGTGACTAAATATCCAAGTCTGTGGGGCTTGAAGAGGACAGAGTGTCCTTGTCTGTGTGACTAAACGTTTAGTGGATTTCCTACTCGATGAGTAGAAAAGTGAATTAGGAGTTATTCAGTCTCCGAACAACTTAAAATTCCATGTGTCTCTACTTTTTGTTCTTATCATTTATTTACCTGTTTATTATATTTATCTTGCTTATTTTCAGAACTGATATTTATTTCAAATCTTCAAGGGGTTTTACAAAAAGACATATTCCGCTGTGCTTAAATTAATAATATAAATAAACATTTGGTAACACATTTTAATTAACAAATTTTTAAAAATCTATTCAACCCCTTTCTAGATATATAAGTGCCTTTAGGAAATATCACTTTTGACTAAGTATTCTTCCTTCACAATGTCATTAGCTTCCTGCTCTTTGTTGAGGGTGGTGATTTCAGGGGTTTTGTTGGTTGTGTCCTGGTTTTGTGTTCTAGGAATCTGAGTCTCGGCTTTTTCAGTCTCTTGACTGCCACTACTACCACCAGGTATTCCCAGTTCTATGTGAGTTTGGGCTTATTTCCCTTTAAGGGGCTTGTTTTGTTCTCTCAGAAAATCGGCCAATTCGGCTATCTGATTTCTCAGTCCTTCAAACTCTTCCCTAGATACAGGGGTGGACTCTGTTTGAGCACTCGAAGTCATGTCCGTAGATGGACGTAGTGCTTTCTTAGACTTAGATCTAGTGACAGGACCAATTTTTCACCTATAACAAAATGTAGGCGTGTCAATTTCCTGAGGTAGGTAAGGATAGGATGCATGTTATGATATGGTTTTTAATCTTATCCTGCGAAACAGAGGTCAGTTGTTTTGATGACAGGATGACAAGAGATGATATTTATATTAAAAACTTGACATTGAATTGAAAGAGGAAGGCATGAAGAAGCTTCCCATTAGATTTGGTTAATCAGAGGCTGACCTATCTTAGGTTACTCTCGCCTGGCTTTTTGGCATGAAGGTCCCCAGATCATAGCAATCTACTAGAGGAGAAATTAATCCGATCTTTCAACTAAAGCAAATCTGGGTGGTGCATTTTCATGAGCCCCAGAGACTTAGCCGATCCCCAGAGACATTACTTATCACCGACGGATTTTACCTCCTTGTGAGAGGAACACAACATACATTCACATACATCGCCCTCACCGTATGCATATGATGACAGTTGGTGCGAAGCACTAATATGGGTGAGAAGCACTAAAAAGCAGGAAAGCATTCATTCACATTCATTCAATGTAAAGATGCAGTATTCACGCACTCATTCCATGTAAAGACGCAACATTCACCCATTCATTCAATGTAGAGACGCAGAATTCACACATTTATAGTTTTGAAAGGGAAATGCTTTGAAAGGATTTGAAAGCGGCCTAAGCCCTCTACTGTCCCCAGCGGAGTCGCCACCTGTCGACGTCGAAAAAAATTCGCGAGTCGGGTCACAAGCCAGATCTTTCTCTCTTCCTAAGTTATCTCTACCCTCACTCTTTTTATTGCGAAAAAGGTTTTAAAGGGTTTTTTAGAAAAAGGCCAACATGTATCATGTCGACGATTTGAATGTTTTACAGAGTCGCCAGTTGGTAGATTTAAAATGGTTGTACCAACTCAACCAAGTTTTGTTTGAAAAGAGGCCCAATTGCTGGACAATGTCAAAACTTGATCTTTGAAACTGAAGTTTTGAGCTCGGGGACTTGGTTAAGTATGGGGAAGGTGTTAGGCACTCCACAACTCCCGTGTAAACACGGTACCACATCTTTTTAATATTTCCCTTAAAAAACTGTAATGTGTGTGTGAATGCTGTTTGAAAATTGGGCCTATGTTTGATGGAAAACATGTCTATGCATCGTTGAACCTATATACGAAGGGTTTGATTTGATTTGCAAAAAAGTCTTTGATTTGATTTGCAAAAGTATTTAATTTGATTTGCAAAAGCTTTCCTTTTTGAAAAGATTATTGAAGTGATGTTTTGAAAGCATTTTATCAAACCCTTACGCTAACATATGAATTGAAGCATATTGATACTTTAATTTTATCTGTTCAGCCTTAAGGCACAATTTGAATGGTGATTGTTGGGCTGCGAAGCATCCTAGACCACAAAATATATACAAGTGTTGGTCTCCTCATGGGCATGATAGCCATCGGAGGGACTCTGACACGACAAACCATATTTTTACTATGTTGAGACCTTAAATCCGGATTACCGTTTTAAGGTCTTTTGCATGTACATTTTATAGAAAAACTGGCAGGGTACATTCGTGAAGTGAAGTTTGTCCATCATGGGAATCAGATTCTGATCAGTTTGATCATGAATTCCACGATTCCTAGGCTCACATATGAGTAGCCAATAAACCTGCACAGCTCAAATTTGTACAGAAATAGATATATATCCCAAATGTCGCCAAAACCGAGGATTCATTCAGTAAATCCTAGTTCGCACCTGGCCGAAGCATCTCGTTTCCACTAGATAGCGATCTAAGGGATGCGAGGTTGCTTTTGTGACTGAAAAATGCCGATTCATATCAAATGAATATTTAAAGCATCAATTTAATAAAAAGCAAGTAAATCAATATATATACAGTTATATATACAAAAGCTGTAAAGGGCGATGGATTTTCACACCAGTGCTCGGACTGGAATTGAAATATATATATATATATATATATATATATATATTTATAAAAGCCACAGAATGATCCAGGCTGAACAAAATTAAAATATATATATAGAAAAACAGTAAAAAGGGCGATGGATTTTCACGCCTGTGTCCGGACTAGAATTGAAATATATATATATATATATATACAAGACCACAGAATAATCCAGGCCGGACAGGAATATAAATGTATAGAAAAGTAGTCAACTAGTGACTGGGAAGATAACCCAGTAATGGTGAAGAGTGCAAAAGCAGTATAAAGGCCACAAAATAATCCAGGCCGAACTGAAATATATATATATATATATATATATATATATATATTGACAAAAATGTAGTCAACCAAGACTGGGAAGAGAACCCAATGGTGGTGAAGGCTGCTTATATATGCATAAATATATATAAAAGCAGTAAACTACCTCAGATTTGACATCTGGGCTTGACAGAATTGAAAAGTCAGTATATATACAGTTAAATATATACAAAAAAAAGCCAAACCCGGACTGGGAAGATAACCCAGTCCGACAAAGTTGCTTAAAACAAAGATGCAAATATGTTGAAGCTGCTAGAAGTGACGGATCGTCAATCCGAGTTGTAGAAATGCCAGAAAATGTGTGTATGTGCAAAAATGTACAAAAAGTTGATGAAAACGGCCACAAAACTGAGTTCCGGGCATATTTAGAAAACGAAACTTAACGTGCAAGTGTATAAAATTACGAAGAAGTAATATAATACTCACAATGAACTGCTACACGGGCTTTTTGCCAAATCGTAGGCTCTAAACGTCCAAATCTACTGGTTATTTTTTGATATGTGGTAGTATGTGGGTATATCTACGTGTTAGAGTAAAAAAATTTGGGTTTGGAAGACTTGAAAATGACTGAAAATCAAACAGGTAAAGGTTCAGAGCGTTTTTAAATTATGAAAATAAGGGGGGTGCCCTCTTATTTATAGGCCAGGGAGCCTCTGCTCTACCTACTGTTGCCGCAGGTAGAGGTGCGGCTCCCCTGGTGGGGCCCACGTGCTGGGTTGAGTTGTCTCGAAGTACGTGCACTTCGAGCAACCCGAGGTCGAAGTCGAAACTTTCTAACTTTTGATCGGAGCGTTCGTTTGAGGCGTGCTATACCTTTTCGGAAAGCCCTCACCGAGAGTGTCACAATGACATGAGATAAAATATTTTTTGGGTCCAAGAAGACGAGTTCATAACCAGGTCTTCGATTCCTCGCAGTTTGTCCGTTGAGCTGTCTTGCGCTGTTTGCACTCGGGATCATCGTTATAGTTTTTTCTGACCTTGGTAACATCAATTCAGCTTTAGTTTGACCGAATCGGCTTAGAGCTGGTAAAATGGCCGTTTTGCCATTCCCGAGGTTTCCCTTAGTATCAGCATGGCCTTCGGTTGACTTCCTGGGGCTGTTTCCAAGACTTGGATCCCATTCGAATCTATTTGTCCTCAGTGTTGTCTCTGAGGCTGACTTGGTTATTCTAGGTTTTTCTCTAGAGATGTTGTGATGCTTCAGGATTATTTCTGAAGTTGACCTGACCTCCCGGGTTGAGACAAGGGCTGACTTGTACCTCCCGGGTTGAGACCGAGTCTGACCTGTACTTCCCGGGTGGATACCGGGACTGACTTGTACTTCCCGGGTTGAGATCGGGGGCTGACCTATACTTCTTGGGTTGAGATCGGGGTTAATTTGACGATCTTATTTGAGATCGAAGTTGATCTGATGACCCGATATTGAGATCGAGGTTGATTTGATAACCCGATATTGAGATCAGGTTCGATCTGACAACCCGATATTGAGATCGGGGTTGATTTGATGCCTCAATATTGAGATCGGGGTCGATCTGACAGCTCAATTTGAGATCGGAGTTGATCTGACAGCCCGATATTGAGATTGGGGTTGATTTGATGGCATGATATTGAGATCGGGATTGATTTGATGGCCCGATTTGAGATCGGGGTTGATTTGACGGCCCGATTTGAGATCGGGGTTGAATTGATGGTAGTTTTATCCTCCTACACTGTTAGTAACAGGGAAAGGAAATTTCAAGTGTCTACAGTTAGCATATATACAGTTAAGTATATACATTAAAAAGCCAAATCGGTACTGGGAAGATATCCCAGTCCGGCGAAATTGCTCTATAAGTAGATAGATATATATAGAAGTTGTTAAAAGCCGCGGATCGACGATCCGGGCGGTGAAAATGTCAGAAAACTTGTTTATGTAGTAAAATGTACGAAAACGTAAGCAAAAACGGTCACGGAACTAAGTTTCGGGCAAAATCAGAAAGTGAAACTTAACGTACAAGTGTATAAATGCGCAATGAAGTAGTATTAACTTTTTAATCGTAAAAATACTCAAAATGGACTGCTACATGATGAGTGAGTTTTATACCTACTCATCGGTATTCGTTATAGTTTGATTCTCGTTGTTTTTAAGTAATTTTCCTATCATTTTTACTGGGTTTATACTCTTGTGTGCAGGTAATGAAATGGATGCGAAAGTGGCGAAAAAGGACGGATCCTAGCAATTAACGGATGTTATTGTTATGGACGTTAGCTTAATATTCATATCATGGCCCATCTATTCAGCAAAATTTCATGCATTCCTAATTTGCTAAAAGGAACAGCCCACGTTTCTAGCCCATTCACGAAATCAGCAAGTAATATGAATAGAAGATCATGCAAAGGAATCAAATTAAGCTTGCAGCTGCAGGACCCCCGCTGGGGCGGCATCTCAATGAACTAAATCCCCGCCGGGGCGGGGGATGGCCAGAGTCCGGACAGTGCACATGCCCGCTGGGGCGGGACTTTTGCAAAGGAGAACCCGGCTGGGGCGGGGTGGCGTCAGACTTGCTGCTGATTACTATTTTTCTATTCGGATTTGGCAAGTTATAATTAAAGTAACAGGCGAGCAGAACGAGGCTGGTCTTCTTTTCCTATTGTGAGTGGGATGCATGAAAAGGCGGCTAGTGAAAATTTAAGCTGTTTGTTTCCTACGTCAACTAGTGACGGATTAATCAAGAGAGGGGCATGATAAAGTAGGCTGCACGTGATATGGTATAAAAGGAGAAGCTTGGATATTATATTAGGAGGGACCGGATACAAGCACCAGCTGCTGAGCTCTTCTCTTATGTGGACACGGATGGAACAAGAAGAAGTGGGATGCTAGTGTAAGGCTATTACAAGGCAGCATATAAAAGGGGCTTGGCCCAATACAAGTGCTGGGGCTAACTTCCTTTTCCTTTTGCCGAATTGGATTTGGCTAAGTCATGGTCAGAAATTGGTGGGCCACAAGTATTGAATAGAGAAGGAACTTAATGCATGATTTAATAAGGAGAGCTGCAGTCTCCTTTTCCTTTTATTATTCGGACAGAAAGCAACAAGTGGGGCATGATTGGTCGGCTGCTTTCTTTTTCTTTCTCGGATTCGGGCCAAGTAGAGAGGAATTGTGGGCTACGGATATGTAAGATATATAATGGACTTAAAAGTAAAGGAGCTGAGTTTTTTGGACGGGATACAAGCTTGACATATATATATATATATATATATATATATATATTATATTGGATAGGATAGGATTAGAATTCAAGTAGTATATATATTGTTTAGCAGGAGATGACGTGGGGAGACATCCTGGGTAATAGCTTATATGTATGTATTAGATATATTCGCTTAGCTTATTTATTATTATCAGTATTAGTTTTAATTTAGTTTTTAATAAAAATAATAAATTCTAGTTGAAAAGAGATTTAGAGATTGAAGCAAGTGAAAGTCATTGGAGGTTCAGATCAAGAGCAAGAAGGAGAATGAATTTGCTGGCAACAGATTCTTTTCTTTTCTTTATTCTTTTTCTTATCTTTTAATATGTATTCAATTGTGGATTCTTAGTTTTAATTCAATAACAATGAACTAGTTCTTTGTTTAAGATTGCAATAGATCTTATTGTGTAATTTATTGTAATATGTTTCTCTATCAATTATTGTGATATATTATTGTGAATTGTCTATTATGATTTGGAATAATTGTTTAATTGACTCATTATCAATTACCGTGATAATTTATATGAAATCGAGAGATGAGTAAAGATTTAGATCTGATCATAATAGCATGTGTTTGTGATTTCTGCATAGATAGAAATCATGATTCGTGTTTAGGGTAGAAGTATTTCTTTATGCCATATGTAATCTTATAGAGAACTTGTAATTAAATATTTTTTAATTGTAATTCACATAGAAATATAGTGGATTAGTTAATTAGGGTGTCTTGCTTAATTCTATCATCTGTGGATTTGAGTGAGCATGGTATAATGCATCGTGAGGTGGTTATATTTGCTTTCGTGTTCTTGATTAATAATTCAGAATAGAAAAAATAATTGATGAGAAGTATGTTAACTTAGATGAAGCAATAAGTGAAGTTGCGATCTTAAATCTCCGTAATCTTAATTTAACTAGTTGTAATTAGTGGTAGTTAGAAGTAGTTTAATTATATATTGAAATTCATTCGTTTGAATAAGATTGAGTTGGTTATGGGTTAGTACTTGATGATTCTTATTAAATAATTCCTCCTGGGAACGATACTTTATTTTCACTTTATTACTTGTTGACCACGTATACTTGCGTGTTGTGCGTGACTAGATTTTACCCAACACTACACGGGCTTTTTGCCAAATCGTAGGCTTCAAACATCCGTTTGTACCGGTTAATTTTTGGTATGTGGTAGTATATGAGTATACCTACGTGTTAGAGTGATAAAATCTGGGTTTGGAGAACAAGAGGTAGGGCTAAGAAACGAAACGGCCAGAGGTTCAGAGCGTTTTTTCTTTTATTTTGGCCTGGGGGTGCAACTTTATTTATGGACCCGGTGGAAGAGGGTCTACCCGCGACAGCCGCGGGTTTACCTGTGGTGCCACGTGGCTGGCCTCGGGTGGTGGGTCCCATTGCATCAAAGTACGTGCACTCTGAGTAATGCGAGGTTAGATTCAAAACTTTTTAACTTTTGATCGGAGCGTCCGTTGGAGGTGTGCTGTACCTTTTCGAAAAGCCCTCGCCGAGAGTGTCGCAATGACATAGGATTAAACCTTTTTCGAGTTCAAGAAGACGGGTTCATAACCAGGTCTTCGTTTCCCCGTAGTTTGTCCGTTGAGCTGTCTTGCGCTATTTCTACTCGGGATCAATGTTACTGTTCTTTCTGACCTTGATGGCAACAATTCGGCTTGAGTTTGACCGAATCATATTTAAGTTGGTAAAATGACCATGTTGGCCCTCCCGGGGTTGCCTCCAGTGCAGGCATGGCCTTTGACGAATTTCCCGGGGTTGTCTCCGAGGTTTGGATCCCAGCCGATTCTGTTTGTTCTCAGGATTATCTCTAAGGATGACTTGGTCCTTTCAGGTTTTTCTTTGGAGAGGTTGTGAGGCTTTGGAGTTGTCTTTGAAGTTGAGTTGACCTCACTGGTTGGGATCGGAGCTTGACCTAACCTCCCCGGGTTGTGATCGAGATTAAACTGTACCTTCCGGGTTATGATCGGGATTGAACTGTACCTCCCAAGATGTGACCGGGGTTGGCCTGTACCTCTTGGTTTGAGATCGGGGCTGACCTATACCTCCCAGGTTGAGATCGGGGCTGACCTGTACCTCCCAAGTTGAGACTGGGGCTGACCTGTACCTCCCGGGATGTGACCGGGGTTGACCTGTACCTCCCGGGTTGAGACTGGGGCTGACCTGTACCTCCCAGGATGTTACCAGGGTTGACCTGTACCTCCAGGCTTAAGACCGGGGCTGACCTATACCTCTTGGGATGTAACCGGTGCTGACCTATACCTCTCGGGTTGAGACCGGGGCTGACCTATACCTCCCGGGATGAGACCGGGATTGATTTGATATCTTGGTATTGAGACCGGGATTGAGTTGACATCTCGGTATTGAGACCGGGGTTGAGTTGACATCTTGGTATTGAGACCAGGGTTGATTTGAAAAGACGGGTTTTCCCTCCTGCAGGGTTAGTAACAAGAATGTCAAATTTTGAGTGTCTATAACAAGACTGAAGAAAATTGCGAGTGTCTACAGATGCCCCTCTTTATCATTTTCATGCAATGCAGTGGAATGAACAGGATAAAGATTGCTAGACACGAGAAATGCAAATGCAAAGGTAAGACAATGCATGACACGATATGTTATGAATGTTAGATACCTCCGAGGGAGTAGGGTTATCGCTGGTTGATATCACTGATAGACTATCACAGACTATTCTCGACTTCTCGTCACTTTTTCCTGGGGATGACGTCATTCATAATAGCCTGGGTGAATTCTCTTGATGCCTACTCGAACGACATTTTACAAAGTCTCAATTACTATCCAATCCTTCTCGATGTCCCCTCTAGGGATTTGTATAACAAATTCCATCATCTACCCTTTGTGGGGATAGATTGATATACTATTTCCGCCACCGAATTATTCCCGATGCTTTGCTGGGGTTGTCACCAACGGCTCATTGTGTCAGGCAGTCTGACCTTCCCTGAAGTAGCCTTCAATGGCTGAATGTCACCGGTTCATTCCCGATATTTCGCTGGGGTTGTGCCAACGGCTGATAGTGTCAGGAAGTCTGACCTTTGCTAAAGTAGCCTTCAACGGCTGAATGTCACCGGTTCGTTCCCGATGCTTCGCTGGGGTTGTGCCAATGGCTGAGATGTCATCGGTCTGTACCCGATGCTTCGCTAGGTTTGTGCCAACGGCTGAAATGTCACCGGTCTGCACCCGATGCTTTGACAGTGGCAGTTTTCGGCAGTTTTGTGCAGTTTTTCAGCAGTTTTCCACACTGGTCCCTGTATACCACTTAGGGATGATAACCAATGGTTTTCATGAAGTTTTTCCCTCTGTTAGGAATTTGTCGCTCGTACGCAGGGTTTCCAGATAATCTGCTCAACCGCGTAGCAATTTTTTCTCAGATTTGACTTTTCAGCTTCTGTAAACTTCGTTTTAACTTGAACTGGACCGAGGCGGAGGGGGTGGGGCCCACCCTAAGAAGCCGCAGATAGAGGTGCGGCTGCCGCGGGTAGGGTCGTCCCTCCTGCGTATTTATATTGGGCAGCAGTAGCCTCACAATCTCATTTTCAGTTTTGAGTTTTTTAATTTTTTTTTTCAGATCTACGGAGTTTGGGCAGCTTTTTTCAAATTTCGTCAGTGGCCACGCGTTCTGCACATCTCAGGTAACGTTTACATTCTTTCTTTGTTAGTTTTGACCGTTAGAATGCTATAAACCACGTAGGGTGCTTTTGAACGTAATGTATCAACAATGTATGCTTATATGACTTGATAAAAATTTTCTGACTTCATAAGTATGCATATTTTACTGTGATGCACGTTTTGATGTAAGAAATTTGAATTCTGAGACAGTCAATTTTTGCCCTTTTTTGATTAGTTTACTCATCCTTTTTGAGGCCTAGTGAGCCTGGATTTTCAACTAAAAAATATCCATGGTAACTTGGCTACCATGTGAAGTTTATTTTTGATTTTTTTTCATAAATATGAACTATTTTTTTTTTGAAAAGTTGTGCTACTGAATGGGAACCTAGACATGCCTGTGTGCATGCAGATAGTCCACTTTACAAAGGAGACTCTGGCGAAATTTTTTCAAAAGCCTGAGCATTTAATAAACATGCAGTTTTGAATCTAATGGGGATTTTGACTGACCCATACATGTTTTAGGATTTAAAAATGCATAAAATACTGATTTAAATTAATAAGCCACAAGTTTTAGGCTTACCTCACCCTTTTTAAGGTGATTTGGAGACTTTGTCCAAGTTATGGACCGAGATAGATCTGGGAGTGCTAGCATGGTCGTTTCAGGAGTTAGACGGAGGAGAGTCTCCGATGCTCCTCAGCTACGGCCAGCTCGGCTGCCCTGTAGATTGGCTGAATCTGTGATTCGTCCAGCCCAGGCTGATCCGCCGATTGATATAGATGATGAGGAGGCTCCATTTGTTGATCCTGCCACAGCTCAAGCTCCATGTGCGGAGCTCCTAGGCATTGTAGTGCCATTTCAGGATCTGTTGGGAGATTTGAGGTGACATCCATCGAGATTCCTTCATGCCGACGGGGTAACTGAAGTTTTCTTCTTTCTGGATGTTTTTTTGTTTCTTTTTCCATTCTCGGGGCACAGGTTTGATATGGGTTAGCTTTTAATGCAGGTTTATGGCTTTATGCAGCCCAGAGGGAACTAGTTTAATGTGCATTCTCTTTACCACACTCTGCACCAGGATTATAGGGACATTGTTGACACCTGGGGGTTTCAGGCGTTCTTTTCTATCCTTCCCCGCTGTTGTCCTTGGGGTTATATGAGGGCTTTGTCTGAGCGCTATTTCCACCAGACTCAGTCTCTCCACTTGCTGGATTACGAGGTGATGATGACGCCTATGGATTGGAGGTTCATCACCGGGATAGAGTTTGAGGGTGAGCCAGTGCCTGTTGTGGCTGATATTACACCCACTGCCGTTCGGTCCCTTTTGGGAGTTTCTGCGACGGCCATCAAGGGTCAGACAGTCCGTTCTGGTCCCTTGAGTGTAGATGCCAGAGTGGGGCTTTACTTGAGCCTCTGCTTGATGATTAGAGGGTTAGAGATCGCATCCTGCAGCGACTGTTCTTAGTGATCATCAGGGGTTGTTTTCTGGCGGACAATTCCTCGACGGTGTCCTTTGCCTGGTCAGTGCCACTCGATATGTGGAGCACCTCAGTGACTTGATTGGGGTACCTACACCTTTGCCTATTTTCTACGAGGTATGCGCATGATCTCGGAGGGTGTGATGGAGGCTTGGTTAGGGTTCTACCCATTCTTGCTGGTGAGTACATCTTTCTTGTACCTTTTTGATTTCTGCATTTACATTTATCAGTCTTGGTCACTGAGGACTTTTGATATTTACATGGCCAGTTCTGAACATATGAGAGGCTTCCTTGCCTACGTCCCGCCACTACTTTGGGCCTGAAGAGTTATCCTCGGGGACGACGTTGGCACCACTCCACTTTGACGGAGGTCCCTGTAGCTGAGGGATTCACCCATTCCCGCCTACAGCTTGAGCTTTTAATGGGAGGATCGATCTCATGGGTACCGTATTCCTCAGACTTTTTGACAGTCGGGTTTGAGGGCGGTTTCCCTACTAGCCTGGAGTTTGCATTGTCCACCCGCGGAGGCCCATTTTTCACAGAGGGAGGTTGGGAGCTCTATTTAGGAGAGCGTGCTATCAAGAGCATCACAGGGCAGATCCGCATTCCCTTTATTCCTCATGCTTGGCATCATTGGCCACTAGCTCAGCCACTCACATACATTCCTATGGTGGGCATAGATGGCTTTACCTTGTCAGAGGGTCCGTACATCCAGGAGGCATTTAGCAACTGGTGGAGTCCGCACACTATTTGGGCTCAAACTCGTGCTACCCAGTTTATGGCAGATATGGTACCGGGGTCTGTGATGATGACAGGTTGGATAACGTGCCTTCGAGAGCCTACCCACTTGGACCAGATTACAGGACTGACCCAGCAGTTGGAGAGAGCTCATTTGTTTATCAGGCATCTTGGTCGAGATCCATCAGAGGCATCTTCTTTTGATCCTTCCTGCTCCAGAGCGGGCCCTTCCACATGTTCATTTTCTAGCAGTTTTATAGGGGCTGATCCTCCCTTGTACCGCCCTGACATTCCTGATGGCCGAGACTTTGTGTCTACGGATGAGATGGAGCAGGTTAACAGCCTGAGTGTAGATATTCTTGACCTTTTTGGATAGCTTTTCTCGCTATATCTTTTGATAGGCCACTGTTTGGCTATTGGCCAGTTGTGCCCCATTTCTCGCTATACCTTTTGATAGGTCATTGTTAGTAGTTGGGTGGTTGTCCCCATATCCTTGTACTTTTTATTTTATATTTATTAGCAGACAGAGATGATGCTTGCAGTAGATAGTTACTGTAGATATGCATGATATTTCCTATCTATTGCATCATGTTTATTATTGTTATTATGCATGTATTATGTCATGGATATGCACTTAAACAGATGATTTCAGATTTGACCCTTGGATGGTCTTGTGATACGGTGATACAGATGTCGTCATCGACGGTCAGCCGCATCGAGCATTTACCACCATCCGTGGTAGCATCGTCATTGAGGTCGTGGTACCATAGTCTGCCCTTCCCAGCCATAGGGACAGTAGATCGGATGTTGGGGCATCCATTGGCCCTTGTGGACTTCCAGATTCTACATGGATTCATAGACGGCATTCTATCCTGTTGGATACCTGAGCGGCAAGTTTTTTTCTTTGGGCGTCATGAGGTGACTTTGAGTTTGGAGGAGTACGAGCGGCTTACAGGTTTGGCTTTGGACTTGCCTTGCGCTCGCACCGCCATTAGCGACATGAGAAGACCATTTATGCGTATGTCGGGTCTGCGCCATAGAGTAGTCATGGATGAGATCATTTCAAGATATGTGATCTCTATTGACTTTTTGGTAGATCATTTTGGCAGACTAGATAGCTATGATCAACACGCTGGTGATTTTATTATCTCGGCAGAAAAGTGACATTCGGCCCGGATAGATGTCTTGCTGATGTGCGTCACGGCTTACTTATACATGCCACTATACTTGGACCACTTAGATGTTAGGTTGATGGTCGTGGTTCGTGCCCTTAGACAGGGTAGCACCATCCTACCGATGATACTGGCCGAGACATTGAGGTCAGCTACCTATTGCAGTACCCATCCAGATGGTTTTTTTAGAGGCAGCTCTGTCTTGTTGTATGTATGGCTCATGACCCATTTGCACCCGATTGGCTTATTCAGACATCAGGGGTACTGCTTCACCCACGAGATAGCTATGTCCTACTTCTTTCAGCCAGCGGAGTGTTTGGATGCAGAGACATGGTCATCTTTTCTGCCAGATATTGAGCATCATTTTTCAATTCTGCCATGCTCAAGGATAGTCTCCCCTTATAGCTTCATCACCCATGCATCCGGCATGGACTACTTGCCCTTGGCGAGATTGAGAGGGGTGACCACTTACCATCCGTTGGCAGTCATGGGTCAGTTTGATCAGTTTTAGAGCCTACACCATTTTGAGGGAGCTATTGATCAGCGGATATCAGCTTCATTATTATCGTCAACCAGCCTGATCCAGATTTATAAGTGTTGGACTCATAGGGAGAGGGCTGATTTCTCTACTAGCCATCTGGATTGCTCTCCAGAGTACGCAACATGGTTAGAGGCTGATATAGTAGCAACTGCACTCATCCAGTTAGCTCCAATTGTGGATTAAGATGAGGAGGAGCCGATAGAGGATCCTGATTCTCCTACGAAGGATGAGTTGTTTATGGGTCTGACAGCAGCGTTAGTTAGTGACCCGCCGATCATTCCTACCGGGACAGATCCAGCTATGGCAGATTCATTAGCTAGGATGACTTTCGAGAGAGATCAGGCTAGGGCGCTGATGTTGACTCCCCTGTCCGGCAGAGATATAGCTTTTACTGATAGAGATGAGGCTCGAGCCACTTGGGATACGACATTGGTCGAGAGAGATGAGGCTCGATCTTCTTGAGATGCTGCTTTTGTTGAGGAGACTTTGATTGTCAGGGATGCTGCTTTTGTAGAGAGGGATGAGGCCATAGCTTCCCGGGATCTTCACATTACTGACAGTAATTCTCTCCGATCATATACCCATGGCCTGGTTGCCGATATGAGTGCTTACATTGATGATCACAGTGCCACTATGCAGATGGCTGTGGATGTTCTGGCCTGTATGGAGGCTGAGGGTATTGCGCTTGCAGCAGCTCCTCCATCTTTAGAGAGAGACGCCATGTTGGCATTGCTATCCCGCTTGTCCATGGGTCCATAGACTAGCTTTATTTTTCCTGCACATACTAGATTAACCATTTTTATCATATACAGGACACAGTGTATATATCAAACAGTATTATATATCAGAGAAATATATTTTGATTCACTTTCCTGTTTGGATATGTATTGTCATTGCTGAGTGATTACCACTTCTTTTATGACTTGCTGTTGTTGATGTATCATGAGCTTCTCCTTGACGGATTTACATTGAGATGTCGGAGAATATCTCAGATGGGCCTATTAATCAAGGAGGCTTGATAGGATTTATGTTTCGGTGTCTTACGACTGGTTTTTATTGATTTTTGTATTTTCTTGAAGGTCATACTGCACCATAAATGGCTGCCTACGTACTCCCGGGTTGAGGGAGATAAGGTCATTCGTAGTTCAAGCTTTGTGCGAGAGGTTTGAGAAATGTCTTTTTTGAGTTTGGTTTGATGAGTTTTTGAGTTTTTATTTGGTTTGACCGCACCAAGAATGGATGCCTACGTACTCCCGGGTTGAGGGAGATCAGGTCATTCGTAGTTCGATTATCTAGTGAAAACCCAACTGATTTGATTTGTAGGACCAGGATGCTGGTATGCATGTGTTTCAGACATAGTACCTTTTTATGGTGTTTGAGTTGTTAAGTTGGGGAAATTCGTTCCCGTCCATCTCTTGGAATCTCACAGCTCCTCCTATCAACACTTCTTTAACAATGAAGGGGCCTTCCCAATTTGGGGCGAACTTTCCTTTGGCTTCGTTTTGATTGGCCAAAACTTTCTTCATCACCAAGTCATTTTCTTTGAATTGCCGAATTTGGACTTTCTTGTTGTATGATCGAGCAATCCTTTGCTGATATAACTACCCTTGGAAAATGGCCGTAGCCATCTTTTCATCTATCAGGGACAATTGGTGGTATCGCTCTTGCAACCACTGATCTTCTTCCATTTGAGCGTCTATTAAAACTCTCAGGGACTCCATTTCTACTTCTATGGGAAGCACTGCTTCCATGCCGTAGACCAATAAGTATGGGGTAGCCCCAGTTAAAGTACGCATTGATGTCCTGTATGCTAACAGGGTTAGAGGCAATAGGTCAGGCCATTCTTTGTGATTGGCAGACATTTTTTGCATGATTTTCTTGATGTTCTTGTTGGCCACTTCGACGACACCATTCATCTTGGGCCGATAGATGACGGAATTGAGATGCTTAATGTGGAACTTGCTGTATAGCTCTCTCATCATCTGATTGTTTAGGTTCTTGGCGTTGTCTGATACGATCACCTCCGGTTGTCCATATCGACAGACGACATTGTTTCTGATGAAGCCAATGATGACCTCTTTTGTGACTTTGGGAAAAGAGGCAACTTCAACCCGCTTGGTAAAGTAATCAATCATAGTGAAGATGAATCGATGTCCATTGTTAGCTTTGGGTTCTACTGGACCTATCACATCCATTCCCCATACGGAGAAAGGCCATGGCGAACTCATATTGTGCAGCTCATTTGGAGGAGCGTGGATGGCATTTCCATAGACTTGACATTGATAGCATTTTATAACATGATCATCACAGTTCGCTTTGAGAGAAATCTAATAATGCCCTATTCTTAATATCTTCTTGGCCAACAGATGATCACTCATGTGTGGACTACAGACTCCACCGTGGACTTCATCCATCAATCTCTGGGCTTGCTCTTTATCGAGGCATCTTAAAAGGCCTATTCCAGCATCCCTTTTGTAGAGTGCATCTCCGCTCAGATGGAACTTCATAGCCATCTTGTGAATCCGCTTTCGTTCAGCTTGGCTTGCCCCAGCGGGTGTAGATCCATCTCGGAGATATTCCTTGATGTCTTGATACCAAGGCTATTTGATAGGAGGAATTTCATCTGATATTTCTCTAATGTAATTCCTGTATGTCTGGGCCTTTTGGCTTGTGATTTGGATGTTGGGGATCCTCCTCCTATTGGATATGCAGATCAAGGATGCCAACATTATCAATGCATCAGCAAAGTTATTCCTAGCCCGAGGAATATGGATGAAAGTTATGTCTTCAAACTCCATGGATAATTTGACGACCTGCCGATGATAGGGCAGCAAATGCAGTTCTTTGGTATGATATGCCCCAATGGTTTGTCTGATGACCAATTCAGAATCTCTAAAGACCAATAGATGCTTGACACCCATGGATTGGGCTAGTTTTAACCCTATTATGCAGCTTCCATACTCAGCTGTGTTGTTGGTGTTGACAAACTGCAGCTTGGTAGCCACATGATATTGTTCTCCTATACCAGAGATAAGGACTGCCCCAGCTCCGACACCTTCGATGTTTACTGCTCCATCGAAATACATTTTCCATGGTTGGACTGCATTTTCTTGAAGATCTTGCTAAACTGTCATGATCCCATCATCCGGGAAGTAAATCTCCAAGGGTTCAAACCCTCCTGATGGTGCTTTGGCCAATTGATCTGCAATGCCCTGGCCTTTGATGGACTTTTAAGTCACGTAGATGATGTCAAACTACTGTAGAATCAGCTGCCATTTGGACAGTTGACAATTCAACATTGGTTTGCTGAATATATACTTCAGTGGATCCATGCGAGATATGAGGTAAGTCGTGTCCCTATGGAGGTAGTGCTATAAACTCATGGCTACCCATGCTAATGCACATCATATCTTCTCGATCAGGGTGTACTTTTGTTCGCCACTGCTGAACCTTTTGCTGATGTAATAGATAGCTCTCTCCTTGCCACTATCATCTTTTTGTCCCAGCATACAGCCCATTGCGTTGGCATTGACTGATAACTACATGAATAGGGGAACTCCGTCCTTTGGAGGTACCAAGACAGGCGCTTTGATCAGCTACTTCTTGATGGCAAGGAAGGCTTTTTGGCAATCCTCATTCCATTTCGTGGAGGAATTCTTCCTTAGTAGCTTGAAGATGGGTTCACAAGTTGCTGTGAGCTGGGAAATAAATCGGCTTATAAAATTGATTCTCCCCAGGATCCCGCTTATCTCCTTTTCTGTTTGGGGCACGGGCATCTTAGTGATGGATTTAATCTTGGCAGGATCCAGCTCAATGCCTCTATTACTCACTAGGAATCCCAACAACTTGCTCGACTTGACGCCAAAAGCACATTTGGCTGGATTCAGCTTGAGGTTGCACTTGCGCAACCTGTTGAACAGCTTCTTGAGATGGCTGATGTGATCATTCTCCCTCCGGGATTTGATGATGATGTCATTCACATAAACCTCTATTTCCTTATGCATCATGTCATAAAATAGGGCCATTATGGCTCGCTGATACGTGGCCCCGGTATTGATGAGGCCGAAGGACAATCGTTTGTAACAAAAGGTTCCCCAGAGAGTGATGAAAGTTATTTTCTCCCAGTCTTCCTCAGCGACCATGATTTGATGGTAACCAACAAAGCAATCCACAAAAGAATACATGCCATACTGCGCCGTGTTGTCTATCAAGATATCAAGATGTGGATAAAAGGTACCGGGAAATTATCCTTGAGGTAGGCTTTGTTCAAATCCCTATAATCTACACATACTCGTACTTTCCCTCCGGGCTTTGGCACGGGAACTATGTTCGACAGCCACTCGAGGTATGTTGATACCATGATGATACCAGCTTTGAATTGTTTGACAACTTCTTCTTTGACTTTTAGACTCCATTCAGGTTTTAATTGCCTGAGCTTCTGCTTGATTGGCTTGAATCCATCTTTGATGGGGAGTCGATGGATGAAAATGTCAGTAGACAGGCCAATCTTGTCTTCATGCAACTATGCAAACACATCCTGGAACTGTGTTAGGACTTTTTGGTCTTGGGTGAGGTCTAGGCCTATCTGGATTTCTTTGAGGTTTTCTGAGGTTCTGATATTGACGGTGGTGGTTTGATCGAGGTTTGGTTTGGGTTCATCTTCGACCCATTCTTTGATCTCCTCGGGCACCTCATAGTCATCGTCCTCCTCTTGATCGATCTCCATCAAGTGAAGTTCAGTTCTACATCAAAGTTGTAGTCACTGTGACAGGTTGGCAACTCATCAACAGGGACAAACAAATCTAATCTTGGAGTCCTGAAAACAAAATACTTTCACTTTAATATATGCAACTGCTTAAATATACAAAGTATTTAGCAAAGCATGACAAAAGTTATTGCTATTGCTGTGCAACCAAAATAAGCAGTAAATGAAACCATGTTACAGGGCAGACGGACTCTCTGCCCTTTTACCCTTTATGGATGAGACAAGGGACGCTGCTCTAGTTGTCCAGGGTTAGATCCTTATGAATAGGAAGGATAAAAGATTCGCGGTTGTCTGCCTCATCTCTGATGATGACTAAAACATCCTTTAGATCAGAGCCAAGATTCTTCTTTAAACTGCCTCCCTTCTCTTTCTTGATGCAAGGAATTTGGATCTGATCCTCCTCGTCACTGTCTGGGATATCATCATTCATACCTTCGTAGTGTATGAGAACCCGCATATTAGCAAATGGGTCTCGTCCTTCGTACATGAGCTTTTCTTTTCCCTTTTTGCTGTCCCCCTCAGGCTTTGGGGCTCTTCTCTCACTTACCGGTATGATTGGAGGAAACAACATGGCTGACACAACAGCATGGCTGACATAACAGCATGAATCCCTGCATCAGTGAGATTTGGCAATAGTATAGTGGAGGCATGAGCCTTTGGATGCTTATGTGGGTTCCGATGGTTTATCCCGAATGTGTAGCCCAATCAGGCTTTCCCTGACTAGCTCGGGATCTGCACCAAACTTTTGATACCTTGCTGATTCTTTCCTAACCCTTCTCCAAGATGAAAACCCAAAGATACCATCTCCTGGCCCACTGTCATTACTTTGGGGGAGACTTTTGGTTTTAGAGCTGGTGCCCCAACAGGTAGGTACTGAGTATCGCTCACCTCCAAGGCTTGAAAGCTCGCAGGTTCAACCCCTTCATCCAGGTTGATAACTGACATGTCTCCCTGTATGCAGACAGGGTATTCTGGTTTGGCATTCACCGTGATTAGGTTGCCATTGATAATGTACTTGAGTTATTGATGGAGGGTGGATGGAACTGCTCCTGCCATATGGATCCATGGCCTTCCCAACAACAAGTTGTATCCGGTGGTGATGTTAAGTACCTGGAAGGATACATAGAAGGTGTGGGGACCAATCTCCAGTGGAAGCTCAATCTCTCCCACGGCCTCTCGACGAGATCCATCGAAAGCCCGGATGACCACATGACTGGTTCTGATCCGGTTTGGGTTGATCTTCATTCTCTCCAAGGTGTCATAGGGACAGATGTTTAGGGACGACCCTCCATCTATTAGCACACCTTCGATCACATACCCGGATGACATTACTGCTATATACAGTGACTTATGATGGCCAGTCCCTTCTGAGGGTATATCATCGTCAGTGAAAGATATCACATTGCTGTTAAAGATGTGTTGTATCACGTGACGGAATTTCTCAGCATCCATGGTCTTTGGCAAATGGGCTTCTTCCAATACTTTCACCAGAATGTTGTGATGATCCACTGAGGATAAGACCAAATCTAGGATGGACATCTGCTTGGGTGCATCCTTCAAACTTTGCACCACCTTGATTTCATTGTGTCCCATTATACTGAGGAACTCTTCGATTTTCTCTTCATCCACCTTCCCTTTGGCCTTGATAACTGAATTGATCACCCGCTGAAGCAGGTACAATGGATTCTCCTTGGATATGCTGGCAATGTGGTTTGAAGTTAACTCTTCATCCTTCCCATAGTTCCAAGGAACTCTTTTCAGACTAGTCACTGGATACTGGGGTCTAAAAGATAAGATTAAAGGCTCGGGTGTGGCCTCCTTTACAAGATTTTGTGCTTCTTGGACCTCTTTCCCAGGCAGTACTAAGGGTGTTCTGGCTAGCTCCTTCTCACAGGAGATAACAACCACTATTTCATGGTTCCAAGCCATGGGAATAAAGAGTGTTTCTTCATCAGGAAGGCCATAATCTTGATTCCTTCTTATCAGTTCATCGCTTTCAATCATGTTCTGAATTAAGTGACGAAGTCCCCAACAATCTTCGGTGTCATGACCAGGTGCATTGGAGTGATACTGACAGATTAGGTCAGACTTGAATTTCCTGGATCGAGGATTTACTGGGGGTAATAAATCTTCAACCAGTCCCTTATTGATTAACATTTGGAGGATCTCTTTCACAGGTTGATTCAAATTGGTAAAATTTCTTAAAAAGACGAATTCCAGACCAGCCTGGAACTTCTCCTCCTTGGCCATCTTGTCGGCCCAGGGTTCTCGTTCATGAAATTGGTAATGATCCCTCATAGCAATGGGGCTAATCTCAGGGGTAGGAGAACTTGTCTCCTGTTGGTTGGTCTGATTTATCAGCTGCCTGGTTATCTGATGTTGATATACAACCAATTCTGCCAACTATCCCACATGTTCCTTGATGGATTTGATTTCCTGTTCCATCAGGAACTGCTTTTATGATAATTCCCAGTTGTCCGGGCTATTGTTACTGGATTGAGTTGACTCTCCGACGTACCGGAGGTACTTGGATCCTTTTCCATTTTGGGTGCTAATCATGTTGACACTCTCCTCTTTGTGCTGAGGGAGGGGATTATCTTGCACGTGCGGTTGCTCCGGTTTGGTCACCACAATCTCTCCATTGTCAATCAAGTCTTGGATTTTGTGCTTGAGAGACCAACAGTCTTGTGTATCATGGCCCGGAGCTCCGAAATGGTAGGCACACTGTTTACTTGGGTCAAAATTTCGTACACCGGTATTGGTTGGTGGAAGGAGTTACACAATCGTTTTTTGTGATGTTAACAGTTTTAACACATTTTCGAGTGAATCCCCTAAGGGGGTGAACATTCTTTGACACTTAGCCTCCAAATTTTTCTGGAATGGTGGGTTTGAAGGTTGGGCTAGAGCTTGAAAAGGGGAATAGTTCCTCTTTTAAATGGACTCGCTGCTTGAATCATCCCTTTGATTTTGTCCTTGCAATATTAAGGAAACTTCTTTGTCTTTCTTCTTGTGTGTCCTCCGGGGATTATTCCCATAACTCCTAGATTGAATATGCTCGGCAATAGCTTCTAAGGCGGTCAGATCCTTTATCTTCCCAAATTTGAGCCCCATTCCTGCCATTTTACCATGTTTGATCATCTCCAAGAATGGCTTTCCTATGCCTGCTAGGACCCTTTCATAATACAAAGCTTTTTGAATGTCGATGAAGGTCATGACTATCTCATATTGGGTTTGTACGTAACGCATACATGCAATCAAATTACATAAATAGGGGCGGAAGCGCGATAATTAAGGTTTTAAAAATTTTATACAAACCCATGCCCTGATCATGCTTTGTGCTCAATTATCAATAACAAAAAAGTAAAGATGAATCAGAATCATACCCTTGTAGATTCTAGCTTCCACAGGTACGAGTTCTACTCCTTGCTTCTCCTTGAATATCCTGTAGTGGCTCCTTCTTTTGATCAACGTTAGCCACCCAAGTGTTTGGCCTCTAGAGGTGATCCACTAAGGAAAAGGAATTAGTCAGGAAGATGGGTGGTTGGCTAAACCCTTTTTCTATTCTCTGCAGAAAATATGTTGTACTCTCCAACTCTTGAAATTCACGTATCTTTTATATCTGATATAAGACTCTCTTATATAAATATTAGGTTAACCCTACTAATTTAATTAGAATTGGGTTTCTTTTATTAATTAATTAAAATCATTTAATTAATTAGGCTTCCCAACATATTGGAATTTAATTAACTAAACTCCTTTAATTAATTTGCCTCCTAATCTCATTAGGAATAATTGAGAGTACTAATATTAAATTAATTCCTAAACTTCTTTAGAATTAAAATAATAATAATTGTAATAATATTAATAAGACTCCTCTTATTAATTTATATTTAATATTTCCAAAATATTAAATAATAAATATCAAGCTATTTAATTTATTCTATCACCATAGATTAAATTAATTACATTTAATGCATTCTTACGATTATGCCATTTTCTTCTTAAATAATTCTTCTTCCTTTTATGGTGTGACCCTTTAGGTTCTCCATATTAAACCGGTTGTGAATAAATTAATTAGAACAATTCTAATCTTATTTAAATAAATAAATTAAACTAATAATCTATTTAAATAAATAATATTTATTCTACAATAGGGATAAGCCTCCCTAGTGATCAACGACTTTTCAGATAATATATATTTCAACATTAATCATAAAAGAACATGTGAGTTAATAGTTACCGTAAAATTCAATCCTTCCACCATACAATGTCGCAATTAAATATAAGACATGGATTTACTGTCAAGTCTTATTTTTTTTAATCATATGTATTTTTATTAGAAAATGCACAACTCCAAATAATACAAATTAGAAACTCCTTTCTAATTTCATTCCACCTTGGCCAAAGATTCCTGGGTTGTCATTTAACGAATCACATAGGACATATCTCCTCTTTTACTAGAGGTGGTACATTCTTTATTGATCATTTATTATCTCCATATGTAACTCATTATACCCAAGCATACCCTTTTATATACACTAAAGGGCCTTAAGGAATAACTCAAAGTATAATTCATTACATACAAGATACTATGATGATATCAAGTCCAAGGATCATTTGTACTACTATCACATTAGGAATTTCTATTAACAGGTGAGTAAAACTCCATTAGGTATTCCATAGCGAGTCACGTTCAGTGAACTTATTCTCCAATAAGCACCTACATACTTGCTTTAGTGTCTCCACACAAATGATCATGAGATTAATCATCCTCATCCAATGAGCAAATAACATATGTACCAATCTATCTGGATTTACTAATTCTCTTTTTAGTAATCCCACGATTGGGAATAATTTTAGTTTTAAGCTTTATAAGAATTTAAATCTCATTAGCATGATCAACATTATGATTCTAAAAGCATTGCTTAAAACTATGGGTTATTTATATATTATAAAAACAGTATCATGTAGATAATTAAATGTCTTTAATGAATACTTTTATTAATAAATAAATAAGATTGTTAACAAAGTATGTGCTTTATCATCATACATGATTGGCTTGTATGCACACTACTATCAATCTCCCACTTTCATTAAAGCCAATCGCCATGGTATCTCATACCCATCTTCTTTAAGTGACGATCAAACTGCTGTTGTGTTAAAACTTTAGTAAATGGATCTGCAATGTTGTCTTGAGAGTCTACATGCTCTAAGGTGACGTCTCTTCTTTCAATGATTTCTTTAATCAAAGTGCCGCAACATATGTTTGGATTCTAGATGAGACTTAGGAACTATTCCTAGTTCTTTAATGAACTTTTCATCCGAAGCATCAACTTGCAACTTCACTTACAGTTATATACTTTGTCTTTGTCACTAACCCAACAATCTTTTGCTGTTTGGAACCTTTCCAATTCACTGCACCACCTTTCAAGGTAACAACTTACCTTATAGTGGATTTGTTGTCGTCTTGGTTAGTCTGAAAACTTGAGTCTGTTTAGTCCTCTAGTTTAATTCTGACTCATCATGTGTCATGATGACATCCTTAGTGTCAGTTAAGTACTTTAGGATGTTTATCACTGTCCTACAGTGATCTTCTCCAGAATCTGATTGATCAACATCAAGTCTCGTATATTTCATTGCATACATGATAGTTACTCATGTGATCTCTTTTTTATTGAGGATAATTTTAGAGAGATACACTCCATGACTCATCATCATGAGACACCTTTTGGAGTTTGCCATTCTAAACGCCTTTAGCATCTAATGAATATACGTTCCTTGGGTTAAGTCGAACATCCTTTTAAATCTATCTATACAGATTTATATCCCCAAATTTAGGATGTTCTACCCAAACCATTCATGGAAGAATGTTTAGACAACTAGATCTTAATCAACTGCAACATAGGAATGTCATTCCCTATCAGTAATATATCATCAACATATAATACAAGGAATGAAACAGCGCTCCCACTAACCTTCTTTTACACACATGGTTCATCCTCGTTTTTGACAAAATCAAACTCTTTGATTGTCTCATCAAAACGAATGTCCCATCTACGAGAATCTTGCTTCAATCCATAAATGGATTGTTGCAGCTCATATACATGATTTGCTTCAACTATTGAAACAAATCCATCTGGTTGTATCATACATACATTCTCCTCTAATAAGTATATTTAAGGAAGGGCGTCTCCACGTCCATTTTGCCAGATTTAGTAATAATAAGCTGCAATTGCAAGTAAAATTCAAATGGTCTTGTGCATTGCTTCAAAGATTTATTTTAGATTTTATGGTCATCTACCATTTCTCTAAGTCTTAACTACTCATAGCCTGTTCATAATTCAATGGATCATCATCATCCATGATGTGTACCTCATCGTCATCCTTTATGACGAATTCATACCTCTCAGATATCTTTGGTACTCTTCCAAATTTACGAATAGGGTGTCATACAGAAGGTGTCTCTACTTGGACAGGTTCATCCAATTGATCTGTAGTGGTTTGTGGTTCTTGAATTTTTTTAAGATCTATTTTTCTCCCACTAGCCCCTTCAAGGATAAACTCCTTTTCCAAGAAGATAACGTGTTTCACAACAAACACCTTTTTCTCAGTACGATTGTAGAAATAGTATCCTAAACTTTCTTTAGGATATCCCACAAATGTGCACTTATCAGATCTTATCCCAAGCTTATCATTTTGAAACCTTTTCACATAAGCTGGACATCCCTAAATCTTAACATGCTTAAGACCAGGTTTCCTCCTTGTCCACATCTCGTATGGAGTCTTGGGATAAATTTTGAGGGGACCTTATTTAGTAGATATGTAGCCGCTTCTAGGGCATAACCCCAGAATGAAATTGGAAGATCGGTAAAACTCATCATGGATTGAACCATGTCCAACAATGTTCGATTTCTCCTTTCAGATACTCCATTTAACTGTGGTCTACCTGGTGGAGTCCATTGTGAGATTATACCATTATCTTTGAGACAATTGAGAAACTCACCGCTTAAGTATTCTCCACCTCGATCTGATCGAAGAATCTTAATACTCTTGCCTATTTATTTCTCTACTTCACTTCTGAACTCTTTGAACTTTTCAAATGATTCTGATTTGTATTTCATTAAATACATATATCCAAATCTTGAGTGATTATCAGTGAAAGTAATAAAATAAGAATACTCACCCCGTGCATTTGTTGTTATAGGTCCACAAACGTCTGTGTGAATCAACGCTAATAACTCTATAACTCTTTCTCCTTTTCCACTAAAGGGAGATTTAGTCATTTTACCCATGAGACAAGATTCACAAGTTGGATATGATTCAAAATCAGATAGCTCTAAGAGCCCATCCTTATGCAACTTGGATAATCTTGTTTCATTGATATGACCGAGTCTACAGTGCCACATATAGGTATAATTAACATCATCTATTTTCCTTTTCGTAGTTTGTTCTATTCGAAGTATATTTTCATGCAAGTCAAGTATATAAAGTCCATTTCGCAGATTACCAATAACATATAAAATATTATTGTTGGTCCGATTAGATGACACAATTAACGCGCAAGTATACGCGGCCAACGAGTAATAAAGAGTAAGTAAAGATATCGTTCCCACGAGGAATTAATGGATAAAAGGTCGCCAAAGCACTAGCACATAATCATCTCAGTCTTATTTAAACGGGTGGTAAAGAGGATGAATTAAAACTAAGTTAAACTAGGCAAGAATTGAAGTTAAACTAATTAATCCTAGAGTCGAATTAGATAATGAAGATAAGAGATCCCAATTTCCCCTAATGATTCGTCTAAGTCGATACACTCCCAAGTCAGGTCAAATCAATCATTATAGTTATTAGCCGAGAACACGAAAGTGGGAGTAGGCCATCTTTCGATGCACCTAAACTGTATCACGTGCAATCCACAGGTGATAGACGCACGTGAACACCTACATTACCTAAACCACTATATATCTATGTGATTTACAAATAAATAGGGTTGAAGGTCAAGTTCTCTATTGAATACGAGCGGTGCTTCGGTATATGTCTGTCCTAAGCACAAATCATAAGTCCAACGCCATGTGAACCTACAATCGCCCGCTATCGCGATTAGATCTAAACCTATGCTTCGTCTTTCGATCCCACATAGGTTATCACAGTAATTGGTTGCAACTCAATTAAGCAAATAAAGCATACATCGCAATACATAAGCATATAACAATCAACTAAGACCAACATGGAAGGGAAATCAACATTGACTACTCAAAAGGTTCCATTGGAACCTCAAAATAGATTTAAGTCATATACAACCCAAATATATTATCCACAAGTTGATTATACATTATCCAAATACACAATGATAGCAAAGAGAGTTGAGAGATAGAGAAATGCAAATCTTTGTTCTTCTCTCCAAGCTTGGATCTTTGAATACAACCACTTGCTTCAATATTCAACACTAACCTAACCCTAGAATCTAACTAACTAATTAAACCCTAATCTAACACTAAACTACTCCTAATCTAACAAACAAGAAAGAAAAAAGAGAAAATGAAGAACAAGCTAGGGCTTAAGGCCAATGTTTTCTCCCTAGTGGAGATGCTGAGCAAATGAGGGCAAAAGTCCTAATATAAGCCTTCTCCCGATCTGCTAAGTCGAAAGTCAAACTTGGTCAAGCTGGGAGTCGGCGCGGCCACGCGGCATTCGGCTTTGGTCTTGGCGCGGCCGCGCGAGCATAAAAACTGGGACTCTGGTCTGGGGGTTGGCGCTGGCGCGCGGGCTGGTTGCCTTAACACGGCTCGGCCGCGCGTGCCATAAAATTCTGCTGGTGCATTTCTTTGTTGCTGCACTTGGCTTCCGCTCTGCTTCCTTGCACTTCTGCACTTTTAGCCTCACAACATCTTCATCTATCATGCTATCATGCCTATAACGCTCAATTTGCACTCAGAGAGTTCCTAAACATAAACGTTGCAAACAAAGAAAAAACATATTAAACGCACAGGATTACTTGAGTTTAAGCAACAGAATGAGCTGGTTATTATCTGAATAAGTGGTCATAAAACCACTTATCAAATACTCCCAAACTTAAACGTTGCTTTCTTTCAAGCAACTAAAACAAAACTAAACACATATGCAATGTTGTATCTACAATGTATGCAACCTACGCTATCATGAATGCGAATCCAAGCTTCAGTCAGTATCGAACTTTCTAAGCAATGCCTCAGAAAACCACAAGATAATCAAACAGAAAAGCTACCCAAGACAAGATTATAACGCATATTCTTGCAAATCCAAAACTATCAGCACTGATGTATTGTGCGTTGTGTGCCTAGCAACCATTCGATATGCATTCAGATAAATAATTCACATACTATGCTTAGGGGAAAAACAAGCTTTAACTTAAGAAAAACAGTAAATCATATAAGCTCTAACTAAGACTGTGCATTACTAGAGTTAAGAGTCAACATGGGGTTTTCATTAAGCTTTTATTACTCACGAGGGCGTATTCGCACTTTCCCGTGTACACATTCGACTGTGCAATGCCTAGTCCTCTTAGGCTTTTCAATGATATTCATGTAGCGAGCTTTCGACCAACGACTCCCAGACTAGACGGCCTTAGGGCGCTGGGTGTAGAGACACCCCAAGGGCTTACTTACTCGAATATCAAAAGCCACAGAACTCGACGTAGCCGAAGTGTTTATTCTATTTTTTTCCTTTTTCAATGCATTTTCTTTTGTTTTCTTTTTCTTTTTCTTTTCCTGCAAGAGAGTGCGTTTTACGCTCCCTCTCCCCGCATAAATCATGCATGTCCTCTGTTTTCCCCAAACTTAAGCTTTTAACAGTCTAGTTATTATTATATGCGAACTGAAACTCTTTTATTAAAATATAGTTTTTCCACCATAAGACAAGTATGTAAACATTTAAACTTAGCATATCATGGTGTTTACTCTATCGTGCTCACTGGCTACACAGTATCTGACAGGTAAGGATTTACATATATGACAATGAAATCAAGCTTAAGTCTCCAATCAGTTCAACAATCAAGTGATTTCAGTTTCTTCATAGGCCACATACATAACTCACCAACTGAAACTGGATTCATGCAACATGCTCTCACACAGAATGCAAAACAGAATGCAAAATTTTTTAAAATTTTAACAAATTTTAACTATTTACAACCTACATGCACTAAATAAACAACACTACGCAATATGAATGCAACTACCCTATATGCAAAATAAAGCCAATACCCCCAAACTTAAACTATTCAATGTCCTCATTGAAGGTAAAGGTAAAAAGAAACTCCCTTATTTGGCTTCTGATGCTGCATAAAATGAAATCGCATCCTCTCAGAAGTTTCCCCTGTCTCTCTTTCTGCTCTGACAAAATAAACCCCGCTTAGCACTGTACTCAACGAACCAACCTAACTCAATATCAATCTTGCTCTGCTAGATATTCCACACTCAATGTCTCAATTGATCAGGTTGAGAGGATGAGGTGGATGGGAATTGGTACTTTGGATTGAGGAGGTAGGAGGTTTTCAAAACTAAGGCTTGTAGTGGGGGGGGGGGGGGGGAATTCCGTAAAATGGAAGAGATGGGGGATTGCGTTAAGGAACTGAGGGTTAGGGATTATAGGGACTGAGGCTTGGGGGCTGGTGATAATTGATATGAATTGGTGCCCCCCAAAATATGCAAGATTTTTCCCAACTCAAGCCCAGTCTACATGTGGCGCGGCCGTGCGTGGTAATGCCTTGAATTGGGTGCGGCCGCGCGGGCTGCCAGATTTTTGTTTTTGCAGAATTTTTCCTATGCACTTGGTTGGCCCTTTAGTTTGGCTTCTTGCAGCATGCATTGATCCTAAGAAAGACATATAACCTTTATTAAGCCCTCATACACTATCAAAAGTATATTATCTATTTACATCAAGAGAATGAACATGGAAAGATATATGCATTCAAATTCCCAAAAAAATTTCTAAGTGCGTATACGCAATGTGCAAGTGCATCAAAAATATGCTATGAGCTTTTTAATCCCAAAAATTATATGCATTCATGCCTAAAACCAAAAATGTAGGCAATGAATTCCTAATTGCTAAAGTATGCAAAAACTGTAAACTAAATATTAACTAATAAGAATTAAACGAGGGGGAGGGAAATGTGATAGAAAGCATATAAATGGAGAATTAAACATAGAGATAGAGAGAGGGATGATGGGAAGTAGGTCATGGAGAATTAAACAAAGAGAGAGAAATGATGGGGTGCCTCCCATCTAGCGCTTGATTTATAGTCCTCTAGCTGGACTGTGTCTGACCATTGCAATCCGACTCCCCGACGATAATGGAAAACCCCTCTATCCATCAGAATAGCTGTGTGACTTTGGCGGCTCCCTAGTAGAGAAGGACTCGGATTTAAACTACCTAGCATTGGATAAGTAAAAGAATTCCCCGTCCTGAAGGTTGGGGAGCTAGGCAAGGGTTCCGTTGTGTAGGTGAAATGATCGGGGCATGGAGGTATAGACCACACAACGGACTCTTCTTCTATTCTCTTCTCTTCTGACCACCATGGTTTGAAGCTTGCGGACTCTCTCATATCATCGAGATCCGGCTCTGAAATATGGCTACCAAGGGGGCAAGGCTGTGCAAACTTAACTGGCTTGTTCCACTCAGGCGGAGGAGGCTCTTGGGGGATTATCATTGTTGGTTCACATTCATACTCCACAGCCCCAATTGGCTCCTCGATATCCATTATCTTTTGCTCATCCAGTTCCAAGTGCACCTCAGGCTCTTCATCAATATCTGCATCCATCTCATAGCACCAATCTTTTTGAGGGTCATAACTCATGGCTTCAGTCATTGGAGGCACAAAATCTTGCACTGTTGTCTCTTGTTCACATACCTCCTCCTTCCTTAATGCCGTGCTAATCTGCTCCACCCAAATCTGAAGATCCTCAATCGATTGCTCTTGCTCAATCAAGGTCTCCTCTGTCGATGCTATGGAATTCCCCCACATAATTTCCAATCCTTCCTTTTCAGTTTCAGTCTCGGGATCCATGTACTGAGGCTCATTGGTGGGAGCATTGTGGATTAGGGCCATCTGATTCTGAAAATTTTGGCTCGATTCTTCTTGGTTCCTAAGCATCTCCTCTTGGCTTTCTAAGCTCCTATACCTGAAGTCCATTGTAGACTGTTCTCCTTGTAAACATGGGGATTGATATGGGGGTTCGGGTGCATAATTTGGACTTGGCTCATATTGTTCTTGATAGCTCACAGTATGGGTCTGCCCTTGCTCATCCTCTATCATCAAGGCCCTACTAATTTGCTCTGCCCAGTTCTGAATATTCTTGACTGACTTCTGTTGCTCAATCAAGATGTCTTTTAGTGATATGTCACCTCCATCCTCCAAGCTTACATTTTCTGTGTCACCCTCAAAATTGTGTTGAGGCTCGAAAACTGGAGTCTGGAAGGTGCATTCTGAGGCGTACGCGGGATTTGGATCCCAATATTGGTCTTGATAGTAGTCTGATGAAGGGTGTGCTGAAGGGTTTGGGTGATAACCCCAATCTTGCTGATAATTGGTGTAAGGCTCACTGTAGGAGTACTCACCCCCATACTGCTCCTGTCCAAAACTAATAGGCTCCTGATGGCTTGTGCGACTCCCAGCACCATAACCATAAGTAACTGCCGGCTCTCTACTCTGTTGAGCTGAAACAGTATCCAGCTTTCTCGAGAGCTCCTCTAACTGTGCTGAGAGTGTTGCAATTGGGTTGACGCCATCAGTGTATGCTTCCCTTGGTTGCTCTTGCCTTGTACTCTTCCATGGATAGAAATTTAAGTCCATTGTACCTGAAAAGAGAATATGAGAAGAGAATTAAACAAAAATAAAAAATTTAAATTAAGACTAATTTGATTAAACTAATGTTGGCAAACAATTATCCAATTAAGTCCCCGGCAACGGCGCCAAAAACTTATTTGTCCGATTAGATGACACAATTAACGCGCAAGTATACGCGGCCAAAGAGTAATAAAGAGTAAGTAAAGATATCATTCCCACGAGGAATTAATGGATAAAAGGTCGCAAAAGCACTAGCACATAATCATCTCAGTCTTATTTAAACGGGTGGTAAAGAGGATGAATTAAAACTAAGTTAAACTAGGCAAGAATTGAAGTTAAACTAATTAATCCTAGAGTCGAATTAGATAATGAAGATAAGAGATCCCAATTTTCCCTAATGATTAGTCTAAGTCGATACACTCCCAAGTCAGGTCAAATCAATCATTATAGTTATTAGCCGAGAACACGAAAGTGGGAGTAGGCCATCTTTCGATGCACCTAAACCGTATCACGTGCAATCCACAGGTGATAGACGCACATGAACACCCACATTACCTAAACCACTATATGTCCATGTGATTTACAAATAAATAGGGTTGAAGGTTAAGTTCTCTATTGACTACGAGCGGTGCTTCGGTATATGTCTATCCTAAGCACAAATCATAAGTCCAACGCCATGTGAACCTACAATCGCCCGCTATCGCGATTAGATCTAAACCTATGCTTCGTCTTTCGATCCCACATAGGTTATCACAGTAATTGGTTGCAACTCAATTAAGCAAATAAAGCATACATCGCAATACATAAGCATATAACAATCAACTAAGACCAACATGGAAGGGAAATCAATATTGACTACTCAAAAGGTTCCATTGGAACCTCAAAATAGATTTAAGGCATAGACAACCCAAATATATTATCCACAAGTTGATTATACATTATCCAAATACACAATGATAGCAAAGAGAGTTAAGAGATAGAGAAATGCATATCTTTGTTCTTCTCTCCAAGCTTGGATCTTTGAATACAACCACTTGCTTCAATCTTCAACACTAACCTAACCCTAGAATCTAACTAACTAATTAAACCTTAATCTAACACTAAACTACTCCTAATCTAACAAACAAGAAAGAAAAAAGAGAAAATGAAGAACAAGCTAGGGCTTAAGGCCAATGTTTTCTCCCTAGTGGAGATGCTGAGCAAATGAGGGCAAAAGCCCTAATATAAGCCTTCTCCCAATCTGCTAAGTCGAAAGTCAAACTTGGTCAAGCTGGGAGTTGGCGCGGCCGCGCGGCATTCGGCTTTGATCTTGGCGCGGTCGCGCGAGCATAAAAACTGGGACTCTGGTCTGGGGGTTGGCGCGGGCGTGCGGGCTGGTTGCCTTAACACGGCGCGGTCGCGCGTGCCATGAAATTCTGCTGGTGCATTTCTTTGTTGCTGCACTTGGCTTCCGCTCCGCTTCCTTGCACTTCTGCACTTTTAGCCTCACAACATCTTCATCTATCATGCTATCATGCCTTTAACGCTCAATTTGCACTCGGAGAGTTCCTAAACATAAACGCTGCAAACAAATGAAAAACATATTAAACGCACAGGATTACTTGAGTTTAAGCAACAGAATGAGTTGGTTATTATCTGAATAAGTGGTCATAAAACCACTTATCAATTATCTTTATAAATAGAACACATGTTGTTCTTTATAATAATGGTAAATCATTCCATATCTAATACGGAAATAGAAATAATGTTTCTAATGATATTCCAAACAAAATAACAATTATTTAAATAAATGGACTTGCCCGAAGGCATTGCTAAACAATAAGTCCCTACAGCTAATGCAGCAACATTTGCTCCATTCCCCACTCGTAGGACGACCTCATCATTATGCAGCTTTCTACTTCTAACCAGTCCCTGCACAGTATTACATATGTGAGAACCACAGTCGGTATCCAATACCCAAGTAGAATTATGACTTTCAGAAAAATTAATTTTAATCATGAACAAACCTTGATTGGAAGTCGAAGCTTCTTCAAGCTTTTTCTCTGCTAGAAAGTTCTTGCAGTTCCTTTTCCAATGTCCCGGCTCTTTGCAATGGAAGCACATTCCTTTACCAGCTGGATCAGGTTTCTTTTGTTCCTTTTCTTTCCTCTTTCCCTTAGCCTTCTTAGATTTCTTCTTTTCAAAAGATACCTTGGTCCTCTTCCTTTTATTAGAAGAATCCACCATCAAGACATGGTTCTTCTTGGATGGGAAGTGACCTTCTGCTGTTTTCAACATGTTAAGTAATTCAGGCAAGCTGACATCCAACTTATTCATGTAAAAATTAACAACGAACTACGAGAAGGTCTTAGGGAGTGACTGCAAGACCAAGTCTTAACTCAACTCCCCATCCATGACAAACCCAAGCTATCCAAGGCGTTTAATCAGATTGATCACCCTTAGGACATGAGTCTCAAAGACTGTACCCTCGGTCATCCGAGATCGGAAGAGCTCCTATTGGTCTAGCCGAATCAAATGGCGTAGACAATTTCAACAATGTATATAAGAACATTTTATGAGTTCAATACTCGCAACATAATTTTAATAATATAATCGTGATTTAAACCAAGCTATGAAATATAAATTTATAAGTCAAGAATTATTCTAGCACTTATTTACTCGTACGATCAATAATAGTACAAGCTCAAATACGTGTTCAATAAAGAGTATGAATCGAATACTTGCTTAATAAAAAGAGTAGTCCGGATACTTGCATTCAATATATAAATCGAATGAAGTTAGAAAACTTGCTCGATACAAGTAGGGTAAGAATTTGCATTAAAGAGATAAGGGTTAGATACTTGCACAAAATCCAAAGTTGTGTGAGTTAGGAGACTTGCACATTATATATTACGAACTTGCATAATAAAAGAGTATAAGTCAAGGAACTTGCCTTATGCCTAATTTACCAATGTAAAGCTTATCAACACTTCGAATTCCTATCGTAATATATTTACATGTATAGGATATTTATTAGCTAAGTATATTCGGTACACAAGCTCGATATGTAAATTAAACATACACATATGATTCTACTTAGTCATATAACTCTATACGTATATCATTACGTACTTGCACACATGTATCACGAAGTCAGTACATAATATATTATGAAATCATATATCATAGTTATATCACGTATGTCATTGTAGTAAATCATAACACTAAGTTGATTATGCCGTTATTATCTATGGAGTTCCGTTCTTAAGTTAAGCATCGTCATGGTATACTATCAACACTTATAACATATATCAGTAGTGTTCAGACCATGTTTAGCAGTTTAGGTATCAATATCAGTCAACTTGCAACATCAAAAAATAAGCAGAATGCATCAGTTCTGAAAATAGACTAGAACAGCTGTGTCCTGGTTAGGCTTAGGAACGGCGCAGCTGCACTGTCCCCTGGCCAGACCAGAGTTGAGCTTCTGCCCACCTGGTTCTGTCCCCGTGCTTAGCATATAACACATATATATCTAAAAATGTTCTGCATGTTTTTAAGGTCCATCAAATGTTCAACCTACACGTTATAGTTCTATATTAGTATTCTAATGTCGTGAGGTCAAATAAGGTCATGAGTCACAAGTGCTACTATGCTTACCATGTAAACATATGAGATAGTCGGGAAATTAATTTAGTATGCATGCTCCCAAAGACTTTCATTATATGCACTTATTTAGTTTTGTTCATTCTTTGAAAACTCGTACGAATCATGTTTACATGATCTTATGTCATGTCATATTAGATGGATACATATAGCACGTACACACGATAAAGGTTTTTCATGCTTTTACAATCATCATACGTTCACCTTAATATGTTACGATTCTCATTTAGGATTTCTAATGAGTTACGATTAATTGAGGACACGAAATCACAAGGTTTCTATGTTTACCATATGAACCTACGAGGTAGTCATAAAATTTGTAATATGTATGCTTGCATGTATTTAATTCATTTGTATATAGTTAATATAGCTTATTACTCTCAAAACTTGTCTAGACTCATGCTCGATTAACTTCCATTGTATCTAACATAATGTGTGTACATATAGGCTAGCTTAGTGATGTTAAGAGTACTATCGTGCATGATCAAAATATCATAATATAGTTATTCCACGTTCTTGCAAATTTAGTTTGTAAAAAGTCCAAGTTTGGCTTTCGAAATCATTTTCATCTTAACCCATTGGTTCTAGTATATAGACTCACGTTTCATGCGTATCTAGATTATACAAACATGCTTGCAAAGTCAGAATATAAACATTATTATTATATGTCAAGGTCGATTCTTAAAATATAACTTTTCCTTAAATAAAGTACACTAACATAATCACTAACATTCATGTTATGTTAAAGAGCTCATACCTACAATTTAAACTTGTTTTCATACATGCCTAATTGATATCAATAGGTTAGAACTTTTCAGATTGTAACAGAAGTTGGAAACCTGAATGGATGCCTGGCGCAGCTGCTCCATTTTGAACTGCAGGGGGAGCGCAGCTGCGCCATACCCTGTGCAATTCAAAAGGCTTCTGCTACTGCAGAATGAAATGCCAAACCACAAAATTTCCTTACGATACATGCTCAAGTCAATCACATTGTACTTTTAATCATGTATAACAGTGTAGATAACAAGCTTACTACATCTACTCAATCTAATTAACAAACATTTGGAGGAATTCTAGTATTTCTTAGAAATTATAATCAAGAACATAGAATGGTAGTTTTTACCTCTGTTGAAGCTTGATGCTAACTGAATTCCTCAATTCTCAGACTCTTCACTAATATGCTATGCTCTCTCTCAATGCTTACTTGACACAAAATCTCAGCAATGAAAGAAGAAGAGAAGAAGCTTATTTATAGAAAAATAAATATACAGTCAATGCAATAATCTACCAAATTGAACCAACGGGAGAAGCAAGAACTCAGTGGTTAAGGGAGGGTGGTTGAGAGAGTTGGTAAATCACTGTTTGAGCCACTCCCCATGCCATGATTGGCTAGCATGATGAGATTGGTTTTTCAAGCAATAGGCTTTAGCCTTAGAGTTATTCACGTGAGCAAGAAATGGGTCATTTAATTAGGGACAACCTTTTTATTCTCAGTAATATGACAATTGAAATAAATACAACACTTAGGTGATATACATAATATATACATAGGTTATAAGTTTAATTAGAGTCACAATGTAGTTTTAATAGGGAAATAATATTTTAATGTAGTAAGTTGGAGTACATATATATATCAACATATAATTCATGTACATTTCATAATACCGTATATAATCTAGTTGGGTATTATCTTTCCACATTACCGTAACTTTATTATTTCACTTATTATTTCATTTACATTAAACTATTGCAATAACCATTAAGTAACAATTGTTTGTTTTATACTTATGAGGTACATATTTAATGTCCTCACACATACATGTTTTGTCACATAAGCATTATTATGCAATTCACACAATTTATTAAATCTTAACCTATAATTCTTATATATTATATAGTCTCATGCTAGTGTCACACCCCATCATACTTTAGATGTAGGCACTTTAATACACAATCACTCATTTACATAATATGACACTTACCAATTAATTGAGTAATCATTATATTAATTATTCATTTACTTAATAACATTATTATACGATTACTATCACATGTATTGTACACAACAAATAATTAAATAAGTATAACTCTTATTATATTCATCAATTATTTACTCATAAATATTTTGTTACTCACAATAACATATTATTAATAATTACTCAGTAATAGGCTATCACTAATAACAACAATTAATTAACAATGTAATATTAATTAATCCTTTACTTATTGATTTCCCTCTTTAATTAATTAAATCATCATCATTTCCATTCTCATGCCACACAAGGCAATCTACGAGTTCGTCACAATTCTCCATATTTCCTTAATTATTATAAATTCCATTTTAATATAATCGGGTTACTCATCTCATAACAGATAAATATTTATATTCAAATAAATATTCATTTTTTTATTAACATTAAAATTTATATTTATTCCTCAAATTCACGGTTCTTACATCCTCCCCCCTTTATAAAAATTTCGTCCTCGAAATTGATACAAGATCACACAAATAGATGGGGATAGATCCTCATCATCATATCTTCTAATTCCCACGTGGCCTCCTTGGCATCGTGGTTTCGCCAAAGCACTTATCACAGATGATATAACTTTATTCCTTAATATCTGCTCTTTCCTATCTATTATTTGGACAGGAATTCTTCATATGTCAGATTCTTCTCTACTTGAATGGGTTCATAGGGTATTATGCTCTTATAATTAGGTTTATACGATCGTAAGACAGAAACATAAAACACAGCGTGGATATGTTTCAGTTCAAGAGGTAAGGCTACGCTACTTTGCCTACTCTCTTCAATACTTCAAAAGGTTTCACGAACCTCAGACTCAATTTTTCTTTCTTATCTAATCTTATCTTCCCCTTATAAGGAAGCATTTAAGAAATACAAAACTACCGTCTTTAAAATCTTGATTACTATGACGAACGAGAATTTTGTAAAGATATTTGAATATTTATTGAAATAAATAAATATTTTTAATGATTTAATTATTGAGTTAAATAATTAATTCATGAATTTATGGTAGATTAATTTAATTATATGTGTTACATTAATTAAATTAATGTGTAGTGATTTAATAGTTCAAAGTATTTAATTAATTAAGTTTATTTGATTAATTGAATTAATTAAATAAGCATATGTTACTTTAATTAATTTAATAATTAATTAAAGAATTAATGAATTAACATAATTAATAAATAAAAATATTAATTATGTGACAATATAATTTAATGTAAATTTTTTTATATTTTATTTAATTGATTTAAATAAAATTAATTGATTAATTAAAGTGTTACAATTAACTATATACTAAACTAGTTAATTAAAATAAATGAAAAAGGAATTAAGGGTGTAGCCAAACAAGGCCTTAAGGGGAGTTAGTCCGTTTGTTATACAACGGATATATTATATATACGTATATTATCCTGTTAAACGGAATTGTTTTCATTTTGTTCAAAGTCAGAGAAAGAAATAAAAAAACTTAGAAATCTTCAGAGAGAGGAAGAAGAAGAGAGAAAGAGGTTTGAGGAATCCTGAGTATTGTATTAGATTTATCTTCATACTAACAAAGGGTAATCTTCCTTTTTAAGTTTTTAAAAGTTATACTTTTTTTTCAAAGTCTTCATTTACGTATTTGAGTTTTCTGTGAAAATTGGGTCCCAATTGGGTTACGATATGGCTTTATCTATATGGGTATGGAATCATAACGTGTTTTTCTAACATATAATCATGTTTTAAAGGATCAATTTTATATAATCTGGCCTTAATTGGGTTTTTCAAATATTTACAGAGTTTTTATACGTCTTTATAAAAACTCTCTGTTAAGAATTATTTTGAAAAATTAAACCAAGATATGTTTATATATGTAATCATATATGTTGGTATTATGTGTTAGATCATGTATCCATGATTTACACTGACCACACCAAATAACTTTGTTAATAAATGGGTTTTATGAAATTACAGAGTATTGAATATGGGTGAATAACCCATATGGGTTAAATTAATGATTAAATCATATGTTTATATTTAAATTGATACATGAATATGATTGTATATGTTAAAACAAAGAAAATGGAATTGAAATAAATGAATTCGGTGTAGTAACGAATCCGTAAGGAGATTTTTTTTATGTTTTTCATTAAACTCTTGAAAGTTTTGAAGAACAGTGAAAATTAATATGTTAATTTGTGTAATTACATGACTTGGAATGTTAAGAACATGTTATAAGTGATATATAATGTTCCTGTGAAGTTTATACTTCATGGGTAACATTATAAATCAGTATAATGATGTGAATTGGGAGAAAATGGGAGAAAATCTGTGTTCGTTCGCGAACTTCAGATTTTGAAATTTTCGCAGCCGCGCGGCCTCGCCGGCTGCAAGGCAAAATGACGCTCGGTCGCGCCTGTCCGAAAATTTTGAAAAAAAAAATTGCTAAGTGTTGGAAAATTTTAAAATGTGTTTTGAGTCTAATGAACATGAACACATGTTGTATAAACATAATAAAATATTGATATGAGTTTAATAATTTATGTTATATAATTAATTAATAAATTAATTACGTGACTTAAACTATTATTTGTAAAGGTTAAATAATGTGTTATAAACATTAAGACATTATTTTAAATCTAATTAACATGTAGACATGTTATATATGTAATGAGTTATTAATACAAGTTAATAACTTAAGTTACGTGATTAATTAACAAGTTAATTAATCAACGTAAACCATTATTTGAAAACTTAATAATGAGTTTGAAGAATACTATTGTAAATCAATAATCATATCGAACCTGTGATTAATTGATATTGTAAATGTGTGATAGGTAAGAGTAATTAAAGAAGTGAGTAATAACTGTAGCTTGCGCACGAGGCAAGTTTTCTATCCCTAACTTATTATTATTGTTTGGCAAGTTTCCTAAACTAAACTCTTTTAATTAAGCAATTGCTATGCTTAATTACTATTGTTGAGAAAATTCTTACTCTTGAATATCCAAGTTTAGAATTTCACATGAGATGCCATGATTCTTTTAAAAGTATCATTTAAGTGTACAATACTTATTCGATTGTATACCTTGAGAAGTTAATATTCAATATGAATATCATTTATTGAATTATGCAAACCAACTTTATTTGGTACGGATTCTGATGTCAAATTGAGATGAACAACCCTAATGTAGGGGATTAATGAAGATGCTTTAAGCGTTAAGATAATGTGCACAGTATCAGTACGAATGGCTGATCTCCCTAAGTACGAGAAGTAAAGTCTATAGTCTTATAACTGTTAAAGGTTGGAAAGGTTGATATACTTGACAACCTAAGACTCGGTTCAAGGTCTTAATGACCCTCAGAAGTAATTTGACTCTTGATTAATATTCTTGATTCAAAAGTTGAGAAGTAATTTGACTCTTGATTAATATTCTTGATTCAAATGTTGAGCTTTCTGTTATTCAGAATTCTTTCACTCGCATGTTATTATTCTGTCATATTTTTATACTTGCGGGCATCCGTGCTCACTCTTGCATAATAACATTGCAGCTAATAATGAACGAAGTGATGTACCTTCTAGTAGCAAGGGCAAAGGAAAAGCTAACAAGTGATGAAGATTTGTGTTGTCATGAATAATATTAAAGTTTAAGATTTATGTGTGATGATTTAAGACTTATTTATTTACGTTTCCGCAACAGATATTTAAGGTTAAGTATAACCTGGGATTTATGATGTATTTTTATTTCAGATGATGTAAGATGATGATTTATTTATCTACTAAATGAATTTCATTATTTATGGGTAGATAGTTGTATGATATTGGAACAGTGAACACCAAATCCTGTAGAAATTAAGATACCGGATTTGGGGGTGTCACAAGTTGGTATCAAAGCCGTAGGTTATGAACCTTAGGTGGAGGGAAAACCTTAGGATAGTAGCCTTCTTGAAGATAGTAATGACAACTCTGATTTGAGTTCTAAGAAAGATAATAAAATTACCTTATGTGCTATGTGCTTATGTGTTCATACTTGTTAGAGTATTGATTAACATCACGTAAAAACTAAGACTTAAAACTTATTTTGTCAGGATGTCAGATACTGGAGGAGCTAGTCAGCCCAGGGATGTTGTACCCCTAGAGACTAGAGATGAGGAGCCCCGGGACATACACACTGTCTGGGAGCAGTTAGTACAGCCAGAGCCATCTCCTGTGATTCCAGATTTTGGTCAGGAGCATGAGCCAGAGATTTACTCAGAGGAGGACCCTGAGGAGGTTGAGATCCCGGCTGAGGCAGCCGAGGAGGAGGAAGAAGAAGACCCTGAAGAAGAAGAGGAGGAGGAAGATCTTGAGGAGTTTCCACCGAACTCTGTCAGTGCTGATATGTATGATTTATTATATGATCGCAACGTAGAGTTACGAGATATAATTCAGGAGTTGAGAGAGCAATCAGTTGCTCAGGGTGGTGAGATTGAGACACTCCACACCCGTCTTGGCAATGTGGAGTGGGATTTGGTTCATGAGAAGGGCCAAACTGAGCAGAAGACAGAGGAGATAGAAAAGTTAAAGAATGAGTTGAAAGAGAAATCTGAAAGACTCGCCATAGTGGAAGAAGCTTGGGTGAGAAATGCACGACGTGCAGATCTGGCAGAGGATGATGCGCGTGCGAAGAGAGTTAAGGTTGCAGAGACGTGCTACACGTTTCTGAGGGCAATGGATGAGGCCCAGGACCGAGTTATGAGATATCCAATTCAGTTCGAGGGACTGCCTGGGTATATGTTAGATCGTAGGACTATGTCCCGCATTATAGAGGAGGAACGTAGTGAGGCTGTCCGACGCCTTAGTAGGCCGTGATAGGATAATATGATATTGTTAATGTTTAAATAATCGTAAATAATGTAAATTCCAATGTGATTATAAACAAAGGAATATTGTGATGATGTAAATCCTGTAGAAACTTTATTTCAGGATAGTTGATGTAAATGGCAGAAATGCTATCGTATTGTATTAAAAGCTTTTGGTTTTAATAAAATAATAAAGTTGTTTAAGATGATATGGGTTAAGTGAGTATGTTAAAGTATTTAACATTATGTGATACTCTTTGGACTAGTTAATGTAAATTCCGATGTGATTAAAAACAAAGGAATATTTTGAGAAACTAAATCCTGAAGATTCTTTATCTTGGGATAGTTGAAGTAAATGGCAGAGATGCTATAGTACTATATTTAAAACTTTTGATTTAAATAAAATATCAAAGGTTATTTGAAAAGAAAAGAGTTAAAGTGGTTATGTTAAATATTTGAGTTAATTCTTAAATATTTAAGTGATTTAATAAAGATCTAATGAGCATATATTCTTAACAGAAATATGCCGCCAAGAAGGAGACAAAATCGTCGACAAGCCCAAGAGGGGTCAACCAATAACAACAATGATGCCAATGCGAACCCCGTTCAGCAGTTGGTAAATCTGTTGGCTGGAGCGATGAACAATCAGCCTCAAGCTCCACCAAACACCTCATTTAAAGACTTTAAGGTAGTGGGACCGCCAGATTTTAAGGGTTCCACGAACCCGATAGAAGCTCAGACTTGGGTTATGGAAATGGAGAAAATTTTTGAGGTCGCCCGTGTTAGGGAGGACCAGAAGACCGCCTACGCGACATTTATGTTAAAATCAGAAGCCAGCTACTGGTGGCAGGCAAATAAGATTAGGGGAGGAGAAGGTGTAATAACTTGGGAAAGGTTTAAAGAAATGTTTTTCGAGATGTATTTCCCGACCAGCTCCCAGAATCAAATGGAGGTGCAGTTTCTAGAGTTGAAGCAGGGGAATATGTCTGTGCCCGACTACGCGGCAAAGTTTAACAAATTGTCTAGGTTTGCCCAATATCAGGTGCATACTGACGAAAGAAAGGCTAGGCGTTTTGAACAGGGACTGAAACCCTGGTTGTATAGCAAGGTGTCGATGTTTCAATTGAACACTTTTACTGGAGTTCTGGAGAAGGCAATTCTCGCTGAAGGTGGAAGCGAAGCGGTGCCTAAGTACAATCAGGATCAAAAGAAGAAGAAGAATGATAGTGAAGGAAACAATAAGGCTAGTGGCAATCACACAGGGGGAATTAATAATCATAAACGAAAATGGAATGACAACCCGTCGTCTGTAAGTCAGCAAGGTAGTCAGAAGAAAAAGTTAGAACCATGCCCAACCTGTGGGAAGACTCACTTGGGAGTCTGCATGAAAGGAAAAAGAGTTTGCTACAACTGTGGTCAGGAAGGCCACATAGCACCTAACTGCCCTAACCCTAAGAAGGGCGCCTGCTACACATGTGGGTCAAAGGATCACTTGGCTAGAGACTGTCCAAAGAAGGCATCTGGAGGGGCAGGGTCAGGTGGACATAAGGGAAATAATAGTGGAAATCCTCTTACCATTACCGGACCGACTTCGACAAATCGACCAACTGCAAGGACATTTAACATGACCGTACAAGACGCTGTACAGTCTCGTGATGTGGTGTCAGGTATCATTCCGATCAATAAAGTTAATGCTTATGTTTTATTTGATTCGGGTGCTACTTGTTCATTTATATCCGATGACTTTGCAAAGAATTTAGAATTGCTTAAAGACGAATTAGAAATCCCTATGAACATAGAGATTGCGAACAAGGAAGTAATTCCTGTTAAGTATATACACAAGAACTGTAGAGTGGATATTAAGGGTAACGTTATGAATGTAGATCTTATCCCGATTAAACTTGGGGAATTTGACGTTATCCTGGGAATGGATTGGCTATTCAATTATGGAGCCGTAATTGATTGCCAGAAGAAATGTATTAACCTTATGACTCCATCAAAGGTTGTGTTTTATGGCAGCAAATCGCCTAGACAAGCGAGTTGTCTGACGATGATGCAGGTCAGGAAGTTATTAAGACAAGGCAGTGTGGGGTATTTAGCCTACATAGTCGATAGTCGTAAAGAGAATTCAAAGTTAGAAGAAATACCAGTCGTAAGAGACTTCGTGGATGTTTTCCCGGATGATCTGCCAGGACTTCCGCCTGATAGGGAAGTAGATTTTGTTATCGATTTGGTGCCAGGAACGGCTCCAATATCGAAAGCACCGTACCGAATGGCTCCGGTAGAAATGAAGGAATTGATGGTACAGCTACAAGAGCTGTTGGACAAGAAATATATTCAACCGAGCGTATCACCGTGGGGAGCGCCGGTATTATTTGTTAAGAAGAATGATGGAACGATGCGACTCTGCATTGACTATAGAGAATTGAACAAGGTTACCATTAAGAATAGGTATCCGTTGCCAAGGATTGATGATCTGTTTGATCAATTAAAAGGAGCGAGATATTTCTCGAAGATAGACCTGAGAAGTGGTTATCATCAGTTGAAGGTGAGGCCCGAAGATGTCCCAAAGACAGCGTTTAGGACACGATATGGTCACTACGAATTTTTGGTTATGTCATTTGGTCTAACAAATGCGCCTGCAGCATTTATGGGCCTAATGAATGGAGTGTTCAAGCTGTTTCTGGACAAATTCATAGTGGTTTTTATTGATGATATATTGGTCTATTCTAAGACCAAGGAAGAACATGTTGAGCATTTGAAGTTGACGTTAGAAGTATTAAGAAAGAGAGAAGTTGTATGCCAAATTCTCAAAGTGTGAATTCTGGATTGAAAGGGTGTAATTTCTCGGACATGTGATTGATAAGGACGGAATTTCGGTGGATCCCTCCAAAGTCGAAGCGGTGATGAATTGGGATCAGCCGAAAACACCGTCGGAAGTAAGAAGTTTTCTTGGATTAGCTGGTTACTATAGAAGATTTATTCAGGATTTTTCCAAGATCGCCACTCCATTAACGAATTTGACTAGGAAAGTTTTGAAATTCGTTTGGACGGAGAAGTGTGAGGAAAGTTTTCAAGAACTTAAGAGAAGGTTAAGTACAGCACCTGTGTTGTCCCTTCCGGATGATACAGGAAATTTTGTGGTATATAGTGATGCGTCGCATAAAGGGCTAGGCTGTGTGCTTATGCAAAACGGCAGAGTCATTGCGTATGCGTCACGACAACTAAAAGATTACGAGAAGGGATATCCAACCCATGATTTGGAATTGGCTGCGGTGGTATTCGCTTTAAAGATTTGGAGACACTATCTCTATGGGGAAAAGTGTGAAATATATACAGACCATAAGAGTCTGAAGTATATTTTCACACAGAAAGACTTGAATATGCGCCAAAGAAGGTGGCTGGAGTTAATAAAGGATTATGATTGTGATATCTTATACCACCCAGGAAAAGCGAATGTTGTAGCCGACGCCTTAAGTAGAAAGGGTCGAGAAAAGTTGATGATGCTGACAGCATAGGAAGAATTGATTTCAGCAATGGAAAAGCTGGAATTGGAAGTAGGATGTCCAATGGAGACTGACGAGAAACTGTTCTAAATGCAAGCTGGTACAACTTTATTGTATAAGATTAAGGAAGCACAAATCCTGGATAAGGAATGTGAGGAAGTAAAGAAAAAGATATCTGAAGGGACTGAACTTAGATTTAAAATGGATAGCGAAGGATTTTTGAGATTTGAAAGTAGAGTTTGGGTACCGCCAATACCAAAAATCAAGGAGGACATTCTGAGCGAGGCTCATAGTTCGAGGTATTCCATTCACCCCGGAAGTACCAAGATGTATCAGGATTTACGACAACACTTTTGGTGGCCAAATTTGAAGAGGGACGTTGCCGATTGTGTTGCCAAGTGTCTGACTTGCCAAATGGTCAAGGCAGAACACCAAAGACCAAGTGGTTTGTTACAACCTTTAGAAATCCCAGAATGGAAATGAGAACATATTACAATGGATTTTGTTGTTGGCCTTCCGACGACCCAGAAAGGCTATGACGCAGTATGGGTTATCGTCGACCGATTAACGAAATCCGCACACTTTTTTCCGATCAAAATCAGATTTAACCTAGAACAATTGGCGAAGTTATATGTAAAAGAGATTGTTTCGAGGCATGGGGTGCCAGTGTCAATTATTTCTGACCGTGATCCGCGCTTCACATCGAATTTCTGGAAGCGACTACAAGAATGCATGGGAACACAGTTGAGGATGAGCACCGCTTATCACCCTCAGACTGACGGGAAAAGTGAAAGAACGATCCAAACATTAGAGGATATGCTTAGAGCATGCATAATGGATTTTAAAGGCAATTGGGATGATCATTTGCCGCTTGTAGAATTTGGTTATAATAATAGTTACCACGCTAGTATTGGTATGCCGCCTTACGAAGCGTTGTACGGTAGAAAGTGCAGAACTCCACTGTACTGGGATGAAGTTGGTGAAAGACAATTGCTAGAACCAGAGTTAGTCCAACAAACGGCAGAAATAGTTAAAGTAATTCGGACAAGATTAGTAGCGGCTCAGGATAGGCAGAAGAAATACGCCGATCCACACTGCAAGAATGTAGAGTTTGAATCGGGTAGTTTTGTATTTTTGAAGGTCTCTCCTTGGAAGGGAAAGATCAGATTTGGTAAGAAGGGAAAATTGAGCCCAAGGTTCATTGGACCCTTTGAGGTACTCCGAAGAATTGGAGAAGTAGCCTATGAGGTAGCTTTACCTCCGGCACTGGAGCATGTCCACAACGTTTTCCATGTGTCGGTATTACGACGTTATAAACCCGATTACAAACATGTGATAGAATATGAACCCCTACAATTTGAGAAAGATTTATCATACCAAGAAATTCCTGTTCAGATAGTTGACAGGAAAGAGCAAGTTCTCAGGAACAAAGTAATACCTTCTGTTAAGGTAATTTGGAGGAACCACAACGCTGAAGAAGCTACGTGGGAACTCGAAGAGAATATGATGAATAATTATCCACACTTATTTTCTTGAATAGGTGAACGTGATTTTGAGGACAAAATCCTTTAAAGGGGGGAAAGATGTGACGAACGAGAATTTTGTAAAGATATTTGAATATTTATTAAAATAAATAAATATTTTTAATGATTTAATTATTGAGTTAAATAATTAATTCATGAATTTGTGGTAGATTAATTTAATTATATGTGTTACATTAATTAAATTAATGTGTAGTGATTTAATAGTTCAAAGTTGTTTGAATATTTATAATGGGACAAAATTATTAAATCGAACCGTGATTCTGAGGACAGAATCCTTTTAAGGGGGGAAAGATGTGACGAACGAGAATTTTGTAAAGATATTTGAATATTTATTGAAATAAATAAATATTTTTAATGATTTAATTATTGAGTTAAATAATTAATTCATGAATTTATGGTAGATTAATTTAATTATATGTGTTACATTAATTAAATTAATGTGTAGTGATTTAATAGTTCAAAGTATTTAATTAATTAAGTTTATTTGATTAATTGAATTAATTAAATAAGCATATGTTACTTTAATTAATTTAATAATTAATTAAAGAATTAATGAATTAACATAATTAATAAATAAAAATATTAATTATGTGACAATATAATTTAATGTAAAATTTATTATATTTTATTTAATTGATTTAAATAAAATTAATTGATTAATTAAAGTGTTACAATTAACTATATACTAAACTAGTTAATTAAAATAAATGAAAAAGGAATTAAGGGTGTAGCCAAACAAGGCCTTAAGGGGAGTTAGTCCGTTTGTTATACAACGGATATATTATATATACGTATATTATCCTGTTAAACGGAATTGTTTTCATTTTGTTCAAAGTCAGAGAAAGAAATAAAAAAACTTAGAAATCTTCAGAGAGAAGAAGAAGAAGAGAGAAAGAGGTTTGAGGAATCCTGAGTATTGTATTAGATTTATCTTCATACTAACAAAGGGTAATCTTCCTTTTTAAGTTTTTAAAAGTTATATTTTTTTTTCAAAGTCTTCATTTACGTATTTGAGTTTTCTGTGAAAATTGGGTCCCAATTGGGTTACGATATGGCTTTATCCATATGGGTATGGAATCATAACGTGTTTTTCTAACATATAATCATGGAATCATAACGTGTTTTTCTAACATATAATCATGTTTTAAAGGATCAATTTTATATAATCTGGCCTTAATTGGGTTTTTCAAATATTTACAGAGTTTTTATACGTCTTTATAAAAACTCTCTGTTAAGAATTATTTTGAAAAATTAAACCAAGATATGTTTATATATGTAATCATATATGTTGGTATTATGTGTTAGATCATGTATCCATGATTTACACTGACCACACCAAATAACTTTGTTAATAAATGGGTTTTATGAAATTACAGAGTATTGAATATGGGTGAATAACCCATATGGGTTAAATTAATGATTAAATCATATGTTTATATTTAAATTGATACATGAATATGATTGTATATGTTAAAACAAAGAAAATGGAATTGAAATAAATGAATTCGGTGTAGTAACGAATCCGTAAGGAGATTTTTTTTATGTTTTTCATTAAACTCTTGAAAGTTTTGAAGAACAGTGAAAATTAATATGTTAATTTGTGTAATTACATGACTTGGAATGTTAAGAACATGTTATAAGTGATATATAATGTTCCTGTGAAGTTTATACTTCATGGGTAACATTATAAATCAGTATAATGATGTGAATTGGGAGAAAATGGGAGAAAATCTGTGTTCATTCGCGAACTTCAGATTTTGAAATTTTCGCAGCCGCGCGGCCGCGCCTGTCCGAAAATTTTGAAAAAAAAAATTGCTAAGTGTTGGAAAATTTTAAAATGTGTTTTGAGTCTAATGAACATGAACACATGTTGTATAAACATAATAAAATATTGATATGAGTTTAATAATTTATGTTATGTAATTAATTATTAAATTAATTACGTGACTTAAACTATTATTTGTAAAGGTTAAATAATGTGTTATAAACATTAAGACATTATTTTAAATCTAATTAACATGTAGACATGTTATATATGTAATGAGTTATTAATACAAGTTAATAACTTAAGTTACGTGATTAATTAACAAGTTAATTAATCAACGTAAACCATTATTTGAAAACTTAATAATGAGTTTGAAGAATACTATTGTAAATCAATAATCATATCGAACCTGTGATTAATTGATATTGTAAATGTGTGATAGGTAAGAGTAATTAAAGAAGTGAGTAATAACTGTAGCTTGCGCACGAGGCAAGTTTTCTATCCCTAACTTATTATTATTGTTTGGCAAGTTTCCTAAACTAAACTCTTTTAATTAAGCAATTGCTATGCTTAATTACTATTGTTGAGAAAATTCTTACTCTTGAATATCCAAGTTTAGAATTTCACATGAGATGCCATGATTCTTTTAAAAGTATCATTTAAGTGTACAATACTTATTCGATTGTATACCTTGAGAAGTTAATATTCAATATGAATATCATTTATTGAATTATCCAAACCAACTTTATTTGGTACGGATTCTGATGTCAAATTGAGATGAACAACCCTAATGTAGGGGATTAATGAAGATGCTTTAAGCGTTAAGATAATGTGCACAGTATCAGTACGAATGGCTGATCTCCCTAAGTACGAGAAGTAAAGTCTATAGTCTTATAACTGTTAAAGGTTGGAAAGGTTGATATACTTGACAACCTAAGACTCGGTTCAAGGTCTTAATGACCCTCAGAAGTAATTTGACTCTTGATTAATATTCTTGATTCAAAAGTTGAGAAGTAATTTGACTCTTGATTAATATTCTTGATTCAAATGTTGAGCTTTCTGTTATTCAGAATTCTTTCACTCGCATGTTATTATTCTGTCATATTTTTATACTTGCGGGCATCCGTGCTCACTCTTGCATAATAACATTGCAGCTAATAATGAACGAAGTGATGTACCTTCTAGTAGCAAGGGCAAAGGAAAAGCTAACAAGTGATGAAGATTTGTGTTGTCATGAATAATATTAAAGTTTAAGATTTATGTGTGATGATTTAAGACTTATTTATTTACGTTTCCGCAACAGATATTTAAGGTTAAGTATAACCTGGGATTTATGATGTATTTTTATTTCAGATGATGTAAGATGATGATTTATTTATCTACTAAATGAATTTCATTATTTATGGGTAGATAGTTGTATGATATTGGAACAGTGAACACCAAATCCTGTAGAAATTAAGATACCGGATTTGGGGGTGTCACAATTACGATGATGCCAATCTGCATATTTCTTATGTTGATCTTGAGCTGCTACTAATCTGGTTCTTTTGTCTTCACAACGTCTGTCATTCATCGTACCGAGTCTGATCCCAATTTAAGTCGTCGTTCTCTGAACTTATCCCAACATAGCGGTGTTCTGCACTTTCTTCCATAGGGAGCTTCGTACGATGGCATACCGAAATTCGTATGATAATTATTACTATAAGCGAATTCTACTAAGGGTAAGTGATCTTCCAAGTTACCTTTGAAATCCATCACGCAAGCTCTTCCAAAACTTTGAAGGGTAGCGCGGGTTTTGATCGAAAATAATTAACACCAATATTTCGTGTTGCAAAATAATTTCCTTTACGTATAATTTCGCTAGCTGATTTAAATTGAATCGAATATCTATAGGTAGAAAGTGTGTCATCTTCTTCAATCGGTCGACGTATTCTATAACTTTCCATCTCATATTGATCACCAAAAGTGTCCTCGAAGATCCCGGTACGTTTTCGTGCTTCCTGGGTGAACAAAATACGTCTAACTATATGCCTCATGAAAACTATTATCTCGCAATTTAGTTACGATTAGCTCTCACACTCGATCTACAAATACCATCATTATTTCTTCTGAACTTTTCCTCTCTATCTTGTTGCACTCTTCATCTTGTCTTGTTATCCCTTTACTTTATCCAACAACGTTGGACAAACCTCCTTTACAAAACTTTCCTTTGGACTTTCTGGGTCCCTTCACTTCTATTTTCAATCTCTACATCTTCCCGATTAGTTCCTCTCGAGTTATCATCTTGAATAATTCCTCCATTCCCTTTTTCTACTTAGCATGTCGGCTACTATATTTGCCTTTCCCTGGGTGATAAATAATTTCGCAGTGGTAGTCTTTGATTAGTTCCAACCACCTCCTTTGTCGCATGTTTAACTCCTTCTGTGTGAAGATATATTTCAGACTTTTGTGGTCCGTATATATCTCACATTTCTCTCCGTACAAATAATGTCTCCAAACCTTTAACGCAAAACTACTGCCGCTAACTCTAAGTCGTGAGTAGGGTATCGTTTTTTGTAGTCCTTTAATTGTCGTGATGCATACACAATGACCTTGCCATGTTGCATGAGCACACAGCCAAGTCCCTTGTGCGATGTATCACTATATACCACAAAACCTCCCGTATTATCTAGTAAGAATAATACAGGCACCTCACTCAACCTCTTCTTCAACTTCTCAAAACTTTCTTTGCACTTCTCTGTTCAAATAAACTTCACCATCTTCCTCGTTAGATTGGTCTACGAAGTCACTATCTTAGAGAAATTCGAGAATAAATCTTTGATAGTACCCAGCTAACCCTAAGAAACTTCATACTTTCGTCAGCATCTTTAACTGTTCCTAATTACTTACCGCCTTCACCTTTGACGGATCTGACGTGCCTTAAAACTAACCTTCTCCATCCAAAATTTGTACTTCAAAATTTTGCGTACATCTTCACCTTTCTTAATGCTTCAAATACCCTTTTCAGATGTTTAGCGTGCTCTTTCTAGATCTTGTCGTCTATTCTTGGTAATAGATACCTATTCTTAATTATCACTTTGTTCAACTCTCGATAGTCGATACAAAGCCTTCTCGATCCATCATTCTCCTTGATCAACAACACTGGTGCTCCCCACGGGAACACACTCGGCTGAATATATCCTTTATCTAACACATTTCTTGCAATTGTATTATCAATTCTTCACTTCTACCGACACCGTAAGATATGGGGCTTTTGAAATCGGTGTAGTTCCCGGTACTAATCTATTACGAATTTGTTTTCTCTGTCTGGGAAGTCATCTTGAAATTCTATTTCTACCGATACATTCTTTAGTTCTACTCCCGTTCTCTTAGTATTTATAATAAAGGTGAAACAATCTACACCAACTTTTCTGAACAATATCTTGGCATGCATCATCGTAAGGCAACATGATTGCCTAAGCGACGAGCTACCATAAAACACTTCCTTAGACCGGTTTGGAGTTTGAAGGTTCACACTTTTTTTAGACAGTCAATTATCGTAGTATGGTTTTGTACCAGTCCATTCCTAGTATCCATCAAACTCTCCAAATTTTATCAGAATAAAGTATATGCTTAGTTTATGTCCCCTAATTTATGCGCAACAATTATGGTAAACAAATTCTACGGGGATTACTTCCTTATCCGAAACTTCTATGTTCAAAGGATCTCCTAATCGTTCTTGGGGTAACTTAGTCATCTCATAATTCTTCAAACACAAAAGGGACAGGTAGCACTCGAATCACATAATATATACGCATTTATATTATTGATTAGGACATCACCTGACATTATAACTCGAAATGTCATCGCATCATGTATCATAACGTTAGTCGTACGTGGCATTTGTAACGATTGTGATTTTATATAATAATTTTAATTATTTATTGAGTTAAATAAATATTTTATGTGATTTATTTATTGATTTAAATAAATAAATTATGTGATTTATGGAGTGATTTAATTAAGTGTTATATATTAATTAAATGAATGTGTAATATTTATTTAATTAATGTATATTAATTTTATATTATAGTTCTAATTTAATTGAATTAGAGGAATTATGTGATGAACTGTTACATGGATTATAATTAGCGAGTAATTATAATTATGTGGCAATTTTATGTGATTAATTGATGTTAGATTTTAATTGATTAAATTAGATGATTAATGTTTAATTAATTAAAATGTGACATTTAAGTATGTGTTAAAATAATTTGTTAAAATAAAAAAAAAGGATTTTAAATGAGTTTAAATAAACAAGGCTTTGCATTTGTTTTAAATCTATTTTACCAAACATGGCCTTAGTAACAATAATCTATTTTTAAAAATAATGTTGTTTTGGCCAAACAAAGCCTTAAGGCTTTTTGAATTTTGAAACTTATGTAACTGCTAAATTAATTAGGCTAATTAGTATTAGTTAATACGCGTATTATATTATATTACGTTAGTTCTATACTACGTTAGATTAATCCTAAGTCTAAACTAAGAGCTAAGAAGAAAGAAAAGAGCAGAGAAGAGTTGGAGAAGAAGAGAAGGAAGAAGAAGCTTGTGAAGGCTAGAGTTAATCCTTGTTTTCTTCTCCTATCACCGAAAGGTAATCCATAATCTCTACTTTCATATTTTCAGAACTCGGGTTTAAGTTTCATGTTTTATTCTCTGTGAAAACTGAGTTTTTATGTAATTGCATAAACATGGATGATATATATATAGGTGGTGTTGTTCATGGTGAATTATATGGTTATCAATGATTTTCAGAAATCAAATTACTGTAGAAATATATTTTAACAGAAAAGTCATGTTTATATGAGTTCATATAGAATTTCATGAGTTTGGTTAATTTTAATTAAGAAATTGGTGAAATTGGTATATGTTAATATGCTTATCAGGTAATTACTTGATGCTATCTTCAACTTGTATATAATGCATGTATATAAATTCAAATTGATGGAGAAAAATAGTTACAGTAGATTATTTTGAGAAAATATGAGTTTTCATGAAAATGGCCAAAATGGATTTTCAAAACTTGTGATTATCATTGTTTAAATGATTTTGTGTTTTGGAAGCATGCTTTATATATGTGTAATAGCATATATATGTTTTACAGAGTCTATAGTACTGTATTTTTGGCGTTGTTGGCTTGTTTGGGTTGTTCGGTTAAACAGAGAGTCGTGGCTGTCTGCGTCTGGCCGAGCTGCTGCGCAGCTGCGCCGGCAGCAAGGCCAGGAGCAGCGCAGCTGCTCCACTGGCCGATCCCAGATTCCTTCCCTGCGCAGCTGCGCCGGTTTTAAGGCAGCTGGCTGCGCAGCTGCGCCGGGCACAATGCTTGGGCAGTAAGTTTTGCTTACTTGTGCAGTTTTGTTTGATAGCTTATGATAATTGGTTATGATAATGAGCATGAATTCAGTGGCTATAACATGTTGCTAGTATGAGTTGGACAATTTCATAATTAGATAAAAGAATTTTGAAAACTTTAATTAAATTATAATTAAGAGTAAGTGTTTAATTTAAAGTATAATTTTGTTAAATTATAATGATTAGTAGTTGATTTATTTTAATCAATTAGATGTTAATTTAAATTACAATTTATGTAATTATAATTTAATAAATGCATGATTATTATAAATTATAATTGATAAATACATGATTAATTATAAATTGTGTAATTATAATGTATGATATAGTTTAATTAACTATTAATTATGAAATTTTGATAATTTAAGAGGTCATTATAATTGAGTAATTATAATTAGATTAAGTGTTTAAATTATAATTGTTTAATTATAATTTAGCTAAAATACATAATTAATTTAATTATGTGAGTATGTGTGTGATGTAATTAATTATGTGATAGTTGATTATTTATTTAATTAGAGTGAGTTAACCATGAGGGTTAACCACTTATGTGAATTAGTTATGTGTTAACTAATTTAGGTTTTTGTGACTTAATATATATGTGTAGGAAGTATTAAAGTATGTGAATTGTGTTAAGTAGCTTGCGCTTAAGGCAAGTCTTCTAAACCCTAAATTCGCTATTTCTACGCAAGTTCTTTGATGTTCATATTTTCATTGTTTAGAATGTCCTTTTTATTTCTGTACTGGACAATTATTTACTTACCCGAAGAGATCTTGACTTATTGTTCAAGTAAGATCCAGTTTATTATTTTAAATACTTTAAGTTTACTTCTAAAACATATGTTAATTCATAATTCTTTTATTTATGAATTATTGAAAGTCGATTCAACTAATCCTTAGTTGATGAACGTGAATTCTAAATTCCTCTTGTAAGCTTATCCAAACCAAACTTTCTTTGGTGTGGACTTGAATTCAAATTACTGAGTTGAACAACCCTTTTATTAGGGGAGGTTACTACGCATAGCGTTAAGATGTTTGTGCACAATACATGGTACAAAGGGCTGATCCCCCTAAGTACGAGTTGAGGTCTATAGTCTTATTGACTGTTAAAGGTTTAAATAAAAATATTTATAACCTAGGACAAGAAGACTTCAAAGGTCTTATGACCCTCAGATAAATTATATATTCGAATTTTGATATTGATAGAGAATTATTATTCAATTCTTTATTGTTGAAGTAAGCTAAGTTATTCAGATCTTTGTAAAGATATTCTTTCATGTATTTATTATTGTTTAACTCCAGTGAGCTGTTGTTTGCTCACTCTTGCATTAAATAACAATTGCAGTTAAAGTTGATAACGTTGATGCCCCGTCTACGAGTAAAGGCAAAGGAAAGATGAACAAGTGAAGATTTATTTAATTATTTTGAAATGATTGTAATAATTTTATGTCATATTTTTATTCCGCACTTTATTGTTTATGTCAAGGTTAGAGTAACCCTGCGATTGAGTTTTGAGAAGGTTGTAACCCTTGTTTTAAGGGAGATTTTATTATTTTGAATTAAGGTTGTAATTCATTTTGAGATATATTGGGTAAAGGTATGTTATAGATAGAAAGTGAACACCAAATCATGTGAAAACGAAGTACTCGGATTTGGGGGTGTCACAGCATTGGTTCACTCGATTGAGCTGGTTCGATTATCGTCGGTTTCCCGCTGTAGCTTCCTTTGTTTCCGTCTTCTTCCTTTCTTCCTTTCTTTGGGCAGTTCCTAACCTGATGATCTGTTGACCTACAAGCGAAGCATCCTTCGATCTTCTTTGGGTTTGGGCAATTCGAGGAAATATTCCCTTCCTGGCCGCAGCTATAGCAAAGGCTTCGTCCCTTCCAGCACTCTCCTTGATGACTCTTTCCACATCTTGGGCAAACCTTGTTCTTTTTCTTGAGTCCTTCCTGGTGACTTCTCATCGGATTGTTGTTGATGTTGTTATTGTTGTCCCGCCTTCTTTTGTTTTCGTTTCCCTTATTGTTCGTTTCCTTCTGCCAATTACGTATTTGACGTTCTTCGGATCCATTCGCAAAACACTCTTTGGTTTTCTCCTTCCTAGGACAGTTAGGAGAAATATGACCTTTCTCACCACACTCATAACACATATGTTTTCCTTTCAAACACGCTCCCATGTGGTTCTTTCTACATTCCTTACAGGCTCCTACCTTCTTCTTCCGTGGTTGTCCTTCTCCTCTTACATACTTAGTCTCATTCCACTTCCTCTTGAAATTCTTACTGCTACCACTACTACTCTCTTCCATCATATATTCTTTTGCTTTCTTTGAAATATTAACCTATCCTCCATTAGCCATATTAATATCTTTTCCTACCTCTGAAGTTTTTGTCTGTCTCTTCCTATAATAATTGATTCCTTCTTTAAAAGCATTTACTATAAGATCTACCAATTATTGTAAGGATTCTTGATTCAATTCCCTATCTCCATTCTCCGTCACTTGACGAGTCTCTCCTTCTTGGGGTATTGACATCTCTGCATAGAAATAAAACAGTATTATCACCTCTTTATTAACCATCTAATACTTTTTAATACTTCTTAAGACGTATAAGTTTTATTTTTATTCTCTCCCTTGTCACTACGCGTACGTTTAATAAAAACATGCCACATAAAAACATATCACATCATATAGCACTCTGCTAGTTTCAATACATACCCCTCTCGGGTACTACTAAAGTTGGGGTTATGAAGATACTTTCCTAAGATTGAGATTTGCAGCAACTGTTTCGCATCTATAATATCTATTGTACCACTCGCGACACTTATACTTAACTACCTTTCCTTTCACTATGTCTGCATCTATTAGATACTAATCTGAAGGTTTAGAACTTCGCCTTCAGCTATTGTATCTTATTCTGAGTTCTTAGTTACTAAGTTTCTTGCACTTGCCCTAATCCCGAAAGAAAACTTTCACCATGGATTTCTGCTTGGATTCCGACTCCACTTATGACTCCATCTCCTCCTAGGTTAGGGTTACTGCCAAAAAGGCTCGACTACAAAGGGTGTTTCAGACACTATAAGTATGTCATGTTGTTCCTCCTCCATGGCCCTACTAGGTTTACTTATCTCTGACGACTGACATCCATAATCACAAAACCGATAAACTTTATTATCATCTTCGAATAAAACATAATTTCATTGTATGGAATGAAAATATATTTCATAATATTACAAGCTCTCTAAGAAACTCTACATGAGTTCTATCTCTTTCTATTCTCTAAATCTCTTCTAAGGTTATAGCCTAAGGACTCGCTCCTAGGGTTTATAACCTACAGCTTTGATACCAACCTGTGACACCCTCAAATTCAGACCGTCACGGATCTCGAATTCGGTTTGTCACGTGCTAATTCTAATAACAACTAAAATCTCAAACAATAGAATAACAGAATAATTTACATTGATATAATATAAATATTCTCGTCCCAAGTCTCGAAACTATTACTAATACACTTCATAACTTAATCCACACATATCTTAATACATAATATTAATAAGTCTTAATACAACATAAAGGAAACATCCTAATATAGAAGAGCACAACTACTTCATAGCCTTGCCTTCGCTCTCGTCCTGTCCTGGGGTTCCACCTTGCCTTGCCTAACTTAAATGGTTATGGGAAGCAAGAGTGAGCAACAAATTTGCCCAGCAAGTAATATGCCAATAAATGTGAATAGGTGTATATAGGGTTCTAAATCTCAAGGGTAAAACGGTAATTAATAGCTCAAAAATTCAAATAAGAATATTGTGAACAAAATAATATCTATGACTTCCAAATCGATTCGAAGAAGTTAAATAAAAACCACTACGGGTCGAGAAGTTATTAAAGCATTCAAAGATTTCAACAATTTTCAAGTGAATGAATAGGTATCACTGAGTGTCGCTGTGGACCAAGAATTAATAGAAGAATCCAATGAATTCAAAGTTTCAAGTTAATAAATACTGGATACTGAGTGGTCGCTAAGAACCACGAACTTCTACTAGAATCACCAAAAATACTTCTGGTAACCCAAACAAGTACAATTAGGGGATCAGCCTATCGTACCTGGTGTTATGCATAACCTATCATACTACTGTCGACACCCCGACTATATAGTTTCCCTTTTTGAGGGTTGTTCATCTCAGTCAATTTATAAGAGTCCGCACCAAGGCAATTGGTGTGAATCGCTTTCCAATTCATGATATTGGTCTAGCCGAATCAAATGGCGTAGACAATTTCAACAATGTATATAAGAACATTTTATGAGTTCAATACTCGCAACATAATTCGAAGAATATAATCGTGATTTAAATCAAGCTATGAAATATAAATTTATAAGACAAGAATTATTCTAGCATTTATTTACTCGTACGATCAAGAATAGTACAAGCTCAAATACGTGTTCAATAAAGAGTATGAATTGAATACTTGCTTAATAAAAAGAGTAGTCCGGATACTTGCATTCAATATATAAATCAAATGAAGTTAGGAAACTTGCTCGATAAAAGTAGGGTAAGAATTTGCATTAAAGAGATAAGGGTTAGATACTTGCACAAAATCCAAAGTTGTGTAAGTTAGGAGACTTGCACATTATATATTACGAACTTGCACAATAAAAGAGTGTAAGTCAGGGAACTTGTCTTATGCGTAATTTGCCAATGTAAAGCTTATCAACACTTCGAATTCCTATCGTAATATATTTACATGTATAGGATATTCAATAGCTAAGTATATTCGGTACACAAGCTCGATATGTAAATTAAACATACACATATGATTTTACTTAGTCATATAACTCTATATGTATATCATTACGTACTTGCACACATGTATCATGAAGTCAGTACATAATACATTATGAAATCACATATCATAGTTATATCACGTATGTCATTGTAGTAAATCATAACACTAAGTTGATTATGCCGTTATTATCTATGGAGTTCCGTTCTTAAGTTAAGCATCATCATGGTATACTATCAACACTTATAACATATATCAGTAGTGTTCAGACCATGTTTAGCAGTTTAGGTATCAATATCAGTCAACTTGCAACATCAAAAAATAAGCAGAATGCATCAATTCTGAAAATAGACTGGCTCAGCTGCGCCCTGGTTAGGCTTAGGGACAGCGCAGCTGCACTGTCCCCTGGCCAGACCAGAGTTGAGCTTCTGTCCACCTGGTTCTGTCCCCATGATTAGCATATAACATATATATATCTAAAAAGGTTCTGCATGTTTTTAAGGTCCATCAAATGTTCAACCTACACATTATAGTTCTAGATTGGTATTCTAATGTTGTGAGGTCAAATAAGGTTATGAGTCACAAGTGCTACTATGTTTACCATGTAAACATATGAGATAGTCGGGAAATTAATTTAGTATGCATGCTCCCAAAGACTTTCATTATATGCACTTATTTAGTTTTGTTCATTCTTTAAAAACTTGTACGAATCATGTTTACATGATCTTATGTCATGTCATATTAGATGGATACATATAGCACGTACACACGATAAAGGTCTTTCATGCTTTTACAATCATTCTACGTTCACCTTAATATGTTAGGATTCTCATTTAGGATTTCTAATGAGTTATGGTCAACTGAGGACATGAAACCACAAGGTTTCTATGTTTACCATATGGACCTACGAGGTAGTCATAAAATTTGTAATATGCATGCTTGCATGTATTTGATTCATTTGCATATAGTTAATATCGCTTATTACTCTCAAAACTTGTCTAGACTCATGCTCGATTAACTTCCATTGTATCTAACACAATGTGTGTACATATAGGCTAGCTTAGTGATGTTAAGAGTACTATCGTGCATGATCAAAATATCAGAATATAGTTATTCCACGTTCGTGCAAATTTAGTTTGTAAAACGTCCAAGTTTGGCTTTCAAAATCATTTTCATCTTAACCCATGTGTTCTAGTATATACTTAATACCCTAGACTCACGTTTCATGCGTATCTAGATTATACAAACATGCTTGCAAAGTCAGAATATAAACATCATTATTATATGTCAAGGTCTATTCTTGAAATTATAACTTTTCCTTAAATAAAGTACACTAACATAATCACTAACATTCATGTTATGTCAAATAGCTCATACCTACACTGTAAACTTGTTTTCATGCATGCCTAATTGATATTAATAGGTTAGAACTTTTCAGATTGTAACAGAAGTTGGAAACTGAATGGATGCCTGGCGCAGCTGCGCCATTTTGAACTGCAGGGGGAGCGCAGCTGCGCCATACCCTGTGCAGTTCAAAAGGCTTCTGCTACGGCAGAATGAAATGCCAAACCACAAAATTTCCTTACGATACATGCTCAAGTCAATCACATTGTACTTCTAATCATGTATAACAGCGTAGATAACAAGCTTACTACATCTACTCAATCTAATTAACAAGCATTTGGAGGAATTCTAGTATTTCTTAGAAATTATAATCAAGAACATAGAATGGTAGTTTTTACCTCTGTTGAAGCTTGATGCTAACTGAATTCCTCAATTCTCAGACTCTTCACTAATATGCTATGCTCTCTCTCAATTCTTACTTAACATAAAATCTCAGCAATAAAAGAAGAAGAGAAGAAGCTTATTTATTGAAAAATGAATATATAGTCAATGCAATAATCTACCAAATTGAACCAACGGGAGAAGCAAGAACTCAGTGGTTAAGGGAGGGTGGTAGAGAGAGTTGGTAAATCACTGTTTGATTTACCTCTTTAAATAATTAAATCATCATCATTTCCATTCTCATGCCACACAAGGCATTCTACGAGTTCGTCGTAATTCTCCATATTTCCTTAATTATTATAAATTCCATTTTAACATAATCGGGTTACCCATCTCATAACACATAAATATTTATGTTTAAATAAATATTCATTTTTTTTATGAACATTAAAATTTATATTTATTCCTAAAATTCACGGTTCTTATAGATGCTACAGTCAATTAAAATTTGGTTATCTAAACACTTCTCCATGAAGAACTTGGGAGAACCATCCTATATTTTGGGGATAAAGATCTATAGAGATAGATCTAAAAGGATGTTTGGCTTGTCTCAAGGAACGTACATTGACACGATGCTAAAGAGGTTTAGTATGGAAGATTCCAAAAAAGGTCTCATGCTGATGAGCCATGGAATACATGTTAGGTTTGTAAGATTCATGGATACAATCAAATTGCATAAAATAAGTGGAAGCATGGTAAATCAGAGTTTTAAAATTTTACAAATCATATACCAGGATCATCCTTTATACTCAATTATTAATTAAACAAAAAGATGGAGATCAGTATTTATACCCTTGAAGATTCTAGCTTCCTCAGGTACGAATTCAACTCCAAATCTTTTTCGTGTTCTACTTGAATCCACCGGGTTGATTCCTTCCTTTGATCAACATTAGCCACCCAAGTATTTGGCCTCTAGAGGTGATCCACCAAGAAAGAATAAGAATTCAAAAAGAATGGTGTTTGGCTAAATCCTAGTTTTTTTCTCTCAAGAAAAGGAGTGCTCTCCCAACTCTTGGAATTAAAATGTCTGACATTGTTCCATAATAAGACTTTCTTATTTATAGATGTATGTAACCCTCCTAAACTATTTAGGTTTAGAGTTTCATATTAATTAATTAAACCCTTTTAATTAATTAGGCTTTCCAATCCTATTGGGAATAATTAAACTTTTTTAATTAATTAGTGTCCTAATCTTATTAGGAATATATATGAGAGAGAGAGAGAGAGTATGTTATTAATTAATTCCCAAACTCCTTTAGAAATTAAATAATAATAATAATAATAATAATAATAATAATAATAATAATAATAATAATAAGAGTCCTATTATTAATTTGTATTTAATATTTCTAAAATATTAAATAATAAATATTAAGGTATTTAATTTATCCTATCACCATATATTAAATTAAATACACTTAACTTATTATTACGATTATGCCATTTGCTTCTTAAATAAATATTCTTCCTTTTATGGTGTGACTCTTTAGCTTCTCCATATTATACCGGTTGTGAATAAATCAATTAAGATAATTCTAGTCATATTTAAATAAATAAATTAAACTAATAATTAATTTAAATAAATAACATTTATTCTACAATAAAGATAAGCCTCCTTAGCGATCAACGACTTTTCAGATAATATAGATTTCAACATTAATCATAAAAGAACTTGTGAATTAATAGTTACCATACAATTCAATCCTTCCACCATACAATGTCCCAATTAAATATAAGACATGAAATTATTGTCAAGTCTTATTTTATTTAATTATATGTATTTCGATTCCAAAATGCACAACTCCAAATAATGTAAATTAGAAACACCTTTCTAATTTCATTTCACCTTGACCAAGGATTCCTGGGTTATCATTTATCGAATCACATAGAACATATCTCTTCTATTTTACTAGAAGTGGTAGATTTTTTATTAATCAATCATTATCTCCATATATAACTTATCACACCGAAGTATACCCTTTGATATACCCTAAGGGTCGTAAGTGACATGTCAAAGTATAACTCATTTTACACAAGATACTATGATGATCTCAAGTCCAAGGATCACTTGTACTACTATCACTACAGGAATTCCTATTGACAGGCAAGTAAAACTCTATTAGGTATTCCTTAGCGACCCACATTCAGTGAACTTATTTTCCAATAAGCACCTACATACTTGCTTTAGTGTCTCCACACAAATGATCATGAGATCAAAATCATCCTCATCCAATGAGCAATCAACATATGTACCAATCTATCCGGATTCACTAATCCTCTTTTTAGTAATTCAACGATTGGGAACAATTTTAGTTTTAATCTATCTAAGAATTTAGATCTCATTAGCATGATCATCATCATGATTCTAAAAGTATTGCTTAAAACTATGGATTTATCACATATTATAATAACAGCATTATGTAGATAATTAAATGCCTTTAATTAAATAATACTTTTATTAATAAATGAATAAGATTGTTATAAAGTATATGTTTTATCATCAAACATGATTGGCTTGTGTGCATATTACTTTCAATACATCTCTCCAAGAAACATGCCCCAAAGACACCTAAGAAGAGAGACCGTATAAGTAAGATACCTTATGCTTCAGTAATAGGATCTATTATGTACGGTATAATATGTACTAGACCGGATGTCGCTCATTCACTTAGTGTAACGAGCAAATATCAGTCGAATCCAGGAGAAGAGCACTAGAAGGTAGTGAAAAATATCCTAAAGTACTTAAGAATAACTAAGGATGTATTTCTTGTTGACGGTGGGTCTAAATTGAAACTAGAGGGCTATGCAGACTCAAGTTTCCAAACGGACCAAGATGACAGTAAATCCGTTTCGGGGTATGTGTTTACCTTAAACAGTGGCGCAGTGAGTTGGAAGAGTTCCAAGAAGCAAACAGTTACTGATTCAGTGACAGAGACAGAGTACATAGCTGCAAGTAAAGCTGTAAAGGAAGCTGTTTGGATGAAAAAGTTCATAACTGAACTTGGCGTGGTTCCTAACATTAGAGGAGCAGTACCTTTATTCTGTGACAACACCGGAGCTGTTGCACAGGCAAAGGAACCCAAGTCTCATCACAAATCTAAAAACGTGTTGCGGCGATTTCATTTGATTAGAAAGATCATTGAAAGAGGAGATGTCACCCTAGAATGTGTGCACACTTAAAACAACATTGCAGATCTATTTACTAAAGCTTTAACACAACAATAATTTGATCGTCACTTAGAAAAGATGGGTATGAGATACCATGACGATTGACTTTAGTGCAAGTGGGAGATTGAAAGTAGTATGCACACAAGTCAATCATGTTTGATGATAAAGCATATACTTTATAACAATCTCAATCATTTATTAATAAAAGAATTATTTATTTAAAGGCGTTTATATTATCTACATGATGCTGTTATATTTAAATGTGATAAACCCATAATTTTAAGCAATACTTTTAGAATCACGATGATGATCATGCTAATGAAATCTAAATTCTTAGATAGCTTAAAAATAAAATAGTTCCCAATCAATGGATTACTAAATAGGGGATTAGTGAATCCGGATAGATTGGTATATACATTACTTGCTCTTTGAAAGAGGATGATCGATCTCATAATCATTTGTGTGGAGACACTAAAACAAGTATGTAGGTGCTTATTGGAGAATAAGCACAATGAACGTGGCTTGCTTAAGAATACCTAATAGAGTTTTACTCGCCTATCAATAGGAATTCCTTTAGTTATAGTAGTACAAGTAATCCTTAGACTTGAGATCATCATAGTATCTTATGTATGATGAGTTATACTTTGACATGTCCCTTAAGACTCTAAGGGTATATCAAAGGGTATGCTTGGGTATAATTAATTATACATGAAGATAATGAATGATCAATAAAGGATCTACCACTTCTAGTAAAATAAGTGAATGTCCTATGTGATTCGATAAATGACAACTCAATAGTCATTGGTCAAGGCAGAATGAAATTAGAAAGTAGTTTTTAATTTGCATTATCGGAGTTTGTGCATTTAGGATCGGAATACATATAATTAAATAAAATAAGACTTGATAGTAAATTCATATCTTATATTTAATTGGGATATTGTATAGTAGAAGGAATGAATTGTACAATAACTATAAACTCAAAGATTTTTTTTGATTAATGTTTAAATCTATATTATCTGAAAAGTCGTTGAGCGCTAAGGGGACTTACCCTTATTGTAGAATAAATATTATTTATTTAAATGAATTAATAGTTAATTTATTTATTTAAATAAAATTAGAATTGTTCTAATTAATTTATTCACAACTGGTTTAATCTGGAGAACTTAAAGGGTCACACCATAAAAGGATGAATATTTATTTAAGAAGCCAATGACATAATCGTAATATTAAACTAAGTGTATTTAATTTAATCTATGGTGATAAATTAAATTAAATAGCTTAATATTTATTATTTAATATTTTAGAAATATTAAATATAAATTAATAAGAGGAGTCTTATTATTATTATTACTATTATTATTAGTTTAATTCCTAAAGGAGTTTGGAAATTAATTAATAAAAGTACTCTCATATATTTCTAATAAGATTAGGAGGTAAATTAATTAAAAGAGTTTAATTAATTGCTCTTAATAAGATTAGGAAGCCTAATTAATTAAAAGAGTTTAAGTAATTAGTATAAAACCTGTGACGCCCCCAAATTCGGACCGTTACAGTCCCGAATTCGGTTCGTCACGTTCTAAATACTAACATAATAGTATGACTAAATATCATATCGCACAGCGGAATAACACTTAATATACGAATTGATTACATTTATTTAATATAACCATTTATGTCCCAAGGTTTCGTAACTTAAACATCTATTATAGCTTAAACATAGCTTAAGTATACTTAAACATAACTAATACATAATAGACTAGACTCTTATTACAATTGTCATAAAAGTTTTACATAAATACAAAGCTACTCCGTAGCCTTGTCCTTGCCCTTGTCAGTGCCCGAAGGTCCGCCTTGCTATGTCTTAACTGAAATATTTTTATGAAAAAGCAAGAATGAGCAACAAGTTTGCTCAGCAAGTAATAGAGCAATAAGGGGACAATATAGTTTTCATTTCTCAAGGGTATAACGATAACTGATAGTTTAAGGATAGCAAGAAGTATCAATAGTTTTCAACAATAGTTGCTGAGGATCGAAGATATCAATAAGATTAAAGGTTTAACCTTTTCACAGTTCAAGAATAATGAATACTGAGCAGCCACTAAGGACTATGAACTTCTACCAAAAATAACAGAAATATACTGATAATCCAATAAGACAAGTACAATAGGTGATCAGCCTAAAGTACCCTACGCTATGCATATCGTTCGATCGTACTTAAGTGCGCGCGTCGGTCTCCCGATAATATATAGTTTTCCCCTTCAAGAGGGTTGTTCATCTCAGTCAATATAAGATTTCCGCACCAATCAATTGGTTTGGATCGCTTTTTAAATTCATAATATAGGTCTAGCCGAATCAAATGGCATAGACCGCTCTTTCCATGTATATAAGAACAATCATAAGTTCAAAATTCAAGATTTAAAGTTCAAAGAATATAAATCGACTTTATCTTAGGCACGAATTATTTAAGTCATAAAACATGAATCGTAATTCTAATAGCTTACTTGTACGACAATAATAGCACAAGCTTAAGAATTTCTCAATAAGGAGTAGAGTTCGAGTATTTGCATTCAATACCAAATCAAATGAAGTTATGAAACTTGCATCAAAGAGATAAGGTTTAGATATTTGCACAACAAAAGAGTGTAAGTCAGGGAACTTGCCTTAAGCATAGTTTATCACTTATAGCTTATCAACACTTTGAATTCCTATCGTAATATATTTACATATATAGGATATCTATTAGTCACATAGTTTAACAACATGCATTAACTCGTACATATCATCAACACGTACTTAAGTCTTTAACCTTGCTACACAGTTATACCATGTATAGCATTATATAAAGTCATAGTACTTAATCGATTATATCTTTACTTATCTATGGAATTCCTTTTTATAATTTAAACATCAACATGTTACATTATCACCACATATAAATACATATAAGTAGTGATTAGACTCTGATCAGCAGCTTAGGTATCATTATAAGTCAACTGAAAGCAAGCAAACTGTCCATATTACATTTCAGCCCGGCGCAGCTGCGCCCTGGTTAAGCCTAGGGACGGCGCAGCTGCGCTGTCCCCTGGCCATACCAGGAATGAGCTTTTATTTCCTTGGTTTCATTCTATTTTTTAGCGTAACAGAGTGTTAACACATAACAATCATACATGTTAAGAGGTCTTTGGACTTCCATAGGGTTACTTCAAGTTCATGTTTATATAGTATACCTTTAGTTGGATTTTCTAAAGGATTTAGGCTAAATAAAGTCATGAAATCAGAAAGGCCTATCATGTCAACCTTATATCCACACATAGAGATCACATAATCTATAATATGCATGCTAACAATAGTTTTTATTATTTAAGCATGACGATCATCGTTTATTACATTAAAATATGTCTAAACTCATGCTTGACTAACTTCCATTATAACTAATAAGTTGGGTGCACATGTAGGACATCTCAAGGACATTAGAAGTACTAGCATGCATATCAAAAATATCAGAATGTAACATTAACATGCTTGTGAACATTAGTCCTCCAAAACTTTCAAGTTTCTCTTTAAAAGTTATTTTGAACTAGGCTAACATAGATTAACACATGCAAACATATATACAAGTGTTAAACCTGTCCCTTATGCATTGTTAAAGTAATACCAAGATGTTACCACTTATCAGATATAACAAAAATCAAAAAGCCAAAACAGGTGCCTGGCGCAGCTGTACTGCACCCTAGTATAAAACGGGCGCAGATGCGCTGCTTTTCGTCTAGAACTAGAATAGCTTCTGCTACGGCAGAATGCAAACCCAAACAAAAAACTTTCTTACGATACATGCTCAAATCAAACCACATTGTATTTTTAACATGCATAGTAACTTATATAACACTTAACAATCACCTCTCAATCCAATTAACATACAATTCATGCTTTATCAACAATTCATTGAACTCAAAGAAGAAGAGGTTATACCTCTGTTAAGCTAGATAGGAACTTGCTGCTAAATTACTCTTCCTTCAACTGATTTCTCTCTCTCCCTCTCACAATATAATTATATTAGTTCTACTTAGAAATCTCAGCAATTAGAAAAGAGGAGGAAGAGAGCTTTATTTATAGAGAAAGCATTACACAGACAATGTCATTCTCCACCAAATCAAACCATTGGAACGAAGAAGAATTTGATGGACATTAGGTAGTTGGTGGAGTTGGTGATTCCCACTATTGAACCCACTCCCCATATGATCATTGCTAGCTATATTGCTAAGAATTGGGAGAAGAAATGGAGAAGGCTAGCCTTAGGCCAATGGCCTATGCACGTGAGAAGAGAAATGACACTCTTTGTGGGACAAACAAGGACTCAGCAACATGAAACAATGCAGTAAAATAAAATAACCCAATATATACACATATTATATACACTAAGGCATATATGTATACTTAGGTGTTAAATTCATTTAGAGTTACAAATTAGTTTTTAATAAGAAAATAATATTACAATGTAGTAAGGTAGGGTACATGTATACACATCAACATATAATTCATGTACATTTCATAATACCGAATATAATCTAATTAGGTATTATCTTTTCACATTACCATAAACTATATTATTTTAATTATTTATAATCATTGAAATAATTATTATTTTAATTCCACATTAATATTAAAATAGATAACCATTTATATATTTAAATATACACTTAGTTTAATTTAATAATCCATAAGGTACACCTCTAATGTATCCATACATGCATGTTGTCACATAACATCATTACAGCTCTTATTATTTCAATTATATTAATTTGTTGAAATAATCATTAAGTAGCAATTGTTTATTTAATACTCATGAGGTACATATTTAATGTAGTCACACACCATATTATGTTACATAAGCATTATGATGTAACTCACATATACATTTAATCATAATATATAGTTCGTATATATTATATGGTCATATTCAAGTGTCACACTATACTTTATATAATATAGTTGTAACTACTATATATTATATGTTTAATTATCACATACCTTGCACACAATAATTAATTAAATAAATATAAATCTTATTATATCTTTTAATCACTTACTCATTACTATTCCATTACTCACAATAATAATTGATTAATAATATAATATTAATTAATAAATTACTTATCAATTCATCCTTTAATTAATCAAATCATCATTGTTTCCATTCTCGTGCCACACAAGGCATTCTACGAGTTTATCGTAAACTCCATATTTTCTCAATTATTATAAATTCAACTTAAATTAATTGAATTACTCATCTCATAACACATAAACATTTATATTCAAATAAATATTTATTTTTTTATCAATGTCAAAATTAATATTTATTCATGAAATTCACGGTTTTTACAAAACCCTAATCCTAAAATGTTTAGGAGGGTTTCCTACATCTATAAATAAGAGGAGTCTTATTTTGATTTGGGGTTAATGCTTTTTCAAAGAGTTGGGAGAGCATACTTTTTTTAGAGAGAGAAAACTAGGGTTTTACCAATAACACATCTTCTTAATACTTGTTCATCCTTGGTGGATCCCCTCTAGAGGCCAAACACTTGGGTGGCTGACGTTGATCAAAGGAAGGAATCACACCCGGTAGATTCAAGTCGAACAAGGAATTAAAGGATTGGAGTTGAATTCGTACCTGAGGAAGCTCGTATCTTCAAGGGTATGAATCTCAGCTTTTTTTTTCGTTTAATTAATAATTTCACATAAAGGATGATCCGGGTTTATGGTTTGTAAAATTTTAAAACTCTTATTTTTATGCTTTTGTTGCTTTGTATATAATTGTTGCATGCTCATGAATCTTACAAACCTAACAATTTGTTGTATATCATTATACTTGTGGGCAATTTATTTGCACACCTTTGCATAAACATTTCAGCTAAAACCGAGAAACCTGAAGAGCCTTCTTCAAGCAAAGGCACGGGCAAGATGTATGAGTAGAAGACTTTTACTTTATATTTATTCATAATGAATTATGTAATGGATTTAATTACTTTTTCGCAGTTATGATGTAATTAAGGTTAGATGACCTGAGATATGTTTATGTAGGTAAATTTTTATTAAGGATTATTATATTTGATGTTATTATCTTAAATTGACGGGTTGTTTAGATGGTGTTTGTGATGGATCATGAGCACTGAATCTGTGGGTTGAGATATCCGGATTTGGGGGCGTCATAATTTGGGTGTGAGACTGTGTCTCATATGCCTATACTTGACCTGTGCAGAAGGGGTGACTAACTGAGGTGCATATGTGTCAGGGTGTAACTCAGATAGAAGTTGGAGTTTCTTTCTTTTGGCAGAGTAAACTGGGTCCATATTTGATCACCCTTGCAGTATACAGAAAGAAGACAAACACAACTAAGTATACAGATAGAGATGATGAACTTAATTGAAGCATATATGCAGCAGTATATGTGTGCTTTCCATTTATAGAAGTATAATATGACAGATAGTTCAGGAATTAATGCAAAGGTATGTAGCCACTCATTGATCAGGCATAGGAAATTCAGGTAGAGAGACCAAGGTAGATACATGACTGTAGTAAACACTGAGTATTCGAAGTGGTGTCTAATCTATTTAATGTTTTTCAAAAAATAAAAAGTCTAGTGAGAGAGATGCCAGTCAGACATGCTAAGTATTGACCAAATATTTTTAAGAAAACGGGTTTTGCAAAAACAGAGAGATGAGGTCGAACATGTCTAATTAGGAAAATAGGTCATAAATACTGAGTAGTTTATCAGATATGCCTAGATATGGAGTATTCAAATATTTATGACAAAATCCAATGTCGACAATAAAAAGATTTAACTAGCACAACATTGCAGACATGTATCCTAACTCAGAGGTGTTAACATAAAACAAATAACCCACCACAGCAGTTTGAAATGATGAACGTAGATGGGACGAGTAGAAATAAATGTTCGAGCTTACAACTTAGCCAAAATAACTCAACACACATATGCAGTGAGTACTCAATCTTAATCATAGCAGTCAAATATAGTGAAGATGAGAGAGAGATTTTATCCAGCTCGACACAGTAAACAAATGATGTATAGAACAGATGAGACATATAAGATATACCAGAGAGCTTTTAAAGAAAATGTATAGCCACATATTTCCATTTTTCTTCGCAAAATCATTAGTCAAAACAAGGCATATATATTTTGAAATATAATTTCAGAGTTTAAATAATGTGCAGACATATAAATGCATGCAAAGAGGCTTAGTTTTTCAAAAATACATTAGGGTTTAAGACGAAAGATTCTTTTATAAAGAAATTTAGAGTTTTTATAGGCTGAGAAGAATCAAATATCAATTCGTTATTTTTTGCAAACCAAAGACAATTTGACAGATTTTTTTTTAAATGATAATAAACACAAAAAAAAAAATTACAGAGCTAGTCACGAGATCTAAGATTTAAATCATAGTTAAGAAGCATGCGAGTAATCTGTCGTTTGACAAATCTGAACATAGTGAAAAAAATTTAATTTGATAACAGTAAAAAAAATCGAGATAGATATTCAAAGTAGTATGCACACAAGCCAATCATGTTTGATGATAAAGCATATACTTTGTAACAATCTTATTCATTTATTAATAAAAGAATTATTTATTTAAAGGCGTTTATATTATCTACATAATGATGTTATATTTAAATGTGATAAACTCATAGTTTTAAGCAATACTTTTAGAATCATGATTATGATCATACTAATGAGATCTAAATTCTTAGATAGCTTAAAACTAAAATAGTTCACAATAGATGGATTACTAAATAGGGGATTAGTGAATCCGGATAGATTGGTACATACGTTGCTTTCTCTTTGGAAGAGGATGATCGATCTCATAATCATTTGTGTGGAGACACTAAAGCAAGTATGTATGTGTTTATTGGAGAATAAGTACACTGAACGTGGCTTGCTTAGGAATACCTAATGGAGTTTTACTCGCCTATCAATAGGAATTCCTTTAGTGATAGTAGTATAAGTAATCCTTAGACTTGAGATCATCATAGTATATTATATATGGTGATTTATACTTTGACATGTCCCTTAAGACCTAAGGGTATATCAAAGGGTATGCTTGGGTATAATTAATTATACATAAAGAAAATAAATGATCAATAAAGAATCTACCACTTCTAGTAAAATAAGTGAATGTCCTATGTGATTCGATAAATGACAACTCAGTAGTCCTTGACTAAGACAGGATGAAATTAGAAAGTAGTTTCTAATTTGTATTATCAGAGTTTGTGCATTTAGGATCGGAATACATATAATTAAATAAAATAAGACTTGATAATAAATCTATGTCTTATATTTAATTGGGACATTGTATGGTAGAAGGAATGAATTGTACGATAACTATTTACTCAAATGTTCTTTTATGATTAATGTTGAAATCTATATTATCTGAAAATTCATTGAGCGCTAAGTGGGCTTACCCTTATTGTAGATTAAATATTATTTATTTAAATAGATTAATAGTTAATTTATTTATTTAAATAAAATTAGAATTTTTCTACTTAATTTATTCACAACTGGTTTAATACGGAGAACTTAAAAGGCCACACCATAAAAGGATGAATATTTATTTAAGAAAAAAATGGCATAATCGTAATAATAAGTTAAGTGTATTTAATTTAATCTATGGTCATAGAATAAATTAAATAGTTTAATATTTATTATTTAACATTTTAGAAATATTAAATATAAATTAATACGAGGATTCTTATTATTATTATTATTATTATTATTATTATTACTATTATTATTAGTTTAATTCCTAAAGGAGTTTGAGAATTAATTAATAAAAGTACTCTCCCATATTCCTAATAAGATTAGGAGGTAAATTAATTAAAGCAGTTTAATTAATTGCTCCTAATAAAATTATGAAGCTTAATTAATTAAAAGAGTTTAATTAATTAATATAAAACCCTAATACTAAAATATTTAAGAGGGTAGCCTACATCTATAAATAAGAGGAGTCTTATTTTGATTAAGGAATAATGTTTTTTCAAATAGTTGGGAGAGCACACCTTTTCTAGAGAGAGAAAAATAGGATTTTTCCAATAACCCATCTTCTTAATACTTGTTCATCCTTGGTGGGTCACCTCTAGAGGCCAAACACTTGGGTTGCTGACGTTGATCAAAAGAAGGAATCACACCCGGTAGATTCAAGTCGAACAAGGAAAGGGTTGGAGTTGAACTCGTACCTGAAGAAGCTCGTATCTTAAAAGGTATGAAAATTATCTTCTTCTTTTCGTTTAATTAATAATTACGCATAAAGGATGATCCGGATATATGGTTTGTAAAATTTTAAAACTCTTATTTTTACGCTTTCGTTGCTATGTATGTAATTGTTGCATGCTTATGAATCTTACAAACCTAACAATGGTATCCGAGCCAAATTTTTATGCGAGTTATTAATTATTTAGATTTGATATGTATATTGATGTGTTTTGAACAATTTAATTGGGTATAATTGTTAGCTAGGAATCATATTTTTTGGAGAAAAACTGCACAATTTGTGAATCTGGAAAACATATTCTGCTCAGCGGCGTCGCAGCGCCAGACCAAGGCTTATTAGCCGTGCCGAAGTGCCCCTTGCTAGTTAATTAGCGGCGCCGCAACGCCGGTCCCCAGGAAAAGAAAATTTATTTTTATTTTTTGATTTTTTGATTTCTAATTAAGATAAAATGTTTATTTTAATTAAAATTAAAACTATATATTTTTTGTAATTCTAAATTAATAAAGAAGTTTATTAGATTTGGAATTGGATTAAAATAAATATGTTTATTTTAATTAGAATTGAATTTCATGCTAACTAATTAGAGTTGAAATTGAATTCCATGATAACTAATTAGAATTGAAATTGGATTTCAAAACTAACTAGAATTGCCCATTAAATCGATATTAATGTATATATTAAATGTTTTATTTATTGATGCATATAGTAATATGTATGATAATAAATAGGGTTGATTATGGACTATTGACCAATGAGATTGGATTTTATTTTAGTTGAATGCTTGAATGTATGGGTTTTATTAAATGGGGTCTGCGTACCTCTTCTTCTCTAATTTTTCTTGATGTAAATTTTATCTCCCTCCTATGTACTTCCCATTGACTACTGATCAAAGTTTTTATTTAATGTAAATTGTTTATGTAATAGGATTAGTTAGAATTATATTGAAGAATTGGAGACCAAAGGAGCAAGGAGCGCATGAAGACCTGTTTGTAATGGAGCCCGTGATTTAAATGTAATAGTTATATTTAAATTTAATTCTTGCACCCCTAGGTTTGACCTTTTGGTTCACTTAGTGGCTCGAGTGAACCAAACTAGAATAAAAATTCATAATCAATCAAGGTAAAATATTGTATTCTATATGTATGCAAATACTATATATATATATATATGTGTGTGTGTGTGTGTGTGTGTGTGTGTGTGTGTGTGTGTGTATGTGTGTGTGTGTGTGTTTGTATGCATGCGCGTTAAACAAGATAAGATAATTAATAATAAACCTCTCAAAGAATTTATATTAAGTCCTAACCGTTCAAAGATATTTAGAATATCGAACGTCTCCTTCTAGCATGATAAATTTAATATAATATTAAATATTTAATATGAGTTTGTTGTGTTACCACAAGGCAAGTATTAAATATTTAATATGTTAATTTATCACATTTGATGCTTATAACGAAATTGAACAATATTATTTTGTTGTGTCACCACAAGGACAGTATTTTTCTATTTTAATATATGAAAGTGCTAAGTTGGACTTAACTTTGATAATTTTGGTTCGGATGTATCACCACTTGATCAAAAAAAATCTAAGAGGCATAAAAAGAGTTACAGGATGATGTAATTGACAATAGTTGTCTACCTTATTATTTATATATCATTTATTATGTCACCACAAGGTTATATAAATTTGAAATAGGATCCTTATTCTCACTAACAAATCTTTAAATAGATTTGCCTAGCTATATATTATGAGGGTAATATAGTTTGATGAACATAGTGGGAGATACAAATTTAAAATAAGACCTAAATTATTTTAGTAATTAATTAAATGAATGTATGCTAAAATGTTATTTTATTTCACGTGTAGAATTTGAAAATGTCTGTGACGCCCCGAAATCCGGTCTATCTTCACACCCGAATTCCGTACGTTACGAGTACTTCTCATTCCATACATACATCATTATATCTGAAGACTAATGATATATCCATTCAATTCCCAGGTTCTATTACCTTAAAATCTTCATTCATTACAAATAATGTTAATTACATTATTCTGTTCATCATACAAGTGTGACTTAACTAGTCACCATATCTACAGAATAGTTCTAGCTAACTATTCTATAAGTCTTGGCTTGATCTTCACGCTTATTCATAACATGAACAGTACTTCATCTTGTGACGCTAATAGTACTCGCAACTATAGCATCTCTCCATAGCAGGACATCGATCATCTTGATCTTCATAAGGTCCTTTAAGACATATTACCGTCGTTCGCTGAAAATATTTTTCTTTCAAACAAGTGTGAGCATTCAATTCCTTAGCAAGTCATAGCAGTTGAATATTAACAACTCAAGAATCATCATTCTTTTAAGACTTCAATAACCGAACATTGGTTATGAAGCAGCTCGAATAAAAGAAATATTTTCCGATTCCTATCATTTTAAAACATACATCACATATACTTCGTCATACTTTCATTTTCTACTCGTTCATATACATTCTGTCTGGTTAGAACCGTTAGCACAGACTAAATAATATCGGTTCATGAACAAACCGAACTTCCTAACATGAAACAGTTCAATCATAGAATAGTTCAATCATAGAAACACCGAAGTGTTAACATTGTGGCACAAAGCCTCATACATACCAACACCTTGTATAAATATCACACATTTGCACATACGAAATACTTTCTCATGTTCAACATCTGAGAAAGTTAAGAAACTAACATTCATATGAAAATGAATGAAGTTAGGAAAATTGCATCAAGTAGAACTTGATCAAGGTAAGGAAACTTGCCTTAGCGCTGCATATTGCTTATGCTATACCGTTCATCAAAATCCCTATATAACATATAAGTAATAACACATATTCATTAGTCATATACTTGACTTATACATTAGTTTAGCTTCACTTTACTTCTTATGGTTCGCATTCTTGTAAACAACGTTTACGCGACCAACTTTACTTTTACTTCTTCTATTCTTTCAATAACGTTACACTTAGCACACATCGAGTCTCTAACAGTATTCAATATAGTACATTGAGTGGTTTTCCACAAACAACTAATAAACTAGTTTCACGTCTCGTCTACACTGTCTTTCACAGTGAGTTAGATCTGTTGCTAGTTCGTAATAATTGTCGCTCTCTGACAGAATTGTTTAGCCCAGATACTATATCTCGACCATCATAGACAACGATTGCACTACCATTTTAGACTTAACTTATCCGAAACATTATAACTATAATTTTCGTTAAGTTACTCCTCATTACATTTCTTAACACCTCCGGTTCATTCAACTCAGAACGTTATTCAAGTTACTATTGTTAACTCGGCTTCTCAACGTTATACATTATTCTTCAATCTCTTATTACCATACGTTACGGCTTATTAGCATTCATATGCCATCAACCGACTCTCGTCGATCGTCATTAGACATAACAACAAGCGAAACCCTAATCGGTTCGCTAGGTCGCACACATTTCAATCGGATTACCATTATCGAATTTCGTATAGAAATTGCATAAGTTTTATATTTACTTCTTAAAATTCTCGTATGCCACACCTCTATTACATCTCATGTAACCTTGAGGCACACATTAAACTCAACTACGATTCACGAATTATATTTTTGGATTTCGAGTTTTAAATTTAAATACGTTTATTCAATGTTTAATTCTTAAAATCACCCTTAAACATATTGTTTAAGTGTTCTCTCTTCATGAATATTATTCATTTATTTGCCCCTCAATTACCATGTAAAAAGATTAATAAAATATCCGTGTCAGAAATTTTCCCCCTTAAAGGGCGTTGCAGCGCCACCCTAAAGGTTAAATCCAACGCTGCTTTGCAGTGTTCGGATCCCTGTTCTGGCGTTGCGGCACCAGCTTCTAAGGCTTGGGCTGCGCTGCGGCGCCGGCCTTGCTCCATTGAAATTTTTTCTAAGTTTTTCAATTCCTAAAATTCCCGAGCTCATAACGCTATCGTTATAACTCGGAATTGGCTCATTCAAAAGCCAATAGTTCACATATCTTATGTTCTACAATTCCATTCAGTCAGAATTCATTTCTGAATCCGATGGGGGAAAATTCACCATTTCGTCCATTTTTACGCGTTCGTTAAATGTTCGTGAACGTTCGACGCTCAATTCTTCATTTTAACTTCGAATTCGTTCGTTCTTGCTGTCGCAAGTCTTATTTATCTAATTATACATTATGCCATCAAAAACCAACATTTTCGAATCAAACAACTATTTTTGACTTCTATTTTGAAAAAATTAACGATTTCGACACTTAACGTCTAATCACGTAACTTTCGTCGAATCTTCTTTACTCAATATTTTTACACCAAACCAAATGGAATCTATCCAATGGTTATTCATCTATGTTTCTAACCATCATAAATATCTAAGTCTTAATGGTTTTCTCCATTAAGTTACTTAACTATTTCATTATGGTTTTAACTCATTTCTTCATTAACTTCATAACCATTTCATTATGGTTTTACTTGTTCTTGGTTATTAGTGTTCTATGGTTCACTAATATCCATCTTATCATCTCTTACAATTCATGCTCTATCCATTCTCACTTCTCTATTAATTTAAGAATTGAAGAAGGATGAAAATTTAAGGTAAACACTTATACCTTCAAGTGTTCTTAAGCTCATGACTTTGTTCTTGACAAAAGAATTACATAACTTCTTTTGCTTCTTGATTTGCTTGACAATAGCTCTCCTTCTCTCTTCTCTTCTCTCTCAAACTCATTGGCGATTTTGTAAAACTCTCAAATGAGCTCTTAAGCTTCTCTTATATAGGCAAAGCAAGACCAAGGGTAGTTTGGTCTTTAGACCAAACCTCCTCAAGCCCACCTCCTCTCACATGTATAGCATGTCATCCCATGTGCTAGCATGTGCTAGCACATGGCCACCATGTACTCCCCCATGTCTCCCATGTGCCATCATGGGTTATGGGTTGCCCCATGGGTTTAAACCACCCATTTACCCATCAGTTCGACCCACTAGTTTAATTCCTACTATTAATTAAAATTAAATCTATTTACTTCGTATAAAATTTGTATTATACGTCGTATTAATCCTCATATCCTCCTCGTATTATACTCGTATAATAACTAGCATTATACTCGTATTCGTTATGTATAATTATCATTTATTATTACACGTAACCATTTTCTTCTTTAATTTGACTTTCCCTAACCCTTAGGATTTTAAGTCCGCAAACGAAAACTTCGCGAGCCATAAATGAAATATTATTACATATTCCATATCGTCTTAGAATCCTATCATTACGCGTTTATCGGAATTGCAATAATAATTCCTGAGCAGAAACGGATGAATAGCGTTTTTTTTCAAGAAAAATTTTCTCGGCTAACTTAACTTTTCACGATATATTACTGTCAAATCTTTCGACAGAATGTCATTCCGACATCCCAATCTCCCAGAAAGGCTTAGGGTCAAACCCTAACTTTTAGGGTCAAACCCTAACCTTTAGGGTTTTAATATATAAATAGTGCCTATTTTGTCTTTTTCTCAAAAATATTTTTATTCCCGGAAATCTTTTATTTTCGTCTTGAAAATTCTTACTGGTTCATTCTAGCTTGTAGCCAAAATCCTCTTGGTTTCTAGTCATCCTATGTCATAGAATAACTAATAAACACATAACAAAGAATATAATCAATAAAAATTTATTTTATTAATTATTAATTCTTTAAACCTAATTTCTGGACAATTCAATTTTTTGGGTTGTCACAATGTCACCCTCACTATCACTGCGTAGCATACGTGATGCTAACAAACTGATCGAATCTAATTACACGGACTGGTTAAGAAATCTGGGAATTGTTCTCACTGCTGAAAAGATTTTTTATGTCCTAAATTCGCCCGTCCCTGCAAAAGTTAAAGAAACAGCCTCTGAGGAAGAGATTGCTACTTTTAAGAAGTGGCAAGATGATGCATCTGTGGCACAATGCATCATGCTCGCATCCATGAGTAACGACCTACAATGTCAGCATGAGAAAATGGATGCCTATTCTATTTTGCTACACCTAAAAGAATTATATGGTGAGCAAAGCATACTTACTAGGTATCAGATATCTAGAGAGATCTTCTGATCTCGTATGTCCGAGGGCACTACGGTTGAGACTCATTATTTGAAGTTGATCAATTTGATTGAACGACTAGAGCAGTTGGGATTCGACATCGATGGGGAGCTAAGTCAAGATTTGATCTTGCAGTCACTCCCAGACACTTTCACACAATTTGTTGTGAATTTTTACATGAATAAGTTGTTAGGTTTGTAAGATCAAAGTAGTGAAAGCGTGGTAAAAATGGATTTTAAAATTTTACAAACCTTATACCCTAATCATCCTTTATGTACAATTATTAATTAAACAAAAGAGAAAAAACTATAGAATCATACCCTTGTAGAACTAAGCTTCCACAAGTACGAGTTCAACGCCAAATCCTTCGTGATCTCCTTGAATTCTCTGGGTTTGATTCCTTCCTTTGATCAACGTTAGCCACCCAAGTGTTTGGCCTCTAGAGGTGATCCACCAAGGAAGAATAAATATTCAAGAAGGTGGGTGTTTGGCTAAATCCTAATTCTATCTCTATAGGATATGTATACTCACCCAACTATTGGAATAGTGTAATGTCTAATCTTGTTCCATAATAAGACTTTCTTATTTATAGATGTAGGAGGGCCTCCTAAACCATTTAGGAATAGGATTTCATATTAATTAATTAAACCTTTTAATTAATTAGGCTTCCCAATTCTATTGGGAATAATTAAACTATTTTAATTAATTAGCCTCCCAATCTTATTAGGAATATATGAGAGACAGTATCTTATTAATTAATTCCTAAACTCCTTTAGGATTTAAATAATAATAGTAGTAATAATAATAAGACTCATCTTATTAATTTATATGTAATACTTCCAAAATATTAAATAATAAATATTAAGCTATTTATTTATCCTATCACCATAGATTAAATTAAACCAACTTAACTTATTATTACGATTATGTCATTAGCTTCTTTAATAAATATTCTTTCTTTTATGGTGTGACCCTTTAGGTTCTCCATATTAAACCGATTGCGAATAAATCAATTAGAAAAATTCTAATCTTATTTAAATAAATAAATTAAAATAATAATTTATTTAAATAAATAATATTTATTCTACAGTAAGGGTAAGCCCCTTTAGCGATCAACGACTTTCCAGATAATATAGATTTCAACATCAATCATAAAAGAATCTGTAAGTAAATAGTTACCGTACAATTCATTCCTTTCAGCATACAATGTCCCAATTAAATATAAGACATGGATTTACTATCAAGTCTTATTTTATTTAATTATATGTATTTTGATTCTAAAATGTATAACTCCAAATAATGCAAATTAGAAACTCCTTTCTAATTTTATTATGCCTTGACCAAGGACTACTGGGTTGTCATTTATCGAATCACATAGAACATTCTGTTCTTTTACTAGAAGTGGTAGATTCTTTATTGATCATTCGTTATCTCCATGTAGAAATCATTATACCCAATCATACCCTTTGATATACCCTTAGGGTCTTCAGGGATATGTCAAAGTATAACTCATCATACACAAGATACTTGTCGACGTTGGAAAAAAATCCAGTTCGAGTTGGACCTGAAACTTTCTCTCTTCTTAAGTTTTGTCTAACCTTATTTTATCATTTTATGAAAAAGGGTTTTGAAGGGGTTTTTATGAAAAGGCTAACATGTATCATGTCGACGATTTGAACGTTTTACAAAGTCGCCAGTTGATAGATTTGAAATGGTTGTACCAACTCAACCGAGTTTTGTTTGAAAGGAGGCCCAATTGGTGGACATTGTCGAAACTTAATCTTTGAAACCGAAGTTCTAAGTTCAGGGGCTTGGTTAAGTGTAGGGAAGGTGTTAGGCACCCCACAACTCATATTTAAACACGGTACCACATCTTTTCAATATTTTTCTTTAAATCTGCAATGTGTGTGTGAATATTGGAAGAAATTGGGCCTATGTTTGTTTATTTAAAAGTATGGACATGCTTCATTGAACCTATATACGAAGGGTTTGATTTGATTTGCAAAAGTCTCTCTTTTAGACATGATTATTAAAATGATGTTTTGAAAGCAGGTTTTCAAACCCTTATGCTCACGTAGGAATTGAAGCATGTTGATACTTGCATTTTTTATCTTTTCAGCCCTATTTGGCTCAATTTGAATGGTGATTGCTGGGCTGCGAAGCATCCTCGACCACATAATATATACAAGTGTCGGTCTTCTCATGGGCACGACAACCATCGAAGTGACTCTGACACGACAAGCCATATTTCCACTATGTTGAGACTTTAAACTTGGATAACCGTTTTAAAGTCTTTTGGATGTACATTTTTACAGAAAAACTAGCAGGGTACATCTGTAAAGTGGAGTTTGCCCATTCGTGGGAATCAGATCCTGATCAGTTTGATCATGAATCCCATGATTCCTAGGCTCACAGAGGGAAGCTAATAAAAGCTGCACAACTCACATATGCACAGAAATGTATATTTACATCAAACCGTCGCAATAACCAAGGATTCATCAGTAAATCCTGGTATGCACGTAGCTAAAGAATCTCGTTCCCACTAGATAGCGATCTAAGGGTCGCGAGATTTCTTTTCGAATGAATAAAACTAAAAATGCTAGATTTAAGTAAATCTCAGCCATTCTAGCTTCCCGGTTCTGTTTGAACCTATTTTGAACAGTTTGAAAGGTAGAATTGGCGAGATTTAAAGAAATCTAGTTCGCCCAAAGAGATATTAGCGTCGATTCATATCAAATGAATATTTACAGTAGCAATTTAATCACAATGAATAAAAGATATATATATATATATATATATAGTTATATATATATACAAAAGCTGTAAAGGGCGATGGGTTTTCACTCCGATGCCCAGACTGGAATGTAAATATATATATATTTATAAAAGCTGTAAAAAGCCACGGAGTAATTCATGCTGAACAGAATTGAAATATATATATATAAGCTGTAGAAGAGCCACGGGATGATCCAGGCTCAACTGAATATATATATATATATATATATATATATATATATATATATATATATATGTATATGAGCCACAAAATTGTCCAAGCTCAGCAAAAAGTAAATATATATATATATATATATATATATATAACTGTAAAGGGCGATGGACATTCTATCCTTTGCCCGAACAGAAATGTAAGTATATATATATTTATATAAGTAGTAAAAAGACCATATAATGATCCAGGCCAAACTGGAATGTAAAAAGTTAATATATATACAGTTAGTATATATATATTAAAGTAATAAAAAGGCCACGAAGTAGAAATCAAGGCCCAAATAAGTCAAAAAATTATATATATATATATATAGTTATATGTATAAAAGTAGTGAACTACCACAGATTTGACATCCGGGCTTGACAGAATTTAAAAGTTAGTGTATATATATAGTTAAATATATACAAAAAAAGTCAAACCGGGACTGGGAAGATAACCTAGTCCGGTGAAGGGTATGTATACGTATATATATATATATATATATATATATATATATATATATATATATATAAAAGCTAATAAAAGCCGCGGATCGTCGATCCGGGTTGTAAAAATGCCAGAAAATGTGTAAATGTACTAAAATGTACCAAAACATAAGCAAAAACGGCTACGGAACTGAGTTCCGGGCATAATCAGAAAACGAAACTTAACGTGCAAGTGTATAAATGCGCAATGAAGTATTAGGAACTTTCTGATCGTAAAAATACTCGCAATGGACTGCTACACGGGCTTTTTGCCACTTGGTAGGCTTTAAACGTCCGTTTGTACCTGTTAATTTTTGATATGTGGTATTATATAAGTATACCTACTTGTTAGAGTGATAAAATCTGAATTTGGAGTACAAGAGGTAAGGCTAAAAAATGAAACGGACAGAGTTCAAGAGCGTTTTATATAAAATGAGTTGGTGGAGCACTCATATATATAGACCTGATGGAAGCAGGCCCACCTGCGGCTGCCTCCACTCTTCATGTGGCTCCACATGGCAGGGTCCACGTGGCAGGTCCAGTCATCTTGAAGTACGTGCACTCTGAGCAACGCGAGTTCAGATTCAAAACTTTCTAACTTTTAATCGGAGTGTCCGTTTGAGGCGTGCTATACCTTTCCAAAACCCTCGCAGAGAGTGTTGCAAGGACATGGGAGTAAACATTTTCTGAGTCCAAAAATACGGGTTCATAACCAGGTTTTCATTTCCCCACAGTTAGTCCGTTGAACTATTTTACGCTCTTTTCACTCAGGATTACCATTATGGTTCTTCCTAACCTTTGTGGCATCAATTCAGCTTGAGTTTGACCTAATCAACTTCAAGTTGATAAAATAACCATTTTGCCCCTCCCGAGTGGTCTCCTATGGATTTGGCTTCCCATGGTTGTCTCAAGGGCTGAACTAGATCTCCCGATTGTGACCAGGGCTTAACTTTACCTACTGGGTTGTGGTCGGTGCTAAGTGGAGATCCCAGTATTAAGATCGGGGTTGACCTGACATCTTGGTATTGAGACTGAGGTTAACCTGATGGTCCAGTATTGAGACCAGGGATACCCTGAGGTCCCGGTATTGAGACCGAGGTTAATCTGATGGCCCGGTATTGAGACCGGGGTTGATCTAGCATCCTAGTATTTGGATCGGGGTTGAACTGGTATCTCGGTATTAAGATCGGGGTTAACCTGATGGCCCGATATTGAGATCGGGGATGACCTGAGGTCCCGGTATTGAGATCGAGGTTGATCTGATGGCCCGGTATTGAGATCGGGGTTGATCTGGCATCCCAGTATTGGGACCGGGGTTGAACTGGCATCCCGGTATTGAGACTGAGGTTGATTTGGCATCCCAGTATCTGACATCCCGGTATTGGGACCGGGGTTGAACTGTTATCCCGGTATTAAGACCAGGGTTGATCTGGCATCTCGGTATTGGGATCGGGGTTAAACTGGCATCCCGGTATTAGGATCGGGGTTGATCTGGCATCCCGGTATTAGAATCGGGGTTGATCTGACATCCTGGTATTGGGATCAGGGTTGAAGTGGCATCTCGGTATTGAGACCGGGGTTGATCTGGCATTCTGGTATTGGGACCGGGGTTGATTTGATATCCCGGTATTGGGACCGGGATTGAAATGGCATCCCGGTATTGAGATCGGGATTGATCTGGCATCCCAGTATTGTGACCGGGGTTGAACTGGCATCCCGGTATTAGGACCGGGGTTGATCTGGCATCCCAGTATTAGGACCGGGGTTGATCTGGCATCCCGATATTAGGACCGAGGTTGATCTAACATCCCAGTATTGGGACCGGGGTTGAACTTGCATCAAGGTATTGAGACCGGGGTTGATCTGGTATCCCGGTATTGGGATCGGGGTTGAATAGACGGTTTTGCCCTCCTGCAGGGTTAGTAACAGAAAAATGAAATTTTTAGTGTCTACAGATGCCCCCTCTTTATCATGTTTATGCAATGTAATGGAATGAACATGTTAAAGATTTACTAGACACTTGAAATATGACAAGATATATTTTTAATGATGCAAATTGCAATGTAATGAATGTCAAAATGTTTTCACAAATTGTATTTCGCACTTCGCAAATTACATATCATATCGCCAATCGCATTGCATCGCAAATCGCTTACCTTTATCGGTGCATGTGTTGGGGGCTGATATCCACGGTTGACTTTTATCAGTGATGCTAATGTTTATGCTGGTGTTGACTCCAACGATTTGATTTCCACCGGTGTTGCCGATGCTTGTTTGATGAGGATAAATTGAAATGTTTTCCACATTTCTGCTGGGGATGATTTTCTAAAATTATCGGATCTTCCCGATGTTTACACTGATAGTTTACAACGGTGTCTACCCTGATGGTAGCTGACAACAATGCCTACGCTACTGGTAGTTGACAACGGTGCCTATGTAATACCCAAGAATTTCCTAATATTATTAAATGAATATATTAATGGAAATAAAAATTTATTAGAATATAAATAATTTTGTGTTATGAGAATGATTAATTCAATTATATTAAATTGAATAATTATAATAATTGAGAAATTGATGAAGTTTGCGATAAACTCGTTGATAGCCTTGTGTGGCACAGTGATGAGGATTATTAATGATTATATTAATTAACGAATGAATTATTAAGTAAACAATTAATCTATATTAATTGTTAATTGCTATTGTAGAATATTAATTAATTGTTATTGTAGAATATTAATTAATTGTTGTGGAATATTAACTGTGATTGATTAATCATATGTGATTATTATTATTGCAAGAAATATAATAATAATAATGAGCAACGTGTTTATAAATATAATAAGATTTATATTCATTTAATGTGATATTTAATTATATAAGTGTTAATCGATTATTATGAAAATTAATAATCAATGAGGAATAGATTAATTAATATTATTGCTAGTTAATCAATGAGATAAATAATTTATTTATTTGACAAATAAGTAAGTTATTAATATAATAAGATTATATTAATTATTATGTGCAAACATGCAATAATTAATAATATAAAGTATATGGAATACAACTATATTATATAATGTGGTGCAACATTTATGTGACTATATTATATATATAAACTATATAGTAAAGTTTATTGAATTATAAGAGCTACATGATAATTCCCATGTGACTATGTGAGTGTGTGGACATTAAAATAATGTATCATGGATATATTATAAATAATTATTGATTAATACAATTTAATAATAAAGGAAATAATGTGATGTGATTATATCTGAGAAAATTATACTAGTATGATAAAAATATACCTGGATTATATGTGTACAAGTGACACTTACTACATTATGTAAATTATAGTGTGGCATTTCAATTAAAGACATATGTATAATATATATATATGTGTAGATAGCCTAAGTATTTAATACATATGTGTATAATGATTTAAGTGTAGTATAGAAGGCTGAGTTTGTTTTGCCGGGAGAGTCACTATCTCCTTCACGTGAAATACACAAGTTATCCTACTCCCCTATTCTTCCTTAAACTCAGTAACATAGGCTAGCAAATGATGAAGAAGGGTGTGGCTATCATGATGGATTTCAACCACCATTACCAACCCCCTAATAACCTCCCTGCAATTCAAATTTCCGTTAGTTTGACATGGTAGGCAATAACATTGTCTGGATTATAAGTTCTTCTATAAATATAACCCATCCTCTTCCTAATTCATTTGTTGAGAATTTTGGCTAAGTAAGTTAAGAGTTATATATATATATATATATATATATATATATATATATATATATATATATATCAGTGTCCTTGAGTAGCAGCAAGTTTAGATTCTAGCAGAAGGTATAATACAGTTTCTTTGTTCTTCATTTTCGTTTTCTGTTTCTGAAGTTTCCTTCAAATTCTTGATTATGCCAAATTGGTTCATGATTGTTGTTATATGAACATTCATATATGATGAAACCACTATATAGCTTTCTTGACTTTCATTTCCATTTTTTTTGCTCTGCAATTTCTGTAAAACATCAAATTCGTGAATTTGGTTGGAGTTCATGAAATTGGAAATTGATAAATGGCGATTGACTGTTATATAAGCATATATATATATATATATATATATATATGTGTGTGTGTGTGTGTGTGTGTGTTAGTAAGTTAAAGAAGTCTAATAGAATCTGGGTATGTTGAAATCGATGAAAAGGGAGGTTTTGGATCGATTTCCGCTGCAGTGTGAACTGCAGAAACTGTTCCCACGCCGCAGTGCCATTGTCCGCGCCGCAGCGCCTCCCGTGCCGCAGCGTCAGCTTGATACTGTTGTTTCCGCGCCGTAGCGCCAGATTGTGGCTGTTGTTGCCGCGCCGCAGCGCCGGTCTCTGTGTGCTGTTTTCTGCACCCTGCAACAAAACTGTTATGTACTAATTGTTTGATTTTGTTTAAACAAGCATGGAAGCATGATTAATACATATATATAAACCTAATGAGGCAATGTAAGCATGTTTTAGTATATTAGCATGCATGGTTAACAAAACGACATGAAGTTTGGAAACGAACTTAAAGTTTCATAAACAATCATTAACATTATAAAGCATGAGTATATTCTAAATTTTGATACGTGGTAGAGCGGCTTAGAAATGCATGAAATGAATGATAACTTGTGTATACATGTTTCATAGTATAACGTGAGCATGCTAAACCTCGATTAGTAAACATTTCGAACGAAAATGGAAGTTTTATGAAACAAACTTTGACATATGTGTGACACATTGAGGTACTGATTTTGCAAACATGTTTACATGACCTAGAACCAAATGTAATACATGTTAACTTACATATATAGATTTTATAAGGTAACGTGAGCACGTGGATCGCGTTAAATGAACTTTACTAGTGAAAGTATAAGTTTTGAACGTAAATCTTAACATGTTATTGTAAGTTTCATATTCTGATATTTATGGACACATGTGATAGTACTCTTAGACTCATTCATGTGTCATGCATGTATATATATACCATGATTAGTTGCCATGATTCATGTTTAGCGTAAACGAAGTATGTTTTCAAGATAATAACAATGTTAGCCACATATATGCTATACGAGTACTCATGAGCATGCTTAATACAAGTTAATATAAATACCTTAAGTGTTTTGAAAGCAAGCATGATAGGCTTTGTAAATTTCATGACCTTGAATGACCGCAAGTGTCGACCTAGAACCTATATCACATATGTTTGGAACAAGGGAAGGTTATACGAATATAAAAAGACTCTTTAACATGTATATATACTATGTGATATATGTGAATCCGATTTTGACGGTTAACTTAGGGGAATTCCATAACTTGCTAAAATGAAATATATTTAGTATTGATTGTGGTCTTATGTGATATTAATAATATGCGAGTATGTTTGCTAATTATGGTAGTCTCACAGATAGTAATGATGTATAAATATGATTAACTTGAGAGAAGAGAAAGTTAAGGATGGAAATTATACTCTATATGACTGTGTAGCTAGATAAAATGTGAAGTTTAATTATATGACTAATGAATATCATATATATATATATATATATGTTACGATAGGAATTTGAAAGTGTTGGCTAGCTTTACGTGAGTAAACTACGCTAAAGGCAAGTATCCTAACCGACGCATTTACTTTATGCAAGGAAATCTATGATTGTGCAAGTTTCCTAACTTACACTCTTTTACTGTACAAGTATTCTATCATGGTATATTGCGAACTAGTTTCCTACTTAATTGTTTGAATTGAATTAGCATACTTGAACTCTTATTTCATTAAAGCTATTATTTATGTTGAACTTAGTATTGTTCTTGAATATTGTGAAAGTGTCTATGCCATTTGATTCGGCTAGACTTATATTATTAAAAAGCGACCCAAACTAATTGATTGGTGCGGGATCTTGTATTTGACTGAGAAGAACAACTTTCTTTGAAGGGAATATATAATTGTCGGAGAACCGACGTGCACACTTGAGTATGATTGATTGTTATGCATAACGATGGTACTTTAGGCTGATCACCTGTTGTACCTATTTTTGTTGGATTTTCAGTTTATTATTGTTAATTCTAGTAGAAGTTCATGGTCCTTAGTGACTGCTCAGTATTCATTTATTTGAAATCTTAAATTAATTATTATTGAATCACATTGATAGTCTTCTGTCCTTAGCTACTGTTATTGAAAACTGTTGATATTCTTGTTATCCTTGAATTATCAAACCTTGCTATACCCTTTTCAAGAATTGAGAATTATATTACAAACCCTCATTGTATATTACTCACTGAGCAATTTGTGCTCATTCTTGCTTTCCCTAAAACATTTCAGTTAAGGTAGAGCATGGCGAACCTTCGGGCGTTGATAAGGGCAAGGGCAAGGCTACCAACTAGCTTGTCTCTTTTATATTTTAAATATTTTAATATTGTATTGAGATGATGTAGTAAGACTGGATTTGATTATGTTTAAGCTTAAGTTAGATTATGTAATAAGTCGTTAATTGATATTATTATTGTAATCTATTAAGTACTGTAGGTTGCGAGACTTGGGGGAATAATTATAATAAATCATTGTAAATTATTCTAGAATAGATTTTTCCGCTGTGATTGTGTGATATTTAGTTATTATTATTGTGATGTATTACCATGAGCACGTGATGAACCAAATTCGAGAGACCCCGTGACGGTCCTAGAATTTGGGGGCGTCACAGCCTACCCTGATGGTAGTTGATAATGGTGCCTGCCCTGTTGGTACTTGACAACAGTGCCTACCCTGATGGTAGTTGACAATGGTGCCTACCCTATTGGTAGTTGACAATAGTGCCTACCCTGATGGTAGGGACAATGGTTGATCACTAGACTGTCCTGATGCCTACTCGAACAGTAGTAGACTTTTTCATCGAGTTTGGGTATTTAATGTGTATGCATATTTAACTCTACTGGGTATGCATGCTTAATCTTTTAATGGAGACGTGCGCTGATATAGCGCTTGTTGCACATGTGCAGACCGGGCATAATGTGATGATCTTAATTTGTCCTAGGTTGATGCATATGCTTAATTGAATTGATGTAGAACCATACATCACCCTTTCTGAGGTGATTTGGAGTTTCTTTTCAGGCATGGATTTTGATAGGCTTAGCATCTCTAACTCCCGTACGACTTATTTTGGCATGGAAGATTCAGATGTTCCCTTTTTAGATGTCATATTTGGTGGGGATCTCGTAGAGGCGGCTATTTTTGAATCTAGATCTGGCGCTGGTACCTCTGGCGATTCAGACACTGATGGCTTTACTCGAAGATATCCCGATATGTTCGCTGAAGTAGTGTTCCACGGCTTGCATCCTCGGCTCTTTCCCCGATGTTACGCTGGATTGACGCCAATGGTTTGATCATTGATTATGAAAAGGGGCAAGCTCTTTACTAGCGACCCTGCTGGATTAGATACTGGCTTGGCTGGTGACCAGGGTGTTACTGACTCCCTGGAGAATGTGGCCCATTTTTTCACTGCCCAGATTTGAAATGCAGTGCACAGGCCTTGACTTATGAAAACTTGGCGCAGGTTGACATGTTTAATGACGTAGATTTCAGTCGCTAGATCTTTTCTCTTCGAGCATCTATTTCTGAATTAAGGACTCTCATGAGAATTTTTCCTTTTTGTGGAGGGACAAGCTTATGTCGCCTTGATTTCTTTCAGGAGTTTTTCCCCTTCCTTTTGATGAGAAGTTTGGTCCCGCCATAGACTCCTTCCATTTCATTGAATGGCGAAATGCCCCAGCCATTTCGCATGTTGTTACTGGGGTTCATAGAAGAAACTTGATTTGTTGACCACATCCAGAGTGAGCAATATCCTGTACATTGAACAAAATGTGCCAAAAGCTTGATGGCCCGGGCCGTCGGGATTAGTATGATCTTGTGAATGAGGCATTTGAAGTTAAAGTTTATGAAATTGAATGCTTGTATTCACTGAGCTCTTATCTTATCACTAAAGATCTAGAAATTAAGTATGAAAATGAATTTTTCCTAAGGAAATCAAAATTTTCATTTGACAAGTTATGAAATCGCAAGAAAACTTTTAAGCATCCATGGTCATTTTTTATGGGTAGGATCAAATTCAAAAGACTTATCTCCCTTTATCAGAGACACCTCATCTTCGCTCTAGACACTGCTCTTCACAGAATTAACATCATATGACATGTGTACTTATGAGTGATGCAACCCTTAGCAGGGGTTTCTCTTCTTCGACTTTAGATGATCTCATTTTTATGTTACAAATTTTTTTTACTTTCCTCGCTTAACTTTATCTCATTTTCTTAGGCTATTCAAGGTTACCCATGTAACGAGTTTTGGACTAATGACTCCCAAACCGAACGGCTTTAGGGCACTAGGTGTAAAGACACCCTTTCGGGTTTACTTGCTTGAGTAACAAAGGCCACACTTCAAGACAAATCAGGCAGTCTGCTCTTTTTTGATCCTCACCTGAGTTTGTACAAAATTCACTTTCTTAGGCTTTAAATTACCCTTGTAACGAGTGTTGGGCCGGTGACCACCAAACCAGACGGCTTTAGGGCACCAGGTGTAGAGACACCCCTCGGGCTTAATTACTCGAGTAACCTAGGCCATGATTCAAATCTGCTCAGGTTTTTCCTTCATCTTCTTGTAATGCTCGTTTTCTTAGGCACTGAGTTACCCATGTAATGAGCGTTAGGCCGGTGACTCCAAAACCAGATGGCTTTAGAGCACCAGGTGTAAAGACACCCCTCAGGCTTAATAACTTGAGTAACCAAGACCACGATTCGAGACATTAGGCTGGCTACTAATCGTCATCCTTGTCGCCATAGTTTCATATCCCATAGTTAAGAGTTAGGGCGATCGCAAAGTGCAAACATGCATATGAGGTCAAGTTTGTTCCAAAAAGCGCTTTAAACTAGGATGTCGTGCCTAATCAGAAGGTTGAATTATCTTAATTCTCTAATCGTTCCTAGGATTCTTGCTCCACGGACGCTTATAAGAATTAATCCAATTCATAACAAGTTAAGCAAAAATCTTCTCTTTTTAAAACCTTTTTCTAAGATTCTAATGCAATATTTAACTATACTTAACATGTATACCCTTGCCAATGCATGTAACTGAAAAATTGAAAGTTATGTCAGACCTTATCAGTGGGTCGCAATATTCTAAGAAAGTTATGATTAGAAAAGACAGATTGATCATACCGGATTTCCAATAATGGAAGCTTTGATGATGACAGACCATGCTGATGGTGCCGACTGGTGCATTTTCAATGGATGGTTGATAAATGCCCCAGTGTTGAGTTGTCTCAATTTCCAAAATTGGTCCATTGTTGTTGTAAGGGCCCCGACATCGGGTTGTCATCGATTCTAAACTTGCCCCAATCTTGCTTATTGTCTGGGGTAGTCGTTTTGATAGATAGGCTGATGAGATGCCAAGATTGCAAGAGTATTTTAGCTCTAGAACCACATGGTGAACATGTAGTGGATTTGGGTCTTGATGCTTAAATGCCCCAGTCATTGTTTTTGACTTGTGGGCATAATTGACTTTGATGATTGATATCAAAAGGCCTGCGGATTCCACTAAATTGGACTCAAGGGCTTGTGATGGTTGGTGATGTGATGGCTTTAACCGAATTTGGTTTGATCTGTGAGGTTAATCCGTGGCTTTTTTCTCAGGGAATATGTCGTCGGGTATGAGATAGACTTTTCCACGACGGTAGCCCATGTGCTTCTGTGGGTCAAAGGAGATCAAGTCTTCTCGCACATCAGGAGTGATGAGTTGCTGACAGGTTGCATCTTACGATGATTGGCATTTCATCCCTATGACTGGTCGTTTTGATATATCGCTGCCTCTTCCTTTCTGGGACTTGTTCCCTATTTGATGGAATGACATTTGAGGTGTCGTTGGGTCTGTTGACCAGGGAGACTTGATAAAATTTGGGTTTTATCGAGGTTCGATTTCTTGGGACTGTTCTTATTGGGTTATTTATTCTTTCTTTGAAGGTCACACCGCACCATTAATGGCTGCTTACGTACTCCCGGGTGGAGGGAGATCAGGCCATTCGTAGTTCAAGTTTTGTGTGAGAGGTTTGAGAAGTGTCTCTTTTGAGTTTGAGTTTGGTTTGATGGGTTTTTAAACCTTTTGTTTTGGTTTTACTGCACTAGGAATGGCTGCCTACGTAGTCCCGTGGATTGAGGAGATCCATTCGTAGTTCAGGTTTTTTTTTTTATTGATTTTGATTTTTTTAATTTTTTGATTTTTTGATTTTTTGATTTTTTAATTTTTTGATTTTTTTTGATTTTTATATACATGGAAAATAAATGGCATAACGCTAATAAAGTGATAACGTCCCAACGTCTCTTGGAACTCGCAACTTTCCTTTGAATCTACATCTTCTTGGCTAGCTGAGGCCTGATAGTCCAGTTTTCAGTGGCTATGTTGCCTTCGAGGCTTGTGAAAGATGTTACCTTTTGGTCATGAATATCTTCAATCCCGGCCATAACTTGATCACCTCCTGAATCAGCATATCCTTTAAGGAGGTTCAAACTGGACACGTCGCAGAAAGGGATGAACTCTAGATTCCTCGATGGGTTGACTTCCTTGAGAATTTCACCACCTTTTTCTTCATCTATTCCTGCACCTTTCCCATGGGCTTGAGAGGATTTGACTATGAGATAACTCTCAAACTGTTGTTGTATTTCTCACAAAGAACTTTTTTTTTGGGGTTTTTCCACTCTAGGAAGGATCAGTATTTCCTCCTCATCATCTAGGAGGGTAAAACTAGTAATATGGTTGTTGTCTTTGGGCAATAAGATATTTGATGGTGGTGGATGAATTTCCTTAGAGGACTCTCTTGTCTCCTCTGTCACTCCCATCATTTAGATCAGTCCACCTTGTGTTCTGCCATGATTGGTGCTTACAGCCATCACCTCCTTTGAACTGTCTGTCTCGAGTGGACATCTTAAGCTCTTTATTTCCCTTTCACCTTTTCGGGTCATGGGGACTTCTATCTTCAGTTCTCCATTTTCAATAAGATCCTGGATTTTGTGCTTTAGAGACCAACATTCCTAAGTTGCATTTCCAGGTGAGTTAGAATGGTAGAAACATATCTGGGTGGCATCATAACTTTTCATCTCGGGCTTGGCAGGAGGTAGCAACTCAGTAATCTTTTTCCGCGCCACCAACATTGCTAACATATTTTCCAACGAGTCCCCCAAAGGTGTGAATACCCTTCTCCACCTACTCTCCCTGGCTCTCGGTGCAGTAGGATTTCGAGGGTTTGCTAGTGTTTGGAATGTTGCTTAATATTTCCTATTTGGTAATTCGCATTCCACTCGTCATTTTTTCCTTTGGCAAGATCTTCTAGTAATTTTACCGTTCTTCCTTTGTCGTCTGCTCAGCATGCTTTGATCTTCTTCATTTAGCTGGCTGATGTTGGAGGGAGATATGCCTACATTCTGAATAACCCCCTCTTTCTCTTGGCTTTCTGATAGTTGAGTGAAAAATTGCCTAGTATCCTGATGTTAGCACACTATCAGATTAGCCAGTAGAGTTACTTGATGTTGGATTGTATCCAATTTTTGCATCACTGTCATACCATCCTCTGCATTTTCTAGCTCTAGGACATTTGTTCTGTTCCTTTGGGGGTATTCATCCATCCTTCGTATGTATTTACAATTTAGTTGCATTTCATCGCTTCCTGACCCGATTATATTTACTCCCTCCGTATCATGCGACATCAGAAGGTTGGTGTTAACATTTGGATGGCCAGGTTGTTGGACCACAACATCGTCGTTTTAGATTAGGTTTTGGATTTTATGCTTCAAAGACCAAAAATCTTGTGTATCGTGTCCTGATGATCCTGAATGGTAATCACATCTCTGGCTATGATTGTATCTTTTGCTTTCTGGATCCAGAGGTAGAGCCAGTTCGGTAATTTTCTTGTGATCTATTAACATCGCCAACATATTTTCAAGGGAATCGCCTAGTGGAGTGAACACCCGATTTTCTGTTATTTCAAATTTTCTTCTTGTCCTGGCATTGGTAGAATGCAGTTTGTTATAATGATAGATTTCCTTCCCTCTTTTAAATGGGGGGACTACGGTTGGGTCTCCTAGATTGCCCCTGTACAATGAGGGATACATCTTCATCGCCTTTCTTGGGTATCCTCATGGGATCATTCACATAGTTGCCAGACTGTATATGATCGGCGACTACTTTCAAGGCCGTGAGATCTTTATTCTTACCCGCTTTCAGGCCCATCTCTATCATTTCTCCGTGTTTGATCATATCTGAGAATGGCTTTCCTATTCCAGCTAAGATCCTCTCATAGTAAGGTGCCTGTTGGATGTCTATGAAAGTTATTACCATTTCAGTTTCGATCATAGGCGGGCTGACTTGTGCTGCCAGACGTCTCCATCTTTGGGCATACTCACGAAAAGACTCATTATTTTATTTTTTGACCTTGGTAACTTGATACCGATTTAGAGCCATCTGAGAATGGAAGCTATATTGAGTTAGGAAGGCATGAGCTAGCTCTTCCCAACTATGGATTTTTGCATTATCAAGTCGGGCGTACCATATCCTAGCCTCTCTAATGAGACTATTGTGGAAAAGCTGCATTCTAAGGCTTTCATCTTCAGCATAAGACCCTAGCTTGCCAATATATACGTTCAAGTGCGTATAGGGATCGCCTGTCCCATTGTACTTTTCAAACTCTGGGACTTGGAATTTGTTAGGATATCAAGCCCCTGGTAATATGCGGAGATCTGAATAGGTGACACTTCTAAGGTTTCCAGTCCCTTTGATTGCCTGGATGGTTTCTTCCATTTGTTGGACTTTCCTTCGGATATTGCCAATTTCCCGATCTTCCCTAAGATTTGTGATTTTAGGGGTTTTATTAGTTCTTTGACTAGATCGAGGTTTAGGGATCTGCATTTCTCCCTTTTTGTCAGCACTTTGATTGCCACCCTGTGAGGAGGACTCTGTTTGATTGAGCGTTGTCTAGCCCTGAGTGTTTTTACTTTGTTCTCTTAGGAGGATAGCCAACTCTGCTATTTGATTCTTAAGTCCCTCAAACTCCTTTCGAGATACGAAACCTGATTCGTGTTGGCCACTGTCAGCCATATTGGTGGATAGGCTTTGTGCCTTTTTAGAATGTGATCTAGTAATGAGATCACTCTTACCTACAAGACAAGTAGGTAGTTTAGTCTTGATAGACACTAACTATATAAATGTTATGCAATGTGTCATGTTTAGGGGTTTTTCAATCTTATCTTGCAAAATAAAGGTCAGTTGTTTTGATGATAGGATAACATGACAGGCTTTCCATGACATTGAATGTACATTATGACATTTACATTGGAATTTGAAAACTTGACATTGAATTGAAAGAGGAAAGCATGAAGAAGCTTCCCCTCGGGTTTGGTTAATCAGAGGCTGACCTATCTTAGGCTACTCTCGTGGCTTTTTGGCATGAAGGTCCCCAGATCATCGCAATCTACTAGAGGGGAAATTAATCTGATCTTTCAACTGGAGAGGATCTGAGTGGTGCTTTTTCATGAGCTCCGAAGACTTATTCGCCCTCGAAGACATTACTCTACCACCGACGGGTTTGCCTCCTGGTGGAGGAATCACACAACATACATTCACATACATCGCGTCTCACCGTATGCTTATGATGACATCGGTGTGAAGCACTAACATAAAGCAGTAAAGCATTCATTCACATTCATTAAATGTAAAGGCGCAGCATTCACGCATTCATTCAATGTAGAGACACAACATTTACACACACGCAGATAAAAATGGGAAATGTTTGAAAAGATTTGAACGCGGCCTAAGACCTCTACCGTCCCCAGCAGAGTCGCCACCTGTCGACGTTGGGAAAAAATTCGGTTCGAGTTGGACCCGAATCTTTCTCTCTTCCTAAGTTTTGTCTACCCTTTTTTATCTTTTTATGAAAAAGGGTTTTGAAGGGGTTTTTTAGGAAAAGGCCAACATGTATCATGTTGACGATTTGAACGTTTTACAGAGTCACCAGTTGGTAGATTTGAAATGGTTGTACCAACTCAATCGAGTTTTGTTTAAAAGGAGGCCCAATTGCTGGACACTGTCGAAACTTGATCTTTGAAATCGAAGTTTTAAGTTCGGGGGCTTGGTTAAGTGTGGGGAAGGTTTTAGCCACCCCACAACTCTCGTATAAATATGGTACTGCATCTTTTCAATATTTCCCTTTAAATTTGCAATGTGTGTGTGAATGCTGGAAGAAATTGGGCTTATGTTTGTTGATTTGAAAGTATTGACATGCTTCATTGAACCTACGTACAAAGGGTTTGATTTGATTTGCAAAAGTCTCTCTTTTAGACAAGATTATTAAAATGATATTTTGAAAGCAGGTTTTCAAACCCTTACGCTCACGTAGGAATTGAAGCATGTTGATACTTCCATTTTTTTATCTTTTCAGCCTTTTGGCTCAATTTGAATGGTGATTGTCGAGCTACGAAGCATCCTCGACCACAGAATATATGTTACGCCCCCAAAATAGGTTCAATACCAACCCATTCTGAGTCACCAAATACATGGTATAAAATTCCAAATACAAATCTTTTATATCAAAAGGTCGTGAAAAATACGACCATACAACTGTGGGTTTTAATACAAATCGTATATAATACGAAATATAAACATTCAAATTCATTCCTTATTTATTACAATTATTATCCCACTATTTTATAAAATAGTAAGGACTTCTACAGATCTAACTCTGACCATCACACTATTCATCGACTAGTTTTCGCAATATTCTCATTCCCTGAAGAGAACAATAGATAAAAAGGGTGAGCTCAACTAGCCCAGTAAAGAATATTATGACTAAGATAATGGAAAATAAATTATCGTTAGTCTTCAACAATTCAAATAAAATATCATGGACAACAAGTTTTAGATCAACAACTGCAGTGGAAGTAACAATGCATCAGAAGAGTTATATAAAAAATAATGTCTGCTATCTTCTATGATTTGAAAGCCCATAATCAATATTTTATCCCTATAACATCAATCAATATATATCTTGAATCAAATATTCATCTTTGCACTACAGGCCAAAGATATTCATTTGTATCACCAATTGGTCATGTTCATCTCAATACCTGTCCATCTTTGCACTACGGGCCAAAGATATTCATCAGGTAATCATTCATCTTTGCTCTACAGGCCAAAGATATTCAGTTATATCACCATTTAAGACTGAGGATGATGAAAAACAATATAAATAACGAATCCAGTGAGATAAAGGACAAATATTAGGGATTCGTAATTTAGTTTATTCAAGTTCAAGAATACTCCATAATAATCAATTATTGAGCAAAATTCAAGAATGAAGTTCAAAACTTGAATATAGTCAAAGATAGTACCCCTAATAGCCAACTTGAACAATTAGAAGAAAATTTAATTTTTCGATGAATAGTACTGTATTTGTGAATAGTGCCGTATACGTGAATAGTGTCTTATACGTGAATAGTAACTCTGACGAAAAAAGTAAGAATTTCATAATAAAATCCATGCCAATATTTTGGTATAATGATATTGAGAAGAATAACATCATTTACGAAAGAAAATAACATCCCTTACGACTGTTGAACGAAAATAATATTCCTTACGAATATTGAACGAAGATAATATTCCTTACGAATATTGAACGAAAATAATATTTCTTATGAATTTTGAATGAAAATAAAATTCCTTATGAATACGAAAAATAATATCATAAGCGAATATAAAATAAATAATACCCTTTACCTTAAAAAAGAGTATTTCTGACTGGTAGGGCGAGGATATTCTTGAAGAAAACTTGCACTATTTGCAACACTCAAAGTTTTCTTAAACTCAAAAGAAATATGCTCAATATTATAAAAGAAGAATTCTCTTATTCTGGTGTGATTTTTATTTCTAAACTAAACATCCTATTTATAGAAGAATGGAAGGATACTATTTAGGAAAAATCACGGATGCACAGTTTAGAAAACTCATGGATGAATTCGGCGGAGGAAAACTGATTTTCTAATTTTTACTATTCATTACTGTGCAATAAAATATTCTAATAAAACAAAACTTTAAATAAAATATAATATATATATATATATATATATATATATATATTACATACCATATAAGGTAGGTAATTATAATATATATATAATAATAATAATAATACTCCCTCCCGACCAAGTTCTCCCCCCCATTTCAAATTCATTTAATATATATATATATATAACAAAATTGAAATAACTTCTACCGATAGTTTTGAGAAAATGGGTAAGTGGGGGTCCATATATTAAGCAAAACTTACACCAAATACTTCAATAAAAACCCCTCTATTTATCTCAATTCACTTGGCTTCACAAAATACATTTTTAATAACATTTTTTCATCATTAATATTATAATTCACAATATTAACAACCAATACTGATAAAAATATCTCAGCACTAATTTCTTCTTTTATATCTATAAAAATAAATATTTTTTATCATATAAATTAATAATTAATTATTCACAAATAATATTACAGAACTACAAAATTGACAACCAGGTCATTTCCAGGAAAGAGGGGGCCTTCCGATAAGGATTTCTCCTTACTAGCCCGCAATTAAATAACCCCTCCTAGACAGAACTTCCTTAGACATTGCCAATAAAGCTATCTAATAATATTATTCAAATAATATGAATTATTGATTTGATAATGTGAAATACTGTGCAATGACAATTATTGAATCAATAAAATATTATGCAATTATCAATGTAGCAATTATTGAATCAATAATATAAAATATTGAACAGTAATTACTATAACAATTATTGAGTAGTGACTTCTTACGTAAGAATCAATAATTAGAATTACTGTGCAATACCGTATACTACTGTGCAACACCGCGTATTACTGTATTTTAACCACCGGGTATTTCAACAGTTTTAAAGGTAACAACCACGCCGTTATTTTTAGAAGAACTTATTCTTGTCGTTTTCTTCATCCGACAGTTTTCTGTTATGGGGCCCACCAATGATTGCGCCGTCGTACGGATATTCCCTGATAAAAAGAATATTCTTCCGACTGAACGAATATTCCCCGACACAATGAATATTTTATGGCCACTTGCTTACTTTGTAAAACTTGCACAAATAACCCATAACTTACCACATTCATCAAATCAACTCTTTACTATTTCAAAATAATATATAGAGGAAATTCAATTTTATTCGTAAAAGTTGGGGTCTTACAACCTCCCCTCCTTATGAAATTTCATCCTCAAAATTGACGTGCGTACCTGGTATGTCGAAAAGGTGAGGATACCTCGTTTTCATTTCCTATTTCAACTCCCAGGTCATTTCTTCGATTCTAACTGTAAATCTTATGGTGCTTCAACCAAGTACCTCACAATGGTACCTATCAGTTTGCCACCGCACAAAAACGGCGTCCCCTACGGAGAGTCTGGCTTCGGTGCATCCCACACAAGAAGTCACCAGCGAAAGGCTCGGGGCTCTTCACGCCTTATAGCTCTTGATGCTTCGCCTTGACACATTTATACGTTAAACACCACGAGATAACTCCGCGATCTCTCTCTTCATATTGCTCCACCATAATGTATGTCGAAGATCACGATATATTTTGGTACTTCCAGGATGGATTGCAAACGGTGTGTTGTGTGCCTTCATCATGATTCTATACTTCAAATTAGGATCGTTAGGAACACAAAGTCTGGAGACTCGAAGTATTCTTTCTTCATCAATTCTTCTTTCTGGAATAGCACCTTCTTGTACCTTCTTCTTCATTCTTCATCAGCTCTGGGTCTGTAGCTTGAGCAACTTTAACTTTATTAATTAAAGCTGGTTCTACACGTATACTTGACATCATCGCACTCATTCATGTATATGATCTTCTATTCAACGCGTCAACTACTACGTTCGCTTTTCCAGGATGGTATTGGATGGTATGGTCGTAATCTTTCAACAGCTCGAGCCAACGTCGTTGTCGCATGTTGAGTTCGTTCTAAGTAAGGAAATATTTGAGGCTTTTGGAATATATTAGGATGTCATCAATAATGACAACCACAAAATGATCCAGATATTTCTTAAATATTCGGTTCATCATGTCCATGAACGCAGCATGGACATTGTTCAATCCAAAAAATATAAATAGAAATTCGTAATGCGCGTATCGAGTTCTAAAGACAGTCTTTGGAATGTCATCAGTTCTGATCTTTAACTGATGATATCCAGAACGAAGATCGATCTTTGAGAAGAATTGTGCACCTTGTAACCGGTCGAACAGGTCATCAATGTGAGGTAGCGGATACCTATTCTTGATGGTGACATGGTTCAACTCCCGATAGTCAATACAAAGTCGCATACTCTCGTCTTTCTTCTTTACGAATAAAACAGGAGCACCCCAAGAAGATGTACTAGGACGTATAAAACAGATGTCTAACAACTCCTGTAGTTGGACCTTTAACTCCTGAAGTTCAATAGGAGCCATTCGATATGGGATTTTAGAAATTGGTTTTGTACCGGGTTCAAAGTCAATAAATAATTCAACTTCACGTCTAGGGGTAGAACGGGAAGTTCTTCAAGAAATACATTAGGAAACTAATTAACAACATATATATCATTCAAATATGATGTATTCTGATTTAAATCAGTGGCATGGGCTAAGAAAACTTGACATCCGTTTTTTAATAAACGAATAGCTTTATGACTTGAAATGACATTGATTGATTTGAATTCGCACAACGGGTTGTTTAGGAATATGAAAATAACAACCTTGGGAAAATAATCAATTTTAGCATGATGAGTGGTTAACTAGTCGATTCTAAAAATCACGTCAAATTTAAGTAAGATCAATAGCTAATGTGAGAGTGCCAACTTGAATCAAACAAGATTTGTAAACTGAGAATGTAACAAAGGTTTCTCCTAACGGAGTTTCAATAGATAAGTCAAAGTCTAATTCCTCAGAAGTCTAGTTCAAACATTGAGCATAAGTAGGTGAAATAAAAGAATGGGTAGAACCGGTATCTGATAAGGTATAGACTTCGCAAGAGTTTACGATTAACTTACCCGTAATAACTTCGCTCGGGTTCCTCGCGTTTTGAGGAGTCACGACAAACGCTCTCTCCTAAACTACCGACTTTGACTTGTTCGGGACGGCCTTTGGAATCACCACCCCCGTTGTACTTGGTTTCGCTATAGGCCACTCTCGAGCTATATGACCTTCTTTTCCACAGTTATAACACACCTTGAGTTGTTGTGGGCAATTTGGACTGATGTGTCCTTCTTGTCCGCATTTATAGCATACGACCGGCGGTCGTTCTCCTCCCCTAGAAACAGTTGATGCTGGTGCTACTGTCGACGTCTTCACGTTATCATTGTTGTACCGTATTTTCTTAAAATCTCCCCCCAACTCACTTCTTCTATTATCATGGCCACGATTACCACCGGAGTGGTTATCGCTTTTGTCATTATACTTTTCTCCCCGCAGGTTGTCATTGTTCCGATGACTGCTGCCACCGGTACGACCTTGGTTATTGTCCCTCGGTTGAACATAATCATTACCTCGTTCTAACAATTGGGCCCTGTTCACCACATCTGAATATAAAGAAAGTTTGTGAGAAATGAGGTTTTGACGAATTTTAGGTTTCAAACCTCTCAGAAACATCCACGTCATACGTTCCTCATTATCAACCAAATGAGATGCGAACCGGGATAACTCCACGAACTTAGCCTCATACTGGGACACAATCATATTGTTCTGTTCCAGTTTGATAAAGTCTACTTCTTTCATATGACGAATACTTTTGGGAAAGTATTTATCATTAAACAGTTTCTGAAATGCCTCCCAAAATATCTTGAGTGCTGCAGGCTGGGTACGCTTCACAGATTCCCACTAATAATCTGCCTCTCCTCGGAACATAAATGTGGCGAATGGAACCTTCTGTTCCTCTATGCATCCCAAGACATCAAATATCTTGGTAATTTGCTTAACCCACGTTTCTGCCTTGATTGGATCTGGCTTTTCCTGAAACTCTGGTTTGAACTGCTTGGCAGTGACAAGCCGCGAGTTATTATTATTTCCACCTGTATTATGAACACAAGTCTCCCTCGTCTGGTTTTGCATAAAATTCAAAAAGCTTCTAAACATCCCATCGTTCATCGTCTGATCAGTGGTATTGTCTTCCTGTTACACGTTCTCCTGGTTGGTGATTAAAGGTGTCTTAACGGTCTCATTCACTCCATTGCTAACATTTTCAGCTGACATTCTCAATTACTGCCATGAAACAAGGGTTAATTAAATAAATTAACATATCACATGCTAACCCTATGCTCCAACTGACTAATTAAATATCACATAAGCTTAGGTAGGACATACTAGCGAAGGATTTACTCGTCTCTCCCCTCCTAGTTATGTTCCCTGATTTTCGCTAGAGATCATATCCCTAAGCTCTGATACCAACTGTGACGACCCCAAAATAGGTTCAATACCAACCCATTCTGAGTCGCCAAATAATTCCAAATACAAATCTTTTATATCGAAAGGTCGTGGGAAATACGACCATACAACTGTGAGTTTTAATACAAATCGTATATTGAACTGGCATCGGTGTTGATCTGGCATCCCAGTATTGGGATCGGGGTTAAACTGGCATCCCGGTATTGAGACCGGGGTTGACCTGATGGCCTGGTATTGAGACCGGGGATGACCTGAGGTCCCGGTATTGAGATCGGGATTGATCTGATGGCCCGGTATTGAGATCGGGGTTGATCTAGCAACCCGGTATTGGGACCAGGGTTGAACTGGCATCTCAGTATTGAGATCGGGGTTGATCTGGCATCCCGGTATTGGGATCAGGGTTAATCTGACATTCCAGTATTGGGACCGGGGTTGAACTGGCATCTTGGTATTGAGACCGGGGTTGATCTGGCATCCCGGTATTGGGACCGGGGTTGAACTGGCATCTCGGTATTAGGATCGGGGTTGATCTAGTATCCCGATATTAGGACTGAGGTTGATCTAACATCCCGGTATTGGGATCGGGGTTGAACTGGCATTCCGGTATTGGGACCGGGGTTGATCTGGCATCCTGGTATTGGGACTGAACTGACCTCCCAGTATTAGGACCGGGGTTGATCTGGCATCCCGATATTAGGACCGTGGTTGATCTGACATCCCGGTATTGGGACCGGGGTTGAACTGGCATCCCGATATTGAGACCGGGGTTGATCTGGCATCCCGATATTGGGACCGGGATTGATCTGGCATCCGAGTATTGGGACTGGGGTTGAAAATACTGTTTTGCCTTCCTGCAATGTTAGTAACAGGAAAACAAAATTTCAAGTGTCTACAATACTATGATGATCTCAAGTCTAAGGATTATTTGTACTACTATCACTTAAGGAATTTCTATTGATAGGCAAGTAAAACTCCATTAGGTATTCCTTAAAGACCCACGTTTAGTGAACTTATTCTCCAATAACCACCTATATACTTGCTTTAGTGGCTCCACATAAATGATTATGAGATCGATCATCCTCATCCAATGAGCAAGTCAAAGTATGTACCAATCTATCCGGATTCACTAATCCCATTTTTAGTAATTCAACGATTGTGAACTATTTTAGTTTTAAGCTATCTAAGAATTTAGATCTCATTAGCATGATCATCATCATGATTCTAAAAGCATTGCTTAAAACTATGGGTTTATCACATATTATAAAAACAACACCATGTAGATAAATAAATGCCTTTAATTGAATAACACTTTTATTAGTAAATGAATAAAATTATTACAAAGTAAATGCTTTATCATCAAACATGATTGATTTGTTTGCATATTACTTTCAATCTCCCACTTGCATTAAAGCCAACCGTCATGGTATCTCATACCCATCTTCTCTAAGTGAAGATTAAACTGATGTTGTGTTAAAGCTTTAGTAAATGGATCTGCAATGTTGCCTTGAGAGTCCACACGCTCCAGGGTGACTTCACCTCTTTCAATGATTTCTCTAATCAAATGATACCGCCTCAACACATGTTTAGATTTGTGATGAGACCTGGGTTCCTTAGCTTGTGCAACAGCTCCGGTGTTGTCACAAAATAAAAGTACTGCTCTTCTAATGCTAGGAACCACACCAAGTTCAGTTATGAACTTCTTCATCCAAACAGCTTCTTTTGCAGCTTCACTTGCAGCTATGTATTCTGCCTCTGTCACTGAATCAGCAAATGTTTGCTGCTTGGAACTCTTCCAACTCACTGCGCCACCGTTTAAGGTAAACACATATCCTGAAACGGATTTACTGTCATCTTGATCCATTTGAAAGCTTGACTCTGTGTAGCCCTCTAGTTTCAATTCAGACCCACCGTAGACAAGAAATACATCCTTAGTTCTTCTTAAGTACTTTAGGATATTTTTCACTGTCTTCTAGTGTTCTTCCCCAGGATTTGACTGATATCTGCTCGTCACACTAAGTGAATGTGAGACATCAGGTCTCGTACATATCATACCGTATATGATAGATCCTATTGTTGAAGCACAAGTAATCTTACTCATACGGTCTCTCTCCTCAGGTGTTTTTGGGGCCTGTTTCTTGGAGAGATGTATTCCATAGCTCATCGCCATGAGACCTCTTTTGGAATCTTCCATGCTAAACCTCTTTAGCATCGTGTCAATGTAAGTTCCTTGGGACAAGCCAAGCATCTTTTTATATCTATCTCTATAGATCTTTATCCCCAAAATATAGGATGCTTCTCCCAAGTCCTTCATGGAGAAGTGTTTAGATAACCAAATTTTAATCGACTGTAGCATAGGAATATCATTCCCTATCAGTAATATATCATCAACATATAATACAAAGAATGATATTGTGCTCCCATTGACCTTCTTGTACACACATGGTTTATCCTCACTTTTGATAAAATCAAACTCTTTGATTGTCTCATCAAAACGGATGTTCCACCTTCGAGAAGCTTGTTTCAATTCATAAATGGATCGTTGTAGCTTATAGACTTGATCTGTTCCAACCATTGAAAGAAAACCTTCTTGCTGTGTCATATACACATCCTCCTCAAGGTTTTCATTGAGGAAGGCCATTTTCACGTCCATCTGCCAGATTTCATAGTTATAGTAAGCTGCAATTGCAAGCAAAATCCGAATGGACTTGAGCATAGCTACTGGCGAGAAGGTTTCATCATAGTCAACACCTTGTCTTTGTAAGGACTGAGAATTTTACATGATTATATGTGTAAATTTTTACAAATAAATTTTTTTTAGAAAGTACTTGAACCATATAAGTGAATATGTGAATTAAGCTAGATAGTTAATTTATTTATTAACTACGATGAATATTTAATCATTTTGATTAAGGAAGAGTAAGACAAGTTATGTTAAAAATTAACATAGCTTGAATGTTAACCTTGAATGGTAAATTAAAAAGATTTACAATCTTTAAGTAATTAATTATTGATATAAATTATATATTGTGATTATGTGAGTGGTCATAACTTATTATGCCAATTAGGGCTATTAAATTAATACACTAGTGGAATATGTTTTGACTTATGTGGATTATGTACGTGATTAAATAAATATACATTATATAATGTGTATACATTTATTTTGTATATAAAAAGAGAATTAAGAATAAAGTTATGTAACCTAATATATATATTAGGTATGGTAATTAAATAACCTATGGGTTATAATATGAGATAATGTTAGTATTTAAAAATAGAATTTCTTAACATGCGCTCTAAGGGCACATGCTAAGCACACAGTTCAAAAGAATATTCCCTTGAATTGTGTGCTTATTCCCTTGAACTTGATGTAAATGCAGAAATCAAGAGAATATGCACATAATTTAAGAGAATATTCTCTTGAATTGTATGCTTAGCATGTGCCCTTAGGGCACATGTTAAGAGGACCCTTTAAAAATACATACTAACCCTAAGAGATTTATTTTATACATCTTAATTAATTAATTTTATAACCTAAGTAAAGCAAGTCTAATTTGGTTATGAAATTAAATGTATATGAGTAAGGAATTTATTTACAAATATGTGTAGTGAAAACCCTAATTAAATGATTAGGGTAAGATAAAATTAAAAAGTATGAAACTATGTTAACTTCATGGCCCAAGAAATTAATTTGCAAGCCCAAAACATTAAATGAGTGGCCCAACTTTTAGCTCAAATGAAGAGGAACTCATTGGTAATTTAGTAAACTAAATAAGGCATTAAAAGAAAAAAAAATTGGGGGAAAAGGAGCTAGGATTTTCGGCCACATGTAGAGGAGAAGAGTGGAGCATGTGAACTCATCATTTTATTTACAAACTCCCACCTAACCTCCTTATGTGTCCGATTCTTATTTCACCACCACTTTAACCAAACTTGAAAGTAAACCAAGGAGTGCAAGTCACTTAAAATGATGAGAAAGAGAGAGTTGATGAGGAATGTATAAGATATATACAAAATATATCTACCCAATCTACTAACCCACCAAAACCAAATTATATTTCATTTCTTTTCACTTTCCTCAAAAACTAAAAAAAAAGAAAGAAAACAAAGAGAGAGAGAGAGAGGAGCAAATTTCGGGCAGCCTATAGAAGTATAAGGGAAGGAGTTTTGATCTTTATATCAACAAAATTCATCTCTTAATTTGAAGGAGGAAGATAGCACAAGGAATAGGTATAATAACTACACTTTAATAACTTAGTTTATGCAATTTATTGGGTTATTTTGTAATAAATCTTGAGCCTATGTTTATAAACTTAAAAACCTTAAATTAATGAGTTTATAAGTGTTATATGTTTAGATCTAACCCTTTTGAGGATCAAAAGTTGGATCTAAAGCAAGAAATAGAAACTAGATTTTCAAAAAGTTAGAAACTAATTTTTCTTAGCATAGATTATGTTTTGCTTGGGTTTAGTGAATGTTTGATGAAATAGATCATGCATCATGGTAGATCCTTGATCTTAAGAAGTATTATTATGTATTATGATGGTTTATGATGGGTAATGTTTGATTAATCAAGAGATCAAGAATGTTTTCTTAGAAATCACAAAGGTTAAAAAATTAGATTTTTGAGAAAATGAAATATGAAATTCAAATGATCATATCTCTCATTATATTTTGAATTTTTGAGTGTGGTCAAGTCCTAGAGTTAGATCTATGAGTCTTCTAACATATCCAAGGAGAATCACTGAAAAATGTGTTGTAGATTTTCGTGTGGACTATTTTTAGCAAAGTAGGCAAAATCTGAAAAAGAGCAAAAAGCAATCTGCCCAAAATTTTAAGGGGCTGTTTCGGCAACTTAATTAAAGAAATAAATTCAAAACTTTTAGGACATGCAAATATATGATATAAAGTATCTCCTGTCCAATGATGAGCTTATTCCGATCTAAATCGACCAAGTTATGGTCATTTCAATATTTGGGTTTTTAAGACGAAAACCGCTATAACTAGAGTTCTATAACTCCGATGACCGCAAAATTTAAACTGGAAGTTCATGTTAATACGTGTAAGATTTTACCAAGAGTTGAGAATTTTTGGAGTTGATCATGATATACCTAATTTTCTTAATTTACGAACTAAAAACAGACTTTTGAAAAATACTAAAGGAAATTGAAAAGTTCTAGAAAAATTATTTTTGTGTATGAAATATATGTATTTTTGTGTAGCCAAAAAATAAAAAAAATATTAAGATGATTTGGTATTTTTCATGAAAATGATTTAGTTATGAATTAATGAATAAAATATGTTATGTAATGTTAAGAATATGGAAAATAGGATGCTATGACTTGAAAACCCTAAATTTGGTTTATGCATATTTTTGATGGGGGGTTTTTGGTCATTTGTGATAAGATATTAGGTGTATGACCTTTTAAAATAATTAAATGAGTTAATTAGTAAAGTGTAAATAATTAAAATAAATTGTTTATTGATTTAATAAATGTTTAAAATGAATAAAGTTACTTGAAATGTAGTTTGTTGAATTCGACATTTCATGGACTATATGATGTATATAGTATTATTGGACATGTAATATGCTGAAAAGGGTAATCCAGCTTGCTGGATTGGTCAATCCAGGTTGCTGGATTAGAAATTGAAAATGTTAGGAAGGGAAAATAATTTGGATTCGGCTTGCTGAATTGATGTATTCGGTTTACTGGATTCGTAAACAGTTTATTGATGTATAATAAGAACTTATAAAATGAACGAGTAAGTGTTAAATCTAAAGTAATGCAGTCGTACTCTTTAATGGTTGATGTATAGTATCTAGGCTAAACAATTCCTTCAGGGAGCGGAGGTATATACAAATTAGCAACCGATCTAACTCGTTGTGAAAAACAGTGTAGACGAGATGGAAACTAATTTGTTGGTTGTTTGTGGGAAATCGCTCAGTATACTATATTGAATACTATTAAAGACTCGATGTGTACTAGGTTTAGACTTGTGAATATGTATGGTGTTAAGGTGTTATCTAATATTTGATTATGTGATTACATGTTAGATAAATTACGATAGGTAAGATATGTGATGCTAATTGAAAGATCGATCTTATTAATGATAGGTCTTACAAAAAAAGTTAACTTAAATTGCGTAGCAGTAGTCAACGAATCAGGCAATTTTCCTAACTCAAACTCGAGTTATTATTTTTCAAGCATGGTAGTGAATAATTATTGTTGATTATTTCGCATCTAAGATTATTATTGAATATTCGCATTTATTGCAAGTTTCCTAACTCAAGTTGAGTTATTAATTTCAAAGCGTGATTAGTGAATAATTATTGATAGTTATTCACATCTATAATGATTATTGTTATTCGCATATAGTGCAATTGATTCTTGTTCTATTATTGGAACTGTTTATGAGCCATGTCTCAGCTAGTTGTTTTGGCGAGACTAATATTTGTTAAAGCATGAAACGTTCTATTTATTATGAACTGATTTATTATTGGAAGATCTATGCCATTGAATTCGGCTAGATCAATATTGATATTATATGTTGAAATCATAGTATTTTTTTGAAAGCAATCCAAATCATATTGTTGTGGTACGGACTCATGATGTAATTGTTGGGTTTGTACGTAACGCATACAAGTAATCAAATTACATAAATAAGGGCGGAAGCGCGATAATTAAGGTTTTAAAATTTTTTATACAAACCCATGCCATGATCATACTTTGTGCTCAATTATCAATAACAGAAAAGTAGGAAGATCAGAATCATACCCTCGTAGAATCTAGCTTCCACAGGTACAAGTTTTACTCCTTGCGCTCCTTTGATCTCCTTGAATTTCCTGTAGTGGCTCCTTCCTTTGATCAACGTTAGCCACTCAAGTGTTTGGCCTCTAGAGGTGATCCACCAAGGAAAAGGAAGAGGAAGAACTCAGGAAGATGGGTGGTTGGCTAAACCCTTTTTCTATTCTCTGTAGAAAATATGGTGTACTCCCAACTATTGGAATTCGTGTACGTTGTATCTGATAAGACTCTCTTATATAGATATTAGGTTAACCATACTAATCTAATTAGAATAGGGTTTTATTTAATTAATTAATTAAACCCTTTTAATTAATTTGGCTTCCTAACATAGTGGGATTAATTAATTAAACTCTTTAATTAATTTGCTTCCTAATCTCATTAGGATTTAGTGAGAGTACTTATATTAAATTAATTCCTAAACTCCTTTAGAATTAAAATAATAATAATAATATTAATAAGACTCCTCTTATTAATTTATATTTAATATTTTTAAAATATTAAATAATAAACATTAAGCTATTTAATTTATTCTATCACTATAGATTAAATTAATTATACTTAATGCATTATTACTATTATGCCATTATCTTCTTAAATAATTCTTCTTCCTTTTATGGTGTGACCCTTTAGGTTCTCCACATTAACCTGGTTATGAATAAATCAATTAGAACAATTCTAATCTTATTTAAATAAATAAATTAAATTAATAATCTATTTAATTAAATAACATTTATTCTACAATAGGGATAAGCCTCCCTAGCGATTAACGACTTTTCAGATAATATAGATTTCAACATTAATCATAAAAGAACCTGTGAGTTAATAGTTACTGTACAATTAAATCCTTCCACCATACAATGTCCCAATTAAATATAAGACATCGATTTACTGTCAAGTCTTAAATTATTTAATCATATGTATTTCGATTAGAAAATGCACAACTCCAAATAATGCAAATTAGAAACTCCTTTCTAATTTCATTTTACCTTGGCCAAGGATTCCTGGGTTGTCATTTAACGAATCACATAGGACATATCTCCTCTTTTACTAGAAGTGATATATTCTTTATTGATCATTCATTATTTCCATATGTAACTCATTATACCCAAGCATACCCTTTTATATACCCTAAAGGGCCTTAAGGAATAAGTCAAACTATAATTGATTACATACAAGATAATATGATGATCTCAAGTCCAAGGATCACTTGTACTACTATCACATTAGGAATTCCTATTGACAGGCGAGTAAAACTCCATTAGGTATTCCATAGCGAGTCACGTTCAGTAAACTTATTCTCCAATAAGCACCTACATACTTGCTTTAGTGTCTCTGTAGACACTTGAAATTTTCCTTGTCCCAATACTAACATGGTAGGAGGGCAAAGCCGTCAATCAAATCAACCCTGGTACCAATGCCGGGCATCCAGTTTAAATTCGATCCTCAATATCGTACCGTTAATCTAGCTCCGATAGTCAATCGGACCGTCCATCCTGCTCCGATAGTTCTTCGGACAGTTCATCCAGCTCCGATAGTCAATCGGACCGTTCATCCAGCTCCGATAGTCAATCGAAATGTTCATCCATCTCCAATAGTCAATCGGACCGTTCATCCAGCTCCGATAGTCAATCGGACCGTCAATCCAGCTCCGATAATCAATCGAACCGTTCATACAGCTCTGATAGTCAATCGGACCGTCAATCCAGCTTTGATAGTTAATCGGGCCGTCAATCCAGCTTCGATAGTCAATCGGTCCATTGATCCAACTCCGATAGTCAATCGAACCGTTCATCCAGCTCCGATAATTAATCGGACCATTCATCCAGCTCCGATCGTCAATCAGACCGTTCATCCAGCTCCGATAGTCAATTAGACAGTTCATCCATCTCCGATCATCAATCGGATCATTCATCCAGCTCCGATAGTCAATCAGACCATTCATCTCAGGATGAAGTTCTATTTAAGCGGAGATACGCTATGCGCATACGGAACGTCAATGCGCACCTCTACTGGGGCTATCTCCTATTCATTGGTCTATGGCATGGAAGCAGTACTCCCCATAGAAGTAGAGATGGAATCTCTCCGAGTTATGATCGACGCTCAGCTAGACGAAGATCAGTGGTTGCAAGACCGACATTATCAACTATCCCTGATAGATGAAAAGAGGGCTATAGCCATTTTTCACGGACAGTTATACCAGCAAAGGATCGCCAGATCCTACAATAAAAAGGTCCGAATTCGAAAATTCAAAGAAAATAACTTGGTGCTAAAGAAAATCTTGGCCAATCAGGATGAAGCCAAAGGAAAGTTCACCCCAAATTGGGAAGGCCCCTTCATTGTCAAGGAAGTGTTGACAGGGGGAGCTATCAGACTACAAGAAATGGATGGGAACTAATTTCCCCAACTCATCAATTTAAACACCGTCAAAAAGTACTACGTCTGAAACACATATATACTCGCATCAGGGTCCTACGAATCAAATTAGGTTAGGTTTTTCCACAAAAAAAACCGAAACTACGAATGACCTGATCTCCTTCCACATGGGAATACGTAGGCAGCTATTTCTGGTGCGGTCAAACTAAACAAAACATCCAAAAAATCCAAAAATCAAACCATACCGGGGCAACCGGAACTACGAATGACTTGATCTCCCTCAACTTGGGAGTACGTAAGCAGCCATTTTTGGTGCGGTCAAACTAAACAAAAAATCCAAAAAATCCAAAAATCAAACCATATCGGCGCAACCAGAACTATGAATGACCTGATCTCCTTCAACCCGGGAGTACGTAGGCAGCCATTTCTGGTGCGGTCAAACTAAATAAAAAATCCAAAAATCAAGCCATACCGGCACAGCCGAAACTACGAATGACTTGATCTCCCTCAACTCGAGAGTACGTAGGCAACCATTTCTGGTGCGGTCAAACCAAATAAAAACTCATCAAACCAAACTCAAAAACCCAAGATAAATACTTTTCAAACCCCTCTCCAACAAAAAGCCTGAACTATGAATGACCTGATCTCCCTCAACCCGGGAGTACGTAGGCAGCCATCTACGGAGCGGTCTGACCTTCAAGAAAAAATAAAAACCTCAATAAAAGTCCTAAAACATCGAAGACAAATAGAAGCTAAATTCTATCAATCTACCTTGGTTAACAGGCCCATCTGAGATACTCCCTAACATCTCAACTGTCAGTCCATCAAGGAGAAGCTCAAGATACATCTGCAACTGCAAGTCATGAAAGAAGTGGTAATCACTCATCAATGACAGTACATATCCAATTAGGGAAGTGAATCAAAACTATATTTCTCTGATATATAACACTGTTTGATGTATACATGATGTCCTGTATATGACAAAAATGGTTGATCTAGTCTGTGCAGGAAAAATAAAGCTAGTCTATGAACCCAAGGACAAGCGGGTCAGCAATGCCAGCATGGAATCTTTCTTTGAAGATGGGGGAGCAGCAGTAAGTGCAGTCCACTCAGCCTCCATAGATGAATGGCCCTATCAATTTTTTTTATGAATTCAATTTATTTTAGTTACTATAATTATATTTTTTGTAAATTATCTAAAAATTATATAATTACAGGATTTTATAATTTTTAAAATTTAAATGAATCACATTAAAGAAAATTAATTTTGAATTTGAAAATTAATTTTGAATTTGAAATTAATTTTCTTTGATGTAATTTAATTTTGAATTTGTAAATTAAAATTTGAATTTGTAAATTAATTTTGAATTTGTAAATTAAATTTTGAATTTGAAAATTAATTTTGAATTTTAATTTAATTTTGAATTTGTAAATTAATTTTGAATTTGTAAATTAAATTTTGAATTTGTAAATTAATTTTGAATTTGTAAATTAAATTTTAAATTTGAAAATTAATTTTGAATTTGAAAATTAATTTTGAATTCAAAATTTAATTTGTAAATTCAAAATTTAATTTAAAAATTCAAAATTAATTTACAAATTCTAAACTAAATTAAAAATTAAAAATTAATTTTCAAATTCAAAATTTAATTTACAAATTCAAAAATAATTTACAAATTCAAAATTAATTTACAAATTCAAAATTAATTTTCAAATTCAAAATTTAATATACAAATTCAAATTTAATTTAGAAATTCAAAATTTAATTTACAAATTCAAAATTAAATTACATCAAAGAAAATTAATTTTAAAATTCAAAATTAATTTTCTTTAATGTGATTCATTTAAATTTTAAAAATTATAAAATCTTGTAATTTTATAATTTTTAGATAATTTACAAATATTATATTTATAGTAACTAAAATAAATTGAATTCATAAAAAAAATTGAATTTGAAAATGGCTTTCTTTATATATAAAGTTAAAATGGGGGAGGGAGTATTAGTTTTTTGGAGGCATGGGCAAGTATATGTGGACAAGCCCTGCCGCTACTACCTCTTGTGGCAGGAGAGAAATAAAAATGGCACAGGCTTGCATATATGGAGGGACAACAAAGTAATTTCGCCGAACACTTTTGACATAAGTGCCTGCCGCTACAAGATGTAGTTGCAGGGGGAAAAAACTTTTAATCCTTGCCTTTCATTCTTCTAATCAACGGATGTAAACTTGGTTGCTGAACAGTACACTTTTGATCTGAGCGTTAGTTTGAGGCGTGCAATACCTTTTCGAAAAGCCCTCAGCGAGAGTGTCGCAATGACATGGGATAAAACATTTTTCGGGTCCAAGAAGACGGGTTCATAACCAGGTCTTCAATTCCCCGCAATTTGTCCGTTGAGCTATCTTGCACTGTTTGCACTCGGGATCGTTCTTATGGTTCATTCTAACTTTGATGGAATCAATTCGGCTTGAGTTTGACCAAATTGGCTGAGAGTTGGTAAAATGACCGTTTTGCCCCTCCCGGGGTGGTCCTTGGTGAATCTGGCTTCCTAGAGTTATCTTTGGGGCTGAACTGCACTTCTCGGATCGATGTCAGGCCAGATCTGTACTTCCCGGGCTAAGACCGAGGATGACTTGACATGTCCTGGGTTGATGTCAAGGTTGACCTGTACCTCCTGGGTTGATGCCGGGGCTGACTGACAGCCCGATATTAAGATCGGGATTGATCGGTACCTCCCGAGTTGATGTCGGGGCTGACTGGTACCTTTCAGGTTGCCGCAGAGGCTGCTTTGAAGGCCTGATCTTAAGATCGGGAAGCTATAGCCTCATCCCTCTCCTCAAATGCTTCATCCTGAGAAATCAAAGTCTCCTCAATCTCAACATATGTTGCATCACTGGCCGAACGGATCTCGTCTCGCTCTACAACACCTGCATCTCTGGTAGATCAGAGCTTTTCCCGCTCAATCAATCCAACATCTAGAGCGGCCCTAAGCCCATCTCTCAGCAAAAGCTAAATCTCTGACAGATAAGGTGGCCAACATCTAAGCCCTGGTCGAGTCTCGCTCAAAGGTCATCTTGAATAGTGAGTCCGCCAAAGCTGGATCCGTCCCTGCAGGAATAACCAGCGGATCACTCACTAGAGTAGCTGTTAAACCCATGAACAACTCATCCCTGGTAGGAGAATCCAGATCCTCCATAGGCTACTACTAGTCTGAGTCCACAATCAGAGATAAATGAGGCTCAGCTGCTGCAACTGCTGTCTCTGCCGCCAACCATGCAGAATACTCCAGAGAACTGCCCGTATGGCTACTAGAGAAATCAGCCCTCTCTCGATGAGTCCAGCGCTCATATACTCTAACCAAATCGGCAAACGACATAGAAGATGTCGACATCCTCTAATCAGCAGACCCCTCAAAATGGTGCAAACTCTGTAGCTAATCAAACTGACATATGACTGCCAAAGGATGATAGGTAGTCACTCTCCTCAATCCCGCTAGGGGTAAATAATCCAGGCCAGATGCATGGGTGATAAATCTATATGGGGACGCTAGCCCTGAGCATGGTAAGATCACGAACGGATGCTCAATATTCGACAGAAATGCCAGCCGTAACTCTGCATCAATACACTCTGCTGGCTGAAAGGAGTAAGCTGTGGAAGTCTCGTAAGTGAAGCAAAAACCCCAAGGCCTGAAGAATCTAATCGATCGTATATGGGACATCAGCCATATATACAGCAAGACCGAGCTACCCCTAAAAACCCCCTCTAGATGGGTACTACAATGAGTGGCATATCTGAATGTCTAAGCCAAAATCATCGGGACGATGGTGCTGCCCTGTCTGAGGGCCCGAACCACAACTACTAATCCTACATCCTAATGATCCAAGAGAAGCGGCATATAGATGTATGCCACAATACATATCAGCAAAATATCTACTCTGGCCAGATGTCATGCCTCTGCTGAAATAATAAAATCTCTGACATGGCGGTCATAGCTGTCAAGCTCGCCAAATCGATCAATTAGGAAATTAATCGAGATAACCTGCCCCGATACAATCTTGTCCCTGATCACACTCTGACGGAGACCGGTCATCCGGATAAATGGTCTCCTCATATCACTAATAGCCGTACGAGCACACGGCAAATCCAGAGCCAATCCAGTAAATCGCTCGTACTCCTCGAGAGTCGGCGTCAACTCATGCCTCCCAAAGCGAAACGCCTTTCTCTCAGGTATCTAGAAGGGTAAAATGCCATTAACAAATCCAAATGGCACCCAAAAATCTACGAGGGCCAGCAAATGCCCCAACATCTGGTCCACTGTCCCCCTGGATGAAATGGGCACACTCTCATACCAAGACCTCAATGATACCGCCACTGCTGACGGTGGTACATGCTCAATGCGGCTGGCGGAAGACGACGTCATCTGTATTTCCATACCACAAGACCGTCCAGGGGTCAAACTCACCTGTCTGAATGCATACATATGGCATAATAAATGCATGATGACAAATATAAACATGATGCAATAGATAGAACATATCATAAATATCTACAACAAGCTATGTACTGCGGGCATCATCGTTGTATGATAATACAAAGAGAAAAGGAAAATATAGGGAAATGGGGCACCACCACTAAGCTAATACAGTGGTCAATCAAAATGATGGCATAAACGCCGAATAGCCAAAACATTGGCTGACCAAAAAGTATAGCTCCAATAGCTATCAGAGGAAGTCGTAGACATCATCGTCAAAATAATCGACCTGCTCCATCTCATCGGTGGATACAAAATTGTTGCTATCAGGCATGGCTGGGCGGTACAAGGGAGGATCTGCCCCTGCATAGCTGCTGCTAAATGGACTTGAAGAGGGACCTACTCCTGAGCTGGATGGGTAAAAAGAAGATGCCTCTGATAGATCTCGGCCAAGGTGCCTGATAAAGAAACGAACCTGATCTAACTCCCTGGTCAGATCTGCTATCTGGTCTACATGAGTAGGCTCTCTAAGGCAAGCTATCCAGTCAGTCCTCATCACGGACCCTAGCACCATGTCTGCCATGAATTGGGTAGCACGAGTCTGAGCTCCAATCGTGCGAAGACTCCACCAACTACTTAACGCCTCCTGACTGTACGTGCCCTTTGATAAGGCGAAGCCATCTATGCTCTCCATAGGGATATTATGACGCCCCCAAATCCAGGTACTTGAAACCCGAACTTGGTGCTACACGATATCATTTCTTTGAGCGGAATAATATTATAAAATAGATAAACAAACTTAATTTACATATAAGAGTTGTCTAATCCCAGGTACACGACCTTTAACATTCATTACATGATAGATAATAATGATTATCGTCTTAATAAAGTCTAACTATTACATAAGATACCATAAACCTATTCTTGCAGCTTTCCTTTTCCTTTATTTTTACCAGAGCCTTCTGGTTGATCATGCTTAGCTGAAAATATTTAATTTAAAGCAAGAATGAGCATTTAATTGCTCAGCAAGAAATAGCAGTTAATAAACTTTAGTTGAAAGAAGTAAATATTTTCTTTGAGGTATACTTCTACAATGAATCAATAGTTGTGAAGTCTTTCGAAACATATCTTAATAACATATAGAATCGTTTAAAATTTTGAAACGAAGTAGTGACTATAAATGCTGAGCGGTCACTGGACCATGAACTTTTATTTTTTATTTTTGAAAAGGTTTAAACAGAAATTCATCTGCAAATCGCTCTGGTCTTACGGACATGTAGGGTGATCAGCCCCGTTATGTCCTGTATTGATCAATACTATTTGTTTAAACGATAATTCGTTCACTCTATTTGCCTTGGGCGTATAAACAATTTCCCCATTAAGGATTGTTCATACTCAGTCTAGAATCCTAACTAAACAATTCAGTTGGATGACCTTATCATAACCAATACTATTCCATAGTACAATTTGAACTATGTCTAGCCGAGTCAAATAACTTAGACAGTCATAAATACCTACTGAAGTTTAATGGTATGTAACAGGATTTGTCATATCAAAGAATTTTAAGTTCAAGAGTTCTTGTAGGAATACAACAGTTCATACAAGTGGGGACACTTGTATGATAACAGACAATAATGAGATATTATTAAGAAATAAACGAATCATGGATATCATTACGAATATCAATAAGAATTTGAGTAAAGGAACTTGCGTACAAAAATTTATTGCATAAAGTAATTGCAATAGTAGGATACTTGTTCAATAAAGAGTAATGTTAGGGAACTTGTCTTGATAGCTGATTACTGCTACGTAGTATAGCTTAAGCTGTTATCTTTAATACAAAGTCCTATCATTAATAGAATTATTCTTTTAATTAGAATACTTTAAATTAACACATAATACTGCTTAAACATGTTGTCACATATTCATGTTAGTCATTATAACACGTACGAACGTATACCTAGTCAAACTATGTCGATTTGGTTTGAGTTTGGTATCGTTTCGGCATCCCGATTGCATTATGGATCATTAACGAATTTATTTTTAATGAAACTTTGTTCAAGAACTTAAATATTATATTAGATAATTTAATTATCATTCATAATATTTTTCCAAACATTATAATCATTTATAATAATTTTTCAAACACTTATATTATTTTAAATGATTTAATTGTTATATAATTTTATTATCATTAATATTTAAATACTTTAAAATATTAATGAACTTCATGTCAACACTTTAAAAGTTATTTATTATAACATGAAAATATTTTTAAAACCTTAATATTTTCTTTAATTGATTTTTAAGATATTAAAATTATTTTTAGATAATTATCATTAATATTAAAATATTAATTTATTTCATTTTCCAAATATTAAAAATTATTTATTATAACTTAAAACATTTTTAAAACATTAATATTACTTTTAAATAATTTTTAAAGTATTAAAATCATTTTTAAATAATTACCATTAGTATCAAAATATTAATGTTATTTATATCAAAATATTAAAAGTTATTTATTATAACATAAAATACTTTTATTACATTTATTTCACCTTTAAATGATTTATAAAACATTAAAACCATTTTAAAGTAATTATTTAATATAATTATTAAATAACTTTATTATCATTAATATTAAAATATTAATGAAAATATTCTTATCAAAATATTATAAGTTATTTATTATAACTTAAAATACTTTTTAAAACTTTATTATCATTTTCAAATGATTTTTAAAAATTAATATCATTTTTAACTAATTTATTTAATATAATTATTAAATAAATTTATTATGATTAATATTAAATTATTAATGATATTTATCTCAAAATATTAAAAGTTATTTATTATAACTTAAAATATTTTTTTAATGCTTTAATATAATTTTAAATGATTTTTAATAAATTAAAATCATTTTTAACTAATTAGTTTAATAAAATTATTAAATAAATTTAATATCATTAATATTTAATTAAATTAAAATATTAATGAAATTTATGTCAAAATATTAAAATTTAATTTTTATAACTTAAAATAATTTTTAATTTTTTTTTATGAATTTTTAATAATTAATTTATATTTATTTTTAATTTTATCCGTCGCTAAAGGTCTTTAGTGACGAAATCTGTCGCCTTAGGTGTTCTTGAGATTCAAAGTCGGTGTTCAAGGTACCTAGTTTGACTAGCCTTAATTCTTAGTTCAAGAGGTTTTTGGGCATGCTAATATATTAGTGTTGTAGTATTGATGTAATACTACAATTACAAACAAGTTTCATGGTCAGGCTACATCATAACAGAAAGATATAGCCCATCAAATAGCTTGTTAGACCTGTTCTTCATTTTCTGGGTTACCCAGAAATGAAGAACAGTTCAAGGGTCTTACTTTGAGCTTTTAACTCTTTGATTCCTGGGCTTGCTCAGTGTGTTTAAATGGTTCAATTCTAGAGTAGAGATGTCAAAGAACAAAAGTATTACACTTTTATAGCATTACAACATCACACATGAAAGATCTAATCCGGTCAAAGTGATGTCAGAAGCTGTTCTTGAAGGTTTCTGGGTTTTCCAGAATCTTTATCCGGCAGATGGTCAACCCTACTTTGACCACCCATAACTTTGATCCTGTGCAAGATCTGGGTGTTCTAATAGCATGAATGTGTAGTCCATATGTCAGACTACAAATCCTATACATCAACATAACCTAAATACTTAACAGTTGCAAGATCAAAGGCCTTAAAAATGGCTGTCAGAAATTCTGGGTTTCTGGGGATTTTCTGGGTTGCCCATAAATTAGTTCCATGGTCGATCAATCATGTTTGACCACTTATATCTTGAGATCTAAGCATGGTATGGACTTGATTTCATTTCCAGTCTACTCTCCTCATGGCAAAGAACAAGTCTATAACATCTAACACACAGAGATCTAGAGGCCCTGACTTATGGTTGTCAGGCCATAAAATTAGGGTTCATGCAGTTTTCAAAAAATTTCTTTTTCGTGCATCTAGATGTTATGTAAATGTTATTTCTCAACCCAGATCACTTATTAACATATCATAGAACATATTTTAACACTTAAACATAACATTTAACAAAAAATTAAAGATCTAGCATGGTTAGGGTTTTATACCTTTTCTTGAATAAATTTTTAATTTCTAACCTTGAATCTGTTATGGGTTAGTATATCGGATGTTATTGTTTGATATTTGGAACTAAGTTTGAAAGAAAATTCGTGGGTCTAGAGTGAGAATAAGCAACTTGGCTTGTGTGAGAAATAAAATAAAATTTCTTTTACTTTCTCTCTTTTGCAATCCTATCCATTTGATTCCATGAATCTGATCTTGGCTAGGTGTCAGTTTTTTGGCTGATGAAATAGGATTTGAGCATGTGATGATATCTAACAAAGATCTTGGCACAATATCTTATATAGATTTACAAGTAAGCTTAATAAAACAAAATCCAAAACTGCCATTTTTGTAATTAATAAAATATTTAAGGGTATTCTTGTCCATGTCTTTTGAATCTAGGGTTTAACCCTTAGGTTTTAACACTTAGGGTTTGCTAAATAATTTTTAGGTTTTGAAAAATTAATTAGGAATTAAATAAAAATGTAATTAAAATACACTAATTTAAAATTTAGGATTTTTATTAGAAAATTAGGGTTTTGTAAAAAAAATTAGGGTTTCTTGCTATAATTAGGGTTCTCAAATTTATGAATTAGGGTTTCCTAATCATTATCCTATATCACATAATATCCACACTTTCATTTAAATACTAACATGTTAAATACTATGTTTAATATTTAAACAAAATAAATAAATAAATTCTTAGTATATATTCATATAATTATGTTAATTATCATAATTATATATAAAATTCATAATCATAACTTGTATTAACATACTTACATATATTTGAATACAAATATAATTAATAATTATATTTAATATCCAAATTTCTTATGAAAATAATTTCTTATTATTCATAACATAAATACACTTTTTTTTAAATACAATTATATAATAATTGTATTAATTAATGAAATTTCATAACATAGATCAACATTAGGGTTTTGATCTATAATCACACTTTAACTTATATACCATTATTAATTAAGTTAAAATAATTAACTTAATTAATCTTGATAAATTCATAAAATAAAATAATTATTATTATAATTCTAAGAATTACTTCATATATTATTTAAATAATATATTAATCATATTTTCATAGAAAAATAAATAACGAAATATTTTTACTATCAAAATTAATTTATTATAAGAATATAATTTATAATAATCAACCATTCCTTTATTGAAAAATTTATTTAAAATCATTTATGAAATAAATAAATATATATTTATCACATATATACATATTTTTTACCTTACACATATTCTCACCTTTATTTTGATAGAAATAATATTAAAAAAAATTATACACAAAATTTTTTATTTAATTATATAAAAATATTGGGTTATTACATTCACCCTCCCTTATAAGGATTTCGTCCCCGAAATCACCATTTCAAAACTTATACACACAAGGGTAAATAATATACACATTCATTGCAAGTAGATCTCGATCAGATTCGATCGAACTGATCTTTAACTTATTCAGCATAAAGTTTGTCTATCTAATTAAATGGAATCTGATTTTTAAAAGAACTCAAATTCCTCCTTCAAAATTTCATAATAAAATGATTTATTATTTATAAGAAAACCATATATAAGAAAATAAAAAGTTATTCGAATAATAACTGGAATTCTATTCCCGGCTGCTACCGTATCTTGAACCGTCATATTGAAGGTCCTCGCAGTTGGCTTGTTTGTCGGAGTTGGATATGTGATCGCCATCTTTCCACTGCTTTTCCAAGCATTCACATTTCCCCCATCCGCATTTCTTTTCGGACAATCCTTTGCCCTATGATCAGTTGATCCGCAGATGAAACAACCACTATTCTTTCTTGGATTAGGGCAATTAGGAGAGATGTGTCCCTCCTGCCCGCACTTATAGCACACAAACTTTCCCTTGAGACACTCACCTGAGTGACTCTTCCCGTAATTTTCACATGGTTCCACCTTTTTCCTTATTCCTCCCTGACTATTACCAGTATTTCTAGAATTTGTCCACTTTCTTTTTTCACTTGCACTTCCACTGTTTCCTTCCACTTTAACTTTTCCTTCAACATTACCCTTATTCTTCTTTTCCTTGTTATAGAGGCTCATGGCCTTACTTGCTCCTTCGGCAATAATAGCCTTTTCCAATAACGATCGAAACGAGTTAATCTGTAGCACCGCCACCTTATTGTGGATCCAGGGCTTTAGGCCATGTTCGAACCTTCATGCCTTCCTTGCTTCAGTATTCACTTGTTGCGGAGCGAACCTAGCTAATTCATTAAACTTTGCGGCGTATTCTGAGACGGTCATATTTTCTTGTTTCAATTCCAAAAATTTAACCTCCATCCGGTCCTGCATACTGGACGAGAAGTAATTCTTGTTGAACAGTTCTTTAAACCTTGTCAATGTCACCACTTCTGTTCCGGCTCGAGTTTGATTAGCCTCCCACCAGCAGTTCGCTTCACCTTTCAGCATGTAGGTAGCAAAAGCTATCTTTTGCTCCTCCGCTACCCTAGCAATAACAAACGCTTTTTCTATTTCCTTTACCCAAGTTTGGGCTTCTATAGGGTCGGTCGTTCCTTTGAATTCAGGCGGTCCTACTGCCTTGAAATCTTTGAAGTTCGCTAATTGATTCCCTAGAGGATTTCCTGCTGCTGGTGCTCGATTTTGCATAGCCTCAGCTAATATATTCACAAAATCTTGCATAGGGTTTGCTTGACCTCCTACATTATTAACAAAGTCTTCCACCTTTCGAGTTCGTGGTTCTCTTCTTGGCAGCATTATCTAGTTAAACAAAATCTTAAAGTTATTATCTTATCATTCATATACCATTATTAATGGTATCATAAAAGATAGAATATAAAATTCTAAATTTTAGACCAATTCAGCTTGCTGGATTCCCAATTTCAGCTTGTCGAATTAACAAATTGATATTTAATCAACATACTAACTTGACATATAATAATAGCATAACATTAATATTCATTCAAATAGTATATAGTACTTTTCATTACAGAGCATAAACTGTCATAGTCAATTACTATCCCTTAGTGATAACAAAAGTTGGGATTCAACATGATACTTACACAAAAGTAATACATTTCACACCTATACATACCATACATAATCCTATTTTATTTATCCTATTTCATATGCCTTCCCTAGATCCTGGACAAGCCTTTTACCTGATGACCTATCAATCCACATACAAAATATATGCATTGCTTTGGATCAGGGCAATGAGATGAGATATATCCTTCATGTCCACAATTACAGCATACATTCTGTCCTTTCATACATATGCCTTCATGTTTCTGATTACAGTTCGCACACATCCTACTTTCTTAAAGTTCCCTTGATTGAAATTAGAATTTCCTAAACCATGGTCATTCCTTTTTCTTTTCCCTTTCTGGCTTGAAGCTGCACACGATTTGCTACATTGGGCTCCCATCTGTTCAATTTGAACCTTCAACTTATCTTGTTCTTTCATTGTTTCGATTAACGCCTTTTGCAACTGGCTATTTAGTAACCTTTCCACTTTCAACAACCTTTCCAAACATAACAACTTGTTCTTCAGATTCTGCACTTTCGTTGATGCTTGACCAGCTCTAACTTCAGTGTCCGAATCACTATCTGTCAATGACACCATTTCAGGTTCCGGTTCTATGTTTTTCAAAATGATTACTTTATCTTGGTTGCTTTCAGGCGGAGTGATTTGCTCCTTCTTTATGATATGAGGGTCTTCTAATCCTTTATTTCCTGATATCTATACACAAATTGTCTTGATTAACACATAATATATATACACATAACAAACAATCGTTTATATAAGTTAGTTTTATTTTTAAACTCTATTTGAATTATTTGTTTTTCAACGCTTCTATCTAGCTTAAGCTTATAGCCTAAGGTTTTCCCCCACCTAAGGTTCTAACCTAAAGCTTTGATACCAACTTGTGACGCCCCCAAATCCAAGTACTTGAAACCCGAACTTGGTGCTACACAATATCATTTCTTTGAGCGGAATAATATTATAAAATAGATAAACAAACTTAATTTACATATTAGATGTGTCTAATCCCAGGTACACGATCTTTAACAGTCATTACATGATAGATAATAACTATTATCGTCTTAATAAAGTCTAACTATTACATAAGATACCATAAACCTATTCTTGCAGGTTTTCTTTTCCTTTATTTTTGCCAGAGCCTTCTGGTTGATCACGCTTAGCTGAAAATATTTAATTTAAAGCAAGAATGAGCATTTAATTGCTCAGCAAGTAATAGCAGTTAATAAACTTTAGTTGAAAGAAATAAATATTTTCTTTGATGTATACTTCTACAACGAATCAATAGTTGTGAAGTCTTTCGAAACATATCTTAATAACATATCAAATCGTTTAAAATTTTGAAACGAAGTAGTGACTATAAATGCTGAGCGGTTACTGGAACATGAACTTTTATTTTTTATTTTTGAAAAGGTTTAAACAAAAATTCATCTGCAAATCGCTCTGGTCTTACGGACAAGTAGGGTGATCAGCCCCGTTATGTCCTGTATTGATCAATACTATCTGTTTGAATGATAATTCTTTCACTTTGTTTGCCTTGGGCACATAAACAATTTCCCCATTAAGGGTTGTTCATACTCAGTCTAGAATCCTAACTAAACAATTCAGTTGGATGACCTTATCATAACCAATACTATTCCACACTACAATTCGAACTATGTCTAGCCGAGTCAAATAGCTTAGACAGTAATAAATACCTACCGAAGTTTAATAGTATGTAACAGAATTTGTCATATCAAAGAATTTTAAGTTCAAGAGTTCTTGTAGGAATACAACAGTTCATACAAGTGGGGACACTTGTATAATAACAGACAATAATGAGATATTATTAAGAAATAAATGAATCATGGATATCATTACGAATATCAATAAGAATTTGAGTAAAGGAACTTGCTTATAAAAATTCATTGCATAAAGTAATTGCAATAGTAGGATACTTGCTCAATAAAGAGTAATGTTAGGGAACTTGCCTTGATAGTTGATTACTGCTACGTAGTATAGCTTAAGCTATTATCTTTAATACAAAGTCCTATCATTAATAAAATTATTCTTTTAATTAAAATAATTTAAATTAACACATAATACTGCTTAAACATGTTGTCACATATTCATGTTAGTCATTGCAACACGTACGAACGTATACCTAGTCAAACTATGTCGTTTTGGTATGAGTTTGGTATCGTTTCGGCATCCCGATTGCATTATGGATCATTAACGAATTTATTTTTAATGAAACTTTGTTCAAGAACTTAAATATTATATTAGATAATTTAATTATCATTTATAATATTTTTTCAAACATTATAATCATTTATAATGATTTTTCAAACACTTATATTATTTTTAATGATTTAATTGTTAAATAATTTCATTATCATTAATATTTAAATACTTTAAAATATTAATGAACTTCATGTCAACACTTTAAAAGTTATTTATTATAACATGAAAATATTTTTAAAACCTTTATATTACCTTTAAATGATTTTTAAGATATTAAAATCATTGTTAGATAATTACCATTAATATTAAAATATTAATGTATTTCATTTTCCAAATATTAAAAGTTATTTATTATAACTTAAAACATTAATATTACTTTTAAATGATTTTTAAAGTATTAAAATCATTTTTAAATAATTACCATTAATATCAAAGTATTAATGTTATTTATATCAAAATAATAAAAGTTATTTATTATAACTTAAAATACTTTTATTACATTTATTTCACCTTTAAATGATTTATAAAATATTAAAACCATTTTAAAGTAATTATTTAATACAATTATTAAATAACTTTATTATCATTAATATTAAAATATTAATGAAAATATTCTTATCAAAATATTATAAGTTATTTATTATAACTTAAAATACTTTTTAAAACTTTAATATCATTTTTAAATATTAAAACCATTTTTAACTAATTTATTTAATATAATTATTAAATAAATTTATTATCATTAATATTAAATTATTAATGATATTTATCTAAAAATGTTAAAAGTTATTTATTATAACTTAAAATATTTTTTTTAATACTTTAATATAATTTTAAATGATTTTTAATAAATTAAAATCATTTTTAACTAATTTATTTAATATAATTAATAAATAAATTTAATATCATTAATATTTAATTAAATTAAAATATTAATGAAATTTATGTTAAAATATTAAAAGTTAATTTTTATAACTTAAAATAATTTTATGAATTTTTAATAATTAATTTATATTTATTTTAATTATTATTAATTATTTTTAATTTTATCCATCGCTAAATGTCTTTAGTGACGAAATCTGTCGCCTTAGGTGTTCTTGAGATTCAAAGTCAGTGTTCAAGGTACCTAGTTTGACCAGCCTTAATTCTTAGTTCAAGAGGTTTCTGGGCATGCTAATGTATTAGTGTTGTAGTATTGATGTAATACTACAATTACAAACAAGTTTCATGGTCAGGCTACATCACAACAGAAAGATATAGCCCATCAAATAGCTTGTCAGACCTGTTTTTCATTTTCTGGGTTACCCAGAAATGAAGAATAGTTCAAGAGTCTTACTTTGAGCCTTTAAATTTTTGATTCCTGGGCTTGCTCAGTGTGTTTAAATGGTTCAATTCTATAGTAGAGATGTCAAAGAACAAAAGTATTATACTTTTATAGCATTACAACATCACACATGAAAGATCTAATCCGGTCAAAGTGATGTCAGAAGCTGTTCTTGAAGGTTTCTGGGTTTTCCAGAATCTTCATCCGATAGATGGTCAACCCTACTTTGACCACCCATAACTTTGATCCTGTGCAAGATCTGGGTGTTCTAATAGCATGAATGTGTAGTCCATATATCAGACTACAAATCCTATACATCAACATAACCTAAATACTTAACAGTTGCAAGATCAAAGGCCTTAAAAATGGCTGTAAGAAATTCTGGGTTTCTGGGGATTTTCTGGGTTGCCTAGAAATTAGTTCCATGGTCGGTCAAACATGTTTGACCACTTATATCTTGAGATCTAAACATGGTATGGACGTGATTCCACTTCCAGACTACTCTCCTCATGGCAGAGAACAAGTCTATAACATCTAACAAATATAACATCTAACACACAGAGATCTAGAGACCCTGACATATGGCTGTCAGGCCTTAAAATTAGGGTTCATGCAGTTTTTAAAAATTTTCTTTTTCGTGCATCTAGATGTTATTTAAATGTTATTTCTCAACCCATATCACTTATTAACATATCATAGCACATATTTTAACACTTAACATAACATTTAACAAAAAATTAAAGATCTAGCATGGTTATGGTTTTATACCTTTTCTTGAATAAATTTTTAATTTCTGACCTTGGATCTGTTATGGGTTAGTGTATGGGATGTTATTGTTTGATATTTGGAACTAAGTTTGAGAGAAAATTCGTGGGTCTAGAGAGAGAATGAGCAACTTAGCTTGTGTGATAAATAAAATAAAATTTCTTTTACTTTCTCTCTTTTGCAATCCTATCCATTTGATTCCATGAATCTGATCTTGGCTAGGTGTCAGTTTTTTGGCTGATGAAATAGGATTTGAGCATGTGATGATATCTAACAAAGATCTTGGCACAATATCTTGTATAGATTTACAAGTAAGCTTAATAAAACAAAATCCAAAAATGCCATTTTTGTAATTAATAAAATATTTAAGGGTATTCTTGTCCATGACACTTGAATCTAGGCTTTAACCCTTAGGTTTTAACACTTAGGGTTTGTCAAATAATTCCTAGGATTTGGAAAATTAATTAGGAATTAAATAAAAATATAATTAAAATACACTAAATTAAAAATTAGGATTTTTAATAAAAAAATTAGGGTTTTGTAAAAAATTTAGAGTTTCTTGCTATAATTAGGGTTCCCAAATTTATGATTTAGGGTTTCCTAATCATTATCCTATATCACATAATATCCACACTTTCATTTAAATACTAACATATTAAATACTATGTTTAATATTTAAACAAAATAAATAAATAAATTCTTAGTATATATTCATATAATAATGTTAATTATCATAATTATATATAAATTTCATAATCATAACTTGTATTAATATACTTACATATATTTGAATACAAGTATAATTAATAATTATATTAATATCCAAATTCCTTAAGAAAATAATTTCTTATTATTCATAACATAAATACACTTTTCTTTTTAAATACAATTATATAATAATTGTATTAATTCATGAAATTTCATAACATAGATCAACATTAGGGTTTTGATCTATAATCACACTTTAACTTATATACCATTATTAATTAAGTTAAAATAATTAACTTAATTAATCTTGATAAATTCATATAATAAAATAATTATTATTATAATTCTAAGAATTACTTCATATATTATTTAAATAATATATTAATCATATTTTCATAGAAAAATAAATAATGAAATATTTTTACTATCAAAATTAATTTATTATAAGAATATAATTTATAATAATCAACCATTCCTTTATCGAAAAATTTATTTAAAATCATTCATGCAATAAATAAATATATATTTATCACATATATACATATTCTTTACCTTACACATATTCTCACCTTTATTTTGATAGAAATAATATTAAAAAAAAAATTATACACAAAATTTCTTATTTAATTATATAAAAATATTGGGTTATTACAGATATCTGTCAATAGCACGGTCAATGGCCAATGATGCCAAGCCGGAGGAACAATGGGAATTCGGATCTCCCCTGTAATGCTCTTGATAGCACGCTCTCCAAGATAGAGCTCCCAGCCTCCCATCGTCAACAAGGGTACTCTGCGGGTCGACAAGATAAACTCCCGGCCTATAGGGACACTTCCCTCGAATCCGACCGTCAAGAACTCGGATGTATACGGCGTCTAGGTGACCGAACTCACAGTCAAAAGCTCCAACTGCAGATGGGCATGAGTGAATCCCTCAGCAACAGGGACCACCATCAGAGTGGAGTGATGCCATCTCCGTCCCCGAGGATAGGTCTCCGGACCTAAAGCAGAAGCGGGCCGTAGGCAAGGAAGCCTCTTAAATACCCAAAGCTGATTATGTAAATATCAAAAGTCCTCAGTGACCAAGATTGACAAAATGAATGTTGAAATCAAAAAGGTACAGAAAGATGTACTCACCAGCAGAAACGGGTAAAATCCTAACCAAGCCTCCATCATACTCTCCAAAAGCATGCGCATGCCCCGAAGAAAATAAGTAAAGGTATATGAGCCCCAATTATAGTCACTGAGGTGCTCTACATGTCGAGTGGCGCTAATCAATCTGAAGGATACAGTAGACGAATTGTCTGCCACAAAACAACCCCTGATGATCGACAAAAATAATCGCCTCAAAATGCGATCTCTAGCCCTCTGATCATCAAGCGGGGGTAACTGCAAAGTCCCATCCTGGGCATCTCTACTCAAGGGACCAGATCGACCGTCCGACCCTTGAATGCCGTCGTCGGGACTCCCAGCAGAGACTGAACGACAATGGGCGTAATGTCAGCCATGACTGGCACTGGCTTGCCCTCAAAATCCATGCCGGTGATAAATCTCCAATCCATAGGAGTCAGCATCATCTCGTAATACAGCAGATGAAGGAACTGAGTCTGGTGGAACCAGCGCTTAGACAAAGCCCTCATATACCCCCAGGAGCAACGGCGGGGGAAGGATCGAGAAAAAGGCCTGAAAACCCCAGCCATCTACAATCTCCCTGTAGTCCTCGTGCAGAGTCTGATACAGGGAGTGCACGCTAAACCAGTTCCCTCGAGGCTGCGTAAAGCTAGGATCCTGCACCAAAAATCAACATATGTCAAAAACCTGTGCCCCGAGAATGGCAAAAGGAAGAAAAGAATCCAAAGATAAGAAAAATGTCAAGTCACCTCGTTAGTGTGAAGATATCTCGTAGGATGGCGACTCAAGTGGCCCAACAACTCCTGCGTCTGCACAATAATACTAGGGACCTCCGCACGTGGAGCCTGAGCTGGAGTAGGAGCAACAAAAGGAGCCTCCTCGTCATCAATATCCAGTGGCTGTTCATCTTGTGCTGGACGAATAACCGACTCTACCAGTCTACAAGGCATTCGAGCTGGACGAGGCTGAGGAACATCAAACGCCCTCCTACATCTAACACCCGATGAGACCGTACTGAAACTGTCGGGTCTATCACGATGCATCGACGACAACAAGTCTCCAAAGCACCTCAGAAAGGGTGTGGTAAGCCTAAAACCTGTGGCTTATTATTTTTCATCAGTCCAACATATATCTTTAGGTCCTAAGACATGAATGGGTTAGTCAAAAATACCCAGTAAAAGTCAAAACTGCATCTTTTTAAAACCTAGAAACTCAAAACCTGGATGGGTCAGTAAAAAATTCCCCAACAGAGTCGCCACCTGTCGACGTTGGTTTAAAAAATTCGCTGGTCGGGTCATAACCCAGAACTTTTTAATCACTTTTCATAAGTTATCTCTACCCTTATTCTTTTTATTTAGGAAAAAGGCTTTGAAGGGTTTTTTTAGGAAAAAGGCCAACATGTATCATGTCGACGATTTGAACGTTTTACAGAGTCGCCAGTTGGTATATTTGAAAATGGTTGTACCAACTCAACCGAGTTTTGTTTGAAAGAGGCCCAATTGCTGGACACTGTCGAAACTTGATCTTTAAAAATAAAGTTTGAGCTCGGGGGCTTGGTTAAGTGTGAGGAAGGTGTTAGGCACCCCACGACTCCCGTGTAAACAAGATACCGCATCTTTTCAATATTTTTCTTAAAAGTGGAATGCTGAGTGAATGCTGTTTTGAAAATTGGGCCTATTAATTTGATTGATTGAAAGTAGCACTTTGCTTTGTTGAGCCTATATACGAAGGGTTTGATTTGATTTGAAAATCTGTCTTTTATTTGATTTGTAAAAGCATTTAATTTGATTTGCAAAAGCTTTTCTTTTGATTGAATTGAAAATGATATTTTGAAAGCTAGTTTATCAAACCCTTACGCTAGCATAGGAATTGAAGCATGTTGATATTCTAATTTTATCTTTATAGCCTTAAGGCTGCATGTGAATGGTGATTTTTCGGGGTGTGAAGCATCCTCGACCACAAAAATATACAAGTATCGGTCTCCTCATGGGCATGAAAACCATCGGAGGGACGCTGACACGACAATTAACATTTTTTCATTATATTGAGACCTTAAATTCGGATATCCGTTTTAAGGTCTGTTTACATGTACATTTCTACAGAAAAACGGGCAGGGTACATTTGTAAATCGGAATTTGTCCATCGTGCGAATCAGATTCTTATCAGTTTGATCATGAATCCCACGATTCCTAGGCTCACATATGAGTAGTCAGAAAACCTGCATAGTTCAAATTTGTACAGAAAAAAGTAAATATCCCAATATTGCCAGAATCGAGGATTCTTTTAGTAAATCCCGGTCCGCACGGCCGAAGCGTCTTGTTCCCACTAGATAGTGATCTAAGGGACGCGAGGTTGCTTTTGAAGATGAAACTAGAAAGAAAGCTAGATTTAAGAAAATTTCAGCCATTCTAGCTTCCTAGTTCAATCTAAAGATTTTGAACCGTTTGAAAACTAGAATTGGCGAGATTTAAATAAATCTAGTCCGCCCGCAGATATGTCAGTGCCAATTCATATAAAATGAATATATAAGCAGCCTACACCATCACTGGTCATCTTTCTAGTCTTGGTTGACTACGTTTCTGTCAATATATATATATATATATATGTATACATATATATTTCAATTCAGTTAGGGCATCGGCGTGAAAACCCATCTCCCTTTACAGCTTATATATATATATATATATATATATATATTGCTTTACTCGCTTTTTATTCAACTACTTCTTTAAATATATATAGACTCTACTTAGCATGTTGACATCATCTTACATATCAATTCTCCACTAATTCATAAAAATTCTAGGAATTTATCAAGTCAAAACTCAAGAACATAATTTACGAGTTATACCTCATTGAAGCTTGAGTGGCTAACTATTTCTCCTTCACTTCCAAGTATACTGAAATCTCACTCTCTAAAGCACTTATCATAAATTTAGCAACTTTTAATTTGTGAGGGGGGAGGCTTCCATTTATAGGAATCCTATTGCCCAACTTTGGGTCTTGCACCTTGAATCAAACTAGTCGGAGAATGAAGAAGATGTTGGACAAGAAGGAGTTGGTGGAGAGCACTATTTAGCCCACTCCCCCCTTCATCATCACCATCAAAGCCATTATTGCTTCCTTGCTAGTCTTATCAACTCTTAGCATAAACCAAGGGTCTAATACACGTGAATGAGAAAGAGTGAGACTCTGAATATGGGACAAGCATTTTAAACTCAGTATTTGTCAATTTTATGCATCATTTGGGCTTATTAATTCAATTTCCATGACTTTATGTTACTACACCACTTTAAGTTATAGGTATACATATATATACACCCACATATTACAAGCATACCAATACATATAATAATATACTTCATGTACATTGTTTTAATCCAATAATATTTTAATTGGGCTAATATATTTTAGTTGGGTACTACCATCCCACCATTTTCCATAAAATCATTATCTCAAGTACACCCAAATATTATGATGATAGTTAATATCAATTATTTATTAACTTACCATTTATCTTCTTTTAATAATTATAGTTAAACCTCCAATTGATTTAACTTTTAATACTCATGCTACACAAGGCCCAATTATGTAAGCTTGGTAATTAATAGATCTCAACCTCACAAAAAAATATTAATCTCAATGTCACATCTTATAATAAGTTCATGATGTAATGTAATTAAATTACTTATTTATATGCTCACATAACATATATACTTGCATTTAGCAAATAAACTAACAAGCTCTACACAACAATGCATGGTCTCTAATTATAGCCAACCTATTACCCTCCTATTGACATTACACAAGGGGCAAAGAAGAGTTGGTGGCTAACTCCACCAACTACTACTATTCATGATCCTTCCTCATCATTTCGCCCCCCCCCCCCCCACAAGGCTCTAGTTTGTGAACTTCACCATAGCATAAAAATCAGCATTTGGGCATAGAATAGGGGTTATGGGAGGGGGTCTATTGCACCATGTCACATAATTAATTCCCACCTTGTACACAAAGCAAGCATACAAGTCTTTATACACACATATGTAATTAAATACATCCCTTATACATCCAAATACATATATACCTATACACATATGTATATATGCATCCCTCTACTTATATTACACATTATATGTACATTTGACAATACCGAATATATTTTAATTGAGTAGTGTCACACCACATTATCATAAACTTTATTATTTCAATTATACTTAATCATTGAAATAATTATTAACAAAAATTATTTATTTAGTTTAATTTAATATCCTTCATAAAGTACACATTAATGTACCACACATAACACCTTGTCACATAGGTCCATTTATGTAACTCATGCAACATATTTCACTTTTACCATATAGTTTCTTATATTATATAGTTACCTTGAACTGTCACACTTCATTTCATATTATATAGTTGTAGGTATTATATAACATATAATTACATAGCATTGCACATAGCAATTAATTTACATAATAAAGCTAATTGATTTCTTTAATTATTCATTCATTAAATTATTTAATGAATGCTTATTCCACCATTTTGCCACACTAGGCATATCTCACAAACTTGCATTAAGCTTATTTTCATTCTCATCACTTAATCATCTCATAATCTTATTCATTTCTACCTCATTACTTACTTATAATATAATCAATTTACTTAAAACTATTATATCTCGAGGTTCACATATATAAATATATCGCGAATAGAAATATTCAAATATTATTTATAACACTTACGGTAATATAGTAACTCAAGTTATTTAGTAAATTAAAATAACTTTGTTTTCTTTTATTAATTTAATCCTCTTGGAAATACATTACTATTATAAGAATTATGTATTCCTCCATAACATGACATAAAACATTTTTATTATAATTTTGGAAACTAAAGGCGTTAATTATAATATCTCAAGATATTATTCTTAATATAATATCTATGTCTCATCAAAATAATTACATGTACGACACATGTACACATATTATATAAAAAATAGATAATAATTTTATTTTCTATTAAGATAAATTATTTCTATTAATTTATTACATACAGCAAATATGTTTTAATATATTTGCCCTCTCACTTAATCATACATATTACCTTATACAAAGCTATATAAGGTAATATCATTATATAAAATAATCTTCTCCCTTAATTAAAATAGTTCAATGCTAGAATTTATTTTAATATCCTTATACAATATACAATAATTGTTTCTCTTTCCTTTCTATAAATTGTTCCAAAACAATTTCTTCAATCTTCACATCTTAGCCATATGTCAATAATTAATTAATTTATAATTCTCTAATCAATATTTATCTAAATGTGTATTGATTAACATCTCTCTTCAATAACGCATATATATTTTATCAACGTTATTCGTCCATTAGACTTTCTTACATATTATCATTCTAAGTAATGTATATATATATATATATATATATATATATATATATATATATATATATATATAATCAATACTCATTTCATTTTCCTTATCCGAAACATATACTTTAATTCACCATTTACATATGTGATTTTAAACCTTTTACTATATCATCATAGTTAGTTAAGGTTTTAAATATTCAAATTATATTATTCCATAATATAACTTTCAACTTAATTTAAATTAACCAATATTTATTCTTGTTAGTTAATTCCCATAATTAACTAATTCATGCTTTACTATCTCAATCCATTCATGGACAGCTTAAGCACTAATTATAACCCATATTACATCATACTAGTCACTAGTATATATATCCAAGAAAATGGTGATTAAAGATATTTAATGTCACCAACTTACTATGATAAAAAAATTCTATAAATTATTTAATATCGATAAATAAATTTTATCCATATCCTTTACTTCAAATAAATTGTCTCTACAATAAATAACAAATATATCATAATAATATATTTATTAAACACAAAATCACATATTGCATAGTTCATAATACCCTATACAACATAATACCACATATCTCCTAACGCATATATATTCTTATTTTAACCTAACACATGCCTTAAGTATTTTATTTACTAAATTCTTATTTTAATAATTTCTGAAAATTCGAGTTCTTACATTCTCTCCTTCTTATAAGGATTTCGTCCTCAGAATCACCGAAACATTCCCTGCTAGGTGCTATTCTGAATATTACATTTTCTTTTGAATAATTTTATCCATTCTTTTTTCAGAAGTTTTTTTTATTATAACTTGCTCCATTGCATCCTACCACTTCTTCTTTCTAAGGAACATTCTACTTACTACATTCATCCTTCAGAAAGAATAAGAATCTTCCACAATTTTTCATTAACCGGGAAGTAGTACGAATAACTCAGATTCCAAATTATGCCGAGGGGTTACAAGACCGTGAACTTTTCTCCAGGTTTACTAATGCTTCAACACAATTCTCAGACTAGAGTGTTTATCAATCATAAAGACTGAAAACACCATCCACGCGCACTCTAGGTGGCCGTCCTATTGTACCACTACGTTGGCCCACAACGTAGTGTGTTGTAACTACTATATGCGTTACGTTCGGAACTATTGTCCCCAAAAACATGTCTCCTTTACAAGGTTGTTCACCTCAGCTTTTTTCAACATTTAAATCCGCACCAGAGCAATCTGGGTTGGCATAAATACACAAGAATGCTTGAATTCCATAATTATTCTTTAATAGTCGTCTAGCCGAATCAAATAGCTTAGACTCTTATCAACAATCCGGACATCGATCGAATCCAATCCACTTAATTGATCTTTTTCATAGTTCAAACGAAAACCAAAAATCCTTTTATAACATCATGATACCGTACCACCTCAGTCGTATGTTGAAGATTTTGCCATTTTATGACTTCGTCGTACTACATCATACCATAATGGACAGACGATCTTACGATCGCTTCAGACACTAGGTTCGATTGCATTGATGACTCAATCGTTTACCATCCTACACCATATCAAATAATGCAAATGGTCAAAATACATTTTGAAAGATTTTCAAATCATTTTTGTCTTAGCCGAAACAAATAGCTTAGATATACGAATAACGGTGTTGTTTTTAAAACTCATTGGTTCAGTCACCTGACCCAATGTTTCCTCAAAAAAACAGAAGTGCAAACACTAGCACAAAGTCAATAAATTTTGAAAGCCTAGCATAGCTAGAAGATTTAGAAAAATCTAAATTTCTCCATCACTTCAATCTCTTATTACCATCAATGCTCACTATTCCAAAACTCTTAATTCTTGATATAATATATCTATTCCCAGTATAGTTCATCAAACTTACCACACCATGGGAGTTCAGGAACTAACCACAATAATACGATTTTAGGAACTTGTCCTAGCAATACGTAGTCTAAGAATCAATCAGGGACTGTCCATATGCTAAGGGGCTCAAAAATACATATGATTATGAGTCACAAACTTATCATAGGCATGAGTCTTAAGAACTCACACCTAATCTTAATATTATCTAAATTTAATCTTAGAAATCTCTATCTATCAAAATAAACATGAGAAAATAATCACCTTTTCGCCATATGTATAATGATAGCGCGACACCAATATTCCAACGATTATCAATGTGATACACTCAGCGCAAGCACAAAGCCTCCGCCCACACAAAGGTTTGTACAACTAAGCTGTCACATGAGTCCTCAATAAAAATTCAACACTTAACTCTATCTTACTCTTAACTTGCTCTTGCTCGTTATGAATTTTCTATATTTCATCACATATAACTCCTCATGAGTTCATTTCGTACCATTTCATAGTACCTTCTCTTATAGCGTCAAGCTATAGCTACTTAGTTGTTACAGACTATTTATCATTTCATAGCTCAATCTGATCACGTCGTGATTATCGGTTTACTTTAGGGTTCTTTCCCATTATCAACTAAACTCCATTCGAGTTCATTCTTATCATATTTGTCATATTCATCTTATAGACATCGTCTTAACATTTTTATTACCGGAGTTAGGTAACTCCAAAATTCTCATTCTCTAGATACTTCAAGATTCTTCTTTGAATCTTCACGTATATGTTATAATCTTTATCTTTCCCTCTCTCAGGTTATAGTTTAAGGTACTCTTACCTAAGGTTTATAACCTACAGCTCTGATACCAACCTGTGACGCCCCCGAATCTGGGTCCCTTTGAACCTCGCGATCTGGTTCGCCACGATACTACTATCGTCAAATTATTCTATCTTTTATTCATAATTTAAAGAATATAACTTTACTTTATTACAATTTAGAATATAAATTCTTTTCATTTCCAGGATCCGTATAATGATCCCGAACTTTAATAAGTTCCAATCTTGGTCATTTACCATTCATGTCTTACATCATATTCGATGTTATAAAAATGCAAAATAATTTAAACTTTCTCAATCTCCTTTAAATAAAATCTTTTATTGATTTCATAACTTGAATCAATTACATATCCTTGAATCCAATATATTACGATTCATTCTATTCGAATTACTGTATAAACGTTTACATTTTAATTCGATATCTTCTATGTATCAACTAGTACATCTTTACAACACGACAAGTATTAAGCATCGTGATTACTATCATGTACAACTCGTAGAACCTAAACAAGGTTGAAGCAATAATCTAAATAGTAATCTTCATTGCGATACTATTTAACTTTATCAATCAAGAAGCACGTAATCTTTACCGTGAGTCCTTAACCTGCAAAAATGGTTGTTTGCAAGAGTGAGCTCGACAGCTCAGCAATTCTAACAGTTTTCATGCATCACATAGCATATAATATCATATACAGTTCATGCATTCATAATTAATTAATATTTAATACGCATGTTACTTCTCACATAACAGGCATAGAGATTCACTTCACAAGCATATCATCAACGATCAACTTCATACATATCTCATATGCATTTCATATATATACATCATCATTCTCATAGCATAATATAGCTCAACTAACAATTATGGAATTCATATATCAAATAAGAATTGAAAGACTTGCCTGACTCGTAGTTTATCAACTACAACTTAACTGCTTAAAGCTATCTGCGCTTCGTGTATTCCTACACAGTTATATAATCATTGATTCATTCCCATTAGTCATACATTTCATAAACTATTAATATAAGAACAAATATCTTTTCCTAACTTGGTTTTACTTTAACTTAGGATAACCGTGATGCTAACACATTCTACTTTTATGTTCATCTAAACAGCCTTGTTTCATATCTTGTAGTCCTTAAGGACTACATATAAACATAACTTGAGATCATGCAGTTAACAAACTGCTCTTGGTCATTCTGCAGAACAGCGTGGTCGCGCTGCATATAAACTTGGGAGTGGCGCAACCGCGCTACTCTTTGTCCAAACCGGACTTGAGTATTTCATTGGTCAGTTTAGTTTCTAGTCACAACATGTGTTCTGATACATACTATACATCAAGTAAGTTCTGATCTTTCTTCAAGTTCACATTCAAACTACTTAGTCTTGAGTCACATAGCTCCATGTTAATTTATTTAAATCAACAAGGCTTAACAATCTCATTTAACAAAGGTTCAATGTTATAGGCTTTTAAACCATATATTGGTACTAACAAGCCTTTACTACGCATGCTCACATATATCTATCTCATTTATACATAGACATAGCATAGTACATTACTCGAAGACTTATTTTAAACCATATTTGAATAAGCTAGTTTATGCTTAGCTACATGGTGAACACATTCATCATTTCTAGAGGCATAAAGCGTCCTAGTATACATGCATTGAAAAGCCATAATACTATTTACACAATGTTTAAAACTATTAGTCTTCAAACTTTTAAGTTTTCATTCAAAACGTTTTAAGCCAAGCCATAGTTCTAGTATATGCAAGGTAACTTAGTAACAAGCTACGTTTGATACTTATTGACACACATAATCAAGACACGTACATACGTCTTCAAAGTTAGATTTCTAAGGACTCTAAATTCATCAAGTTTCGTTTTTAAAACTTTAAGTTTTTTTTTTTTAGAAAATCATTAACACCAAGCTAACACCACTCGTTACATACAAGGTAACCTTAGGTCACATGTCAGACTCCTTTTCATACTTATTGAAGTCAAACTAGCATGCCTCACATATCAGAAAGCACAAAAATTTAAGTTCCATTTATGCAGAACGGCGCGGCCACGCTGCATTTGTACTAGGGAGTAGCGCGGCCGCGCCACTCCGGTTCCAGACAGGAGAACCTCTGCTATTGTAGAGCTTCACAACTAACTCTATCATTCTTCATGAGACATGCTAGAAATCAACTACATTGCCTCTATAACAAGTATATAAACTCTACTTAGCATGTTGACATCATCTTACATATCAATTCTCCACTAATTCATGAAATTTGTATAAATTTATCAAGTCAAAACTCAAGAACATAATTTACGAGTTATACCTCATTGAAGCTTGAGTGGCTAACTATTTCTCCTCCACTTCCAAGTATACTGAAATCTCACTCTCTAAAGAACTTATCAAATATTTAGCAACTTTTAATTTGTGAGGGGGAGGCTTCCATTTATAGGAATCCTATTGCCTAACTTTGGGTCTAGCACCTTGAATCAAACTAGTGGGAGAATGAAGAAGATGTTGGACAAGAAGAAGTTGGTGGAGAGAACTATTTAGCCCACTCCCCCCTTCATCATCACCATCAAAGCCATTATTGCTTCCTTGCTAGCCTTATCAACTCTTAGCATAGACCAAAGGTCTAATACACGTGAATGAGAAAGAGTGAGACTCTGAATATGGGACAAACATTTTAAACTCAGCATTTGTCAATTTTATGCAAACATACTTAGGTTTATCTCATTTGGGCTTATTAAGTCAATTTCCATGACTTTATGTTACTACACCACATTAAGTTATAGGTATACATATATATATATACACACACACACACACACATATACACCCACATATTACAAGCATACTAATATATATAATAATGTACCTCATGTACATTGTTTTAATCCAATAATATTTTAATTGGGCTAATATATTTTAGTTGGGTACTACCATCCCTCCATTTTCCATAAAATCATTATCTCAAGTACACCCAAATATTATAATGATAGTTAATATCAATTATTTATTAACTTTCCATTTATCTTCTTTTAATAATTATAGTTAAACCTCCAATTGATTTAACTTTTAATACTTATGCTACACAAGGCCAAATTATGTAAGCTTAGTAATTAATAGACCTCAAGCTCACAAAATAATATTACTCTCAATGTCACATCTTATAATAAATTCATGATGTAATGTAATTAAATTACTTATTTATATGCTCACATAACATATATACTTGCATTTAGCAAATAAACTAACAAGCTCTACACACCAATGCATGGTCTCTAATTATAGCCAAGCTATTACTCTCCTATGGACATTACACAAGGGGCAAAGAAGAGTTGGTGGCTAAATCCACCAACTAATACTATTCATGATCCTTCCTCATCATTCCCCCCCCCCCCACATGGCTCTAGTTTGTGAACTTCACCAGGGCATAAAAATCAGCATTTGGGCATAGAATAGGGGTCATGGGAGGGGGTCTATTGCACCATGTCACATAATTAATTCCCACCTTGTACACAAAGCAAGCATACAAGTCTTTATACACACATATGTAATTAAATACCTCCCTTGTACATCCAAATACATATATACCTATACATATATGTATACATGCATCCCTCTACTTATATTACGCATTATATATACATTTTATAATACCGAATATATTTTAATTGAGTAGTGTTACACCACATTATCATAAACTTTATTATTTCAATTATACTTAATCATTGAAATAACTATTAACAACAATTATTTATTTAGTTTAATTTAATATCCTTCATAAAGTACATAATAATGTACCACACATAACACATTGTCACATAGGTCCATTTATGTAACTCATGTGACTCATTTCACTTTACCATATAGTTTCTTATATTATATAGTTACCTTGAAGTGTCACACTTCATTTCATATTATATAGATGTAGCTACTATATAACATATAATTACATATCATTGCACATAGTAATTAATTCACATAATAAAGCTAATCAATTCCTTTAATTATTCATTCATTAAATTATTTAATGAATGCTTATTCCCTTATTTTGCCAAACTAGGCATATCTCACAAGCTTGCATTAAGCTTATTCTCATTCTCATCACTTAATCATCTCATAATCTTATTCATATCTACCTCATTACTTACTTATAATATAATCAATTTACTTAAAACTATTATATCTTGAGTTTCACATATATAAATATATCGCGAATAGAAATATTCAAATATTATTTATAACACTTACGGTAATATAGTAACTCAAGTTATTTAGTAAATTAAAATAACTTAGTTTTCTTTTATAAATTTAACCCTCTTGGAAATACATTACTATTATAAGAATTATGTATTCCTCAATAACATGACATAAAATATTTTTATTATAATTTTAGAAACTAAAGGCGTTAATTATAATAAAAGAATTCACTCATTATCTCAAGATATTATTCTTAATATAATATCTATGTCTCATCAAAATAATTACATGTACGACACATGTACACATATTATATAGAAAATAGATAATAAGTTTATTTTCTATTAAGATAAATTATTTCTATCAATTTATTACATATAGCAAATATGTTTTAATATATTTGCCCTCTCACTTAATCATACATATTACCTTATACAAAGCCATATAAGGTAATATCATTATATAAAATAATCTTCTCCCTTAATTAAAATAGTTCAATGCTAGAATTTATTTTAATATCCTTATACAATATACAATAATTGTTTGTCTTTCCTTTCTATAAATTGTTCCAAAATAATTTCTTCAATCTTCACATCTTAGCTATATGTCAACTATTAATTAGTTTATAATTCTCTAATCAATATTTATCTAAATGTGTATTGATTCCCATCTCTCTTCAATAACGTATATATATTTTATCAACGTTATTCGTACATTAGACTTTCTTACATATTACCATTCTAAGTAATATGTATATATATAAAACAATACTCATTTCATTTTTCTTATCCAAAACACATATTTTAATTCACCATTTACTTAAGTGATTTTACTATATCATCATAGTTAGTTAAGATTTTAAATATTCAAATTATATTATTCCATAATATAACTTTCAACTTAATTTAAATTAACCAATATTTATTCTTGTTAGTTAATTCCCATAATTAACTAATTTATGCTTTATTATCTTAATCCATCCATGGACAGCTTAAGCACTAATTATAACCCATATTACATCGTACTAGTCACTAGTATATATATCCAAGAAAATGGTGATTAAAGTTATTTAATGTCACCAACTTACTATGATAAAATAATTCTATAAATTATTTAATATCGATAGATAAATTTTATCCATCTCCTTTACTTCAAATAAATTGTCTCTACAATAAATAACAAATATATCATAATAATATATTTATGAAACACAAAATCACATATTGCATAGTTCATAATACCCTATGCAACATAATACCACATACCTCCTAACGCATATATATTCTTATTCGAACCCAACACATGCCTTCAAATTTTTTTTTACTAAATTCTTATTTTAATAATTTCTGAAAATTCGAGTTCTTACATTCTCTCCTTCTTATAAGGATTCCGTCCTCAATGCCTCCAATACCAACATTAAGTGTTCAGCATGATCCTCCTGAGTCTTGGAATATATCAGGATATCATCTATGAACACGACTATGAATTTATCTAAGTATGGCTTGAATACCCGGTTCATCATGTCCATAAACGCCGCCGGCGCGTTCGTTAACCCAAATGACATCACCAGAAACTCGTAGTGTCCGTAACGAGTCCTGAATGCTGTCTTAGGTACATCTTCCTTCCTTACCTTCAACTGGTGATATCCCGTCCTCAAGTCTATCTTAGAAAAATATTTCGCTCCCTTCAATTGATCAAACAGATCATCTATCCTAGGTAACGGATACTTGTTCTTGATCATCACCTTGTTCAACTCTCGATAGTCGATGCAAAGTCTCATTAACCCATCCTTCTTCTTCACAAATAAAACTGGTGCTCCCCAAGGAGAAACACTCGGTTGAATATACTTCCTATCCAATAATTCCTGCAACTGTACCATCAGCTCCTTCATCTCTGCCAGTGTCATTCTGTATGGGGCTTTTAAAATCGGGGACGTTCCCGGTACTAAATCTATAACAAATTCGGCCTCCCTATCCGGTGGAATACCTAGCAATTCCTCCGAAAATACATTCGAAAATTCATTCACTACTGGTATTTGTTCCACCCCTACCCCTACTTTCTACATATCGACGATATGGGCTAAATAACCTATACATCCCTTCCTTAGTAACTTCCTTGCTTGCATCATCGTTAGACAATTCGAGTGTCTCGGCGACTTACTCCTGTAGAACACTACCTTAGGCTGATCCGGAGTCTTAAGGTTTATACACTTCTTCTGGCAATCTATCATCGCTCCATGGTTAAATAACCAATCCATTCCTAGAATTACATCAAATTCCCCTAATTGAATCGGAATTAAATCCACAGGTAACTTATATCCCCTGATATCTACAACACAATTCCTATAGACATGGCTAACGGGAATTCTTTCCTTATTAGCAACTTCTATGTTCATCGGATATTTTAATTCTTCCTTGGGTAAGTTTAATCGTTGGGAGAATTCATTCGACAAGAAGGAACAAGTAGCACCTGAATCGAATAATACATAAGCAGATATATCATTGATCGGAATGATACCTGAAACCACATCCTTGGATGCGACTGCACCCTGAACTGTTATGTTGAAAGTCCTTGCTATTGGTCGATTCTGAGTTGGTGGTCCAGTAATTATGAGATTTCAACCGCTTGGTCCCCTTCCTCCATTTCCTCCTGCTGAATTCTTCTTTGGGCAATTCCTTGCCTGATGATCCAATGCTCCACAGTTGAAGCATCCATTCCTCTTTGGTACAGAGCAATTGGGAGAGATGTGCCCCTCTTGCCCGCAATTGAAATAAACATTCTTCCCCTTTAGACATGCACCCGAGTGATTCCTCCCACACTCATTGCATGCCTCAGTCCTCTTCTTTGTTTCCCCTGGTTTTCCCCAGAGTTTCCCGAGTTGAAATTGTTGTTGTTGTTGTTGTTGTTCCACTTCCTCTTGTTTGTACCACTGCTACTGCTACCTTCCCCGCGATTCCCTCCTTCATTCTTCTTCTTTTTCTCCTTATTAAACTTCATTTGGGCTTCACTTTCACCCTAAAAAATTATAGCCTTCTCCAGGAGAGTCGCGAAGCTGTTCGTCTGCAACACCGAAAGTCTACTGTATAACCATGGTTTGAGACCCTTCTCAAACCTCCTCGTTTTCCTCTCCTCAGTGTCAACCTGATGAGGCGCGAACCTCGCCAGTTCGTTGAACTTTGCGGCATACTAGGGTACCGTCATGTCGTCTTGCTTCAGCTGTGACGCCCCCAAATTCCAGGACCGCCACTTGGTCTCTCGAATTCGGTTCATCACGTGCTCATGGTAATACATCACAATAATAATAATTAAATATCATACGATCACAGCGGAAAATCTATTCTAGAATAATTTACAATGATTTATTATAATTATTCCCCCAAGTCTCGCAACCTACAGTACTTAATAGATTACATAATAATATCAGTTAACGACTTATTACATAATCTAACTTAAGCTTAAACATAATCAAATCCAGTCTTACTATATCATCTTCATACAATATTAATATATTTAAAACATAACAGACATAAGCTAGTTGGTAGCTTTGCCCTTGCCCTTATCAACGCCCGAAGGTTCACCATGCTCTGCCTTAACTGAAATGTTTTAGGGAAAGCAAGGATGAGCACAAATTGCCCAGCAAGTAATATACAATAAGGGTGAGTATTAAGATTCTCAATTCTCGAAAGGGTATAACAAGATTTGATAGTTCAAGAATAACAAGAATATCAACAGTTCTCAATATCAGTCGCTAAGGACAGGATAATATCAATATGATTCAATAATAAGTCAATTCAAGATTTCAAATAATTGAATACTGAGTAGTCACTACGGACTATGAACTTCTACTAGAATTGACAGTAATAAACTGAAAATCCAACAAAAACAGGTACAACAGGTGATCAGCCTAAAGTACCCTTGTTATGCATAACAATCAACCATACTCAAGTGTGCACGTCGGTTCTCCGACAATTATATATTCCCTTCAAAGAAGATTGTTCTTCTCAGTCAAATACAAGATCCCGCACCAATCAATTAGTTTGGGTCGCTTTTCAATAATATAAGTCTAGCCGAATCAAATGGCATAGACACTTTCACAATATTCAAGAACAATACTAAGTTCAACATGAATACTAGCTTTAATGAAATAAGAGTTCAAGTATGCTAATTCAATTCAACCGATTAAATAGAAAACTTGTTCGCAATACACAAGATAGGATACTTGCATAGTAAAAGAGTATAAGTTAGGAAACTTTCACAATCATAGCTTTCCTTGCATAAAGTAAATGCGTCGGTTAGGATACTTGCACTTTAAGAGAGTGTAACTAAGAGAACTTGCCTTTAGCGTAGTTTATCCACGAAAAGCAATCAACACTTCCGAATTCCTATCGTAATACAGTTACGTATATATATGATATTCATTAGTCATATAATTTAACTTCACATTTTCTCTTTGAATATACGATCAACACATAAGCTAAGTTTTACCTAGCTACACAGTTATATAGAATATAATTTTTATCCTTAACGTTCCTTCTTTAGAGTTTAAACGCATTCTCATATTATATAAGATCTCAACAATTAGCAAACATGCTTGCATATTATTAATATCACATAAGACCACAATCAATACTAAATATATTTCATTTTAGCAAGTTACGGCATCTCCTTAAGTTAACCGTCAAAATCGGGTTCAAGTAACATCATATAATATCGCGTAGCATGTATTCATATTTAAAGGATACTTTCATACTTGTATAACTTTTCCAAATCCAATCGTACATGGTATAGGTTCTTAAGTTAATACTTAAAGCCATTGAAGGACACGAACTCATATGGTCTAACATGATTGCTTTTAAACACATAAGATATTCATATAACTTGTATTAGTCATGCTCATGAGTACTCGTATTGCATATATGTAGCTAGCATTGTTATTATCTTGAAAACATGCTTTGTTTATGCTAAACTTTAATCACGGCAACCAATCATGGTATATATATATGCATGACACATGAATGAGTCTAAGAGTACTATCACATGTGTCCATAAATATCAGAATTTAAATCTCCACGTATCGTGTTAATGCTCATGTGCAAGGCTTGTATTTCTATTGGTGAACCTTACTAATAGAGCCTAACATGTTCATGCTTCCTTACGAACTATATAAACACAAGTTAAGGCTTCATTCATATATTTCAAAGTTATCTAAATATGCTCATAACATCAAAATGACTATATAGCATTTACATGATCATATCCACCTTCAAACTTATATTTTTGTTAGGAATGAGCACTAGTTAGGTTCACATGTTCATATTTTATTACGGAACCAATATAGATAAGCTAACATGCACTTCATGTGTCTCTAGGTGGTACTAACGTGCTTGCAAGGTCAGTATGTAAACATGCTTTATATATGTTAACGTCGTTTATGAAACTTTAAATTCGTTTCCAAACTATGTGTCGTTTGGTTAACCATGCATGCTAATATACTAAAACATGCTTACATTGCCTCATTAGGTTTATATATATGTATTAATCATGCTCCCATGCTTGTTTAAACAAAAATCAAACAATTGGTACATAACAGTTTTGTTGCAGAATGCAGAAAACTGAACACAGAGTCTGGCGCTGCGGCGCGGCAACAGTAGCTTAATACTGGCGCTGCGGCGCGAGTGGCGCTGCGGCGCGGGCTGCGGCGCGTGTGGCGCTGCGGCGCGGGCTGCGTCATCGAGGCAGTTTTCTGCGGTTCAGACTGCAGCGAAAACCGACCCAAAACCTCCCATTTCATCGATTTCAACATACCCAGACTTGTTTAACTTACTAACACATACATGTATGCTTATATAACAGTCAATAGCAATTATCAATTCCCAATTTCATGAACTCTAACTAATTTACGAATTTCATGTATTTACAGAAATTGAAGAGGAACAATGGAAATGAAAGACTATTCAGTGGTTCCATCATGTGTGTATGTTCATATAACAACAATATAAGGGTTCTACAAACCAATCATGAACCAATTTGGCATAATCAAGAATTTCAACAAAACTCAGAGAACAACAATGGAGTTCTTTTGACAGAAAATGAAAATGAAGACACGAAGAGGATTTATACCTCTGTTATGGAGTAAGCTTGCTGATGCTACTATAGAAATTCCTTCTGAACTAAATAGGCAATCACAGTATACTCTCTTCTCTTAGAAATATTTCAGCAATGAAATGAAGGTGCAGGGAGTTCCTTTATATAGAAGAATGAATACACAGTCCAAGCTTCTAACTCCCAAATCAAACTAACGGATTGTCAAATTGCATGAAGGTTATAGAATGGTAGGTATTTAGTTGTTAGAATCCATCATTAAAACCACTCCCTTGCTCATCATTGCTACAAGGCTATGGAAATTTACTGAGTTTAAGGAGAAGCAATAGGCTTAGGCCATAATGGCTGTGCACGTGAATGAGGAAAAAGGAGAGTGACTATTATATTGGGACAAGTCAAGCAAATCTCAGCATTCTTACAAATGGACTATATGCTACACTTATGTTATATATTATATGTACTCTTAGGTTATAATTACAATGTTCTCCCCATAATGTAATAAATGCAATTTGAATACATATAATCTATGTACATTTTATCTTACCGATATAATACAATCGGATACTACCACATTACATTATATCATATATTATTAAATTGTATTACTCAATAATTATTTATAATAGATCCATGATACATTATTTTAATGTATATCCACACATCATTTGTCACCTACACATATCATAACATATAGTTACTATACATTTAATTCGCATGCTTGCACATATAATTTCTCATCTTATAAATTGAATATTAATTAATAATATACACATATCCTACCTCAATCAATATAATTGTTAACCTCCATAACAATTTAATTAACCTTTATATGATTAACTATCACTTTGATATAAATCTTATTATATTTATAAACACGTTGCTCATTATTATAATGTTTCTTGCAATAATAATCACATATTATTAATCAATCCTCATTAGTATTTTATAACAGTTAATTAATATTCTTCGATCAACAATTAATATAGATTAATTGTTCGCTTAAATTAATATAATCATTCTTATATTACGTCACTGTGCCACACAAGGCAATCAACGAGTTTATCACAAACTCCACCAATTTCTCAATTATTATAATTATTCAATTATATATAATTGAATTAATTCATCTCATAACACAAAATCATTTATATTCAAATAAATTCTCATTTCCATTAATATATTTATTTAATAATATATGGAAATTCTCGGGTATTACATCCTCCCCCCCTTATAAAAATTCCGTCCCGGAATTGCTACAAGGTTACACAAATAGATGGGGATAGTCCCTCATCATCCTATCTTCTAACTCCCACGTTGCCTCCTCGACATCGTGGTTACGCCAAAGTACTTTTACAGATGAAATAACTTTATTTCTCAAAGTTTGTTCTTTCCTATCTAATATTTGGACAGGAATTTCTTCATACGCCAAGTTTTTCTCCACTTGAATGGGCTCGTAAGAAATCACATGTTTGTAGTCGGCCTTGTACGGTCGCAACACGGAAATGTGAAATACGTTGTATATGTGCTCCAACTCGGGTGGTAACGCAACTTTGTATGCCACTTCGCCCACTCGCTTCAGTATCTCAAATGGTCCTATAAATCTTGGACTCAATTTTCCTTTCTTGCCGAAACGGATTTTTCCCTTCCATGGAGATACCTTCAAGAATACGAAACTGCCGACTTTGAAGTCTCGGTCCTGCCGATGCAAATCTGCGTATTTCTTCTGGCGATCTTGAGCTGCTACAAGTCTGGCTCTTATCACTGTCACCACGTCTGCGGTTTGTTGAACTAACTCTGGTCCGAGTATTCGTCGTTCTCCGACTTTGTCCCAACATAACGGCGTTCTGCACTTTCTCCCGTAAAGAGCTTCGTACGGTGGCATGCCAATACTCGAATGGTAGCTATTATTATATGCGAATTCTACTAAGGGTAGGTGGTCGTCCCAATTTCCCTTAAAATCCATCACGCAAGTCCTAAGCATGTCTTCTAGCGTTTGTATTGTTCGCTCACTTTGTCCGTCTGTTTGAGGATGATAAGCTGTACTCAACCTCAACTGCGTTCCCATTCTTTCCTGCAAACTCTTCCAAAAATTGGACGTGAAGCGCGGATCTCGATCAGAGACAATTGACACCGGCACTCCATGTCGTGAAACAATCTCTTTTACATATAGGCTTGCTAATTGGTTCAAACTGTAGCGGATCTTGATTGGTAGAAAGTGTGCGGTCTTCGTTAGTCGATCCACGATAACCCAAATAGCATCATAACCTTTCTGTGTAACTGGAAGTCCTACCACGAAGTCCATGGTAATATGCTCCCATTTCCACTCTGGTATTTCTAACGGATGTAGTAAACCACTTGGCCGCTGATGCTCTGCTTTAACGCGTTGGCAAGTCAAGCATTTACTGACGCACTCTGCGACTTCCCGTTTCAAATTAGGCCACCAAAAATGTTGCCTTAGATCTCGGTACGTCTTTGTGCCTCCCGGATGAACGGAATATGTCGTATTGTGTGCCTCGTGCAAAATCTCTTCCCTCAACTCGGTTACCGCTGGTACCCACACTCTCCCTTCAAATCTCAAAATACCGTCTTTATCCATTCGAAATTTTTCTTCCTCACTTTCTATGATCCTCTTTCGGATTTTCTCACACTCTTCATCCTTTTCCTGAGCTTCCTTTACTCTATCCAACAACGTCGGACAAGCTTCCATTACAATTAACTTCTCACCAGACTTTTCTGGTCCTTTCACTTCTATCTCCAATTTCTCCATCTCTCTTATCAACTCTTCCTGAGTCGTCAAATTAAACAACTTCTCCCTTCCTTTCCTGCTCAGAGCGTCGGCAACCACATTTGCCTTTCCCGGGTGATAAAGAATATCGCAGTTATAGTCTTTGATTAATTCTAACCACCTTCTCTACCGCATGTTTAACTCCTTCTGTGTGAAGATATATTTCAGACTTTTGTGGTCCGTATATATCTCACATTTTTCTCCGTATAGATAATGTCTCCATATCTTTAACGCAAAAACTACTGCCGCTAACTCTAAGTCATGAGTAGGGTATCGTTTTTCGTAATCCTTCAATTGTCGTGACGCATATGCAATAACCTTGCCATGTTGCATGAGCACATAGCCAAGCCCCTTGTGCGATGCATCACTATACACCACAAAATTTCCCGCATCATCTGGTAATGATAACACAGGTGTTTCGCTCAATCTCCTTTTCAGTTCTTGAAAACTTTCTTCGCATTTGTCGGTCCATACAAATTTCACCGTCTTTCTAGTCAAATTGGTCAACGGGGTTGCTATCTTAGAAAAATCTTGGATGAATCTTCGATAGTACCCAGCTAACCCTAGAAAGCTTCTCACCTCCGTCGGTGTTCTCGGTTGTTCCCAATTACTTACTGCTTCAACCTTCGCAGGGTCTACAGAGATTCCATTCTTATCCACCACGTGGCCTAAGAATTGAACCTTCTCCATCCAAAATTCGCACTTAGAAAATTTTGCATACATCTTCTCCTTCCTTAGTGCCTCCAAAATAATCTTTAGATGTTCAGCGTGTTCTTCCTCTGTCTTTGAGTAGATCAAAATGTCGTCGATAAAAACCACTACAAATTTATCCAAGTATGGCTTGAAAACTCGGTTCATCAAGTCCATAAATGCTGCCGGAGCATTAGTCAATCCGAATGACATTACCAAAAACTCGTAGTGTCCATAACGGGTTCGAAACGCAGTCTTTGGTATGTCCTCATCCCGTACCTTCAGTTGATGATATCCTGTTCGTAGGTCGATCTTTGAGAAACACTTTGCTCCCTTCAGTTGATCAAATAAGTCGTCTATCCTCGGTAGCGGATATCGATTCTTGATCGTTACTCTGTTCAATTCTCGATAATCGATACAGAGTCTCATCGATCCGTCCTTCTTCTTAACGAATAGCACTGGTGCTCCCCAAGGAGAAACACTCGGTCGAATGTAACCCTTATCCAATAATTCTTGCAATTGTATCATCAATTCCTTCATTTCTACTGGCGCCATACGATATGGAGCTTTCGAAATTGGTGCCGTTCCCGGTGCTAAGTCTATTACGAATTCGATTTCTCTGTCTGGCGGAAGACCAGGCAGATCGTCCAGAAACACATCTTGGAATTCATTAACTACGTATATATCCTTAATTTCTACTCCCTTTTTCCGAGTATCAACGATGTAAGCTAAATATCCTACACATCCTTTCCTTAACAATTTCTTGGCTTGCATCATTGTAACGCAACACGATTGCTTAAGCGATGAGCTACCATAAAACACTACCTTAGACTTACTCGGAGTCTGAAGGTTCACACATTTGTTCTGACAGTCAATTATCGCAGCATGGTTATACAACCAATCCATTCCCAGTATTACGTCAAATTCTCCCAGTCTAATAGGAATCAAGTCTACGCTCAGTTCATGTTTACTAATATTTGCGCGACAATTTCGATAAACGTATTCTACAGGGATCACTTCCTTATTAGCAACTTCTATGATCAAAGGATTTTCTAATAGTTCTCGAGGTGTACTAAGTCTACTAGCAAATTCTTCAGATACAAAAGAACAGGTGGCACCCGAATCAAATAATACATAAGCATTTATATCATTGATTGGGATTATACCTGACACCACATCCTTCGCAGTCACTGCGTCTTGGACGGTCATGTTAAAGGTTCTGGCGGTTGGGCGGTTGGATTGTGCCGGTCCACCGATCATCAGCTTATTGCCTCCTTGCTGATTACTACCCCCGCCACTTCCCTTCTTTGGGCAGTCCTTAATTCGGTGCTCCATCGAGCCACACGCAAAGCATCTTTGTATCTTTTTCGGTTTCAAACAGTTGGGCGAGATGTGCCCTTCCTGTCCGCAGTTGTAGCAAGTGCCACGTCCCTTCCAGCACTCGCCCTGGTGATTCTTCCCACACTTCGGGCATCCTTTAGCCCTCTTCTTGAAACCTCCATGAAAATTCCCTGATTGATTATTATTGTTGTTTTTGTTGTTGTTGTTGTTCTCCCACTTTCTCTTTCCCAAGTTGCTTCCTCCGCTATTGCTTCCTCCCGTACGATTCTCTCCTCCAGTATTCTTTCCTTTCTTTTCTTTGTTATACAGACTTAAGGCCTCACTGCCGCCTTCCGCAATGATTGCCTTCTCCAGTAATGTTGCAAAGGAATCAATTTGAAGAACTGATACCTTATTGAACAGCCATGGCTTCAACCCTTGTTCAAAGCGTCTAGCCTTCCTCTCTTCATCACCAACTTGGTGCTCCGCAAATCGTGCTAGTTCGTTAAACCTAGCCGCGTATTGCGCCACCGTCATCTCACCTTGTTTTAACTCTAGGAATTTCACCTCCATCCTATTCTTCATACTCTTTGGAAAGTAATTCTCGAAGAACAGTGTCTTAAACTTATCCCAAGCTATTATCCCTTCTCCAGCTCTTTGTTGATTAGCCTCCCACCAGTAGTTCGCTTCTCCCCTCATCATGTACGTGGCAAACACCGTCTTCTGATCTTCGCCTACGCTAGCTATAGTGAAAGCTTTTTCGATCTCTTTGATCCACGTTTGTGCGACGATTGGGTCGGTAGTTCCCTCGAACTCCGGGGGTCCTACACTCTTAAAGTCTTTAAAGGTTGTTACTGGAACAGTTTGAGGGTTTGGGCGAACGGGTTCATTGTTCCTTCCCCTTAAGGCTTCTCCTAACAAGTCTACCAGTTTCTGGATCGGGTCTACTTGTTCTCTCTCATTGTTAACGGATTCTTCGGGTGCAGTCAATCTACGTCTGGGCGGCATTATCTGCATCACAATTTTTCATTTTATTATTATTCAAGTATATCACTTAAGTATTTCTTTTAATACTAAAAGAATAAATTTATAACACAGTTTCTAAAATCAACTCCATTTATATTCATATGCCATTTCATTTCATTACATGATTTTCCTAGCATACTGCTATAAATGTTATCACATATATCCCCTAATATCACAAAAGACGGGGAATATACCAACCTACTACCATACTACCCCTCTAACAGAAGCTAACTCGGGGTTTACATCATCATCCCACATCTTACACAAAAGATCGGAATTACAACATAGTATATACAATACATAAAGACACAACTAGTACTACCACTAGACTGACTAAGGAAATCTCATCCCATCATCCCGCGCTCCACTGCGCTCTTGTACTCCAACTGTGCTATATACGCAAACAGCTCTCGGCTCAAGGTATGTAGAGTCTGTCCCTGTTCTGCCGGGTAGTGGTACACACCATCAATCACCCTTTCAAAAGCTGAACGGAACACATACCCCATCTTGTTCATCTTTCTCTTCTTGCACCTGACCTCGTCCTCAAGGTCGTCAGCTCTCTCATTGGACGCTTCCCACTTCTCCTCGAAGTGTAACCTATCCATCACCTCCAACTCTAGCTGAGTACGGAGTGCCTCTTTCTCAGTCTTCTCACTCAGCTCCCTCTGCTCAACCTCTTCTAGCTTCTCTGCCAAATCTACATTCCTAGCCACTGACCTGTGAAATAGAGTCCCCATCTGGATCCCTGCCTCCCTACGGTAGGCAATCTCCACCTCTAACTCTTGCATAGCCAGCTTCCTCTGGTGGTCCTCGTCCCTCAGCTTCTGGAACTCAGACTCTCTCTCGTGGGCCTCTGCCTCCAGCTCCTGGACTCTGCAGTCTAACTCTAGAATACGCTCCTCGTACTCGCCTAACATCTGTTCCTCTATAGTAGCCTCATCAGAGTCCTCTACTGGCTCATCCTCCATCGGCTCCTCCTCTGGATCAGACACTATCTCAATCTCGTCCTCGTCGTCAGACTCGAATGGTGCAACAGCCTGCACTGGTGTAGCCTCTAGAGGTGCCTCGTATACTACGTGTATATCCCTGGGCTCCTCCTCTGTAACTCTACTAGGTACCCCTGTGTCTGTCATCCTACACTCACAAACACAAGACAAGAAATAGCATCTCCATTAGAATGTCAAACAAAATATAAGTTCATTGTATAGAATGAAGTTACATTTCATAACAGACTAAGTCTCTCAAGGAAAACTCTACATGAGTTTTATCTCCTTCCTAACTTCTAAGTTCGCCTAAGTTATAGTCTAAGGACACTCATTCCTAAGGTTTATAACTACGGCTTTGATACCAACCTGTGACGCCCCCAAATTCCAGGACCGCCACTTGGTCTCTCGAATTCGGTTCATCACGTGCTCATGGTAATACATCACAATAATAATAATTAAATATCATACGATCACAGCGGAAAATCTATTCTAGAATAATTTACAATGATTTATTATAATTATTCCCCCAAGTCTCGCAACCTACAGTACTTAATAGATTACATAATAATATCAGTTAACGACTTATTACATAATCTAACTTAAGCTTAAACATAATCAAATCCAGTCTTACTACATCATCTTCATACAATATTAATATATTTAAAACATAACAGACATAAGCTAGTTGGTAGCTTTGCCCTTGCCCTTATCAACGCCCGAAGGTTCACCATGCTCTGCCTTAACTAAATGTTTTAGGGAAAGCAAGGATGAGCACAAATTGCCCAGCAAGTAATATACAATAAGGGTGAGTATTAAGATTCTCAATTCTCGAAAGGGTATAACAAGATTTGATAGTTCAAGAATAACAAGAATATCAACAGTTCTCAATATCAGTCGCTAAGGACAGGATAATATCAATATGATTCAATAATAAGTCAATTCAAGATTTCAAATAATTGAATACTGAGTAGTCACTACGGACTATGAACTTCTACTAGAATTGACAGTAATAAACTGAAAATCCAACAAAAACAGGTACAACAGGTGATCAGCCTAAAGTACCCTTGTTATGCATAACAATCAACCATACTCAAGTGTGCACGTCGGTTCTCCGACAATTATATATTCCCTTCAAAGAAGGTTGTTCTTCTCAGTCAAATACAAGATCCCGCACCAATTAATTAGTTTGGGTCGCTTTTCAATAATATAAGTCTAGCCGAATCCAATGGCATAGACACTTTCACAATATTCAAGAACAATACTAAGTTCAACATGAATACTAGCTTTAATGAAATAAGAGTTCAAGTATGCTAATTCAATTCAACCGATTAAATAGAAAACTTGTTCGCAATACACAAGATAGGATACTTGCATAGTAAAAGAGTATAAGTTAGGAAACTTTCACAATCATAGCTTTCCTTGCATAAAGTAAATGCGTCGGTTAGGATACTTGCACTTTAAGAGAGTGTAACTAAGAGAACTTGCCTTTAGCGTAGTTTATCCACGAAAAGCAATCAACACTTTCGAATTCCTATCGTAATACAGTTATGTATATATATGATATTCATTAGTCATATAATTTAACTTCACATTTTCTCTTTGAATATACGATCAACATATAAGCTAAGTTTTACCTAGCTACACAGTTATATAGAATATAATTTCTATCCTTAACTTTCCTTCTTTAGAGTTTAAACGCATTCTCATATTATATAAGATCTCAACAATTAGCAAACATGCTTGCATATTATTAATATCACATAAGACCACAATCAATACTAAATATATTTCATTTTAGCAAGTTACGGCATCTCCTTAAGTTAACCGTCAAAATCAGGTTCAAGTAACATCATATAATATCGCGTAGCATGTATTCACATTTAAAGGATACTTTCATGCTTGTATAACTTTTCCAAATCCAATCGTACATGGTATAGGTTCTTAAGTTAATACTTAAAGCCATTCAAGGACACGAACTCATATGGTCTAACATGATTGCTTTTAAACACATAAGATATTCATATAACTTGTATTAGTCATGCTCATGAGTACTCGTATTGCATATATGTAGCTAGCATTGTTATTATCTTGAAAACATGCTTTGTTTATGCTAAACTTTAATCACGGCAACCAATCATGGTATATATATATGCATGACACATGAATGAGTCTAAGAGTACTATCATATGTGTCCATAAATATCAGAATTTAAATCTCCACGTATCGTGTTAATGCTCATGTGCAAGGCTTGTATTTCTATTGGTGAACCTTACTAATAGAGCCTAACATGTTCATGCTTCCTTACTAACTATATAAACACAAGTTAAGGCTTCATTCATATATTTCAAAGTTATCTAAACATGCTCATAACATCAAAATGACTATATAGCATTTACATGATCATATCCACCTTCAAACTTATATTTTTGTTAGGAATGAGCACTAGTTAGGTTCACATGTTCATATTTTATTACGGAACCAATATAGATAAGCTAACATACACTTCATGTGTCTCTAGGTGGTACTAACGTGCTTGCAAGGTCAGTATGTAAACATGCTTTATATATGTTAACGTCGTTTATGAAACTTTAAATTCGTTTCCAAACTATGTGTCGTTTGGTTAACCATGCATGCTAATATACTAAAACATGCTTACATTGCCTCATTAGGTTTATATATATGTATTAATCATGCTCCCATGCTTGTTTAAACAAAAATCAAACAATTGGTACATAACAGTTTTGTTGCAGAATGCAGAAAACTGAACACAGAGTCTGGCGCTGCGGCGCGGCAACAGTAGCTTAATACTGGCGCTGCGGCGCGAGTGGCGCTGCGTGCGGCGCTGCGGCGCGGGCTGGGCGCGTGTGGAACTGCGGCGCGGGCTGCGGCGTCGAGGCAGTTTTCTGCGGTTCAGACTGCAGCGAAAACCGACCCAAAACCTCCCATTTCATCGATTTCAACATACCCAGACTTGTTTAACTTACTAACACATACATGTATGCTTATATAACAGTCAATAGCAATTATCAATTCCCAATTTCATGAACTCTAATTAATTTACGAATTTCATGTATTTACAGAAATTGAAGAGGAACAATGGAAATGAAAGACTATTCAGTGGTTCCATCATGTGTGTATGTTCATATAACAACAATATAAGGGTTCTACAAACCAATCATGAACCAATTTGGCATAATCAAGAATTTCAACAATACTCAGAGAACAACAATGGAGTTCTTTTGACAGAAAATGAAAATGAAGACACGAAGAGGATTTATACCTCTGTTATGGAGTAAGCTTGTTGATGCTACTATAGAAATTCCTTCTGAACTAAATAGGCAATCACAGTATACTCTCTTCTCTTAGAAATATTTCAGCAATGAAATGAAGGTGCAGGGAGTTCCTTTATATAGAAGAATGAATACACAGTCCAAGCTTCTAACTCCCAAATCAAACTAACGGATTGTCAAATTGCATGAAGGTTATAGAATGGTAGGTATTTAGTTGTTAGAATCCATCATTAAAACCACTCCCTTGCTCATCATTGCTACAAGGCTATGGAAATTTACTGAGTTTAAGGAGAAGCAATAGGCTTAGGCCATAATGGCTGTGCACGTGAATGAGGAAAAAGGAGAGTGACTATTATATTGGGACAAGCCAAGCAAATCTCAGCATTCTTACAAATGGACTATATGCTACACTTATGTTATATATTATATGTACTCTTAGGTTATAATTACAATGTTCTCCCCATAATGTAATAAATGCAATTTGAATACATATAATCTATGTACATTTTATCTTACCGATATAATACAATCGGATACTACCACATTACATTATATCATATATTATTAAATTGTATTACTCAACAATTATTTATAATAGATCCATGATACATTATTTTAATGTATATCCACACATCATTTGTCACCTACACATATCATAACATATAGTTACTATACATTTAATTCGCATGCTTGCACATATAATTTCTCATCTTATAAATTGAATATTAATTAATAATATACACATATCCTACCTCAATCAATCTAATTGTTAACCTCCATAACAATTTAATTAACCTTTATATGATTAACTATCACTTTGATATAAATCTTATTATATTTATAAACACGTTGCTCATTATTATAATGTTTCTTGCAATAATAATCACATATTATTAATCAATCCTCATTAGTATTTTATAACAGTTAATTAATATTCTTCGATTAACAATTAATATAGATTAATTGTTCGCTTAAATTAATATAATCATTCTTATATTACGTCACTGTGCCACACAAGGCAATCAACGAGTTTATCACAAACTCCACCAATTTCTCAATTATTATAATTATTCAATTATATATAATTGAATTAATTCATCTCATAACACAAAATTATTTATATTCAAATAAATTCTCATTTCCATTAATATATTTATTTAATAATATATGAAAATTCTCGGGTATTACATCAGCTCCAGGAATCGCATCTCCATGCGTCTCTACATACTCATAGGAAAGTAATTCTTGAAAAATATCTTCTTAAACACTTTCCAAGGTATCACACCTTCTCCAGCCCTGGTCTAGTTTGCCTCCCACCAGTTATTGGCTTCACCCTTTAGCATATACGTGGTGAAGATTATTTTCTGATCATCTCCTACTCGGGCAATAGCGAACACCTTTTCGATTTCCTCAACCCAAGTTTGGGCTTCAATGGGTTCGGTGGTTCCTTTAAATTCTGGGGTTCCCGCGCTCTTGAAGTCCTTAAAGTGTGCCACCTGGCCCGCTAGAGGGTTATTGGTATTCGGGGTTTGATTCTGAAGTGCCCCAACTAACATGTCTATGAATTATTGCATGGGGTTCGGTGGACCCCCAGCATTACCGCCTGACCCTTCTGGTACTTGACGACGTCTTCCTCTAGCCATCTATCTGATTAAATAAACTTAATGTTATCATCTCATAACTTAATCCTACAACATATATTTTTCATATAAAACTTAATCATCACATCACATATTTAAATAAAAGCATATTTATTTAAAAAAAACCATAATCACAAGGTATCTCATCATCTTATGGCATTATGCCATTTACATCTCTTTAACCCAAAACACTTGGAAAAATCGAAAACCAAGTTTTATTTCATAGATAAGTGTTCTATACGCTAGTAGTAAAAGTTCAACACGAATAAACTAAAGACCCCGCCTAATGGCGTCTTCATGCTCTTCATCCGCTATCTCCAGCACCAGCCCTCGGCTTATAACATGTCTAGACCGGTTCTCCTCATGTGGAAAGTGATACACCCTATGCTGGAACCTCCCATGTGCTTACTTAAACGCGTACTTCATCTTGTCTATCCTAACCTTCTTATCTCTTACTTCTCCTTCTAACTTGCCAGTTAGCTTCTCGGCCCGAACACGACCTCTCCTCTCATCTCCCCAGAATGTGGTAATGATCTTCTTGTCAGTTTGGAGACTATGAATCCTTGACTCTAACCCATTAATTGTATGTCCCAAGTGCGTCCTGATAACTTCTTTCTCATCCTTCATCTTGTCCTCCTTCTGACCTGTTGTTCGCAGCTTGTCAGCCAGATCCCCGTTCCTAATTATCAGGTGGTGCACCAATGCCTCCAACAATGCTGCATCTTGCTGCTCCCCCTGATACAGCTCCTCCAATTCATGGACCTTGTCATCCAGTTCAATAATCCTATCGATCAACTCATCCAACATAGTATCCTCAGGTGCTTCTTCGGAGTCCTCCTCGGCCTCCTCTTCCTCTTCAGGATACTCCTCTAGGTCTAAGTCAGCTGTTGCCTCAGCTATGGGCTCAGGTACAGCTGTCACCAACTGCTCACTCACAACGTGAATATCTCTAACCTCATCTTCTCCTGACATCCTATAATCAAGACAAATAATTCGATTAGTATTTTAAAATAGATATTGATTTTGTTTTTAGAAAATAGATTTGACACAACCCTTAGAACTCTACGTGAGTTCATCTCCATATATCCTCCACTAACTTCCCTAAGGTTATAGTTTAAGGTTCCTCACCTAAGGTTTATAACCTACAGCTTTGATACCAACCTGTGACGCTCTCAAATTCGTGTAACATCGATTACAGGACCTGGTGCTGACGATATAACAAACATCATCATCTATCTATGTAAACTCCAACCATAATAATAATAATATAACTATTACATACTTATTCAAATAAAATCCCAAGTCTTTACAACCTTAAATAAACTGAAACTTAAACTTAGCATTTATCGCTACATAACATCATATGCAGAATTATAAACTTATTACATAAACAACTCTCAACATTTCATCTTAGACTTCCCCTTGTCCTTGCCCAAGCCCTTAGCCTTTTCATCTTTAACTGAAATGTTTAAGAAAGAATGAGCACAAATTGCCCAGCAAGTATATAAAGAAGTTTCAAAACATATATCCGGAGTAAAAACATCTGTATGGCAATATCTCAACAGTTGAAAGAATTATCAAGTGTTAAACAAGAATATCAAAGATAAGAGTTTAGAATTCTCAATAGCATACTAAGGGGTGTAAAATACCCTGAACGTTACTTAGTTTCATCAAAAACCATCAGACGGTTTAACAATCAAATAGATTGTAAACGGTCTCTGCAAGTACTCCAGGTGATTAGCCTATCGTACCCTACATTGTGCACAAGTATAAAGTTTAAACTGCATAAGCATAAATGGGACTATATGCCCGACATCTGTTTGCCCGTTGATTCGGGTTGTTCATCTTAGTATTCCTGCGAGACCGCACCAAAATAATTTGGATTGGTAAACATTAAATAGCTTCAAAGGAATTGAATTGTTCAAATGTTAAACCCTTTTTCATCAATAATCTCTAACCGAAACAAAAGCTAGAAAGCATACTTGGAAACAGTTCATGATAGCAATAGAACTTTTAAAGCATAACAGTTGAATTAATAACTGGGAAATCATCAATAACGTTTTGCAAAATAATTGAAGTTATAGAACTTTACGACAAAGGAACTTGAATTAAATAATCACAAGTCCGAAATTACCCTCGCTGAAATTAAACGAGTAAGGTTTTAATAATTTCTCAATGAAAATAAGGTTAAGAAACTTGCATAATCAAATCTGAGTAAGAAAACTTTCCTGATACGTCTTCTACAGTTTAAGCTATCAACTAGTCCTTCACGTAACCTAATCACATATGTCACGTTAAGCAACTAAGTAATCCCACTCTAATTTAAAATATAATTGTTTCCTTTTATATTAATTAGGTTGTTAAACCAACTTGCATTCAATCATCAATACAATTTAATTACACAAGCATGTTACATCACATAGATAAAAGTGTTCAATTTTGGAATCTAAAAAAAATAAATTTCTGACATCCTGACCCGACCCGACCCGACCCGACCAGGCCGGCGCGGCTGCGTAGCCTCAAGCCGTGTTACCGGCGCAGCTGCACTGCCTGGCAAACCCGAAACCCATCTTTGAGTGGCGCAACTACGCAGCGTTAAGCCGTATGAACGGCGCAGCTGCGCTGCTCTTCATGCCCAGAAATTTTTTCTTGCCGAGCAGCCTACTTCCCGATTTAATTCCCACTTGTTTACAGGTTGTATGACCATGATATTTGGACACCATACACTCCATACATCATAGTATTTTACAAAAATACAACATACATGAAACTAACATGTTAAGACCATAAACCAGCAGCCTAGAAAAGCGTGCACAAACTGGTTCCATACTTAGCAAAATTCTGGGTTCTTCCCCAGATTCTGCAAATTTTTATAATAACATGCTTGCTACCGAATTACATATCTTGCTCATTTTAACTCCGTTTCTTTTGAAACTTGGACAGGTTAGACATCATACAACATAGCATTTTACAAAATTATTACATACCACAATCGGATCACTGAAGCTATAGTTTCAAGGCTCCGAAAAACCCAACAAGTCACACATTACTAGTTTAACCCAACTTTGACAAAATTCATGATTTTGATTCTAGAATGCAAGGACTTGGTTCCTACTGTCCAGAACATATATACTAACATAAATACACATGTTACAACATTCCACTTCACTAACTTTCCATGATTTGATGAATTTAGCATATTAGTGGCATAATATCAAATATAAAGCATGCATACTCAAATTCTTTAATTTTCTATGTAATTGCAACATGATTAAACCCAGAACATTCTTTTTTAATCTCCATATATCAGTAACTAATGATAGCATGGCATCACAGAACCAAAACATAACATTACTATGATTATACAAGCATTTTCTCCACTATTTTTCTCAAAAACATAAAAACTAAGTTCCTGGCTTGCGTCGAATGTTATCATTTGAACAAGAAATTTGAAATTGCTTCCCTCCTTGCTTGTTTAGGATTTGCAAATTTCCAAAAATCTTCAAAGACTCTCAACTCTCATTCTCTTAATTTCTTTATATTAGAAGCTTTTAACAAAAGAGAAAAGGAAACTTGGATTTGGTGTATATATATATACAAGTTTGGCACTTGAATTCCACACCTCTTCCATTTCCAATCCATCAGCTACACACACAATAATATAATACAATAGTTTAGTTAATGAATAAGAAGAATGTGGGAGTTAGAGAAAATGAAAGGATTTTGGGTTTAAGGAATAAAATGAAGTACTCCCTTATTCTGAAATATACGTATACTCCCTCCCCCTTGTCCCATTTCGTGAGTGATAAGGTCCCCACAGCTGCCATTCCATTTAAAATATTATTATTAAATTAATTAATAAGCCATTTTGACCATTTTGCCCTCCGTAGCCAAACGTTGCGATACTTATATCAATTCCTACTAAAGTCGACGTTCCGGACGTCATGGGACTATCTGTTTCATCCAATTTATCTCAGAAATTTCGTAGTTGACTTTTTACCCGAGAAAGTCAACCGATTGACTTTGACCAAAAAGTCATCCGTGACACATTTTCTTGGTTACAGCCTATCCTGACTAATTTCGACGTCCTGGACTCAAATACGCAGTCCGCGTCTCTAAATTTCGCTTTGAACTCAAACTCATACTTTAAAGCCATCCCACGAAATTAATAGAATTAATTCCATACTTAACGAATTTATATAGTTAAATTAATCTAAACCAACTATTTAAATCCATCACATCACATAGCTTAAAATAAAACACATATGTATAACACATATACATCTAATAGAATAAATCACACAAGAGTTTCACATAAGTTCGTTTATTGATACTTAGTAAATTACATAATAATCTCGGATATTACATTCACCCTCCCTTAAAAGGATTCCATCCCCGGAATCATTACACATCAACCAAAAAGACTAGGGTAATTTTTCATCATTTTCTCCTCGAGTTCCCACGTAGCCTCTTCGGCGTTGTGGTTCCTCCATACTACCTTTACAGAAGGTATTATCTTATTTCTTAACACTTGCTCTTTTCTATCAATTATTTGTACAGGAACCTCTTTATAGGTTAGGTCCTTCTCAAACTGATTGGGTTTATACTCTATGACATGCTTGTAATCCTGTTTATAGGGTCGTAAAACTGATACGTGGAACACGTTGTGTATATGTTCTAACTCCGAAGGTAAAGCTATTTCATAAGCTACCTCACTGACTCGCCTTAACACTTCAAAGGGTCCCATGAATCTGGGACTAAGTTTTCCCTTCTTCCCAAATCTCATTTTCCCTTTCCAAGGTGACACCTTCAAGAAACACATAAGTGCCGACATCGAAGTCTCGTTGTTGCCGATGTTGATCAGCATATTTCTTCTGTCGATCCTGAGCTGTCAGTAATCTCGCTCGTATTATTTTGATCACATCCGCAGTTTACTGAACCAATTCTAACCCTAGTAGTTTACGTTCTCCCACTTCATCCCAGCACAACGGCGTTCTACATTTTCTTCCATATAAGGCTTCATAAGGTGGCATCCCGATGCTCGCGTGGTAATTGTTGTCGTATGAAAATTCCACCAACGGTAGGTGGTCATCCTAGCTTCCTTTGAAATACATAACACATACTCTCAGCATGTCCTCTAATGTTTGGATAGTTCTTTCGCTCTGCCCGTCTATTTGAGGATGATACGCGGTGCTCAACCTCAGTTGCGTTCCTATGCCTTCTTGAAAGCTTTTCCAGAAATTAGCTGTGAACCGCGGATCGTGATCTTACACAATTGATACAGGCACACCGTGCCTGGAAACGATCTCCTTGATATAAAGCTTTGCCAACTGATCCAAGGTATATCTGATCTTGATTGGCAAGAAATGCGCTGACTTGGTCAATCGATTAACGATCACCCAAACTGCATCGTAACCCTTCTGTGTATTTGGAAGTCCTTCCACGAAGTCCATCGTGATATGCTCCCATTTCCATTCTGAAATTTCTAGAGGTTGAAGTAACCCGCTCAGTTTCTGATGTTCCGCCTTGACTCGCTGGCATGTTAAACACTTCCTGACGCACCCTGCGACTTCTCTTTTCATATTGGGCCACCAATAATGTTGGCGAAGATCCTGGTACATCTTTGTGCTTCCCGGATGGATTGAGTAACTTGAGCTATGAGCTTCCTGCAAGATTTCTTCTTTTAATTTAGATACTGCTGGCACCCAAATTCTCTTCTCAAATCTTAACAGTCCATCACCACCCTCGCTGAATTTAAGCTCTTCTCCATCTAAAATTCTTTTCCTCACCTTCTCATATTCTTCATCGCTGCCTTGCGTTTCCTTGATTTTGTCCAATAGAGTTGAATGAGCCTCCATTGCAAACAATTTCCCATCTGGCTCCCTCGGACATTTTATCTCGAGTTCCAATCTCGCCATCTCCCTAATTAACTCCTCTTGAGCTGTTAGCATTGCCAGCCTACCATTGCCCTTTCTGCATAGCGCATCTGCTACCACATTAGCTTTCCCCGGATGATATAAGATGTCGCAATCGTAATCCTTTATTAGTTCCAACCATCTTCTCTGTCTCATATTCAACTCCTTCTGCGTGAAGATATACTTCAGACTTTTATGGTCCGCGTATATTTCGCACTTTACACCATATAAATAGTGCCTCCAAATCTTCAGGGCAAATACTACCGCTGCCAATTCTAGGTCATGGGAAGGATATCCCTTCTCGTAATCCTTCAACTGACGCGATGCGTACGCAATAACTTTACCATGTTGCATAAGCACACAGTCAAGTCCTTTGTGCGACGCATCACTGAAAATTACGAAATCACCAGTATCTTCTGGTAAAGATAACACCGGTGCCTCACTCAATCTTTTTTTAAGCTCCCAAAAACTTTCTTCACTTCTCTGTCCAGACAAATTTTACAGACTTCTTCGTTAAATTTGTCAACGTTCCTGCTATCTTTAAAAAATCTTGAATGAACCGTCTGTAATAGCCTGCTAGTCCTTAGAAACTTCTTACTTTAGTCGGCGTCTTTGGTTGTTCCCAATTTTGTACCGCTTCCACCTTTGCTGGATCCACGGAGATTCCGTCCTTGTCGATCACATGACCCATAAATTAAACTTTCTCCAACCAAAACTAGCACTTCAAAAATTTTGCGTATAACTTATCCTTCCTCAATGCCTCCAATACCAACTTTAAGTGTTCAGCATGATCCTCCTTAGTCTTGGAATAGATCAGGATATCATCTATGAACACGACTACGAATTTATCTAAGTATGGCTTGAATACCCGGTTCATCATGTCCATAAATGCCGCCGGCGCATTCGTTAACCCAAATGACATCACCAGAAACTCGTAGTGTCCGTAACTAGTCCTGAATGCTGTCTTAGGTACATCTTCCTTCCTCACCTTCAACTGGTGATATACCGTCCTCAAGTCTATCTTAGAAAAATATTTCGCTCCCTTCAATTGATCAAATAGATCAACTATCCAAGGTAACTGATACTTGTTCTTAATCGTTACCTTGTTCAACTCTCGATAATCTATGCAAAGTCTCATCGACCCGTCTTTCTTCTTCATAAATAAAAGTGGTGCTCCCCAAGGAGACACACTCGGTTGAATATACTTCCTATCCAATAATTCCTACAACTGTACCATCAGCTCCTTCATCTCTATCGGTGCCATTCTGTATGGGGCTTTTGAAATCGGGGCCGTTCCCGGTACTAAATCTATAACAAATTCGGCCTCCCTATCCGGTGGAATACCTGGCAATTCCTCCGGAAATAAATCCAGAAATTCATTCACTACTGGTAGCTGTCCCATCCCTACCCCTACTTTCTGCGTATCGACGATATGGGCCAAATAACCTATACATCCTTTCCTTAGCAACTTCCTCGCTTGCATCATCGTCAGACAATTCGAGTGTCTAGGCGACTTACTCCCGTAGAACACTACCATAGACTGATTCGGAGTCTTAAGGTTTATACACTTCTTCTGGCAATCTATCATCGCTCCATGGTTAAATAACCAATCCATTCCTAGAATTACATCAAATTCCCCTAATTGAATCGGAATTAAATCCACAGGTAACTTATATCCCCTGATATCTACAACATAATTCCTATGGACATGGCTAACGGGAATTCTTTCCTTATTAGCAACTTCTATGTTCATCGGATATTCTAATTCTTCCTGGGGTAAGTTTAATCGTTGGAAGAATTCATGCGATACGAAGGAACAAGTAGCACCCAAATCGAATAATATATAAGCAGATATATCATTGATCAGAATGACACCTGAAACCACATCCTTGGATGCGATAGCATCCTGAACTATCATGTTGAAAGTCCTTGTTGTTGGTCGATTCTGAGTTGGTGGTCCAGTAATTATGAGATTTCCACCGTCTGGTCCCCTTCCTCCATTTCCTCCTGCTGAATTCTTCTTTGGGCAATTCCTTGCCTGATGATCCAATGCTCCACAGTTGAAGCATCCATTCCTCTTTGGTGCAAAGCAATTGGGAGAGATGTGCCCCTCTTGCCCGCAATTGAAACAAACATTCTTCCCCTTTAGACATGCACCCGAGTGATTCCTCCCACACTCCTTGCATGCCTCAGTCCTCTTCTTTGTTTCCCCTCGTTTTCCCCAGAGTTTCCCGAGTTAAAGTTGTTGTTGTTGTTGTTGTTGTTCCACTTCCTCTTGTTTGTACCACTGCTACTGCTACCTTCCCCGCGATTCCCTCCTTCATTCTTCTTCTTTTTCTCCTTATTAAACTTCATTAGGGCATCACTTCTGTCCTCAGTAATGATAGCCTTCTCCAGGAGAGTTGTGAAGCTGTTCGTCTGTAACACCGAAAGTCTACTGTATAACCATGGTTTGAGACCCTACTCAAACCTCCTCGTTTTTCTCTCCTTAGTGTCAACTTGATGAGGCGCGAACCTCGCCAATTCGTTGAACTTTGCGACATACTGGGGTACCGTCATGTCGTCTTGCTTCAGCTCCAGGAATCGCATCTCCATGCGACTCTGCATACTCACAGGAAAGTAATTCTCAAAAAATATCTTCTTAAACCCTTCCCAAGGTATCACACCTTCTCCAGCCCTGGTCTGGTTTGCCTCCCATATGTAGTTGGCTTCACCCTTCAGCATATACGTGGCGAAGATTGTTTTCTGATCATCTCCTACTCGGGCGATAGCGAACGCCTTTTCGATTTCCTTAACCCAAGTTTGGGCTTCAATGGGTTCGGTGGTTCCTTTCAATTATGGGGTTCCCGCGCTCTTGAAGTCCTTAAAGTGTGCCACCTGGCCCGCTGGAGGGTTATTGGTATTCGGGGTACGATTCTGAAGTGCCCCAACTAACATGTCTACGAATTATTGCATGGGATTCGGTGGACCCCCAGCATTACCGCCTAACCCTTCTGGTACTTGACGACGTCCTCCTCTAGCCATCTATTTGATTAAATAAACTTAATGTTATCATCTCATAACTTATTCCTACAGCATATATATTTCATATAAAACTTAATCATCACATCACATATTTAAATAAAAGCATATTTATTTAAAAAAACCATAATCACAAGGTATCTCATCATTTTATGGCATTATGCCATCTACATCTCTTTAACCCAAAACACTTGGAAAAAATCAGAAACCAAGTTTTATTTCATAGATAAGCGTTTTATACGCTAGTAGTAAAAGTTCAACACGAATAAACTAAATACGCCGCCTAATGGCGTTTTCATGCTCTTCATTCGCTATCTCCAGCACCAGCCCTCGGCTCATAACATGTCTAGCCCGGTTCTCCTCACGTGGAAAGTGATACACCCTATGCTGGAACCTCCCATGTGCTGACTTAAATGCGTACTTCATCTTGTCTATCCTAACCTTCTTATTTCTTACTTCTCCTTCTAACTTGCCAGTTAGCTTCTCGACCCGAACACGGCCTCTCCTCTCATCTCCCCAGAATGTGGTAATGATCTGCTTGTCAGTTTGGAGACTTTGAATACTTGACTCTAACCCATTAATGGTATGTCCCAAGTGGGTCCTGATAGCTTCTTTCTCATCCTTCAGCCTGTCCGTCTTCTGACCTGCTGTTCGCAGCTTGTCAGCCAGATCCCCGTTCCTAATTATCAGGTGGTGCACCAATGCCTCCAACAATGCTGCATCTTGCTGCTCCCCCTGATACAGTTCCTCCAACTCATGGACCTTGTCATCCAGTTCAGTAATCCTATCCATTAACTCATCCAACATAGTATCCTCAGGTGTTTCTTCGGAGTCCTCCTCGGCCTCCTCGGCCTCCTCTTCCTCTTCAGGATACTCCTCTGGGTCTCAGCTATGGGCTCAGGTACAGCTGTCACCAACTGCTCACTCACAACGTGAATATCTCTAACCTCATCTTCTCGTGACATCCTACAATCAAGACAAATAACTCGATTAGTATTTTAAAATAGATATTGATTTTGTTCTTAGAAAATAGATTTGACACAACCCTTAGAACTCTATGTGAGTTCATCTCCTTATATCCTCCACTAACTTCCCTAAGGTTATAGTCTAAGGTTCCTCACGTAAGGTTTATAACCTACAGCTTTGATACCAACCTGTGACGCCCCCAAATCCGTGTAACATCGATTATAGGACCTGGTGCTCACGATACAACAAACATCATCATCTATCTATGTAAACTCCAACCATAATAATAATAATATAACTATTACATACTTATTCAAATAAAATCCCAAGTCTTTACAACCTTAAATAAACTGAAACTTAAACTTAGCGTTTATCGCTACATAACATCATATGCGGAAATATAAACTTATTACATAAACAACTCTCAACATTTCATCTTAGACTTCCCCTTGTCCTTGCCCGAGCCCTCAGCCTTTTCATCCTTAATTGAAATGTTTAAGCAAGAATGAGCACAAATTGCCTAGCAAGTATATAAAGAAGTTTGAAAACATACATCTAGAGTAAAAACATCTGTATGGCAATATCTCAACAGTTGAAAGAATTATCAAGTGTTCAACAAGAATATCAAAGATAAGAGTTTAGAATTCTCAATAGCATACTAAGGGGTGTTAAATACCCTAAACGTTACTTTGTTTCATCGAAAACCATCAGACGGTTTAACAATCAAATAGATTGTAAACGGTCTCTGCAAGTACTCCAGGTGATTAGCCTATTATACCCTACATTGTGCACAAGTATAAAGTTTAAACTGCATAAGCATAAATGGGACTATATGCCCGACATCTGTTCGCCCGTTGATTCGGGTTGTTCATCTTAGTATTCCTGCGAGACCGCACCAAAAAAATTTGGATTGGTAAACATTAAATAGCTTCAAAGGATTTGAATTGTTCAAATGTTAAACCCTTTTTCATCAATAATCTCTAGCCGAAACAAAAGCTAGAAAGCATACCTGGAAACAGTTCATGATAGCAATAGAACTTTTAAAGCATAACAGTTGAATTAATAACTGGGTAATCATCAATAACGTTTCGCAAAATAATTGAAGTTATAGAACTTTACGACAAAGGAACTTGAATTAAATAATCACAAGTTCGAACTTACCCTCGCTAAAATCAAACGAGTAAGGATTTAATAATTTCTCAATGAAAATAAGGTTAAGAAACTTGCATAATCAAATCTTAGTAAGGAAACTTGCCTGATACGTCTTCTACAGTTTAAGCTATCAACTAGTCCTTCACGTAACCTAATCACATATGTCACGTTAAGCAACTAAGTAATCCCACTCTAATTTAAAATATAATTGTTTCCTTTTATATTAATTAGGTTGTTAAACCAACTTGCATTCAATCATCAATACAATTTAATTACACAAGCACGTTACATCACATAGATAAAAGGGTTCAATTTTGGAATATAAAAAAAATAAATTTCTGACATCCTGACCCTACCCGACCCAGACTCGACCCAACCCGACCCGACCCTGCTCGGCGCAGCTACGCAGCCTCAAGCTGTGTTACCGGCGCAACTGCGCTGCCTGGCAAACCCAAAACCCATCTTTGAGTGGCGCAGCTGCGCAGCGTTAAGCCGTATGAATGGCGCAGCTACGTTGCTCTTCATACCCAGAACTTTTTTCCTGCCGAGCAGCCTACTTCCCGATTTAATTCCCACTTGTTTACAGGTTATATGACCATGGTATTTGGACACCATACACTCCATACATCATAGTATTTTACAAAAATACAACATACATGAAACTAACATGTTAAGACCATAAACCAGTAGCCTAGAAAAGCGTGCACGAACTGGTTCCATACTTAGCAAAATTCTGGGTTCTTCCCCAGATTCTGCAGATTTTTATAATAACATGCTTGCTACCGAATTACATATCTTGCTCATTTTAACTCCGTTTCTTTTGAAACTTGGACAGGTTAGACATCATACAACATAGCATTTTACAAAATTATTACATACCACAATCGGATCACTGAAGCTATAGTTTCAAGGTTCCGAAAAACCCAACAAGTCACACATTACTAGTTTAACCTAACTTTGACAAAATTCATGATTTTGATTCTAGAATGCAAGGACTTGGTTCCTACTGTCCAGAACATATATACTAACATAAATACACATGTTACAACATTCCACTTCACTAACTTTCCATGATTTGATGAATTTAGCATATTAGTGGCATAATATCAAATATAAAGCATGCATACTCAAATTCTTTAATTTTCTATGTAATTGCAACATGATTAAACCCAGAACATTCTTTTTTAATCTCCATATATCAGTAACTAATGATAGCATGGCATCACAGAACCAAAACATAACATTACTATGATTATACAAGCATTTTCTCCACTATTTTTCTCAAAAACATAAAAACTAAGTTCCTAGCTTGCGTCGAATGTTATCCTTTGAACAAGAAATTTGAAATTGCTTCCCTCCTTGCTTGTTTAAGATTTGCAAATTTCCAAAAATCTTCAAAGACTCTCAACTCTCATTCTCTGAATTTCTTTATATTAGAAGCTTTTAACAAAAGAGAAAAGGAAACTTGGATTTGGTGTATATATATATACAAGTTTGGCACTTGAATTCCACACCTCTTCCATTTCCAATCCATCAGCTACACACACATTAATATAATACAATAGTTTAGTTAATGAATAAGAAGAATGTGGGAGTTAGAGAAAATGAAAGGATTTTGGGTTTAAGGAATAAAATGAAGTACTCCCTTATTCTGAAATATACGTATACTCCCTCCCCCTTGTCCCATTTCGTGAGTGATAAGGTCCCCATAGCTGCCATTCCATTTAAAATATTATTATTAAATTAATTAATAAGCCATTTTGACCATTTTGCCCTCCGTAGCTAAACGTTGCGATACTTATATCAATTCCTACTAAAGTCGACGTTCCGGACGTCATGGGACTATCCGTTTCGTCCCATTTATCTCTAAAATTTCGTAGTTGACTTTTTACCCAAGAAAGTCAACCGGTTGACTTTGACCAAAAAGTCATCCGTGATACATTTTCTTGGTTACAGCCTATCCTGACTAATTTCGACGTTCTGTACTCAAATACGCAGTCCGCGTCTCTAAATTCCGCTCCGAACTCAAACTCATACTTTAAAGCCATCCCACAAAATTAATAGAATTAATTTCATACTTAACCAATTTAAATAGTTAAATTAATCTAAACCAACTATTTAAATCCATCACATCACATAGCTTAAAATAAAACACATATGTATAACATATATACATCTAATAGAAGAAATCACACAAGAGTTTCACATAAGTTTGTTTATTGATACTTAGTAAATTACATAATAATCTCGAATATTACAGAAAACTTTCATTGACATACAAGAAGCCCCTTTCTATGAGAGAGTCCTCGCCGAGTTAGGAAAATCCTTCTCCAAATTGATCAAACACGGGGAAATGGAATTAAGGATCTCACTACCTTGGAAGTCGTGGCGGAGCACATACAGTCAAGAAACTATACGAGCTCCCCCAAAAGAGCATCAAAAAGGAAGGAAGAAGATGTCTCTTTGATACTGCAAGGACAAGCTACCAACAAGAGCCCTAACCCGTCTATCCAGAAGCAGAACCCTCATCCTGTGAATTCCCAAAATCCTACAACATTGAAGTTTGGGGAGAACAAGCGAAGAAGGATATTCACTCCTTTAGGGGACTCTTTGGAGAACATATTAGCACTATTGATCGCCTAGAAGAAGATCATTTCTGATCCAAATAGAGGGCAATTTGATCCCAGTAAGAAATGCATGTACCATTCCAACTCACCGGGGCATGATACTCAGGAATGTTGGACTTTAAAATACAAGATTCAGAACTTGATTGACAACGGGGAGTCGAATGTCAACAACAACCTTTTGCCCCAGCATACCGAGGTAGGAATCAACATAATCAGTGCCGGAAGCAGGGAAAACTGCAAATACCTAAGGAAGATGGGAGAGGCACCCTCTGCACATGACCTTGCAATATGGGGATACCCCGAAGAGAAGTATGGGGTGGAGCAAGACTTGGCCTCAATTAAAGCGCGAGTTTTTCAGTTCACAAATTTGGTCGTATACCAACATCAGTTGACCCGACAGCTAATAGACCAAGTCCTACCAAGGCCAACCGACACTATATCCATCCAAGATGTCCCAACCTTAAGAAGGGATCGAATTCGCTGTCAAGAGCAAAACAAATGAACAGAAAAGTGGCCAAGGAAGCTAGACTTTAGAGCTGACGAGAATTTGCCGCCAAACAAAAATTTGCCCCCTTGGGGAAGTCTAGGGAGAAAATTTTGTGCACCTTGATCGAGGAGGGAAAGATCACGGAATTTCTACCACCCCTGGATTCGCGATCGAAGTGTTTCGATCCTTCTAGATCCTGCCTCTATCATTCGAATGCCCCTGGTCATGCCACTGAGGAATGCTGGGCCCTGCGATATTTAATTCAAAATCTGATCGAATCAGGAGAGCTAGAACTTATGAATAAAGCTGAGATCTTCTCTGAGGAAGAGATCATTTACCTTAGAGAGGCAAGGAATTTGGAGGGAATGGTAGCTGTTATCCTTTGCATAGAAGGAGCGTCGGGCGGACCCATAACCATAAAAGGATTATCTGAGTAGAGGAACAAGACGACTCTCAAGATACCAGCGCCAAAACCCCTGATGTTGGCTCCTTGGCCGCAACTCCCAATTCTTAGCTTGAAGAAGGTACCCTGGAATTATAGAGAATGTATAAAATTAGCACCCAATTGTACAGCTATCGTACCTAAGGAGAATCCACTTTACCTCCCTGGGCGTTTGTTAAAATCGAGAACCAAAGTATGGGGCACGACGAAAGAGAGGACGGTGAAGCAGTTGGAAGCGGAACCGCATCAAATCTCCATTCTGGATATAGTATTGGCTTCTGACGACCATCGTCAAATTCTAATCCAAGTATTGGAGGAGGCACACCTGCCTAAAACCATTGATATTGAGAAATTTCAGCACCTGATTAGCCATGTATTGGACAATAATGTGATATCATATACAGATGACGATATACCGGCCGAGGGAACTGGGCATTGTAGACCATTGCATATTACTGTCGTATCATCTGGATACGTGGTAGGAGACGTGCTAATTGATGGCAGATCATCATTAAAAATCTGTTCACAAGATACTCTGGATAGGATGAAGATCAACCCGAATCGGATTCGGGAAAGCCATGTAGTGGTATGAGCATTCGACGTATCAAGAAGGGATACAGTTGGGGAAATTGAACTTCCTGTAGAGATTGGCCCGTTCACCTTCAATATACCTTTCCAAATCCTGAAGATCATTACCGGATGTAATCTATTGCTAGGACGAACATGGATCCACATGGCTGGGGCTATTTCATTAACTCTTCAACAGCAGTTGAACTACATTGTCAATGACAATCTAGTCACTATCAGTGCATAACCTGATTATCCTATCCACAATCTGGGAGATATGCCCCTGATCAGCGTGAAGGGGGGTATTGAGCCTTCAAGTTTTCAAGCCTTTAAAGTAAGAAATCCATGATAACACTCGGTGGGTGCGCCAACATTAATTCCCCAGATTTCTCCAGAAGTAATGGAAGTTGGCCAAGGGATGCTTTTTAGAGGACATCGACTAGGCTGAGGATTGGGTAGAAATGGCCAGGGAATCAAGAACCCGATCCACATACCCACACAGTTAGGAAGGGCTGGATTAGGATACTCTGGTGGATACAAACATTGTAATCCTCACAAGCACATTTCAGTTAACCATCTGATTCCTCTCAAGCCAGATCTCAGCGAAGCTGGATTTAAAGAGCCATTGAAGAAGGTCCTTGTTATTATCTCAAACCTCCTGATACCTAAAGTTAATCAAAGAGGATATAAGGAGATTAGTGATGAAGAGCCTATCAAGGATGCTGCTCGAATGGCCAAAGATAAGAAGTTTTTGGATGAGGTTCAGTTACAATTTGTGAGCAGCTTTTTCCTTCCTAAGGATGACCTGAAGAAATCCAAAGGGGCAAACCTGTCAAATGATCAACTCATCCTCCCGGTCCTTAACTGGGGAAGTGTGAACATCCTGAAAGAGGATCCAAGGACCTGTTCTAAACCAGTTATGGCCATTCTGGAAGACGTCGACAACTCCAGTAGTGTGTCTATCTCAGTTATCCCCCATGATCTCACTACCACCAATTGGACGGTTACCCCTTAGATCGTCCAAAAAGGGTAAAACCAGGAAGTGATCCATTGACAAGGAGCTTTACCTTATCTATATTTATGTCTGTTTTATTTTATTTGCAACTTGTTATTGCCTGTTGTCATATCAACTACTGAATCCTTTTGTAATTGACAACCGTTTGTATATATTTAGTAATCAAGTTTTTTGTATTAGGTTTCCAAATTTGAGTATTTCTTGCCATGTCCATGACTTGCCAAATTTAAGTAATGATTACGATTTGGATATCAAATTGGACTTTGACTTGATGGGGATCGAGCAAGAGGAAGTGGATGATGACGAGGTGCCCGAGGAAATCAAAGCATAGGTCGAAGATAAACTTAAACCCAACCTTGATCAAACCACCACCATAAATATCGGAACCCCCGACAATCTCCAAGAGATACAAATCGGAACCAACCTTCCCTCTAACTAAGAAAAAGAACTAATCAAACTCCTAACCCAATTCAAGGATGTTTTTACCTGGTCTCAATAAGACATGGTAGGTCTATCCACCGATATAGTTGTCCATCGACTACCAATCAAAAAAGGCTTCAAACCAGTCAACCAGAAATTAGGACGGTTGAAACCTGAATGGAGCCTGAAGGTCAAAGAAGAAATTGTCAAACAGTTCAAAGCGGGAATCATTATGGTGTCAACATACCCTGAGTGGTTGTCCAATGTAGTCCTAGTGCCGAAATCAGGGGGAAAGGTGTGAATATGTGTAGAATATCGAGATCTTAACAAGGTCAGCCTTAAAGATGACTTCCCAGTGCCGTTCATCCACGTGTTAATTGACAATACGACACGGTTCGAAATGTATTCTTTCGCTGATTGCTTTGCCGGATATCATCAGATTATGGTTGCTGAAGAAGACAGGGAAAAGACCACCTTCATTACCCCCTGGGGAACATTCTGTTAATGAAGACTAGCTTTTGGCCTTAACAATGCTGGTGCTACTTATCAGAGGGCCATGATAACCTTATTTCACGATATGATGCATAAAGAGGTTGATGTTTATGTGGATGATATCATCGTGAAGTCCCGATATGCCGATGACCATTGCACCCATCTTCGAAAGTTATTTGAATGACTCTGCAAATTCAATTTGAAGTTAAATCCAGTGAAGTGTGATTTTGGTGTGAAGTCCGGTAAACTCCTGGGATTTCTTGTGAGCAACCGAGGCATTAAGTTAGATCCTGCCAAGATCAAAGCCATCACGGAGATGCCCGAGCCAAAGACCAAAAAGGAAATCTGAGGCTTCCTGGGAAGAATGAACTTCATCAGCCGGTTCATATCACAGTTGACGGCAACCTGTGAACCTATTTTCAAATTGTTAAGAAAGAACTCCTCGGGAAAATGGAATGAAGATTGCTGAAAAGTTTTTCGCACCATCCAAAAGAGGCTGGTTGAAGCACCTATCTTGGTACCCCCAAGGGATGGAATTTCGTTATTCATATATATCTCAGTCAATTCCAATGTTATGGGTTGCTTACTGGGGCAAAAAGATGATATGGGGAAAGAAAGGGCGATTTATTATCTCAGTAAATGTTTCAGCTGCAGAGAGCAGAAATACACCCTGATAAAAAGAACATGTTGTGCATTAGCTTGGGCAGCCACGAGGTTACAGCATTACATATATGGCCATACAACTTATCTCATCTCTAGGATGGATTATTTGAAATACATCTTCAACAAGCCGATGTTGAAATGTCGGTTATCCAAGTGGCAGTTGATCCTCCAATAGTTCTACATCGTCTATGTGACCCAAAAGTCCATCAAAGGGCAAGGGATTGCGGATCATCTGTCGACGGCACCAACAGAAGATTTTGAACCTTTGGAAACTTATTTCCCGGAGGAGGAAGTGATGACTATTTAACTAACCAGTAAGGAGGATCGACATCAATTTTGGAAAATGTATTTTGAAGGCGCATCAAACACTGAAGGCGCAGGAGCCGGGGCAGTTCTGGTATCCATCACAGGAGATCAATACCCTGTGGCAACCAAGTTGCATTTTAACAATTCCAACAATATCGCAGAATACAAAGGATGCATTGTGGGATTAAAACTAGCTCAGTCCCTGGGAGTTAAACGATTAGCGGTGTTTGGAGATTCAGAGCTAGTCATCAGACAATCCACCGGGGCCTACACCACCAAGGAATTACATCTACTGCCTTACCATCGGCATATTCTCAGACTGGCAGGAGAATTTGAAGACATTGCCTTCATGCATATTCCCCAAAACCAAAATGATTTCGCTAACGCATTGGCTACTTGAGCTTCATTGTTGAACCTATCAGCAAGAAAGGGAATGTCTGCCATCACTTTCACTGTACAAAGCGCACCATCATATGGAAACAATGTAGGGGAGATATCGGATGAGATAGCACCTACTGAACCACCTTGGTACCACCACATTAAAGAATATTTGTGAGATTAATCAACCCCTGAAGGAATGAGTCAGGCCGCAAAGAAGCGAATACAAAAAATAGCCATGAATTTCTACCTAAGTGGAGATGCTCTATACAAGAGAGACCCATGTGTAGGCCTTCTGAGATGTCTAGACAAAGATCAAGCCCATCGACTTATGAATGAAGTACTTGGTGGAGTGTGTGGAGCACATATGAGTGAACCCCTACTTGCCAAGAAAATTCTAAGGACGGGACATTTCTGGATTGCGACGATCATGTCAAGCGTTGTTATCAATGCCAGATCCATGCCAACATTATTCATGCACCACCAAATCAACTGCATTGCACGACATCACCATGGCCTTTTTCCATGTGGGGAATGGACGTGATAGGACCTGTTGAACCTAAAGCTAGTAACGGTCACCGATTCATCTTCACTATGATAGACTAGTTTACCAAGTGGGTTGAAGCAGCTTCTTTCCCCAAGGTCACTAAGGAGGTCATCGTTGATTTCATTAGGAACAACATCATCTGTCGGTATGGGCAACCCGAGGTTATCATATCGGAAAACGTAAAGAATCTGAATAACGAGATGATGAGGTAACTGTACAGTAAGTTCAATATCAAACACCTCAATTCGGTTATTTATCATCCAAAAATGAACGGCGCGGTGGAAGCTGCTAACAAGAACATTAAGAAGATAATGATGAAGATGTCGACAAATCACCGGGGATGGCCTGATCTGTTGCCGTTAACCCTACTTGCATACCGAACGTCGACTCGAACCCCGACAGGGGTAACACCCTACTCCTTAGTTTATGGCATGGAGGCCGTACTTCCTGTCGAAGTGGAGATGGAATCACTGAGAGTGATGCTAGATTCCCAGATTGAGGAGAACCAATGGATACAAGATTGATATGATCAGTTATCCCTGATATATGAAAGGAGGGCTGCTGCCATCTTTCATTGACAACTATATCAGCAACGAATGTCCCGATCTTATAACAAGAAGGTGCGACCTCGAGAATTTAAAGTGCATAATTTAGTACTAAAGAAGATCATTCCAGGCCAGGATGCAGCTAAAGGAAAATTTGCCCCAAATTGGGAAGGGCCCTTTGTTGCAAAGCAATCCTATCAGGCGGAGCCTTGAAATTGGAGGAGATGGACAGTGAGGAATTCCCACAGTTGACCAATTCTGATTCGGTGAAACGGCATTATGTCTGAGACCCCTTTCATTTCAAATTGGAATACTTTGTATTGATAAAAAGAAAAAAAAAGAAAAAAAAGAAAAAAGAAAAGATATCAAGTCTAGTTTTCAAGTCTGAGCCTGAACTACAAAAGACCTGATCTCCCATCTGTCGGAGTACGTAGGCAGCCATTTATGGTGCGGTCTAACTTCTAAAAGAATCCAAACACTTTTACCTTATAACCAAAATCTAAACCTATACAGAAATCGAAATATAACATAAAATCGTCCAATAGACGGCTCATGCGGAGAGGACCTAGCGAAGTCTTAGCATCACCTTGTCGAATCTGGCGCAAGTATGACAAGACCAGTTCTATATCGACATAACAAATCATGAAGCGAGAATGGTAACAATGTACAAGGCTAGACATGCTCAAACAAGGGAAGTGAACTGAACTTGTTTCTTTTTATATATACAACTGTTTATAATACAAAAGTTGATTCTAACCTATGACAAAAGATAATAACAAAGTCTGTACAGGAAAATAAAACAAGGTAATAAATCGGCGGTGAGACGAGACAACATAGCCAAATATCCAGCAATCTTTGCGGTCTGAGGAGCATCTCTGAGCTAGTGCTCCAGTATCTCGACACGTCTCAGCATCTCTGATGCTATGCTATAAACCTCCTCTTGACTCTGCACTACGCCCTGTAAGTGACCAATGAGTCCGTCTGCGAAAGTATGGGCTGTATCTCTATCAATGAGGGCCTAGTCTCTGAAAGCAAGGGTTGCATCTCTCTTAGCGATAGCAGCATCCCGACCAGCTACGGTGGTATACATCAGAGCTCGAGCCTGATCCCTTTCAAAGGTCAACAGGTGAAGCTGTCTGTCCATCGCCTCCATGGAAACTGAGTCCAAACGCGGGACAGTACTAACAAGAGAAGCTGTCAACTTTACAAATAGAGCATCCTTAGTCGGAGATATAGGATCCTCTATACGCTCCTCAACATCAAAAGGCCCATCGTCATCCTTGGATAAAGATCCTGTCTCAATCTGGTCTACTATGTCTGGTGCCAAATCCGACTCCAACCAAGATGAGTATTCGACCAATCGGCCCGGATGGCAATCTTTAAACTCCGCTGTCTGTCGATGCGACCAAAATGCATAAACCCAATCTAGATTAGCCTCAGTAACTGAGCAGATGGGGAAGTGATAATCCTCAATCCCCTCAAATGCATGGACCTCCTGGTACTGATCAAATTGGCCCATCACCGCCAAAGGATGATAGGTTGTCACGCACCTCAAACCAGCCAACTGGAGGAAATCCAGGTCGACTACATGGGTGGTGAAACTCAGAAAGGAGCAGTACCCAAGGTACATAACTATAGCAAAAACATGCTCCATGGCACCCAGAAATGAAGTCCATGACGCCTCATCGATGCAAGAAGTTGGGCAGTATGAGTTGAACTGCGACAAGCCATGTCCAAAGTAGAACCCATGACGACAAATCCGACCGATCGGTCTGAGATGCGTAATAAACCAGATATATAGGAACACAGGGCTACCTCGGAACTTCTGATCCCCAACAGTACGGCAGATAGAATCTGATATCAATGTATTTGCCAAGATAAGGGCAAGTATGGTGATGTCATCTCTAAGAGCCCTGACAGCCACCGACATTGCCACATTTAGATGGTCAGCATAGAATGACATATATAGGTATGTTATGAGGCACATGACCAGGGCGTCCACTCGAGCAGTATGCCATCTCTCCTCTGAAATGTCTATACCAAGATAAAGGGAAGTATGGTGAAGTCATCTCTAAGAGCCCTGACAGCCATCGACATCTCCACATCTAGATGGTCAGCATAGAATGACATATATAGGTATGCTACGAGGCACATGACCAGGGCGTCCACTCGGGCAGTATGCCATCTCTCCTCTGAAATGGCAAAATCTCCATGATAGATGACAAAGCTGTTAGTAGATCCAAAGTGACCTATCATGAAGTCCATGGAAATAATGTGGCTGCCACCCACCTCAGCCAGTACGACTGCCCTCCTCAGTCCGATCACCATCATAAACTGGCGACGCATATGGCCCAATGCCATCCAAGCACACGACCCCTCCATCGACAGTCCAGAGATGCGATCGTACTCCTCCAGAGTAGGAGTCAACTCGTCCGAGCCAAACAGGAAAATGTGGCACTCAGGAATCTAATGACTAAACATCTCGTTAATAAACCCCTCTAGAACCCGAAAGGACAGTAGAGATAGGGAATGGCCTAGCATGCGACTGACTGTGATATGGTCATTATATGGCAACTGGTCATACCAAACCCTCAAACTGGTAGCTATATGACTAGGCAGAAGGTGATCCAAGCGCATAACAGCAAATGAGGACATTTATAAAAATTATGTCAATAAGACCATACAGGGTCAATCTCTATCCAATCATTTAAATATATATGAAGCATGCATCATAACAAGTGATAAAATAGCATGTACGATGAATAAATAGAAAACATCATATATAGATATCTGTCAAATACATCAGTTTTATATACATCACTGTTATACCTATGATACATGTGAAAACTAAGAAACAAAAAGTATAGGATACTGGGGCACAAATGCCCAAGGACTAACAAAAGACCTAAGGAATCATCACAATGTCGAAGTCATCCAGGAAGGTGCTAGAATCATCAAACTGATCGACCTGGGGCAAGTCACCTGGGGTGGGCACATCCGGCTGATCTGGGCGATAAGGTGTCTTCTGCATATCCGGGTGACAAGCAAAGGGATCACCTCCATCTCGAGAACCACCAGCACCTGAGGGTCCAGCCCCATAATAACCACCAGTGCCTGATGGTCCAGCCTCGTGATCCTGAGCAGCTAAAGTACTAGCTAAGCATGGGTCCACACCCATATGACGACAGTACATTGACAGCTGCTCCAACTGAAGTCTCAAGTCAGCTATCTGAGTCTGATAAGAGGGTTCGTGGAAACATGATATCCAGTCCTTCATCATAAGAGACCCTGGAACCATATCTCCCAAGAACTGGGTAGCCTGGGTCTGAGATTCTATCGTGTGTGCGCCCCACCAAGTGGAAAAGTCCTCAGACGTGATAAGACCATCCGACAAATGAAACCCAACATACCCAGCAGTGGGAATCGCTGTCTCTGACTGAAATAGGGGCCAGAATCGCTGAGCTGGAGGAAGAAAAGGAAGGCGAATCTCCCTAATAATGCATCGAAAGGCGCGCTCCCCGAGATAGAGCTCCCAACCTTCGTCAAACAAGAAGGGAATCCGGTGAATAAATAGATGATACTCCGGCCCTACCGGGAAACCATCCTCAAATTCCTTAGACAAGTGCTCTGCCTAATAAGGGACCCATAATATATCAAAGGTCGTCACTTTCTCTAACTGAAGATGGGCATGGGTAAAGCCCTCTGCAATTGGGACCTCAGACAGAGTAGACTGATGCCATCTATGTCCCCGAGGATATGTGTCCAAGCCCAAGACGGAGATAGGGTGAAGACAAGGGAGCCTCTCGTAAGCCCAGAACTGTTAATGCAAAGAACCCTACATTAATCGTGGGAAAAAATAAACCAATTACAAGTCAAATAAATAAAATTCAGTCATAATGACTCAACAGAAGAAATGGGTAGAATCCAACCCATGCGTCTGTAACTCCCTCGGATTGCAGTCGCATCCCATGAAGGAAGAGAGCGAATGTAAAAGATCCGTAATCGTAGTCCCCGATATGGTCTACGTCTTGAACTGCCCCTACCAAATTAAAGGGAACAGTGGAGGAGTTGTTAGCAATGAAATAACCCCTCATGATGGTCAGGAATAGACGCGTAAGATGCGATCCCTATCCCTCAAATCGGCAGGCAACGGCTGCTGTAGAGTGCCTCGAGCAGCATTGAAGCTCAGGCATCCCGACCGAATACTACGAGCCTTGAAGGCTCGTTCTTGAGAAGAAAACCCTAAAAGGGTGCGCACTGTGGTCGAAGTGATGCCCGTCTCCAACGACACTCTGGCTCCAGTAAACTCCAGGCCCGTGATATACCTCCAATCCATGGGAGTCATCACAACCTCGCAGTCCAGCAGATGGAGAGACTGACTTTGATGAAACCATCGCTCAGACAAAGCTCACAAATAGCCCCAAGGGCAGCGGAGGGGAACAATAGTGAAGAAGGCCTCAAATCCCCAAGAATCTACGATCGCCCGGTACTCTGGATGTAGCGAATGATACAAAGAGTATATACTGAACCAGTTACCCCTGGGCTGGGTAAACTCTTGAACCTGCACGACCTTAAGGTTAAGAAAATCGGTTGTTAACAAAGAAGAGAAAGTAATACAAATTAATGTAAAGATCATGTACCTCATTCGCCTGCAAATGAATAGAGGGATGGCGGCTCAGATCCATACCCAGCAAATTAGGGACAGCTACCTCAATGCCGGGAAGAAATTGTGGCACAGCAATGGGCTGAGGCTAAACCTCAGGCTCAGGGATGTCCTCCTAGTCCAAATGAGATGGTCCTCAACCAGTAGACACATAACGGGCTCTATCAATTGCTGGACCAACCTACTAATCCGCGGAATGGGAACATCAGAATGAGCTCTCCGCCGGCGAACTCCAGATGAAACTCGCTGGGATGAAGAACGGCTAGGCCCTGCGAAATCCATATCTGAACAATGAGTTTGTAGGAATCAAAGTGAAGTAAGGTATATTCCTGTCCTTTTCAAATTTCAAATTTAATCCATGAAATATAATTTAGGTCAACACATCATTCATGTCCTACATGTGCAATTATATGTGTACATCATTTTAACTCGCATCCTAGCATATATATATATATATATATATATCTAGGACCCTGACATCTGACTCATGAAATTTTTTGCCATAGTCTCCCCTATAAAGTGGACTATCCACATGCTTGAAGCATGCATTGAATCACCCTATGAGGGTATACCATCACAGCCAAGCATTTAAATATCAGTTTAAACTATTGTTCTAACATATAGCTATAATGCATGACTAAATTAACTGATAAATGATAATATATCGCATCTGTACGGTCCATAAGATGATACGTAAGCATGTATTGCATTATAAACATGTTCATCAAGCTATCTATGCATATATGTTAGATATAATGCGTTTAAGGAAAGAAATGCGGCTTTTCACCTATGAAAACGCAAAAAAATGGAGTCTATACGTTACCCGTAGTACGTAGAAGAGATGTACGGGGTCGGATAGCTCTAAATCAAGCCGGAATAGCGTAGATTGGAAGAGAAGATGGGATTTTTCAGAGAGAATACGAGAGAACTCAAAGCAAATGAGTGAAAATGAGCCATCCCGAGGGTATAAGCCTGATCACAGGCAGCCTCATATATGTATGCTTTAGCGGCATACACATATGCGGCTGCCATAGGTGGGTCCCGCGGCTTCCCGATTGGTAAAGTGTAGTCCACAACGTATTATTTTAGGTTCAGAATGGTCTCATTATTCGAAATGGTACCTTTTTGAGTCAGTTTTAAACCCTGAAAACCATAAAAAACCCTCTGAAAAAAAGAAATTTAGTAAAGATTTGAAATCGCGATGTTGAATAACAAAAAACCAGAAAGTTAATCAAAATCAATAATACATCTCAAAATCCACCGGCAACGAACTAATGGAGGCATCGGCTAGACCCCCGATGATGTAATCCACTGGCAATAACCCAGTGAAGGCATCGGCTCGACCCCCGATAACGTAATCCACTGACAATGTACCAGTGAAGGTGTCGGCTCGACCCTCGATGGTGTAATCTGTTGGCAATAACCCAACGCAGATCGGTAAAACCTCGATGGTGTAATCTGTTGGCAACAACCCAACGCAGATCGGCAAAACCCCAATGGTGTAATCCGTTGGTAACCACCCAACGTGGATCGACAAAATGCCGATGGTGTAATCTGTTGGCAACAACCCAACGCAGATCGGCAAAACTTCGATGATGTAATCCGTTGGCAACAACCCAACGCAGATCGACAAAGCCCCAATAAGGTAATCCATTGGCTACAACCCAATGTGGGCGTCGGCTTAACCCCGACGGCGTAATCCTAAACTTCCCCAGCATGGAGGAGTAACCCTTTGTTAATCTTACATATCATTACATCTGTTATACATGATATTGCATCATCAGATATACCTTATTATGCATTCTCTGTGTCTAGTAATCTTTGTCGTGTTCATTCCATTACATTGCATAAACATACAAAGAGGGGCATTTGTAGACACTTAAAATTTTGCTTTCTTTCTACTAACCTTGTAGAAGGGTAAAAGCATAATTTTACTTTGGAGACAACCCCGAGGTAGGGAAAAAGAGCCAGGTCATCCCGAAGACGACCCCGTGAAAGATTCAAAGGACCAATGACATCCGAACATGTCGTGAACAGAATAAGGATTGCCAAGTTGAGACAGTATCCGCCAGAAACCAACTCAGTAAACCTCGAAATATGTGCCATTGACGATAAACTAGCTAACTGCCATCGGGAACCAGAAGATACTTCTCCGCTATCAGCATCATCTTCCTAGACCCCGACTCAGTCAGACTCGATTGGATTCCGCCACATTCTGCAAAGACTTTTTGAAAGCTCGGTCTACGCAGGTTAAATTCCTCTGAATCGGGACTGCGGGAGCATACTTTGAGAAGGCAGGCCCCACCTAGCCTAGCCACATACATATATGCGGCTGGCCGCACACATGTATGCGGCTGGCTAGGCCAGCTTATAACCCCCACACTAGTTCATTTAGAAAAGAAAGTGATATAGTTTTAGAGAGAGAAAGACATTCTAGAGAGAGAAGAGCTCAGATGGAACTTGTAAACACCATCTTAAAGCTTATTCATCTCATTTAGCATCTACTTGAAGTCCCGGGAGTGTTCTACTTTGACCACGGGAGTTAAAACGCTTGTTCACGAGTCCCCCAAGGTGAAAACCCGCATTTTCTATCTTCGTTCTTTGTAAACATTGTTCAAAATACTAGATTAATGATATATCTTATTTAAATCTAGTTAATCTTATTTTTAATAAGTATATTGTGTAATAATTGATAGATTTTATGGTTCTATCGGTTATATTGTGCTTATTGTGTTGTAAATCGAGTACGGAGGCTAGATCTACCTAGATCTAAGCCGAATCTAGCCTTTGAGAGGTTATTAAGCATGAAGCTTTAACCCTTGTGATAGATCGGTTTAGATCCATTGTAGATCTACGTATTTCTTGCTATAAACGGTCCCGGTTACTTCGTATATCCCTAAACTTGTATCCATAGGCGAAAGGGGGCCGAAATGGCTTGAAACAGTGATTTCAACAAATGAAATCATCTAATATCGAAGCTGAGGACATTGTATATATGTATTCCCACATAAATAATGTGAGCCTAAGAATCCCGGTGTTTAGATCCCCGAATGGATCCCGACTTGATTCCCACGATGGACCGGTTTTTATGATGTAATGTTTTAATAACGCAAATATCATTGTATATGTAATATTTGGATCTTGAAGACGAGCTTGAGGGGTTAGTCCCAAGAAGTCAGATTTAAGATCTCGTGATAGTGAAAACTTTAATTATGGGAGCTCGATTTCATCGAGATGGCTTTCATACCCGGTGATGATTCGACCCTTTTTTATGTTAACATGCATATCATCAAAATAATTTTTAATAAAACCACAAAGAGTTTTCAATTATAATAAATCGATTCGGGGTAAACACCTTATGAACATAAAGATAAATAAAAGGAAGTATTGAAGTCCTCGATTCCTAGTCGGGCAAAGGATTTGAAAACTTTGCTTTCCAAAATATCATTTCAATTTATACATCTTGTAAAAAATGAACTTTTTGTCAAATCAAATCCTTCGTACCTAAGCGCAAAAGAGGTACAACACTACTTTCAAATCACCCAAAATAAAGACTTAGAATAAAAATGAATAAAGTTTTTAAAATAAAACACACACACACACACACATACATTTTATGCACAAAAAATCAATAAGATGTGGTACCGTGTTTTCACGGGAGTCGGGGGTGCCTAACACCTTCCCCCCGCTTAACCTAGCCCCCGTATTCCACGAATCTTAGGTTTCAAGACCAATATCTTGGAGTCACGCATTGGACCATGTTGCAAAAACTATTAAAACTCGGATGAGTTGGTACATCCATTTAAACCATACTAACTGGCGACTCTGTCTCCATCGGTCCAATCATCAAAATTAAAACAATAAAATCGATCTTTTCAAAGTCGTCGACACTTATGTCGGTACCGCTTTCCTAAAACATTACCTTTCAATAAAATCCATAGACATAATAAATGGAAAACGGGTAGATAAACACAAACAAAGGAAAGACGAAAATCAAAACCAAAGAAAAAAGGCCTTATTTAAAAGGAAGAGATTTTTTCTCGGCGTCGACATCTTGGAACTCGCAATTGTATTCTCTGAATCTACGCATTCCTGGTAAGCTGAGGCTTGATAGTTCAGTTGCAAGAGGTCAAGTTGGCTTCGATGCTGACAGTAGAGGTTACTTCCTTGTCTGGAACATCTTTAATTATCGCCATAACTTGATCACCTCCGAATTTGGCACATCCCACGGGGACGCTCAAACTAGACCCGTCATAAAAAGGGATAAACACTTGATTCCTTAATGGGTTAACTTTGCCGATACCCTGGCCTCTTTCTCCTTGATCTGTTCCTTCATCTTTTCCATGGGCCTGGGAGGTTTTGACTTTGAAAGTTCTCTCGAACTTTTGTTGCATTTCTCGCCAGAAACTTTCCCTTTTGGCTTTTTCTTCATTGGAAAGGATCAATATTCCCTCATCATCATCTAGCAGGGTAGAATAAGGAGTGTGGTTGATAAATTCGGGCAACATGATGTTTGACGGTGGCAGAGGAATTCCCTTAGCTGACTCACTTCTTTCCTCTGCCATTCCTCGCATTCTGACCAGTCCACCTTGTGTTCCGCCAAGATTTATGCTCATAGTCGTCACTTCCTTTGAACTGTCTGTCTCGAGTGGAAATCTTAAGCTTTTTATTTCCTTTTCGCCTTTTTCGGTCCTGGGAATTTCTATCTTCAGCTCTCCATTTTCAATGAGATCCTAAATTTTATGTTACAGAGCCCAACATCCCTCGGTCGCATGTCCTGGTGCTCTGAATTGATAAGCACACCTCTTGTTGAGATCATATTGCCTTCCTTTGGGATCCATTGGTGGAGCAAGCTCAGTGATCTTTTCCTGCGCAATCAACAGTGCTAATACATTTTCCAACGAGTCTCCCAGAGGCGTGAATACCCTTTTTTGCCTATTCTCCTCGACTTTTGGTGTCATAGGATTTCAGGGGTTTGCAGGTGTCTGGAATGTTATTTGATCTTTCCTCTTTAAGAATTTGCATTCCTCTGGGCGATTTTTTCGCTGGCGAGATCTTTTTGTAATTTTATCATTCCAACTTTCCTGGTCTATCAGCTCTCTCTGCTCTTTTTCAGTTAGGGGGATTATCTTGGAGGGATATAGGCTTGTATTCTGGCTAACCTCTTCCTTTTTTGGGTTTTTTGATGATTGAGTGAAAAGCTCTCTTGTAACCTGATGTTGGCGTATTACTAGCTTGGCTAACAGAGTTACTTAATGCTGGATCGTCTCCAACTTTTGTCTTACTATCATACACTCCTCCGGAATTTCCCACCCTAAGACATTTTATTCTCTCCTTTTGGGGTATTCCTCCATCCTCCATATGTACTTACGATTTGGATCCATTTTAGCGATTCCTGACCCGATCATATTCACTCCCTCTGTATTGTACTGCCGCAGAAGGCTGGTGTTGACATCTGGTTGGTCAGTTTGTTTGATCACAATATCGCCACTTGCCATCAGATTTTGGATTTTATGCTTTAAGGACAAACAGTCTTGTATATCGTGTCCCGGAGAATCTGAGTGGTAAGCACATCTCTCGCTTGGATCATATCTGTTACTCTTTGGATCTAGAGGTGGAGCCAAATCAGTAATTTTCTTGTGGTCGATCAATAAGGCCAATACTCTCTCGAGGGAATCGCCTAGTAGAGTAAACACTCTATTTTCCATTCTTTCAAATTTTCTCTATCTATCCTGGCTTTGGTTGAATGTGGCATGTTGTTGCTGTGGCAGATCGCTTCCCTTTATCCAGGTAGAGGGACTATTGTCGGGTCTCCTAGATTGCCCCTGTGAAATGAAGGATACATCTTCATCGTTCTCTTTGTGTATCGACTTGGGAGCGCTCACATAGTTGCCAGACTGTATATGTTCGGCAACTGCTTCCAAGGATGTCAGGTCTTTGATCTTACCAGACTTCAAACCCATCTCTGCCATTTCCCCATGTTTTATCATTTCAGAGAAGGGTTTACCTATTCCCGCTAGGACTCTCTCGTAATAAGGCGCTTCTTGGATGTCGATAAAAGTCATCACCATCTCAGCTTCATCCATTGGCAGGTTAACCTGGGCTGCCATGCGCCTCCACCTCTGTGCGTAATCCCTGAACGGTTCATTGCTCAGTTCTTAACTTTGGTCACTTGGTAGCGATCAGGTGCCATTTGGGTTTGGAAGCTGTACTGGTTGAGGAACGTATGGGCTAAATCATCCCAACCATGAACCTTGGAGTTGTCGATTCGGGCGAACCAAGTTTGGGCTTCACCAGTAAGGCTTTTTTAGAACAACTGCATTCGGAGGTTCTCATCCTCGGCATAGGATCCTAACTCACTTATGTATACCTTCAGATGGGTGTAAGGGTCGCCTAAACCATTGTATTTCTAAAATTTAGGGACTTAAAATTTATCAGGGTATCTGGCTTTGGGGATGATACATAAATCAGAATAAGTAACACTTCCGTGGGATCCTGTTCCCTTCATAGAACGGGTAGCATCCTCCATCTGTCGCATCTTCTTCTTGATGTCTCTTATTTCTCTATCCTCTCGAAGGTCTGCTATTTCCCTTGTCATATTTTGGACCGGGTCCTCCTTGGCTATTTCGACGTCAAGTGTGGACACTAGGGTAGATGCCCAAGTATCACTATCCTTTCCTAGTGTTCGGACTCCTCCCTGAGCGGAGGATTCAGTCTGATTCTTCAGTTTGGGTTCTTGAGATACTTTACACTGCTCTCTTAACATGGTAGTCATCTCAGCAATCTATTTCTTAAACTCCTCGAATTCTTCTCAAGATACTGGGATAGGTTCTGATGAACTTCCTATAGCCATTTTGGCTGGTGGTGAATGGGCCTTTTTATCTCGGAATCGAGTTCTTGGACCAATCTGTACAAAATTGATATTTAGTTTAGACTGGATATTGGTGGAAAGAGATGCATGATATGCTATGCATCAGTTTAATGGTTTTTTAATCTTTTCCTGAAACACAACGGGTTAGTCGAATTGATGACAGGATATGAAAGACTTACAAATGACAGTACAAGATGATGGCCATTTATATACGCGAACGAGTAAATAGGGCATGAAGAGATACACCACACGTTTGGTTTATTAGAGGCTGACCTATCTTAAGGTTACTCTCACGGGCTTTTTGAAATTGGTTCCCAGATCTTCGCAATTTACTTGATGAAAACATCCATTTTCAATTGGAGAGGATCTGAGTGGTGCCTTTCCTGAGTCTCACAATGGAAACACCTAGAGGAGTCCATTAATAAACTACCGATGGGATTGCCTCCTAATGGAGGTACCACACAACATAAATTCACGTCCTCACCGTATGCAACATGATGACGTTGTGCGAAGCACTAATATATTTTGCGAGGCACTAATAAAAAAATGCTTAAAGATTGAGAAAATTATCACACACAAAGATCATTCACACAAGATGCACATGCAGAATGAAAATCAAAAAGATTGAACGGGACTTAAGCCCTCTTTAATCCCCAACAGAGTCGCCACCTGTCAACACCGGGAAAAATCTATAGTGTCCGTCTTTCCTAAGTTTGTGTTATTTGTTTTACCCTTTCGTGTTCGCTATGTCTACGAATTTTATTAAAGGGTGATGTTTTAGGAAAACGATACCGACATAAGTGTTGACGACTTTAAAAAGATTGATTTTATTATTTTATGATTGGACCGAATGAGACAGAGCCGCCAGTTGGTATGGTTTAAATGAATGTACCAACTCATCCGAGTTTTGAAAGTTTTTGTAATATGGTCCAATATGTGACTCCGTAAGATTGATCTGAAACCCGAGATTCGTGGAATTCGGGGGCTAGGTTAAGCAGGGGGAAGGTGTTAGGCACCCCCCGACTCCCGTGAAAACACGGTACCGCACCTTATTTGATTTTCTGTGCATAAAGTGTGTGTGTGAGAGAGAGCGTGTGTGTGTGTGTCCTTTATTTTAAGTTTACTTATTTTATTCTAAGTCTTTATTTTGGGTTATTTGAAAGTAGTGTTGTACCTCTTTTGCACCTAGGTATGAAGAATTTGATTTGGCAAAAAGTTTATTTTTAACAAGATGTATGAATTCAAATAATGTTTTGGAAAACAAGGTTTTCAAATCCTTCGTCCGACTAGGAATTGAGAACTTCGATATTTCCTTTTATTTATCTTTACGTTCATAAGGTGATCTACCCTGAATCGCTTTATTCTTTATGAAAAGCTCTTTGTGGTTTCTCTTGGAAAATCATTTAGGTGATAATGCATGCAAAAAGCGTCAAAAGGGAGTCGGATCATCCTCGGGCATGAAAGCCATCTCGATGAACCGAGCACCCACAACCATAAATTTTCATTATTATGAGATCTTAAACCCGATGTATCGGAATGAAACCCTCAAGACGGCTTTAAGATCTAATATTTACAAGTACAATAATACGACATTATTTAAACATTACAAAGAAGCAAACTGTCCATCGTGGGGATCTAGTCAAGATCTAATCACTAGATCTCGACCCCGGGATTTTTAAGCTCACATTTATTGAAATAAACATATATACAACATGTCCTAAACTCAAGATCCAGTGGTTTAATCGTTTGAAACCCCATCACGAGAGCTTAGGACCCTTCTCACCTCTAGATATAGATCTAGGCCTTAATAAAGTGACCGAGAATGATATAAAGAGGTAAAACACATAGATCTACCATGGATCTAAGCTGATCTAGCGTACGGGTTAAAGCTTCATGCTTGATAACCACTCAAAAGGCTATATCCGACTTAGATCTAGGTAGATCTAGCCTACAGACTGAATCTACAATAATAAAATCGCATAATAACCGGTGGGAACTCAATATCCGCCACCAACTATACAATATCTATGTAAAATAACAAGTTAGACTACACTTACATAATATATCACATAAAACTAGTGTTTCAAACAATATTTACAAAGAAAGTGACCCGGAAATGGTGTTTTTCACCTTGGGGGACACGTGAACATGCTTTTTGAGGCTCGGGATCAACTTAGAACACTCAAGACTCTCAATATATGTAATATATAAGATCAAACATTTTAAAGTTGGTAAAAAACTCTCAAACCTAAGGGTTTCTCTCTCTAGAAATCCCTTTCTCTCTCTAAAAGTCTTCTCTTCTCCTCCAAATGAGCTGATGTTGCTCTTCTTAATCTGTCAGAGCTAGCTGCATACATACATAAGGCTAGCCACATGTATGGATGCGGCTGGGCCCTGCGGGTCCCGTCATCTCAAAATATGTTCCTTCGGTCCTGGTTTAGAGGAAGTTGACCTTCGCAGACCGAACTTTTAGAAAGTCTTTGAGGAATGCGACGGAGTAAGATTGAGTCTGACTGAATCAGGGTCCGGGAAGATGATGGTAGTAGCTGAGAAATATCTTTCGATTTCAGACGGCAGTTAGCTAGCTTATCTTCGATGGCACGCAGTTCGAGGTTTGTTGAGGTGGTTTTCGATGGACACTGTCTCAGCTTGGCGATCCTCATTCGGTTTGGGACATGTTCAAATGTCATTGGTCCTTTGAATCATTCACGGGGTTGTCTTCGGGATGATCTGATACTTTTGGCTTACCTTAGGGTTATCTTTGAAGTAAAATTACGCTTTTGCCCTTCTGTAAGGTTAGTATAAAGAAAGAAAAATTTCGAGTGTCTACATCCATATCTCATATAGAGTCTTTAGAATAGATTTATTAAGTACTTTGTTAAGTCGGTATGCAGCTGATTCTAGGGCATAACCCCAGAAGGAAACCGGAAGATCGGTAAAGCTCATCATGGAACGAACCATGTCCAACAGTGTTCGATTTCTCCTTTCAGACACACCATTCAACTGTGGTGTTCTTAGTGGAGTCCATTGTGAGATTATACCATTTTCTTTGAGACAGTTGAGAAACTCTCCGCTTAAGTATTCACCACCTCGATCCGATCGAAGAATCTTAATACTCTTGCCAGTTTGTTTCTCTACTTCACTTCAGAATTTTTTGAACTTATCAAATGATTCAGATTTGTATTTCATTAAATACACATATCCAAATCTTGAATGATCATCAGTGAATGTAATAAAATAAGAATACCCTCCCCATGCATTCGTTGTAATAGGTTCACAAATATCTCTGTGTACCAACGTTAACAACTCTGTAACTCTTTCTCCTTTCCACTAAAAGGATATTTAGTTATCCTAACCATGAGACAAGATTCACAAGTTGGATATGATTCATAATCAGATAGCTCTAAGAGCCCATTTTTATGTAACTTGGATAATCTTGTTTTATTAATATGATCGAGTCTACAGTGCCACATAAAAGTATAATTAATATCATCTCTTTTCCTTTTCGTAGTTAGTTTAATTTGAAGTATATTTTTGTGCAAGTCAAGTACGTAAAGTCCATTTAGTAATTTGTCAACCCCATATAAAACATCCTTATTATAAATAGAACAACTATTGTTCTTTATTATAATATTATAACCATCCATATCCAATATACAGAAATATAAATAATGTTTCTTATGATTGTTGGAACGAAATAATAATTATTTAATATAATGGACTTGCTCGTTAGCAGTGCTAAATAATAAGTCCCTACAGCTAATGCAGCAACCTTTGCTCTATTTTCTACTCGTAGGACGGCTTCATCCTTGTTTAGTTTTCTACTTATAACCAGTCCCTGCACAGTATTATATATGTGAGAACCATAGCCTGTATACAATACCCAAGTAGAATTTTAACTTTCAGAAAAATTAATTTCAATCATGAACAAACCTTGATTGGAAGTCGAAGGTTCTCCAAGATTCTTCTCTGCCAGAAACTTCTTCCAGTGACCCGGCTTGTTGCAATGGAAGCACATTCCTTTGCTAGTTGGATCAGATTTCTTTTGATCCTTTACTTTCGCCCTGCCCTTAGCCTTCTTGGGTTTCTTCTTTTCAGAAGATACCTTGGGCCTCTTTCTTTTCTTTGAAGAATCATCTACCAGTAAGACTTGGTTCTTCTTGGATATGAAGTGTCCTTCAGCAGTTTTCAACATGTTAAGTAATTCAGGCAAGCTGACATCCAACTTATTCATGTGGAAATTCATAAAAAAATTATGCGAAGGTATCTAGGAGTGATTTCAAGATCAAATCTTGACTTAAATCCCCATCCATGATGAACTCAAGCTGTCCAAGACATTTAATCAAATTGATTATCTTGAGGACATGAGTCTCAATAGTAGTGCCCTCGGTCATCCGAGATCGGAAGAGCTCTTTAGATATCTCATATCTAGCAGTCCTACTTTGCTGATCATATAACTCTTGAAGATGCAGCAATATAGCAGGAACATCCATAGTTTCATGCTAACGCTGAAGCTCGTTACTCATGGATGCGAGCATGATGCATTGAGCCACAGATGCATCATCTTGCCACTTCTTAAAAGTAGCAATCTTTTTCTCAAAGGCTTCTTCTATAACATTTGTAGGGACAGACGAATTTAAGACATAAGAAATCTTTTCTGCAATGAGAACAATTCTCAGATTCCTTAACTAGTCCATGTAGTTTGGTCCAGTTAGTTTGTTAGCATCAAGTTTGCTACGCAGTGATAGTGAGTGTGACATTATTCAAATTCTGCATGCGAATTAAAATAACATTTTAGCAAACATTCATTTAATTAATTACCAAAATAAATTAGGTCTTTATTTTAAATTGGTATCTCTCACTATTTTCTTCAAACTATATTACCCTCATAATATTTATAGTTCGACAAAACTAATTAAAGATTTTCTAGTGAGAATAAGTGTGTGACAACCCGAAAGTTTATAAGATCTTAAATGATTAAAATAAAGGATAAAGAATAAAACCTAGATGAAAATTTGAGGATTTATTAAAAAATTTAAGTAGAACATATATGGTTTATTATTTAAATGAGAATAGAGAAAATATGGGTTACAAAATTTCAAAACCCTAGAAATAAATTTATATGTACTTGAAGGAATATTAATGATAAGGTACTACGATACCTATAAATTTAATGTGAGCTGAATAGTGTAAGAAATTTTATATATTATCATTATTGTTATTAGAAATATTTTGAGCATGCGTGATATAAATTTAGCAAGTTAGTCAATTTATTTGTTGACTAAGAAATATCAATGAGGTAAAAGTGAATAGCGAATCAAAACCCTAATAGGGCTTTGTATATTAATACAGTTATTATTATAATTGTATTTAAAATTATGTGTATGTACATTATGTGATTAATGTTAAGTATTGATTAGATGGAATGCAATTATATAAACCCTAATGTGCAGTTAAAAACCCTAATTTTTAATTAGGAAACCCTAATATGTAGTTAGAATCCTTAATGTTTAATTAGAAAACCCTAATGTGCAGTTAGAATCCCTAATGTTCATTTAGAAACCCTAATTTAACATTTGAAAACCCTAACCCTAATTTGCAAACTCTTTTGCTAATTAGCAAATCTTAAGGGTTAAAATTTAAGGAAAATATGTGAAATGACTAAATTACCCTTAAAATTATTTATGAAACGACCAAAATACCCTCCAATCCATGTGAACTTAAATCAACTAATTAGAGAAGAGATGATGCAAGCATGATGTAAGCATGACATCATCCTTAAAGAAACATATATGATGCAAGCATGATGTAAACATGACATCAGCATTAAAGAAACACAAAGATGATGTCATCATGATGATGTCATTATGATGATGTCACATGGTGGATATTTTGAGGGACTAAGGGTGGAATTAATAAGGTACTAAAGTGTAATTAACCTAGGTACCAAACTGTAATAAGCCGGGTGCAAACTGTAATAAACCAAGCCCCTAACGTGCAATTAGTGAAACTATGTTTTCCTATAAATAGCAAGTCATTCTCTTCATTTTCAAAGAAAGTTTCAAGAAAACAAAGTTATAATCTAGAATTAGAAAGAGAGAGTTCTTGTAAGTTAGATTAATTTCAAGATTTCAAAGGATTTGTTAAAGCTTGCAACTTCAAGAAATATTTACTCCAGTGGGTATTATTTTTATTCTTCTTTATATATTTAGTAAATATATACTTTTATACGCAGTTATAATGCCTAAATTATTTTAAGTATATAGTACAAAAGTACTATTTACAAGCAGTTATAATGTCCGATTTATTTCTTTTATAAAGTAGAAAATATACTTTTATAAGCAGTTACTATGTCCGATTTTCTTCAAGTATTTAGTAAGAATATTCATTTTATAAGCAGTTATAATGCTGAAATTATCTCAACTAGAATAGTCGAATATTCATTTTATAAAGTAGTTATAATGGTCGATTTATTTCAAACATAGTAAACGAATATTCATTTTACAAGCAGTTATAATGCTCAATTTATTTTAAATATAGTTGATGAATATTTATTTTGTAAACAATTATAATGATGAAATTATTTCATATATAGTAAAAGGAGTTTTACTTATAATTGGTTATATGGTTTACTAGTTATAAATAAGTGTTGGGTTTGTATGTAACGCAATCATACAATCAAATCACATAAATAGGGCGGAAGCGTAAAAACTAGGTTTTCAAAATTTATACAAACCCATAACCATGATCATGCTTTGTGCTTGTTATCAATAACAGAAAAGAGAGAACATGGAATTATACCTTTGAAGATCTAAGCTTCCTCAGGTACAAGTTCTACTCCTTTGATTCCTTTGATTCCTCTGATAGTGGCTCCTTCCCTTGAATAATGTCAGCCACCCAAATGTTTGGCCTCTAACGGTGATCCACCAAGGAAGATGAAGAACTCAAGAAGATGGGTTATTGGCTTAACCCTTGTTACTATCTCTATAGAATATGTGTACTCCCAACTCTTGGAAAATTTCACGTCCCTTATGTCTGATATAAGACTCTCTTATATAGATATTAGGTTAACCCTCCTAATCCAATTAGAATAGGGTTTTATTTAATTAATTAATTAAATACTTTTAATTAATTTATATCCTAATCTTTATTAGGATTGAGAGAGAGTACTGATATTATATTAATTCCTAAACTCCTTTAGAATTAAAATAATAATAATAATAATAATATTAATAAGACTCCTCTTATTAATTTATATTTAATATTTCTAAAATATTAAATAATAAACATTAAGCTATTTAATTTATTCTATCATCATAGATTAAATTAATTATACTTAATGCATTATTACTATCATGCCATTTTCTTCTTAAATAATTCTTCTTCCTTTTATGGTGTGACCCTTTAGGTTCTCCATATTAAACCGGTTGTGAATAAATTAATTAGAACAATTCTAATCTTATTTAAATAAACAAATTAAACTAATAATCTATTTAAATAAATAACATTTATTCTACAATAGGGATAAGCCTCCCTAGCGATCAACGACTTTCCAGATAATATAGATTTCAACATTAATCATAAAAGAACCTGTGAGTTAATAGTTACCGTACAATTCAATCCTTCCACCATACAATGTCCCAATTAAATATAAGACATGGATTTACTGTCAAGTCTTAATTTATTTAATCATATGTATTTCGATTAGAAAATGCACAACTCCAAATAATGCAAATTAGAAACCTCTTTCTAATTTCATTCTACCTTGGCCAAGGATTCCTGGGTTGTCATTTAACGAATCACATAGGACATATCTCCTCTTTTACTAGAGGTGGTAGATTCTTTATTGATCATTCATTATCTCCATATGTAACTCATTACACCCAAGCATACCCTATATATGCCTTAAAAGGCCTTAAGGAATTAGTCAAAGTATAATTTGTTACATACAAGATACTATGATGATCTCAAGTCCAAGGATCACATGTACTACTATCACATTAGGAATTCCTATTGACAGGCGAGTAAAACTCCATTAGGTATTCCATAGCGAGTCATGTTCAGTGAACTTATTCTCCAATAAGCACCTACATACTTGCTTTAGTGTCTCCACACAAATGACCATGAGATCAGTCATCCTCATACAATGAGCAAGCAACATATGTACCAATCTATCCGGATTTACTAATCCCCTTTTTAGTAATCCCACGATTGGGAACTATTTTAGTTTTAAAGCTTTCTAAGAATTTAGATCTCATTAGCATGATCAACATCATGATTCTAAAAGCATTGCTTAAAACTATGGGTTATTTACATATTATAAAAACAGCACCATGTAGATAATTAAATGCCTTTAATAAATAAATATTTTATTAATAAATAAATAAGATTGTTTACAAAGTATGTGCTTTATCATCATACATGATTGGCTTGTATGCACACTACTATCAATCTCCCACTTGCACTAAAGCCAATCGCCATGGTATCTCATACCCATCTTCTCTAAGTGACGATCAAACTGCTGTTGTGTTAAAGCTTTAGTAAATGGATCTGCAATGTTGTCTTGAGAGTCTACACGCTCCAAGGTGACGTCTCCTCTTTCAATGATCTCCCTGATCAAGTGAAATCGCCGCAACACGTGTTTAGATTTCTGATGAGACCTGGGTTCCTTAGCCTGTGCAACCGCTCCGGTGTTGTCACAGTATACGGGAACTGCTTCTCCAATGCTAGGAACCACACCAAGTTCAGTTATGAACTTCTTCATCCAAACAGCTTCCTTTGCAGCTTCACTTGCAGCTATATACTCTGCCTCTGTCACTGAATCAGCAACCGTTTGCTGCTTGGAACTCTTCCAACTCACTGCACCTCCGTTCAAGGTAAACACATACCCTGAAATAGATTTACTGTCATCTTGGTCTGTTTGAAAACTTGAGTCCGTGAATCCCTCGAGTTTTAATTCAGACCCACTGTAGACAAGAAAAATATCTTTAGTCCTTCTCAAGTACTTTAGGATATTTTTCACTACCTTCCAGTGCTCTTCTCCTGGATTCGACTGGTATCTGCTTGTTACACTAAGTGCGTGAGCAACATCCGGTCTAGTACATATCATACCGTACATGATAGATCCTATTGCAGAACCATAAGGGATCTTACTCATACGGTCTCTCTCCTCAGGTGTCTTTGGGGCCTGTTTCTTGGAGAGATGTATTCCATGGCTCATCGGCATGAGACCTCTTTTGGAATCTTCCATGCTAAACCACTTTAGCATTGTATCAATGTACGTTCCTTGGGATAAGCCGAGCATCCTTTTAGATCTATCTCTATAGATCTTTATCCCCAAAATATAGGATGCTTCACCCAAGTCCTTCATAGAGAAGTTTTTAGATAACCAGATTTTAATGGATTGTAACATAGGAATGTCATTCCCTATCAGTAATATATCATCAACATATAATACAAGGAATGATACTGCGCTCCCACTAACCTTCTTGTATACACATGGTTCATCCTCGTTTTTGATAAAATCAAACTCTTTGATTGTCTCATCAAAACGAATGTTCCATCTACGAGAAGCTTGCTTCAACCCATAAATGGATCGTTGTAGCTTACAGACTTGATTTGTTCCAACTTTTGAAATAAATCCCTCTGGCTGTGTCATATACACAGCCTCCTCAAGTTTCCCATTGAGGAAGGCTGTTTTCACGTCCATCTGCCAGATCTCATAGTCGTTGTAAGCTGCAATCGCAAGCAAAATCCGAATGGACTTGAGCATGGCTACTGGTGAGAAGGTTTCATCATAGTCAACTCCTTGTCTTTGTTTGAAACCTTTTGCAACCAGTCGGGCCTTATAGGTCTCTACCTTTCCGTCTGCTCCAGTCTTTTTCTTAAAAACCCATTTACACCCAATAGGTTTAATACCTTCAGGTGGTGAAACCAAAGACCATACTTTGTTTTCATACATGGAGTCCATTTCAGATTTCAAGGCTTCAAGCCATTTCCCTGAGTCTTTATTACTCATAGCCTGTTCGTAATTTAATGGATCATCATCATTCATGATGTGTACCTCATCGTCATCCTCTATAACGAATCCATACCTCTCAGGTATCTTCGGTACTCTTCCAGATTTACGAACATGGTGTGGTACAGTAGGTTCTTCTACTTGGTTAGGTACCTGACTTTGATCCGTGGTAACTTGTGGTTCTTGAACTTCTTCAAGATATATCTTACTCCCACTGACCCCTTCATGGATAAACTCTTTCTCCAAGAAGGTAGCATATTTCGCAACAAACACCTTTTGATCAGTTGGATGATAGAAATAATACCCTACGGTTTCTTTAGGGTATCCCACAAATCTACACTTATCGGATTTAGTCTGTAGCTTATCATTTTCAAACTTTTTGACATAAGCTGGACAACCCCAAGTCTTAACATGCTTAAGATTTGGTTTCCTCCCTTTCCACATCTCATATGGAGTCTTTAGGGCGGATTTGGTAGGTACCTTGTTAAGTAGGTATGCAGCCGTTTCTAGGGCATATCCCCAGAAGGAAGTTGGAAGGTCGGTAAAACTCATCATGGATCGAACCATGTCCAACAGTGTTCGATTTCTCCTTTCAGCTACTCCATTTAACTGTGGTATACCTGGAGGAGTCCATTGTGAGATTATACCATTTTCTCTGAGACAATTGAGAAACTCACTGCTTAAGTATTCTCCACCTCGATCTGATCGAAGTATCTTAATACTCTTGCCCGTTTGTTTCTCTACTTCACTTCTGAACTCTTTGAACTTTTCAAATGATTCTGATTTGTATTTCATTAAATACACATATCCATATCTTGAGTGATCATCAGTGAAAGTAATAAAATAAGAATACCCACCCCGTGCACTTGTTGTCATAGGTCCACAAACGTCTGTGTGAATCAATGCCAACAACTCTATAACTCTCTCCCCTTTTCCACTAAAAGGAGATTTAGTCATTTTACCCATGAGACAAGATTCACAAGTTGGATATGATTCATAATCAGATAGCTCAAGGAGCCCATCTTTATGCAACTTGGATAATCTTGTTTCATTGATATGACCGAGTCTACAGTGCCACATATAGGTATAATTAATATCATCTCTTTTCCTTTTCTTAATTTGTTCAATTTGAAATATATTTTCTTGCAAGTCAAGTGTATAAAGTCCATTTTGCAAATTTCCAATACCATATAAAACATCGTCTTTATAAATAGAACAACCATTGTTCTTTATAATAACGTCAAAACCTTCCATATCCAATATAGAAATTGAAATAATGTTTTTAATAATATTCGGAACATAATAACAATTATTAAGATAAATGGATTTGCCCGAAGGCATTGCTAAACAATAAGTTCTTACAGCTAATACAGCAACTTTTGCTCCATTTCCCACTCGTAGGATCACCTCATCTTTGTTCAGCTTTCTACTTCTGACCAGTCCCTACACAGTATTACATATGTGAGAACCACAGCCGGTATCCAATAACCAAGTAGAATTATGACTTTCAGAAAAATTAATTTCAATCATAAACAAACCTTGATTGGAAGTCGAAGCTTCTCCAAGCTTCTTCTCTGCTAGAAACTTCTTGCAGTTCCTCTTCCAATGTCCCGGCTCATTGCAATGAAAGCACATTCCTTTAGCTGGTTCAGGTTTCTTTTGCTCCTTTTCTTTCCCTTTTCCCTTAGCCTTCTTAGATTTATTCTTTTCAGAAGACACCTTGGGCCTCTTCCTTTTATTGGAAGAATCCGCCATCAAGACATGGTTCTTCTTGGATGAGAAGTGACCTTCTGCAGTTTTCAGCATGTTAAGCAGTTTAGGTAAGCTGACATCTAGTTTATTCATGTGAAAATTAACCACAAACTGCGAGAAGGTCTCAGGGAGTGACTGCAAGACCAAGTCTTGACTCAACTCCCCATCCATGACGAACCCAAGCTGTCCAAGGCGTTCAATCAAATTGATTACCTTCAAAACATGAGTCTCGACGGCAATGCCCTCGGTCATCCGAGATCGGAAGAGCTCCTTAGATATCTCATATCTAGCAGTCCTACTCTGTTCACCATACAACTCCTTGAGGTGAAGCAGCATAGCAGGAGCATCCATTTTTTCGTGCTGACGCTGAAGCTCGTTATTCATGGATGCGACCATGATGCATTGAGCCACAGATGCATCATCTTGCCACTTATTGAAAGTGGCAATCTCTTCCTCAGAGGCTGTTTCTGAAACAGATTCAGGGATAGTGGAATTTAGGACATAAGAAATCTTTTCAGCAGTGAGAACAATTCTCAGATTTCTTAGCCAGTCCTCATAATTCGGGCCGGTAAGCTTATTTGCATCAAGTATGCTTCGTAGTGAGATTAGTGATTTTGACATTTTTAAAATTTGCATGTGAAAAGACAACATTTTAGCAAACATTCATTTTATTAACTTTGCATACCAAAATAAATTTAGGTCTTTATTTTAAATTGGTATCTCCCACTATTTTCATCAAACTATATTACCCTCACTCATATAGTTCGGCAACATCTAATTAAAGATTTGCTAGTGAGATTAAGGATCCCATTTCAAATGTATATAACCTTGTGGATAGCACAACAAGCGATATACAAATAAATAGGTAGACAACTCTTGTCAATTACATCACCATGTAACTCCTTTTATTTTGCCTCTTAAATCATAATGGTCATGTGTGTGCACATCCGAACTAAAATGATTTAAGTTAAGTCCAGCCTAGCACTTCCATAAATTCAAAAAAGAAAAATTTTCGTCCTTGTGGATAGCACAACAAGACTAGATCGTTCAATTTTCTTGATAAGCATCAAATGTGATTAATTAACATCTTAAATATTCAATACTCGCCTTGTGGATAGCACAACAAACTCATATTAAATATTTAATACTCTATTAACTAATCATGCTAGAAGGCGACGTTCGATATTCCAAATATCATTTGAATGCTTCAGACTTAATATTATTTCTTTGAGGGGTTTGTTATTATTTGTCTCATCCTTTTAAGCGCGCATGCACATATATATATAAAATACGCGTCATTTTATTAAACATGCGAAGCATGTTTGTATAAAATATAATATATATAATATTTAGCATGCAATATAGAATACTATATTCTACTCGGATTGATTATGGACTTTTATTCTAGTTTGGTTCACTAGAGCCACCAAGTGAACCAAAAGGTCAAACCTAGGAGTGCAAGAATTTAAATTTTAAATGTAACTATTACATTTAAACCCGGGCTCCATACAAACGGGTCTTCACGCGCTCCTCGCTCCTTGGTCTCCAATTTCTTCAAAATAATTCTAACTATCTCTATTACATTAACTATTTAAAATTAAATAGAAACCTTGATCAGCAGTCAAGGGGAAGTACATAGAAAGGAGATAGAATTTACATCGAGAATAAAACTAGAGAAGACGAGGTACGCAGACCCCATTTTATAAAACCCATACATTCAAGCATTCATCCAAAATAAAATCCAATCACATTGGTCATAGTCCATAATCAATCCCATTTATTATCATACACATCAACATATGCATCAATAAATATCCATTCATCTCATGAATAACAATGCTATTCCATATATGGATCGATGTTATTTAATGGACAAAAGTTTTGCTAAATTTTATTTTTGAAACAAAATAAACTCTTTTATTTTAATCAAAAATAAATCCAAATTAAACTCCTTTAATTTTAGCATTCTGAAATCATATTTCAGATAAAATAAACTTCTTTATTTTAAAACTTTATCAATTAAATAAACAGTTTACTTAACTAATTAAAATCAATTTTCAGGGTCTGTCCAGGTACCGGCGCAGCTGCGCCAGTAATGAAATGGGTAGCTGCGCAGCTGCGCAGGTAGACGGAAGCAGCCGTTTTTGGCAGACCGGCGCAGCTGCACCAGTAATGAACTGGGCAGCTGCGCAGCTGCGCCGTTCGTCGCAGAAACTTGCAGAAAACGATTTTTGTCCAGAAAAACGATCCAATTCTCACATCAATTCATACATGGAATTATAAAATTGATAATTAGCACAAAGTTTGGCTCTGATACCACTGTTGGGTTTGTATGTAACGCAATCATGCAATCAAATCACATAAATAGGGCGGAAGTGTAAAAACTAGGTTTTCAAAATTTATACAAACCCATAACCATGATCATGCTTTGTGCTTGTTATCAATAACAGAAAAGAGAGAACATGGAATTATACCTTTGAAGATCTAAGCTTCCTCAGGTACAAGTTCTACTCCTTTGATTCCTTTGATTCCTCTGATAGTGGCTCCTTCCCTTGAATAATGTTAGCCACCCAAATGTTTGGCCTCTAACGGTGATCCACCAAGGAAGATGAAGAACTCAAGAAGATGGGTTATTGGCTTAACCCTTGTTACTATCTCTATAGAATATGTGTACTCCCAACTCTTGGAAAATTTCACGTCCCTTATTTCTGATATAAGACTCTCTTATATAGATATTAGGTTAACCCTCCTAATCCAATTAGAATAGGGTTTTATTTAATTAATTAATTAATTACTTTTAATTAATTTATATCCTAATCTTTATTAGGATTGAGAGAGAGTACTGATATTATATTAATTCCTAAACTCCTTTAGAATTAAAATAATAATAATAATAATAATATTAATAAGACTCCTCTTATTAATTTATATTTAATATTTCTAAAATATTAAATAATAAACATTAAGCTATTTAATTTATTCTATCATCATAGATTAAATTAATTATACTTAATGCATTATTACTATCATGCCATTTTCTTCTTAAATAATTCTTCTTCCTTTTATGGTGTGACCCTTTAGGTTCTCCATATTAAACCGGTTGTGAATAAATTAATTAGAACAATTCTAATCTTATTTAAATAAACAAATTAAACTAATAATCTATTTAAATAAATAAAATTTATTCTACAATAGGGATATGCCTCCCTAGCGATCAACGACTTTCCAGATAATATAGATTTCAACATTAATCATAAAAGAACCTGTGAGTTAATAGTTACCGTACAATTCAATCCTTCCACCATACAATGTCCCAATTAAATATAAGACATGGATTTACTATCAAGTCTTAATTTATTTAATCATATGTATTTCGATTAGAAAATGCACAACTCTAAATAATGCAAATTAGAAACCTCTTTCTAATTTCATTCTACCTTGGCCAAGGATTCCTGGGTTGTCATTTAACGAATCACATAGGACATATCTCCTCTTTTACTAGAGGTGGTAGATTCTTTATTGATCATTCATTATCTCCATATATAACTCATTACACCCAAGCATACCCTATATATGCCTTAAAAGGCCTTAAGGAATTAGTCAAAGTATAATTTGTTACATACAAGATACTATGATGATCTCAAGTCCAAGGATCACATGTACTACTATCACATTAGGAATTCCTATTGACAGGCGAGTAAAACTCCATTAGGTATTCCATAGCGAGTCATGTTCAGTGAACTTATTCTCCAATAAGCACCTACATACTTGCTTTAGTGTCTCCACACAAATGACCATGAGATCAGTCATCCTCATCCAATGAGCAAGCAAATATGTACCAATCTATCCGGATTTACTAATCCCCTTTTTAGTAATCCCACGATTGGGAACTATTTTAGTTTTAAAGCTTTCTAAGAATTTAGATCTCATTAGCATGATCAACATCATGATTCTAAAAGCATTGCTTAAAACTATGGGTTATTTACATATTATAAAAACAGCACCATGTAGATAATTAAATGCCTTTAATAAATAAATATTTTATTAATAAATAAATAAGATTGTTTACAAAGTATGTGCTTTATCATCATACATGATTGGCTTGTATGCACACTACTATCAATAAGAACTTATTAAGTGATCGAGTAAGTGTTAAATCTAAAGTAGTACAGTCGTACTCTTTAATGGTTGATGTATAGTATCTGGGCTAAACGATTCCTTCAAGGAGCGGAGGTATATACGAACTAGCTACCGATCTAACTCGCTGTATAAAAACAGTGTAGATGAAACGGAAAACTAGTTTGTTGGTTATTTGTAGGAAACCACTCAGTGTACTATATTGAACACTATTAGAGATTCGATGTGTGCTAGGTTTAGAAATTGTGAATACATATGATGTTAAAGGTATATAATATTTGACTATGTGGTTAAGTGTTGGATAGTTTACTTATAAAGTAATAGTTTACTAATAAAGTAATAGTATTATGGGATAAGGTATGTTATGCTAATTGAAAGATCAATCTTAACAATGATAGGTCTTTACAATAAAGAGAGTAAAGTAGATTGCATAGCAGTAATCGACGATACAAGCAAGTTTTCCCTAACAAAAACTTGAGTTATTATTTTTTAAGCATGGTAGTGGATAATTGTTGTTGATTATTCCACATCTAAACTTATTATTGAATATTCGCATTTATTTCAAGTTCCCTAACTCAAACTTGAGTTATATTTTCAAAGTATGTTAGTGAATAATTATTGTTAATTATTCACATCTATACTGATTATTGATTCGCACTTAGTGCATGTTTCATATGTTCATCAGGTATGAAAGGCTGATCACATTCATTACCATAAGGTTCAGTTAAAGTTGTTCATGGTACTTGTTGACATTAAACATTATTGATTCAGTCATTCAATTATTGGCATTTTGATTCATGCTCTTTCACAATTATTATATTGTTAAAAATTTGAAAGCTTATTCTTTCTTTTAATCATGATATATCTTCATTGTATTTAAACTTGCTGGGAAAATTAGTTGCTCACCCTTACTATATCATGATAACAAATTTCAGATTAAGACGTAGGCTAGAAGAAAGACAGAGGCAAAGGCAAACTTCAAGAGTAGATTATTACGCATTCATGACTATTTAGTTATCATATGCAAGTGATGTTATAAACCTTTTTAGTTACTTAAGGTATGTATTCAGTTAAGGTTAACATACCTTGGAAAATATTATAGAATCATGTGAAATAAATAATTTATGTTTATATTTTCCGCATTAGTTTATAGAATATGTATGAAGATGTAGTACCGTAACGTACAGGGTTCGGGGTTCTAAAAGCCCGGATTTGGGGGAGTCACAAAGTGTGACACCCCGAAATTCGGTCTATCTTCACACCCGGATTTAGTACATCACGGGTACATCACACTCCAGACATACATCATTATAACCTGAAGAATAACGACATATTCATTCAATTCCTAGGTTCTATTACCTTAAAACCTTCATTCATTACAAATAATGATAATTACATTATTCTTTTCATCTTACAAGTGTGACTTTTAACTAGTCACCCCATCTACAGAATAGTTTAACTAACTATTCTACAAGTCTCGGCTTGATCTTCGCACTTGTTCATGTAACAAACAACACTTCATCTTGTGACGCTAATGGTACTCGCAACTATAGCACCTTACTATAGCAGGACACCGATCAGCTTGGTCTTCACAGGATCCTTTAATACATACTACCGTCGGTCGCTGAAAATGTTTTTATTTCAAGCAAGTGTGAGCATTCAATTGCTCAGCAAGTCATTGCAGTTAAATAATAACAACTCAAGAATTAAAATTCTTTTAACACTTCAATAACCGAACAATGGTTATGAAGCAGCTCGAATAATAGGAATACGTTCTGATTCTTATCATTTTAAAACATTCATCATATTTACTTTGTCATACTTTCATTTTTCTACACTTTCATATACATAATGTTCGGCTAGAATCATTAGCCCAGACTTAACAACAACGGTTCATGAATAAATCGAACTTCTTATCATGAAACAGTTCAATCACAGAACATTTCATCTCACAGAAATAGCGAAGTGTTAATATTGTGGCACAAGGCCTCATACATTCTTCCACCTTCTACAAATATTAAACATTTACACATACGAAATACTTTCTCATGTTCAACATCTAAGAAAGTTAAGAAACTAACATTCATAACAAAATATGAATGAAGTTAGGAAACTTGCCTTAGCGATGCATACTACTTATGCTATACCGTTCATCATAATCCCTATATAACACATAAGGAAAACACATATCCATTAGTCATATACTTGACTTATGCATTGGTTTTAACTTCACTTTACTTCTTATGGATCGCGTTCCTATAATCTAAGTTTACGCGACCAACCCCCATATTCATTTCTTCTATTTTTTTTCAATAACATTATACTTACCACACATTGAGTCTCTAACAGTATTCAATATAGTACACTAAGTGGTTTCCCACAAACAACTAACAAACTAGTTTCCCATCTCGTATACACTGTCTTTCACAGCAAGTTAGATCGGTTGCTATTTCGTATTAACCGTCGCTCTCTGACGGAATAGTTTAGCCTAGATACAATATCTCGACCATTATAGACTACAATTGTACTATAACTTAGACTTAACTTATCCGAAATATTATAACTATAATGTTCGTTAAGTTAATCCTCATTTCATATCTTACAACGTCCAGTCCATTTGACTCGTAACGTTATTCAAGTTATTATTGTTAACTCAGCTTGTTCAACATTATACGTTATTCATTATTCATCATTCTCTTATTACCGTTCGTTACGGCTTCCTTTATGATTACACATCTTACTGTAGGGTTTGTACGTAACGCATACATGCAATCAAATTACATAAATAAGGGCGAAAGCGCGATAATTAAGGTTTTAAAAATTTTATACAAACCCATGCCATGATCATGCTTTATACTCAATTATCAATAATAGAAAAGTAAGGATGAATCAGAATCATACCATTGTAGATTCTAGCTTCCACAAGTACGAGTTCTACTCCTTGTTTCTCCTTGATCTCCTTGAATATCTTGTAGTGGCTCCTTCCTTTGATCAACGTTAGCCACCCAAGTGTTTGGCCTCTAGAGGTGATCCACCAAGGATGAGGAATTAGTCAGGAAGATGGGTGGTTGGCTAAACCCTTTTTCTATTCTCTGTAGAACATATGTTGTACTCTCCAACTCTTGGAATTCACGTATATTTTATATCTGATATAAGACTCTCTTATATAGATATTAGGTTAACCCTACTAATCTAATTAGAATTGGGTTTCTTTTATTAATTAATTAGGCTTCCCAACATATTGGGAATTAATTAACTAAACTCCTTTAATTGATTTTCCTCATTATCTCATTAGGAATAACTGAGAGTACTAATATTAAATTAATTCCTAAACTCCTTTAGAATTAAAATAATAATAATTGTAATAATATTAATAAGACTCCTCTTATTAATTTATATTTAATATTTCTAAAATATTAAATAATAAATATTAAACTATTTAATTTATTCTATCACCATAGATTAAATTAATTATATTTAATGCATTATAATGATTATGCCATTACCTTCTTAAATAATTATTCTTTCTTTTATGGTGTGACCCTTTAGGTTCTCCATATTAAACCGATTGTGAATAAATCAATTAGAACAATTCTAATCATATTTAAATAAATAAATTAAACTAATAATTCATTTAAAAAATAACATTCATTCTACAATAGGGATAAGCCTCCCTAGCGATCAACGACTTTTCAGATAATATAGATTTCAACATTAATCATAAAAGAACCTGTGAGTTAATAGTTACCGTACAATTCAATCATTCTACCATACAATGTCCCAATTAAATATAAGACATGGATTTACTGTCAAGTCTTATTTTATTTAATCATATGTATTTCGATTAGAAAATGCACAACTCCTAATAATGTAAATTAGAAACTCCTTTCGAATTTCATTCTGCCTTGGCCAAGGACTACTGGGTTGTCATTTAACGAATCACATAGGACATATCTCTTCTTTTACTACAAGTGATAGATTTTTTATTGATCATTCATTATCTCCATATGTAACTTATTATACCCAAGCATACCCTTTGATATACCTTAAGGGTCTTAAGGAATATGTCAAAGTATAATTCATTATACACAAGATACTATGATGATCTCAAGTCCAAGGATCACTTGTACTACTATCACATTAGGAATTCCTATTGACAGACAAGTAAAAATTTATTAGGTATTCCATAGCAAGTCACGTTCAGTGAACTTATTCTCCAATAAGCATCTACATATTTGCTTTAGTGTCTCCATACAAATGATCATGAGATCAATCATCCTCATCCAATGAGCAAGCAACATATGTACCAATCTATCCGAATTTATTAATCCCCTTTTTAGTAATCCCACGATTGGGAACTATTTTAGTTTTTAAGTTTTTTAAGAATTTAGATCTCATTAGCATGATCAACATCATGATTCTAAAAGTATTGCTTAAAACTATGGGTTATTTACATATTATAAAAACAGCATCATGTAGATAATTAAATGTCTCTAATAAATGAACACTTTTATTAATAAATAAATAAGACCGTTTACAAAGTATATGCTTTATCATCATACATAATTGGCTTGTATGCATACTACTTACAATCTCTTACTTGCACTAAAGTCAATCGCCATGTTATCTCATACCCATCTTCTTTAAGTGACGATCAAACTGCTTTTGTGTTAAAGCTTTAGTAAATGGATCTGCAATGTTGTCTTGAGAGTTTACACGCTCCAAGGTGATGTCTCCACTTTCAATTATCTCTCTGATCAAGTAAAATCGCCGCAACACGTGTTTGGATTTCTGATGAGACCTAGGTTCCTTAGCATGTGCAACCGCTCCGGTGTTGTCACAGTATAAGGGGACTGCTCCTCCAATGATAGGAACCACACCAAGTTATGTTATAACCTTCTTCATCCAAACAGCTTTCTTTGCAGCTTCACTTGCAGCTATATACTCTGCATCTGTCACTGAATCAGCAACTGTTTGCTGCTTGAAACTCTTCCAACTCACTGCGCCTCCGTTCAAGGTAAATACATACTTCGAAATAGATTTACTGTCATCTTGGTTCGTTTGAAAACTTGAGTCCGTGAAGCCCTCGAATTATAATTCAGACCCACCGTTGACAAGAAATGCATCCTTAGTCCTTCGTAAGTACTTTAGGATATTTTTCACAGCCTTCCAGTGCTTTTCTCCTGGATTCGACTGATATCTGCTTGTTACACTAAGTGCATGAGTGACATCTGGTCTACTACATATCATACCGTACATGATAGATCCTATTGCTGAAGCATAAGGGATCTTACTCATACGGTCTCTCTCCTCAGGTGTCTTTGGGGCATGTTTCTTAAAGAAATTTATTCCATGGCTCATCGGCATGAGACCTCTTTTGGAATCTTCCATGCTAAACCTCTTTGGCATGGTATCAATTTACGTTCCTTAGGATAAGCCAAGCATCCTTTTAAATCTATCTCTATAAATCTTTATCTCCAAAATATAAGATGCTTCTCCCAAGTCCTTCATGGAGAAGTTTTTAGATAACCAGATTTTAATTGACTATAGTATAGGAATGTCATTCCCTATCAGTAATATATCATCAACATATAATACAAGGAATGAAATAGCGCTTCGACTAACCTTCTTGTACACATATGGTTCATTCTCATTTTTGATAAAATTAAACCCTTTGATTGTCTAATCAAAACGGATGTTCCATCTACGAGAAGCTTACTTCAATCCATAAATGGATCGTTGCAACTTACAGACTTGATTTGTTCCAACCTTTGAAACAAATCCCTCTGGCTGTGTCATATACACCTCCTCCTCAAGTTTCTCATTGAGGAAGGCCGTTTTCAAGTCCATCTGCCAGATCTCATAGTCGTAATAAGCTGCAATCGCAAGTAAAATCTGAATGGACTTGAGCATAGCTACTGGTGAGAATGTTTCATCATAGTCAACTCCTTGTCTTTGTTTGAAATCTTTTGCGACCAGTCGGGCCTTATAGGTCTCTACCTTGCCGTCCGCTCCAGTCTTTCTTTTAAAGACCCATTTACAGCCAATAGGCTAAATGCCTTCAGGTGGTGAAACCAAAGTCCATACATAGTTTCCATCCATGGAGTCCATCTCAGATTTCATGGCTTCAAGCCATTTCCCTGAGTCTTTATTACTCATAGCATGTTCGTAATTCAATGGATCATCATCATTCATGGTGTGTACCTCATCGTCATCCTCTATAACGAATCCATACCTATCAGGAATCTTTGGTACTCTTCCAGATTTATGAATAGAGTGTTATACAGAAGGTGTCTCTACTTGGACAGGTTCATGCACTTGATCTGTAGTGGTTTGTGGTTCTTTAATTTTTCAAGATCTATTTTCCTCCCACTAGCCCCTTCAAGAATAAATTCATTTTCCAAGAAGGCAGCGTGTTTCGCAACAAACAGCTTTTGCTCAGTAGGATTGTAGAAATAGTATTCCAAACTTTCTTTGGGATATCCCACAAATGTGCACTTATTAGATCTTGTCCCAAGCTTATCATTTTGAAACTTTTTCACTTAAGTTGGACACCCCCAAATTTTAATATGCTTAAGACCAGGTTTCCTCCCTGTTCACATCTCATACGGAGTATTGGGAACGGATTTTGAGGGGACCTTATTTAGTAGATATGCAGCCACTTCTAGGGCATAACCCCAGAATGATATTGGAAGATTGGTAAAACTCATCATGGATCGAACCATGTCCAATAATGTTCGATTTCTCCTTTCAGATACTCCATTTAACTGTGGTGTTCCTGGTGGAGTCCATTGTGAGATTATATCATTTTTTTTGAGATAATTGAGAAACTCGTCGCTTAAGCATTCACCACCTCGATCTGATCGAAGAATCTTAATACTTTTGCCAGTTTGTTTCTCTACTTCACTTCTGAACTCTTTGAACTTTTTAAACGATTCAGATTTGTATTTCATTAAATACACATATACATATCTTGAGTGATCATCAGTGAAAGTAATAAAATAAGAATACCATCCTCGTGCATTCTTTGTCATAGGTCCACAACGTCTGTGTGAACCAACACTAACAACTCTGTAACTTTTTCTCTTTTTCCACTAAAAGGAGATTTAGTCATTTTTTCCATGAGACAAGATTCAGAAGTTGGATATGATTCAAAATTGGATAGCTCTAAGAGTCCATCCTTATACAACTTGGATAATCTTGTTTCATTGATATGACCAAGTCTACAGTGCCATATATAGGTATAATTAACATCATCTCTTTTCCTTTTTTTAGTTTGTTCTATTTGAAGTATATTTTCATGCAAGTCAAGTATATAAAGTCTATTTCGCAGATTACCAACACCATATAAAACATTTTCTTTATAAATAAAACAACCGTTGTTCTTTAATATAATGTCAAATCCTTCCATATCTAATACGGAAATAGAAATAATGTTTCTAATGATATTCGTAACAAAATAACAGTTATTTAAATAAATAGACTTGCCTGTAGGCAATGCTAAACAATACGTGCCTACAGCTAATGCAGCAACCTTTGCTCCATTTCCCACTCGTATGACAAATTCATCCTTTTTCAGCTTTCTACTTCTGACCAGTCCCTGCACAGTATTACATATGTGAAAACCATAGCCGGTATCCAATACCCAAGTAGAATTTTAACTTTTAAAAAAATTAATTTCAATCATGAACAAACCTTGATTGGATGTCGAAGCTTCTCTAAGCTTCTTTTATGCCATAAACTTCTTGTAGTTCCTCTTCCAGTGACCCGACTCATTGCAATGGAAGCACATTCCTTTGCTAGCTGGATCATGTTTCGTTTGTTCCTTCATGTTCGCCTTGGCCTTAGCTTTCTTAGATTTCTTCTTTTCAGAAGACATCTTGGGCCTCTTCCTTTTCTTGGAAGAATCCACCATTAAGACATGGTTCTTCTTGGATGGGAAGTGACCTTCCGCAGTTTTCAACATGTTAAGTAATTCAGGCAAACTGACATCTAACTTATTCATGTGGAAATTAATAACGAACTGCGAGAAGGTCTTAAGGAGTGACTACAAGACTAAGTCTTGACTCAACTCCGCATCCATGACGAACCCAAGCTATTTGAGGCGTTCAATCAGATTGATCACGCTAAGGACATGATTCTCAACGGCTATGCCCTCGGTCATCCGAGATCGAAAAAACTCCTTAGATATCTCATATCTTGTAGTTCTACTTTGTTCACCATACAACTCATTAAGGTGAAGCAACATAGTAGGAGCATCCATATTTTTATGCTGACGCTGAAGCTCGTTATTCATGGATGTAAGCATGATGCATTGAGCCATAGATGCATCATTTTGCACTTTACAATAGTGGCAATCTCTTCCTCGAAAGCTGTTTCTGGAACAGTTCCAGAGACAGGTGAATTTAGGACATAAGAAATCTTTTTAGTAGTGAGAACTATTCTCAGATTTCTTAACCAGTCCATGTAATTCGGTCCGGTCAGTTTGTTATCATCAAGTATGCTACGCAGTTAAATTAGTTATTTTGATATTTTTAAATTTCTGCATTTGAAAAGACAACATTTTAGCAAACATTCATTTAATTAATTTTACATACCAAAATAAATTTAGGTCTTATTTTAGATTGGTATCTCCCACTATTTTCTTCAAACTATATTACCCTCATTTATATAGTTCGGCAACATCTAATTAAAGATTTGCTAGTGAGATTAAGGATCACATTCCAAATGTATATAGCCTTGTGTGTGCACAACAAACGATATATAAATAAATAGGTAGACAACTCTTGTCAATCACATCAACATGTGACTCCTTATATTCTTCCTCTTAGATCATAATGGTCAAGTATGTGCACATCCGAACTAAAATGATTTAAGTTAAGTCCAACCTAGCACTATATATATTCAAAAAAGAAAAATATTGTCCTTGTGTGTGCACAACAAAATAATATTATTCAATTTTCTTTATAAGAATCTAATGTGATTTAATTAATATCTTAAATACGCAATACTCGCCTTATGTGTGCACAACAAACTCGTATTAAATATTTAATACTCTATTAATTTATCATGCTAGAAGGCAACGCTCGATATTACAAATATCTTTGAACGCTTTAGATTTAATACTATTTTTTTGAGGAATTTGTTATTATTTGTCTCATCTTGTTTAGTGCGCATGCACACACACACACACACACACACACACACACACACACACACACACACACACACACATATATATATATATATATATATATAATACGCATCATTTTATTAAACATGCGTGGCATATTTGCATAAAATATAATATATATAATACATAGCATGCACATATAGAATACTATATTCTACCCGGATTGATTATGGATTTTATTCTAGTTTGGTTCACTAGAGCCACCAAGTGAACCAAAAGGTCAAACCTAGGAGTGCAAGAATTTAAATTTTAAACGTAACTATTACATTTAAACTCGGGCTCCATAAAAACGGGTCTTCACGCGCTCCTTGCTTCTTGGTCTCCAATTTCTTCAAGAAAATTCTAACTATTTCTATTATGTAAACTATTTCAATAAATAGAAACCTTGATCAGCAGTCAAGGAGCAGTACATAGGAGGGAGATAGAATTTTACATCAAGAAAAATCAAAGAAGTCGAGGTACGCAGACCCCATTTAATAAAACCCATACATTCAATCATTCAACTAAAATAAAATCCAATCACATTGGTCAGTAGTCCATAATCAACCCTATTTATTTTCATACACATCAACATATGCATCAATAAAAAATCATTCATCTCATGAATAATAAAACCATTTCATATATAGATCGATGTCAATTAATGGACAAAAGTTTTGCTAAATTTTAGTTTTGACACAAAATAAACTCTTTTATTTTAATCAAAAACCAAATCCAAATTAAACTCCTTTAATTTTTATAGCAATCTGAAATCATATTTCAAATAAAATAAACTCCTTTATTTTAAACTTTTATCAATTAAATAAACCATTTATTTCAATTGAATGAAAAATTAGAATTTTAGTTTCTTTCTAGGGGCTGGCGTAGCTGCGCCCAGAATAAACTGGGGCGCAGCGCAACTGCGTTGCATTTCCGAATAGAACAAATCTACAAAACAGCAATGCTGCGCCCAGAATGAACTGGGCGCGACACAGCTGTGCCCAGTCGCAGAACCAGAAAACAAATCTGCAGAACGGCGCAGCTGCGCCCAGAATGAACTGGGGAGGGGCGCAGCTGCGCCCCATCGCAGAACCAGAAATTTTTTTATTGCCCAAAATTCGATCCAATCTTACATCAATTCATACATGGAATCATAAAATTGATAATTAGCACAAAGTTAGGCTCTGATCCACTTTTGGGTTTGTATGTTACGCATACATACAATTAAATTACACAATTAAGGGCGAAAGTGCAATAAATTAGGTTTTAAATTTTTATACAAACCCTCACCATGATCATGCTTTGTGCTCAATTATCAATAATAGAAAAGTAGGATAAATCAGAATCATACCCTTGTAGAAACTAGCTTCCAGAGGTACGAGTTCTACTCCTTACTCTTCGTGGTCTCCTTGAATCTCTTGTATTGGCTCCTTCCTTTAATCAATGTTAGCCACCCAAGTGTTTGGCCTCTAGAGGTGATCCACCAAGGAAGAGGAATTGCTCAAGAAGATGGGTGGTTGACTAAACCCTATTTTCTATTCTCTGTAGAAAAAGTAGTACTCTCTAACTCTTGAAATTACGTATATATCATATCTGATATAAGATTCCTCTTATATAGATATTGGTTAACCCTACTAATCTAATTAGAATTGGATTTCATTTAATTAATTATGTAAACTCTTTTAATTAATTAGGCTTCCCAACATATTGAGATTAATTAATTAAACTCCTTTTTATTATTTTGCCTCCTAATCTCATTAAGAATAAGTGAGAGTACTAATATTAAATTAATTTCTAAACTCCTTTAAAATTAAAATAATTGTAATTATAATAATATTAATAAGACTCCTCTTATTAATTTATATTTAATATTTCCAAAATATTAAATAATAAACATTAAGCTATTTAATTTATTTTATCATCATAGATTAAATTAATTATACTTAATGCATTATTACGATTATGCCATTACATTCGTAAATAATTATTCTTTCTTTTATGGTGTGACCCTTTAGGTTCTCCATATTAAACCGGTTGTGAATAAATCAATTAGAACAATTCTAATCATATTTAAATAAATAAATTAAACTAATAATTCATTTAAAAAAATAACATTTATTCTACAATAGGGATAAGCCTCCCTAGCGATCAACGACTTTTCAGATAATATAGATTTCAACATTAATCATAAAAGAACTTGTGAGTTAATAGTTATCGTACAATTCAATCCTTCCACCATACAATGCCCCAATTAAATATAAGACATGAATTTACTGTCAAGTTTTATTTTATTTAATTATATGTATTTCAATTAGAAAATGCACAACTCCTAATAATGCAAATTAGAAACTCCTTTCTAATTTCATTATGCCTTGGCCAAGGACTACTTGGTTGTCATTTAACGAATCACATAGGACATATCTCTTCTTTTACTTGAAGTGGTAGATTCTTTATTGATCATTCATTATCTCCATATGTAACTCATTATACCCAAGCATATCCTTTGATATACCCTAAGGGTCTTAAGGAATAAGTCAAAGTATAATTCATTACACATAAGATACTATGATGATCTCAAGTCCAATGATCACTTGTACTACTATCACATTAGGAATTCCTATTGATAGATGAGTAAAAATCCATTAGGTATTCCATAGTGAGTTACGTTCAATAAACTTATTCTCCAATAAGCACATACATATTTGCTTTAGTGTCTCCACACAAATGATCATGAGATCAATCATCCTCATCCAATGAGCAAGTAACATATGTACCAATCTATCTAGATTTACTAATCCCCTTTTTAGTAATCCCACGATTGAGAACTATTTTAGTTTTTAAGCTTTCTAAGAATTTAGATCTCATTAGCATGATCAACAACATGATTCTAAAAGCATTGCTTAAAAATACGAGTTATTTACATATTATAAAACTAGCATCATACAGATAATTAAATGCCTCTAATAAATGAATACTTTTATTAATAAATAAATAAGATCGTTTATAAATTATATACTTTATCATCATATATGATTGGCTTGTATGCATACTACTTTCAGTTTCGATATTGTGACGCCCCCAAATTCGGGTCCCTTCGAAACCTCGGAATCGGTGCAGTCACGATACTACTATCGTCAAACTATTACATCGTTTATTCATATCTTAATGAATATAACTTTGATTATTACAACTTAGAATATAAATTCTTTTCACTATCAGGATCTCGTATAATGACTTCAAACTTTTACAAGTTACAATCTTGGTCATTTACCATTCATGTCTTATATCATGTTCGATATTATAAAAATACGGAATAACTTAGACTTTTTCAATCTTCCTTGAATAAAATCTTTTATTGATTTCACAATCTTAAATCAATTACAAATCCTTGAATCACTATATATGATTCACTATATCCGAATTATTGTATAAACGTTTACATCTCAATTCGATATCCTCTATGTGTTAACTAATACATCTTTACAATACGACAAGTATTAAACATTGCAAATAACTATCAAGTACAACTCCTAGAACCTAAACATGGTTCGAGAGCATATATCTAAATAAACAGAAATCTTCGAACTCTTTTATGTAGCACGTTGCTCTTATCGTGAGTCCTTAACCTGCAAAAGTGGTTATTTGCAAGAGTGAGCTCGACAGCTCAACAATTTTACAGTTTTCATGCATCCCATAGCATATAACATCGTACTCAGTTCATGCATTTATAATCAATTTATATTTACTAAGCATGTTACTTCTCACATAACAAGCATATCATCAAAGATCAACTTTCAATCTCATACGTATGTCATATACAGTTCATATATAAGTTCACATCATCATAGCATAATATAATTCAACTAACAGTTATTGAATTCATATATCAAATAGGAACTGAAAGACTTGCCTGATTCGTAGTTTAACAACTACGACTTAACTGCTTAAAGATATCTGTACTTCGTGTATTCCTACACAATTATATTAATCATAGAGATCACACCCATCAGTTATACACTTCCATACATTCTCAATATATATAATAAGTATTACATTGTTGTCTAACTTGGTTCTTAGAACCTTCGTTTCACTTTCTCATCGTATTTTTAGAATAACTATGTACGTATAAGTACCCCTTAACCATACATACTTACTACCATTCTTCATATACACATGCCCACCTACCACTAATCTATTTACATATAGCTAGTGTAGTCCATCCTTTCAGTTAATCATTCTCATATATCATTACTAACACATAAGACCATATACTCTATTAACCGTCGAAATCGAGTTCAAGTATTAACATATGATCTTACATAGCATGTATACATATTAAAGGATACTTTCATGCTCGTTCAACCTTTTTTACATTCAATTTACATGATATAGGTTCTAAGTTAATACCCTTAATGACTTAAGTCCATTCAAGGTTATAAAGTCACAAGGTCTAACATGCTTGCCTTTTAAACATATAAGGTAATCATATAACTCGTGTTAGGCATGCTTATGAATATTCATATTTCATACATGTAACTATCGTAGTTATTAGTTTGAAAACATGCTTCGTTTACGCTAAACTTGGTTTCACGACATGTAGTCATGGTATATATACATGAGAGAGTCCAAGAGTGCTATCACATATATCCATAAACATCAAAAATCCAATTTTTAATGTAACATGTTACCGTTCACGTTCAAAGCTCGCATTTTCATTAGTGAAGCTCATTAACAAGACCTAACATGTTCACGCTATCCATATACATATGTTAACATGTCTGATATGCATTCCTAAGTCATCTAAACATGCTCGCAAAAAAAATCAGAATGCGTATATGGTATTTACATGTCAAGATCCACCTTCAAAATTTACATTTTCGTTAGAAATGTTTACTAACAAGGTCCGACATGCTCATGGTTTACTATGAAACATATATCCGTAAGTTAATACACTTCTCATGCATTCCTAAATCATATAGTCATGCTTTCAAAATCAGAATGTACATATGTTATACATATGTCAAAGTTCACATTTAAAACTAAAATTTTCATTTTAAAACTATAAGTTTTATCAACCATGCACACTAACATAGTAAAACATGTTCAAGCTCGGTTAAGGTACTCATATATACATGTCAAACATGTCTTCATGCTTGTCTGAAGCGATACTAACAAGTTGGAATGAACAGAAACTGTTAACAGAAAGTTAACCAAAGACAGGACCCGGCGCAGCTGCGCCGCTGGCCGACCAAGAACAGACATGGCTGCTTCGGCAGTCCAGTTAACCCAACTCAAAATAATTCAAGAAATTCATTCTAATAATGTTTCAATATGATTTCTAACATACATGTGATCTTATATACTACTAAACAAATCATACCTCAAATCAATTAACATCCTATTTAAATGAAATCAATAACTTGGACAATTTACAGAGAACAAGAAATGAAAAGCATTAAAGGAATATAGGAATTATACCACTGCTATATCCACTTCCTCAATTCACTGACTCCTTGCCAATACAATGAACTACCTCTATATCTTATACTTATTAAGATTTCTCAGCAAATGAAATGAAGGAGGAGGAAGCCTTATTTATAGGCAAATCAATACCCAGATAAATGAAAAATCTCCCAAATTAAACCAATAAATTTTAAGTTTGTATAAAGGTTAAGGAATGGTGGTTGAGAGTGGGTGAATTCAATCATGAATCCCACACCCCTTACCATTATTAGCTAGAAGTGTGAGGAAATTGAGAAGCATCAATAGGCATAGCTCCTAGCCATTAACGTGAGGAGAGATAAGGAGGGACTCACATTTAGGGACAAGAGGTAATCTCAACATTTGCAACTAGCAAGTGTAATACACTAATGTTATACACTTGTACACCTTATATATACACTTAGGGTACATGATATACATATTTCATTTTATAAACATATAGGTTATAAAATATATATATATATATATATATATATATACACATTCATACATATAGCTTAGGTTATGAATGTAATCTCCAATTATAATGTATCAAGTATGGTACATATATACATATCAACACATACTCCATGTATATTAACACTGAATATAATTCTATCAGGTATCATTACATTTACTATCCCAACTCTATTATTCCAATTAAATTAAATTATGGAAATCCTTATCATGTTACGTATGCAATAATATTTTATAACTCACGTAATAAAATTAATCTTACGATATAGTCTATATATATTTATATATATATATATATATATATATAATATAGCCATATTAATGTTGCATCACACTTTGTATAACATATGCGTAACTACTATATGTCATACCCTTAATAATCACATCCTTTGCACATATCAATTAATTGAGCAATTATATTAATAGTCTACTCGTTTATATATTATTTATATTAAATGGAAATTAATTAATCCATCCCTCATGTAATTATTAATTTTCATAAGAATTAATTACCATTTATATGGTTAATTATCACATTAAATGAATATAAATCTTATTATATTTATAACCAATATACTTATTATCATGCTATCACTTGCAATAATAATAATTCAACATACCATTATAATAACAATTAACGATTAATATAAATTAATTGTTTAATTAATAATTTCTCCATCATTGAATTAGTTAATTCATCATCGAATCTATTATCGTGCCACACAAGGCATTTCTCACAAGCTCATTCTTAAGCTTATTATCACTTCCACCACACTTAATATTCTTTTAATATAATATTTGTGTGACTCAAGCATTTTAATGTTAAGCTACCTCAATTAATTATACACTTATAATTTGCATAACCTTTACGCTTAAAATAATTAAGATTTACTCTAATAATATCTACGATAAAATAATAATTTAAGTTATTTAATTAAAATAACTTAGTTTTCTTTCATTTATTAACTCTCTTGAAAATACATTAGAAATCATGTATTTTACCATAACATAAAATATTATGTTTTCTCCAAATAAAGACATTCATTATTAGAAAATAATTTACTTATTGTCTCAAATATTATTCTTAATATAATATCAAATAATTACCTGTACGGCACATGTACATTTATTATATATAGAAAATAGATAATTAGTTTATTTTCTATTATAATAATTGTTTCTATCAATTTATTTACATATAGCAAATATATTTTAATATATTTACCATACTAATTAATCATACCTATTACCTTATACAAAAATATATAAGATAATATTATTATTCAAAAATAACATTTATTCCTTTTATTAAAATAATTCAATATTAGAAATTATTTTAATATCCTTTATTAGAAATATATAATAACTACTTCTCTTTTCTATAACTTGTCCCCAAAATAATTTCTTCAAATATATACATTTAAATAAATTCTCTAATCAATATTTATTTAAAGATATATTGATTACCATCTCTCTTTAATAACGTATATATATTTATTAACGTTATTCGCACATTAGACTTTTTCACATATTACCATTCTAAGTAAAAAATATCAACTATAATTACATATTCAACCAATATATTAATTCACCCCTTTACTTAAGTAAATTAAACCATGTACGATATCACTATAGTTAATTAAGGTTCAATATTCACATTATATTATTCCATAATATAACTCTTAACTTAAATTAACCAATATTTATTTTTATAAGTTAATTCCCTTAACTAACTCATACTTCGCTATCCAAATCCATCCATTGATAGCTCAAGTACTAACAATAACCTATATTGCATCATACTAGTCACTAGTACATATTTATTCAAGAAAAAGGTTATTATTCATTAAACATATTTAATATCACCAACTTACTATGATAAAATAATTCTATAAATTATTTAATATTGATAGAGAATTTTATCCACCTCCTTTATCACAACTAAATTGTCTCTACGATAAATAACAAATATATATTAATAATATATTTATAAATCACAAAAATCATATATTACATAGTTCATATTACCCTATGTAACATAATACACCCTACCATATAACACACACATATATATATTCGAACCCAATGCATACCTTAAGAATTTTATTTATTAAATCCTTATTTAATAATTTCTGAAAATTCTGGTTCTTACAAATACCACGTGCCCAAGGAATGCTACTTCCTCAAGCCAGAACTCGCATTTCTTCAACTTGACATATAGTTTGTTTTCACAAAGATTTTGGAGTATCAGCCTCAAGTGTTGCTCATGATCTTCACGGCTTTTGGAGTAAATGAGGATGTCATCAATAAAGACAACCACAAAATGATCCAAATATTCCTTGAATATCCGGTTCATCATATCCATGAAGGTAGCAGGAGCATTAGTCAATGCAAAAGACATGACTAAGAATTCATAATGTATGTATCGAGCTCTTAAGGCAGTCTTTGGAATGTCATCAATTTTAATCTATAACTAATGATATCCAGAACGAAGATCGATCTTTGAGAAGAATTTAGCACCTTACAACTAGTCAAACAAGTCATCAATGCGAGGTAATGGATACCTATTTTTGATGGTGACATTGTTCAACTCCCAATAGCCAATACAAAGTCGCATACTCTCGTCTTTCTTCTTTACGTATAAAATAGGAGCACCCCAAGGCGATTTACTAGGACGTATAAAGTCGATGTCTAACAACTCCTGTAGTTGGACCTTCAACTCCTGAAGTTCAATAGGAGCCATTCGATATGGGGTTTTGAAAATGGGTTTTGTATCGGGTTCAAGGTCAATAAAAAATTCAACTTCACGTTCCGGGGGTAGGCCAGGAAGTTCTTTGGGAAATACATCAAGGAATTTATTAACAACAGAAATATCATTCAAATTCTATGTATTCTTGTTTAAATCGGTGGCATGGGCTAAGAAAGCTTGACATCCGTTTTTCAATAAACGAATAGCTTTATGACTTAAAATGACAGTGATTGATTTTAGTGGTTTGGTTGCTTGAATTCGCATAACAGGTTGGTTAGGAATATGAAAGCTAACAACCTTACGAAAATAATCAATTTTAGCATGATGAGTGGTTAAACAGTCGATTCCTAAAATCACATCGAATGCAAGTATTTTCGAAGAGATGAGATCAACAGGTAATTTGAGGGTGCCAATTTGAATCAAACAAGATTTGTAAACTGTAGATGTAACTGAAGGTTTCTCCCAACGAAGTTTCAACAGATAAATCAAAGTCTAATTTCTCAGGAGTCAAGTTCAAACGTTGAGCACAAACAGGTGAAATAAAAGAATAGGTAAAACCGATATCTAATAAGGTATAGACTTCGCAAGAGTTTATGATTAGCTTATCCGTGATAACTTCGCTTGAGTTCCTCGCTTTTTGGAAAGTCACGACAAACGCTCTTCCATGAACCACCGACTTTGACTTGTCTGGGACAGCCTTTGGTGTCACCGTCTCAATTGGACTTGACTTCGCTATAGGGCACAATCGAGCTATGTGACCTTCCTTTCCGAAATTATAACACATTTTGGGTTGCTGTGTACAATTTGGACTGATATGTCCCTCTTGTTCGCATTTGTAACATACGACCGGTGGTCGTTCCCCTCCCCTAAAAACGGTTGCTGGTGTTGCTTCCGATGTCTTTCCGTTGTCATTATTGAATCTTCTCTTTTTAAAATTTCAACGTGACTCACTTCTTCTATTTTCTTGGCCATGATTACCATCGAAGTGGTTACCATTTCTGGCATGATAATTTCCTCCACATTGGTTATCATTATTTCGATGGCTGTTGCCACCGGTACAACAACAGTCTCATTATCTCGCTCCAATAATTGAGCCTTATTCACAACATCTGAATACAAATAAAGTTTATGAGAAATGAGGTATTGACGAATTTAAGGTTTCAAACCTCTCAAAAATATTCGTGTCATTCGTTTCTCATTATCCACCAAATGGGATGCAAACCGAGATAATTTCGCAAACTTGGCCTCATATTGTGATACAGTCATATTGTTCTGTTCTAGTTTGATGAATTCCACCTTCTTCATATGACGAATACTTTTTGGAAAATACTTTTCATTGAACAATTCTTGGAACTTCACCCAAAACATCTTAAGCGCGGAAAGATTAGTATATTTTACATATTTCCACCAGTAATCTGCCTCTCCACGGAACACAAAGGTGGCGAAGGGGACCTTTTGCTCCTCTGTGCATCCCAGGACATCAAATATTTTGGTGATTTGCTTAACCCAAGCTTCTACCTTGAGTGGATCTGGCTTTCCCAAAAATTCTGGCGGTCCCAACTCCTTGAATTGCTTACCAGTGACCAGCCGTGAGTTACCATTGTTTCCACATGTATTTTGAACAGGAGTCTCTCTCGTCTGGTTTTGCATGAATTATAGAAAGCTCCTAAACACCCCATCGTTCATCATTTGGTCAGTGGTGTTGTTTACAGAAGTATTATTGCCTTCCTGATACACATTATCCTGATTATTTATTGACAGTGTCTCAATGGTCTCATATGCTCTATTGCTCATCTCCGAATTTTCAGATGTCATTCTCAAATACTGCCACAAAACTGGGGTTAATTAAAGAAATTGACATGTCACATATTATCCCTATATTCTGACCGACTAATTAAATAACAAGTAAGCTTAGGTAGGACACAATAACGAAGGTTTCACTCGTCTCTCCCCTCTTAGTTCTAGCCTCATATTTCCGCCAGAGATCATATCCCTAACCTCTGATACCAACTGTGACGCCCCACAAAAAGGTCCACACAACCCATTCTGAGTCGCCAAATACATGGTACAGAATCCAAATATAAATCTTTTTATATTAAACTGTCGTGCAAAAATACGATCACACAAACTGTGAGCTTCAATATAGATATTCTGTCATATATAATACGAAAATATCAACACTCAAATTAAGTCCTTAATACAATTATTATCACACTATTTTACAAAATAGTGAGAACTACTATAGCACTATCTCGGACTATCATTCCATTTCTCGACTAGTCCCAGCTATATTCTCATTTTCTGAAGAGAACAATGAAAGAAAAGGGTGAGCACAACTAGCCCAGTAAAGAATATTATGACTAAGATAATGAAGAATAAATTATCGTTAGCCTTCTACAATAATAAATCAAATAAAATATGAAGGACAACAAGTTTTAGATCAACAACTACAGCGAAAAATAACAATCCATTAGAAGAGTCAAGTAGAGCATGATGTCTATCATATTCTATGATTTAAAAGTCCATCATTAATATTTTATTACTGTAACACCAATCAATAATTATTTCCAATCAACGAATTATCTATGCACTACGGGCCAAAGATATTCGTTTGTATCACTTGTGGTCATGATTATGCCAACACCTGTCCATCTTTGCACTACGGGTCAATGAGAACTTTTACCATAAGCATTTTTCTATAACACCAAAGGTCATGATTATACCAATACACAATTCTTGGTCATAATCATACCAATCAACAGTTCATCTTTGCACTACGGGCCAAAGATAACTTTTTACCAGAATTTAAGACTAAGGATGATGAAAAATGATATAAAGAATGATTCAAGTGAGATCAAAGATAAATATTAGAGATTTGTAATTTAATTTATCCAAGTTCAAAAATGTTCAAATTGTAACATAATAATCAATTGTGGAGTAAAATTTAAGAATGATATTCATATATCAAAAATAATTTGGACAGAAAAGAAACTAATTTTTATAATAAATAATATCCCGTGAATAGTACTCTGTATGAATAGTATCGTATGAATAGTACTATATGAATAGTACCGTATGAATAGTACCCCGACATGAAAAGATTAAAATTTAATAAGGAAGTTCAGACCAATATTCCAGTGAAATTATATTAGATGAAGCGCAAACCTTAAGGAATTTTTAATCATTTCAGGATATATAGAAGCAATACTTATCATAGTAAGTGTAGATTTAGGAATATGAAACGAAATAATATCACTTACATACTATAGAGTATGGAAGAAAATAATATTCCTTACGAATATTGAAAGAAAATAACATCCTTTACCTTAGTAGGAGACTAAATCTGACTGGTATAGCGGAGATATTCTTGAGAAAATTTTTCACTATAAGCTACACTCAAAGTATTCTTATAATAAAAAGAAATACGCACAATATTATAGAAGAATAATTTTTTGATTCTGGTGTGATTTTCATTTCTTAACTAAGCATCCTATTTATAGGAGAATGGCATGGAACTATTTAGAAATAATCACGGATGCCCAATAAAAAAATTTGGACGAAGTTCACGAGTTTCAACTTATCAGTTTTCTCTTTTGAAAGCTTTGTCCAATAACGGAAAGACTATTAATAAACCAATTTGGAGACATTGTCCGATGATGGAGCACCCTAATTCACAAGTTACTAAATAGGAACTGCATCATTGGAAAGTTTGGCCAATAAGGTCCAATCTTTGAAAATTAATGTCATAACCTACCAAATCAAAAAAAATAGATAACCTCATTTGAAGGTAATAGAGGGCCATACGAAAGAATTATGTATCCTCAAAAACTAAATGAACAAACCCCAATTAGAAGGTAAATGGGGGGTCACCCCTCCGTAAATCAATTTGCATCTTCCAAAATCAAATAGAACAAATACCAATTTAAAAAAGTAATTGAACAAACATCTTCCACTCATCAATTATTATACTTATCTTTAATCAACACAATCTTTCAACAAATAGTCATCATTAATATTATAACTCACAATATTGACAACCAGATTGTTCCTAGGAAAGAGGGGGCTTTCCGATATAGATTTCTCCTTACTGGCGCTCAATTAAATAACCTAATCCCTTTCCTTGACAGAACTTTTTAGATATTGCCAATAATGTTAACTAATAATATTAAATAATATGAGTAACTGTGTCGTGACAATTATTGATTTAATAATATAAAATATTGTGTAGATGATATTGTGACAATAATTGAATCAATAATATGAGATACTATGCAGCAACTACTATGACAATTATTGAATGAAATATTAAGTGACTAATTACGTAAGCATCAACAATCATAGATACTTTGCAATACCGTGTGCTACTGTGCAACAACGCGTATTACTGTACTTTTATCACCGGGTATTTCAAAAGTTTAACGGTAAAAGTCTTGCCGTTATTTTTATAAAAAGATTTATTTTGTCACTTTCTATATCCGATAATTATTTTGTTATGGGGTCCACCAATAATTGCGTCGTCGTACGAATATTCCCCTACCAAACGAATATTTCCCGACACAACGAATATTTTCTGACAACTTGCATACTTTGTAAAATTTGCACAAATCTCCCATAACTATAACATTATATCAAGTAAACCCTTACTATTTAAAAATAATATATAAAGAAAATTAAAACTTTATTCATAAAAGTTGGGGTCTTATATTCCACATGTACGAGTTCAACTCCAAATTTTTCGTGATCTCCTTGAGTTCTCCGGGATTGATTCCTTCCTTTGATCAATGTTAGCCACCCAAGTATTTGGCCTCTAGAGTTGATCCACCAAGGAAGAAGAGATATTCAATAAGGTGGGTGTTTGGCTAAACCCTAATTCTATCTCTATAGAATGTATATACTCTCCCAACTATTGGAATAGTGTAATGTCTAACCTTGTTCCACAATAAAATTTTCTTATTTATAGATATAGGTAACCCTCCTAAACCATTTAGGAATATGGTTTCATATTAATTAATTAAACCTTTTAATTAATTAGGCTTCCCAATCCTATTGAAAATAATTAAAATCTTTTATTTAATTAGTCTCCCAATCTTATTAGGAATATATGAGAGAGAGAGAGAGAGAGTATCTTATTAATTAATTCTCAAACTCCTTTAGGATTTAAATAATAATAATAATAATAATAATAATAATAATAATAATAAGACTCCTCTTATTGATTTATATTTAATACTTCCAAAATATTAAATAATAAATATTAAGCTATTTAATTTATTTTATCACCATAGATTAAATTAAACATACTTAACTTATTATTACGATTATTGTGACACCCCTAAATCTGAGTACTTCAATTTTCACGGGATTTGGTGTTCACTATACAAATATCATATATCTATCTACCCATAATAAATGCAAACCATGAAATAGATAGAAAACTCCATCATCTCCCCATAAGGGTTACAACATCTGAAATAAAATACATAAATAATCTCAGGTCATACTTAACCATAAATCTTAAATGCGAAAGTGCAAACAAATAAGCCTTAATCATTAAACATAAGTCTTAAACATAAACATTCTCAAATAAACAACAAGTCTTCATCACTTGTTGACCTTGCCCTTGCCTTTGCTAGTGGAAGGCTCGTCGGACCTTTTGTTCTTAACTGCAATGTTATTATGCAAGAGTGAGCACAATTGCCCACAAGTATAACAATATAACAATATAATAACATGCGAGTGAATCAAAGACCTCTGAATAAAGAAAACTCGGCTTTTGAATCAAAAATGAATAACAAGAATCAAAAGAGCTTCTGAGGGTTGTAAGACCTTGAACTATGTCCTAGGTTGTCAAGTGTTTATACTTTAAACCTTTAACAGTCATAAGACTATGGACTCTACTTCTCGTACTTAGGGGGATCAACCCATAGTACCATACTATGCATAATATCTCAATGCTAAAGCATAATTAATCCCATATACAGGGTTGTTCATCTCAGTTTGACATCAGAGTCCGCACTAAAGCAAGTTTAGCTTGGATAAGCTCACTAACAGTTCTAGAATTTAGAACGTTCATCAACTATGGGCTAGTCGAATCAATAAGGGTTCGCTAGTCTTACAAGGTTCAACAATAACGATATTCAAATTGAATAACAACTTCTCAAGAGTATACAATCGAATAAGTATTGTATAACTGGAATCATGCTTTAAAGGTATTATAATATCTCATATAGAATCTCAACTTGATTAACAAGTATAAGAACTTGCATCATGATAGTATTTCAAGAATAGAAAACTTACTCAATAAAAGTAAACTTTGAGTTTAGTAACTTGCTTGACATAAGAATAAGGAATAGAACACTTATTCAACTTAAAGAGTATAGATAAGAAAATTTGCGTCATCGTAAACGAGTTAGGTAAGGAAACTTGCTTAACAATAATAAGTTAGAGATAAAACACTTGCGTAATCGTAAACGAGTTAGGGTAAGAAAACTTGGCTCTTGCACAAGCTACAATTACAACTATAATTCACTTCCTCAACGTCCTACACATTACATTATGTATATGACAACGATTAGTTTTCATAACTACCATGTTTAACTGTTGAACTATTCACTTAAGTTCAACTTATAACTTGGTTTATAATATTAACTCGTTGACTAACCACATAACATGAATATGAACTCACAACATGCATATCACACATATATAATCCTTTAAACAATCATAATCAAGTTTTACAATCACAATAGTCAAGTTCACACTTAGTTTGTTAACATAGAACTCCACATTATATTATACATGTTAACAATTTAGTTTATTAACGTGAACTTCAAATTATATAATATGTGTTAACAACATATTGTAGCATAGTACTACTTGTTCATCAAGTCATCAGGCTCATTAAGTTAGGTTACTCATCATGCTATGGCTTAAAATCACACAAACCAAAAAAATAATTTTTCGCTGCATCACCCCAGCTGGGGCGGGTGTGAGGGCTGCATAGGGCCCGCTGGGGCGGATGTGCCTTGGCGGTTCATCCCCAGTTGGCGATTTTTGACAGTTAAGGCCAAATAAATCCAAATTAAACCAACACAGTGATTCTCATGAAGTATAAACTTCATTGAAACATCATACAATGATTCTAACATGCCTTTAACACTTTATATCATGTAATTACTCAAATCAAATCACATAAATTCACTGTTCTTGGTATTTTTGAAAGTTTTGAAGAAAAATATGAAATTCGTCGTCACGTATTCGTTATAACTCCGAATCCGTCCGTTTAAAGTTTATTTTCTTTGTTTTAACATGTATAACCATAATCTACTGCAAATTTTAAGTTAAATAAACAATTCATGGCAAACAATTTGTTCGTAAGGGCCATATATATAACTTTCATACTCTGTAACTTCACGAATTCCAATTTAAACATAATTTCATAGTTTTGACTGTTTTAAAACATGATTACATGATAGAAAACATGTTAGGGACATATATTGACATACATATGATCATATAGTCAACAATCATACACAAATCATGTTATAGAGAACTCAAACACTGATTTTTATGGAGAAAGCTATAATATGTGAAATATAACAATGGAGATGAAGAGATTACCCTTGAATCTCTGATTAAAGTGATAAGACTTCTCTTTGATTCTCCACTTCCTTCTTAAATTAACTCTCTCTCTTTTTCTCTCTACTTCTCTTAACTTCTCTAATATACAATATATGATATAAGTCTATTATGTATATTATACGTATATAACAACTGGTAGAGATAGTGGTCGGTTAATCCATAATGGGTTAACTGTCCCCAACTCCATTTAAGGTCTTGTTTGCTTGTCCCTTATTTCCCTTTCCATTTAATTTAATTAAATGTTTTATAGTATAGTTTTAATGTCACACTTCTAATTAACCACATAATCTTATTTAAATCAATTAAATAAAATATCATAAATCCACATTAAATCACAATATCATATAATTAAAATCCTCATTTATTAATTATGTAAAATCTTTAAATCTCTAATTAATTATTAAATTAATTAGAATAACATTATACTTATTAAATAATTCATTTAATCAAATAAGCTCAATTAATCACATACTTTGAATTATAAAATTCTCCACATTAATTTAACTAATGTAATATATATAATTAAAATAATCTACCACATTTCCATCTAATAATTATTTAACTCAATAATTAAATCATCAAAAAATATTTATTTAATTCAATAAATATTCAAATTAAATTACAAAATTCTCGTTCGTCACAATTATGCCATTAACTTCTTTAATAAATATTCTTCCTTTTATGGTGTGACCCTTTAGGTTCTCCATATTAAATCGGTTGTGAATAAATCAATTAGAACAATTCTAATCTTATTTAAATAAAAAAATTAAACTAATAATATATTTAAATAAATAACATTTATTCTACAATAAGGGTTAGCCCCTTTAACGATCAACGACTTTCTATATAATATAGATTTCAACATCAATCATAAAAGAACATGTGAGTAAATAGTTACTGTATAATTCATTCCTTCCACAATACAATGTCTCAATTAAATATAAGACATGGATTTACTATCAAATCTTATTTTATTTAATTATATGTATTTCGATTCTAAAATTCACAACTCCAAATAATGCAAATTAGAAACTCTTTCTAATTTTATTTTGCCTTGGCCAAGGACTAATTGGTTGTCATTTATCGAATCACATATGACATTCTCTTCTTTTACTAGAAGTGGTAGATTCTTTATTGATCATTCATTATTTCCATGTATAAATCATTATACCCAATCATACCCTTTGATATACCCTTAGGATCTTAAAGGATATGTCAAAGTATAACTCATCATAAACAAGATACTATGATGATTTCAAGTCTAAGGATTATTTGTACTATTATCACTTAAGGAATTCCTATTGATAGGCAAGTAAAACTCCATTAGGTATTCTTTAGCGAGCCATGTTCAGTGAATTTATTCTCCAATAAGCACCTACATACTTGCTTTAGTGTCTCCACCCAAATGATTATGAGATCGATCATCCTCATCCAATGAGCAACTCAACGTATGTACCAATCTATCCGGATTCACTAACTCCCTTTTTAGTAATCCAACGATTGAGAACTATTTTCATTTTAAGCTATCTAAGAATTTAGATCTCATTAGCATGATCATCATCATGATTCTAAAAGCATTGCTTAAAACTATGAGTTTATCACATATTATAAAAACAGCACCATGTAGATAAATAAATGCCTTTAATTGAATAACACTTTTATTAATAAATGAATAAAATTATTATAAAGTAAATACTTTATCATCAAACATGATTGGCTTGTTTGCATATTACTTTCATAAAGTTGGACGTCAGCTTGCTTGAGTTACTTAACATGTTAAAAACTATTGAAAGTCACTTCCCATCCAAGAGATACCATATCTTACTAGTAGATGATTCTTCCAAGAAAAGAAAGAGACCTAAGGTATCTTTTGAAAAGAAGAAATCCAAGAAGGCTAAGGGCAAGGTGAAGAACAAGGATCAAAAGAAACCTGATCCAGCTAGCAAAGGAATGTGTTTCCATTACAACAAGTCGGGTCACTGGAAGAGGAGTTGCGAGAAGTTTCAGGCAGAGAAGAAGCTTGGAGAAGCTTCGAATTCCAATCAAGGTTTGTTCATTATTGAAATTAATTTTTCTGAAAGTCAAACTTCTGCTTGGGTATTGGATACGGGCTGTGGTTCTCACATATGTAATACTATGCAGGGACTGGTTAGAAGTAGAAAACTGAATAAGGATGAAGTAGTCCCAGGAGTGGAAAATGGAGTAAAGGTTGATGCATTAGCTATAGGAACTTATTGTTTAGCACTGCCTTCGGGAAAGTCCATTCATTTAAATAATTATTATTACGTTCCAACACTTATTAGAAACATTATTTCGATTTCTGTATTGGATATGGAAAGTTTTGATATTATAATAAAGAACAATAGTTGTTCCATTTATAATAATAATGTTTTATATTGTGTTGGTAATTTATTGAATGGACTTTACGTGATCGACTTGAATGAAAATATACCTCAAATTGAACAAACTAATAAAAGGAAAATAGAAGATGTTAATTATACCTTTATGTGGCACTGTAGACTCGGTCATATTGATGAAACAAGATTATCCAAGTTACACAAGGATGGGCTCTTAGAGCTATCTGATTATGAATCATATCCTACTTGTGAATCTTGTCTCATTGGTAAAATGACTAAATGTCCTTTTAGTGAAAAAGGAGAAAGAGTTACAGAGTTGTTAGCGTTGGTACACAAAGACATATATGGACATGTGACAACGAATGTACGAGAAGGGTATTCTTACTTTATTACATTCACGGATGATCATTCAAGATTTGGATATATGTATTTAATGAAATACAAATTTGAATCATTTGAACAGTTCAAAGAATTTAGAAGTGAAGTAGAGAAACAAACCGACAAGAGTATTAAGATTCTTCGATCGGATCGAGGTGGTGAATACTTAAGCGGTGAGTTTCTCAATTGTCTCAAAGAAAATGGTATAATCTAACAATGGACTCCACTAGGAACATCACAGTTGAATGATATATATCTGAAAGGAGAAATCAAACATTTTTAAACATGGTTCGTTTTATGATGTGTTTTACAGATCTTCCAGTATCATTCTGAGGCTATGCCCTAGAAGGGGTTGCATACCTACTTTACAAGGTACCTACCAAATCCATCCCAAAGACTCCATATGAGTTATGGACAGGGAAAAAACCAAATCTTAAGCATGTTAAGACTTGGTGTTGTCCAACTTATGTCAAAAAGTTTGAAAATGATAAGCTGCAGACTAGATCTAAAAATTATAGATTTGTGGGATACCCTAAAGAAACTTCAGGGTATTAATTCTATCATCCTACTGATCAAAAGGTGTTTGTTGCGAAACATGCTTCCTTCTTGGAAAAGGAGTTTATCTTTGAAAGGGTCAATGGGAGTAAGATATATCTTGAAGAAGTTCAAGACCCACAAATTACAACAGATCAAAGTCAGGTACCTGACCAAATAGAAGAACGTATTGTACAACACTTTATTCGATAATCTGGAAGAATATCGAAGATACCTGAATGGTATGGATTCGTTATAGAGGATGACGATGAGGTACACATCATGAATGATGATGATCCATTGAATTACGAACAGACTATGAGTAGTAAAGACTCAGAGAAATGGAAAGAAGCCATGAAATCCGAGATGGACTCCATGTATAAAAACCAAGTATGGACTTTGGTTTCAGCACCTGAGGGCATTAAGCTTATTGGGTGCAAATGGGTCTTTAAGAGAAAGTCTAGAGCGAATAGCAAGGTAGAGAACTATAAGGCCGGACTGGTTGCAAAAGGTTTCAAACAAAGGTAAGGAATTGACTATGATGAAACCTTCTCACAAATAGCTATGCTCAAGTCTATTTGGATTTTTCTTGCGATTGCAGCTTATAACGACTACGAGATCTGGCAAATGGACGTGAAAACGGCCTTCCTCAATGGGAAACTTGAGGAGGATGTGTATATGATATAACCAGAGGGTTTTGTTACAACGATTGGAACAAATCAAGTCTGTAAGCTATAATGATCCATTTATAGATTGAAGTAAGCTTCTCGAAGGTGGAACATCCATTTTGATGAGACAATCAAAGAGTTTGATTTTATCAAAAATGAGGATGAACCATATGTGTACAAGAAGGTTAGTGGGAGTGCTGTATCATTCCTTGTGCTATATGTTGATGATATATTACTTATAGGGAATGATATTCTAAAGCTACAGTAGATTAAAATCTGGTTATCTAAACACTTCTCTATGAAGGACATGGGAGAAACATCCTATATTTTAGGGATAAAGATCTATAAAGATAGATCTAAAAGGATGCTTGGCTTGTCCCAAGGAACGTACATTGACATGATGCTAAAGAGGTATAGCATGGAAAATTCTAAGAGAGGTCACATGATGATGAGCCATGGAATACATCTCTCTAAAAAACAGGCCCCAAAGACACCCGAGGAGAGAAATCGTATGAGTAAGATACCATATGCTTCAGCAATAGGATCTATCATGTACGGTATGATATGTACTAGACCGAATGTTGGTTATTCACTTAGTGTAATGAGCAGATATCAGTTAAATCCTGGAGAAGAGCACTAGAAGGCAGTGAAAAATATCCTAAAGTACTTAAGAAGAACTAAGGATATATTTCTTGTCTACGATGGGTCTTAATTGAACCTAGAGGGCTATACAGACTCAAGTTTTTAAATAGACCAAGATGACAGTAAATCCATTTTGGGGTATGTATTTACCTTAAACGGTGGCGCAGTGAGTTGGAAGAGTTCCAAGCAGCAAACAGTTGCTGATTCAGTGATAGAGGCATAGTACATAGCTGCAAGTGAAGCTGCAAAGGAAGTTGGTTGGATGAAAAAGTTTATAACTGAATTTGGCGTAGTTCCTAGCATTAGAGGAGCAATACCTTTATTCTGTGACAACATCATAGTTGTTGCACAGGCCAAGGAACCCAGGTTTCATCAGAAATCCAAACACATGTTGCGGCGATTTCATTTGATTAGAGAAATCATTGAAAGAGGATATGTGGCCCTAAAGCGTGTGGACACTCAAAACAACATTTCAGATCTATTTACTAAAGCTTTAACACAACATTAGTTTGCTTGTCATTTAGAGAAGATGGGTATGAGATTCCATGGTGATTGACTTTAATGCAAGTGGGAGATTGAAAGTAATATGCACACAAGCCAATCATGTTTGATGATAAAGTATATACTTTGTAACAATCTTACTCATTTATTAATAAAATAATTATTTATTTAAAGATGTTTATATTATCTACATAATGTTGCTATATTTAAATGTGATAAACCCATAGTTTTAAGCAATGCTTTTAGAATAATGATGGCGATCATGCTAACGAGATCTAAATTCTTAGATAGCTTAAAACTAAAATAATTCCCAATCGTTGGATTACAAAATAGGGGATTAGTGAATCCGGGTACATACGTTGCTTGCTCTTTGGAAGAGGATGATCGATCTCATAATCATTTGTGTGGAGACACTAAAGCAAGTATGTACGTGCTTAATGGAGAATAAATACACTGAACGTGGCTCGCTTAGGAATACCTAATGGAGTTTTACTCGCCTATCAATAGGAATTCTTTTAGTGATAGTAGTACAAGTAATCCTTAGACTTGAGATCATCATAATATCCTATGTATGATGAGTTATACTTTGACATGTCTCTTAAGACCCTAAGGGTATATCAAAGGTATGCTTGGGTATAATTAATTATACATGAAGATAATGAATGATTAATAAAGGATTTATCACTTCTATTAAAAGAAGTGAATGTCCTATGTGATTCGATAATTGACAACTCAGTAGTCCTTGGCCAATGCAGAATGAAATTAGAAAGTAGCTTATAATTTGCATTATCGGAGTTTGTGCATTTAGGATCGGAATACATATAATAAACATGTTAAGTAACTCAAGCAAACTGACATCTCACTTATAAAAGTAATATGCAAACAAGCCAATCATGTTTGATGATAAAGCATTTACTTTGTAATAATTTTATTCATTTATTAATAAAAGTGTTATTCAATTAAAGACATTTATATTATCTACATGGTATTGTTTTTATAATATGTGATAAACTCATAGTTTTAAGCAATGCTTTTAGAATCATGATGATGATCATGCTAATGAGATCTAAATTCTTAGATAACTTAAAACTAAAATAGTTCTCAATCGTTGGATTACTAAAAAAGGGGTTAGTGAATCCTGATAAATTGGTACATACGTTGACTTGCTCATTGGACGAAGATGATCGATCTCATAATCATTTGGGTGGAGACACTAAAGCAAGTATGTAGGTAATTATTAGAGAATAAGTTCACTGAACGTGGCTCGCTAAAGAAGACCTAATGGAGTTTTACTTGCCTATCAATAGGAACTCCTTAATTGATAGTAGTATAAATAATCCTTAGACTTGAGATCATCATAGTATCTTGTGTATGATGAGTTATACCTTAACATATCGTTTAAGACCCTAAGGGTATATCAAAGGGTATGATTGGGTATAATGATTTATACATAGAGATAATGAATGATCAATAAAGAATATACCACTTCTAGTAAAAGAAGAGAATGTCCTATGTGATTCGATAAATGACAACCCAGTAGTCCTTGGCCAAGGCAAAATGAAATTAGAAAGGAGTTTCTAATTTGCATTATTTAGAGTTGTGCATTTTAGAATCGAAATACATATAATTAAATAAAATAAGACTTGATAGTAAATCCATGTCTTATATTTAATTTGGACATTGTATTGTAGAAGGAATAAATTGTACGATAACTATTTACTCAAAGGTTCTTTTATGATTAATGTTGAAATCTATATTACCTGAAAAGTCATTGTGCGCTAAGGGGGCTTACCCTTATTGTAGACTAAATATTATTTATTTAAATGAATTAATAGTTAATTTATTTATTAAAATAAAATTAGAATTATTCTAATTAATTCATTCACAACCAGTTTACTATAGAGAACCTAAAGGGTCACACCATAAAAGATGAATATTTATTTAAGAAGCAAATGACATAATCGTAATAATAAGTTAAGTGTATTTAATTTAATATATGGTGATAGAATAAATTAAATAGCTTAATATTTATTATTTAATATTTTAGTAATATTAAATATAAATTAATAAGGGGAGTCTTATTATGATTATTACTATTATTATTTGTTTAATTTCTAAAGGAGTTTGGAAATTAATTAATAAAAGTACTATCCCATACTCCTAATAAGATTAGGAGGTAAATTAATTAAAGGAGTTTATATAATTGCTCCTAATAAGATTATGAAGTTCAATTAATTAAAAAAATTAATTAATTAATATGAAACCCTAATCCTAGAATGTTTAGGAGGGTTGAATGCATCTATAAATAAGAGGAGTCTTATTTTGATTAAGAAATAATGATTTTTCAAATAGTTGGGAGAGAGCACCTTTTCTAGAGAGAGAAAAATAGGGTTTTTCCAAAAACACATTTTCTTAATACTTGTTCATCCTTGGTGGATCACATCTAGAGTCCAAACACTTGGGTGGCTGACGTTGATCAAATGAAGGAATCACACCCGCTAGATTCAAGTCAAATAAGGAAAGGATTGGAGTTGAACTCGTACCTGAGGAAGCTCGTATCTTCAAGGGTATGAATCTCATCTTTTTCTTTTCTTTTAATTAATAATTACGCATAAAGGATGACCCGGGTATGTGGTTTGTAAAATTTTAAAACTCTTATTTTTTACGCTTTCATTGCTATGCATGTAATTGTTGCATGCTTATGAATCTTACAAACCTAACAGATATGACTTGGAAACCCTAGCTGTCAGATCTATTCTATTTATTTCACATATAGCTAGATTCAGAGTTTAAACAAAACGAGGAAGATGACTCGTCAGATTTAGAAAATTAGGGTTTCCCCCCTTTTTTAAACATAGATCAAAAGAAATCAACACAAAGAAGCTTAGAAAATAGATTTAAAGCTAGCCATAATCGTTTGAAATATTTAAGAGATTAAGATAAAAAAAATTCTCAAACAAACAAAAGAAAAATGAATAACTAATCAGTAGAAATATGAATAAGAGGGTGTAGAATCGATTGATTGGTATGGATTTTTCAAAATCGAACTAAAGATCAAGAATTTTTACAAAAAAAGATTTAGGGTTTTGAGAAAATTTGGGGAGAGAGAGAACAAAGCCGACAGATGAGAGAGAAGAATAAGAGAGAAATGAAATTAAAAAGGAATTTTTGATATTTATATTTAAACTTTTCTAAGTGATCCTATGACGCCCCCAAATCCGGGTCCCAAGAACCTCGGACCTGGTACATCATTTCTATAACTATTGCGGAAGATATAAACATAAATTGTTTATACAATAACTTTTTAGAACATAATTCCCAAGGTCTATAACCTTAACTTAATACATGCCTTCAATATCCTATACGACATACCATGTCATTTGCATTCAATACTATTACAAGTTTAACCTGATAGTAGTGTGCATACAAGCCAATCATGTATGATGATAAAGCACGTACTTTGTAAACAATCTTATTTATTTATTAATAAAATATTCATTTATTAAAGGCATTTAATTATCTACATGTTGCTGTTTTTATAATATGTAAATAACCCATAGTTTTAAGCAATGCTTTTAGAATCATGATGATGATCATGCTAATGAGATCTAAATTCTTAGAAAGTTTTAAAACTAAAATAGTTCCCAATCGTGGGATTACTAAAAAGGGGATTAGTAAATCCGGATAGATTGGTACATATGTTGCTTGCTCATTGGATGAGGATGATTGATCTCATGATCATTTGTGTGGAGACACTAAAGCAAGTATGTAGGTGCTTATTGGAGAATAAGTTCACTGAACGTGATTCGCTATGGAATACCTAATGGAGATTTACTCGCCTGTCAATAGGAATTCCTAATGTGATAGTAGTACAAGTAATCCTTGGACTTGAGATCATCATAGTATCTTGTATGTAACAAATTATACTTTGACTTATTCCTTAAGACCTTTTAAGGCATATATAGGGTATGCTTGGGTATAATGAGTTACATATGGAGATAATGAATGATCAATAAAGAATCTACCACCTCTAGTAAAAGAGGAGATATGTCCTATGTGATTCGTTAAATGACAACCCAGGAATCCTTGGCCAAGGTGAAATGAAATTAGAAAGGAGTTTCTAATTTGCATTATTTGGAGTTGTGCATTTTCTAATCGAAATACATATAATTAAATAAAATAAGACTTGACAGTAAATCCATGTCTTATATTTAATTGGGACATTGTATGGTGGAAGGATTGAATTGTACGGTAACTATTTACTCACAGGTTCTTTTTGATTAATGTTGAAATCTATATTATCTGGAAAGTCGTTGATCGCTAGGGAGGCTTATCCCTATTGTAGAATAAATATTATTTATTTAAATAAATTATTAGTTTAATTTATTTATTTAAATAAGATTAAAATTATTTTAATTGATTTATTCACAACCGGTTTAATATGGAGAACCTAAAGGGTCACACCATAAAAGGAAGAATAATTATTTAAGAAGGTAATGGCATAATCGTAATAATGCATTAAGTATAATTAATTTAATCTATGGTGATAGAATAAATTAAATAGCTTAATGTTTATTATTTAATATTTTGGAAATATTAAATATAAATTAATAAGAGGAGTCTTATTAATATTATTACAATTATTATTATTTTAATTTTTAAAGGAGTTTAGTAATTAATTTAATATTTAGTACTCTCATTTATTCCTAATAAGATTAGGAGACAAATTAATTAAATGAATTTAATTAATTATTCCCATGTGGTGGGAAGCCTAAATTAATTAAAGGAGTTTAATTAATTAAAAGAAATCCCATGTCTAATAGGATTAGAAGGGTTGACCAATGTCTATATAAGAGAAGTCTTATAATAGATATTAGATTGATGTAATTCCAATTGTTGGAGAGTACTCCTTTTCTATAGAGGATAGAAAACTAAGGTTAAGCCAAACACCCTCCTTCTTGATAATTCATCTTCCTTGGTGGATCACCTCTAGAGGCCAAACACTTGGGTGGCTAACGTTGATCAAAGGAAAGAATCTAACCCGAAAATTCAAGGAGATCACGAAGAACAAGGAGTTGAACTAGTACCTGTGGAAGCTTCGTTCTACAAGGGTATGATTCCATAACTTCTTATTTATCGTTTTAAATTAATAATTTGCATAAAGGATGATCCGGGTAATGGTTTTGTAGAAATTTTTTAAACTCTGATATACCATGCTTCCGCTAATTTTTGCAATTTGATTGCGTCACGATTTCGTACAAACCCAACAGTGGCATCAGAGCCAAATCTTTATGCAATTATTAATTTATTTTTGATTTCATATACATATGGGTATGTATTTAAAATAATTTATTGGGCATAATTTTATTGTATAAAATTATATTTTTTAAGAAAAAAAAAAGAAAAGAAAAAGACTTTTTTTGGGACGAATCACAATCTTTTTTTTGGTGCTAATCTTGAATTCTGCAAAGAAAAGGTGTTGTCTCTTTCTTACTCCAAAAAGAAGGTGACCCATCAGGAAAGGACTTTTTTAATAAACCTGCAGGACTCTTTTAATAAAAGAAGGTGACTTCTTTTTAAAAAATAAATATGATATATTTATATATTATATTCTAAATAATTTTATAATTAAAATAAAGAGTTTATTTTAATCTTGAAATTGGATTTCATGCAATTTAAAATTGTCCATTAAATGATACTCATATATATATGGAATGTTTTAATTCATGAGATGAATATTTATTTATTGATATATATGGTGATATGTATGAAAATAAATGGGGATTGATTATGGACTATTTGACCAATGTGATTGGATTTTATTTTAGTTGAATGCTTGAATGAATGGGTTTTATTAAATGGGGTCTGCGTACCTCGTCTTCTCTAATTTTTTTTTCTTGATATAAAATTCTATCTCCTTCCTATGTACTTCCCCTTGACTGTTGATCAAGGTTTCTATTTAAATTAAATAGTTTAATGTAATAAGAATAGTTAGAATTATCTTGAAGAAATTGGAGACCAAGGAGCAAGGAGCGCGTGAAGACCCGTTTGTATGGAGCCCGAGTTTAAATGTAATAGTTATATTTAAATTTAAATTCTTGCACTCTTAGGTTTGACCTTTTGGTTCACTTGGTGGCTCTAGTGAACCAAACTAGAATAAAAGTCCATAATCAATCCGGGTAGAATATAATATTCTATATTGCATGCTAAATATTATATATATTATATTTTATGCAAACATGCTTCGCATGTTTAATAAAATGACGCGTATTTTATATATATATGTGCATGCGCGCTAAACAAGATGAGACAAATAATAACAAACCCCTCAAAGAAATAATATTAAGTCCGAAGCGTTCAAATGATATTTGGAATATCGAACGTCGCCTTCTAGCATGATAAATTAATAGAGTATTAAATATTTAATATGAGCTTGTTGTGCTATCCACAAGGCGAGTATTGCGTATTTAAGATGTTAATTAATCACATTTGATGCTTATCAAGAAAATTGAACGATCTAGTCTTGTTGTGCTATCCACAAGGACGAACATTTTTCTTTTTTGAATTTATGGAAGTGCTAGGCTGGACTTAACTTAAATCATTTTAGTTCGGATGTGCACACACTTGACCATTATGATTTAAGAGGCAAAATAAAAGGAGTTATATAGTGTTGTAATTGACAAGAGTTGTCTACCTATTTATTTGTATATCGCTTGTTGTGCTATCCACAAGGTTATATACATTTGAAATGGGATCCTTATTCTCACTAGCAAATCTTTAATTAGATGTTGCCGAACTATATAAGTGAGGGTAATATAGTTTGATGAAAATAGTGGGAGATACCAATTTAAAATAAAGACCTAAATTTATTTTGGTATGCAAAATTAATAAAATGAATGTTTGCTAAAATGTTATTTTTCACATGCAGAATTTTAAAAATGTCTAAATCACTAATCTCACTACGAAGCATACTTGATGCAAACAAGCTTACCGGGCCGAATTATGAGGACTGGCTAAGAAATCTGAGAATAGTTCTCACTGCTGAAAAGATTTCTTATGTCCTAAACTCACATGTCCCTGGAACTGTTCCAGAAACAACCTCTGAGGAAGAGATTGCCACCATTGTAAAGTGGCAAGATGATGCATCTGTAGCTCAATGCATCATGCTCGCATCCATGAATAACGAGCTTCAGCGTCAGCATGAAAACATGGATGCTTCTACTATGTTGATTCACCTCAAGGAGTTGTATGGTGAACAAAGTAGGACTTCTAGATATGAGATATCTAAGGAGCTCTTCCGATCTCGGATGACCGAGGGTACTGCCGTCGAGACTCATGTCCTGAAAGTGATCAATTTGATTGAACGCCTTGGACAGCTTGGGTTCGTCATGGATGGGGAGTTGAGTCAAGACTTGGTCTTGCAGTCACTCCCTGAGACCTTCTCGCAGTTTGTGGTTAATTTTCACATGAATAAGCTAGATGTCAGCTTGCCTGAGCTGCTTAACATGCTGAAAACTGCAGAAGGTCACTTCCCATCCAAGAAGAACCATATCTTGATGGTGGATTCTTCCAATAAAAGGAAGAGACCTAAGGTATCTTCTGAAAAGAAGAAATCCAAGAAGGCTAAGGGAAAGGGGAAAGAAAAGGAACAAAAGAAACCTGAACCAGCTAAAGGAATGTGCTTTCATTGCAACAAGCCGGGACATTGGAAAAAAAACTGCAAGAAGTTTCTGGCAGACAAGAAGCTTGGAGAAGCTTCGACTTCCAATCAAGGTTTGTTCATGATTGAAATTAATTTTTCAGAAAGTCAAAATTCTACTTGGGTATTGGATACCGGCTGTGGTTCTCACATATGTAATAATGTGAAGGGACTGGTCAGAAGTAGAAAGCTGAACAATGATGAGGTGATCCTACGAGTAGGGAATGGAGCAAAGGTTGCTGCATTAGCTGTAGGAACTTATTATTTAGCAATGCCTTCGGGCAAGTCCATTTATCTTAATAATTGTTATTATGTTCCGAATATTATTAAAAACATTATTTCAATTTCTGTATTGGATATGGAAGGATTTAACGTTGTTATAAAGAACAATAGTTGTTCTATTTATAAAGACGATGTTTTATATGGTATTGGAAATTTGCGAAATGGACTTTATACACTTGACTTACAAGAAAATATATTTCAAATTGAACAAACTAAGAAAAGGAAAAGAGATGATATTAATTATACCTACATGTGGCACTGTAGACTCGGTCATATCAATGAAACAAGATTATCCAAGTTGCATAAAGATGGGCTCCTCGAGCTATCCGATTATGAATCATATCCAACTTGTGAATCTTGTCTCATGGGTAAAATGACTAAATCTCCTTTTAGTGGAAGAGGAGAAAGAGTTACAGAGTTGTTGACATTGATTCACACAGACGTTTGTGGGCCTATGACAACAAGTGCACGGGGTGGGTATTCTTATTTTATTACTTTCACTGATGATCACTCAAGATTTGGATATGTGTATTTAATGAAATACAAGTCAGAATCATTTGAAAAGTTCAAAGAGTTCAGAAGTGAAGTAGAGAAACAAACGGGCAAGAGTATAAAGATACTTCGATCAGATCGAGGCGGAGAATACTTAAGCGGTGAGTTTCTCAATTGTCTCAAAGAAAATGGTATAATCTCACAATGGACTCCTCCAGGTACACCACAGTTAAATGGAGTATCTGAAAGGAGAAATCGAACACTGTTAGACATGGTTCGATCCATGATGAGTTTTACCGACCTTCCAATTTCCTTCTGGGGATATGCCCTAGAAACGGCTGCATACCTACTTAACAAGGTACCTACCAAATCCGTCCCAAAGACTCCTTATGAGATGTGGAAGGGGAGGAAACCAAATCTTAAGCATGTTAAGACTTGGGGTTGTCCAGCTTATGTCAAAAAGTTTGAACATGATAAGCTGCAGACTAAATCCGAAAAGTGTAGATTTGTGGGATACCCTAAAAAAACTGTAGGGTATTATTTCTATCATCTAACTGATCAAAAGGTGTTTGTTGCGAAACATGCTGCCTTCTTGGAAAAGGAGTTTATCCATGAAGGGGTCAGTGGGAGTAAGATATATCTTGAAGAAGTTCAAGAACCACAAATTACCACGGATCAAAGTCAGGTACCTGACCAAGTAGAAGAACCTACTATACCACACCCTGTTCGTAAATCTTGGAGAGTACCGAAGATACCTGAGAGGTATGGATTCGTTATAGAGGATGACGATGAGGTACACATCATGAATGATGATGATCCATTGAATTACGAACAAGCCATGAGTAATAAAGACTCAGGGAAATGGCTTGAAGCCATGAAATCCGAAATGGACTCCATGTATGAAAACAAAGTATGGACTTTGGTTTCACCACCTGAAGGCATTAAGCCTATTAGGTGTAAATGGGTCTTTAAAAGAAAGACTGGAGCGGACGGCAAGGTGGAGACCTATAAGGCCCGACTGGTTGCAAAAGGTTTCAAACAAAGACAAGGAGTTGATTATGATGAAACCTTTTCACCAGTAGCTATGCTCAAGTCCATTCGGATTTTACTTGCGATTGCAGCTTATAACGACTATGAGATCTGGCAGATGGAAGTGAAAACAGCCTTCCTCAATGGGAAACTTGAGGAGGATGTGTATATGACACAGCCAGAGGGATTTGTTTCAAAGGTTGGAATAAATCAAGTCTGTAAGCTGCAACGATCCATTTATGGATTGAAGCAAGCTTCTCGTAGATGGAACATTCGTTTTGATGAGACAATCAAAGAGTTTGATTTTATCAAAAATGACGATGAACCTATGTGTGTACAAGAAGGTTAGTGGGAGCGCAATTTCATTCCTTGTATTATATGTTGATGATATATTACTGATAGGGAATGACATTCCTATGCTACAATCGATTAAAATCTGGTTATCTAAACACTTCTCCATGAAGGACTTGGGAGAAGCATCCTATATTTTGGGGATAAAGATCTATAGAGATAGATCTAAAAGGATGCTTGGTTTATCCCAAGGAACGTACATTGATGCAATGCTAAAGAGATTTAGCATGGAAGATTCCAAAAGAGGTCTCATGCTGATGAGCCATGGAATACATCTCTCCAAGAAACAGGCCCCAAAGACACCTGAGGAGAGAGACCGTATGAGTAAGATCCCTTATGCTTCTGCAATAGGATCTATCATGTACGGTATGATATGTACTAGACCGGATGTTGCTCATGCACTTAGTGTAACGAGCAGATACCAGTCGAATCCTAGAGAAGAGCTCTGGAAGGCAGTGAAGAATATCCTAAAGTACTTGAGAAGGACTAAAGATATTTTTCTTGTCTACGGTGGGTCTGAATTAAAACTCGAGGGCTTCACAGACTCAAGTTTTCAAACGGACCAAGATGACAGTAAATCTGTTTCGGGGTATGTTGTTACCTTGAACGGAGGCGTAGTGAGTTGGAAGAGTTCCAAGCAGCAAACAGTTGCTGATTCAGTGACAGAGGCAGAGTATATAGCTGCAAGTGAAGCTGCAAAGGAAGCTGTTTGGATGAAGAAGTTCATAACTGAACTTGGTGTGGTTCCTAGCATTGGAGAAGCAGTTCCCGTTTACTGTGACAACACAGGAGCAGTTGCACAGGCTAAGGAACCCAGGTCTCATCAGAAATCTAAACACGTGTTGCGGCGATTTCACTTGATCAGGGAGATCATTGAAAGAGGAGACGTCACCTTGGAGCGTGTAGACTCTCAAGATAACATTGCAGATCCATTTACTAAAGCTTTAACACAACAGCAGTTTGATCGTCACTTAGAGAAGATGGGTATGAGATACCATGGCGATTGGCTTTAGTGCAAGTGGGAGATTGATAGTAGTGTGCATACAAGCCAATCATGTATGATGATAAAGCACGTACTTTGTAAACAATCTTATTTATTTATTAATAAAATATTCATTTATTAAAGGCATTTAATTATCTACATGTTGCTGTTTTTATAATATGTAAATAACCCATAGTTTTAAGCAATGCTTTTAGAATCATGATGATGATCATGCTAATGAGATCTAAATTCTTAGAAAGTTTTAAAACTAAAATAGTTCCCAATCGTGGGATTACTAAAAAGGGGATTAGTAAATCCGGAAAGATTGGTACATATGTTGCTTGCTCATTGGATGAGGATGATTGATCTCATGATCATTTGTGTGGAGACACTAAAGCAAGTATGTAGGTGCTTATTGGAGAATAAGTTCACTGAACGTGATTCGCTATGGAATACCTAATGGAGATTTACTCGCCTGTCAATAGGAATTCCTAATGTGATAGTAGTACAAGTAATCCTTGGACTTGAGATCATCATAGTATCTTGTATGTAACAAATTATACTTTGACTTATTCCTTAAGACCTTTTAAGGCATATATAGGGTATGCTTGGGTATAATGAGTTACATATGGAGATAATGAATGATCAATAAAGAATCTACCACCTATAGTAAAAGAGGAGATATGTCCTATGTGATTCGTTAAATGACAACCCAGGAATCCTTGGCCAAGGTGAAATGAAATTAGAAAGGAGTTTCTAATTTGCATTATTTGGAGTTGTGCATTTTCTAATCGAAATACATATAATTAAATAAAATAAGACTTGACAGTAAATCCATGTCTTATATTTAATTGGGACATTGTATGGTGGAAGGATTGAATTGTACGGTAACTATTTACTCACAGGTTCTTTTTGATTAATGTTGAAATCTATATTATCTGGAAAGTCGTTGATCGCTAGGGAGGCTTATCCCTATTGTAGAATAAATATTATTTATTTAAATAAATTATTAGTTTAATTTATTTATTTAAATAAGATTAAAATTGTTTTAATTGATTTATTCACAACCGGTTTAATATGGAGAACCTAAAGGGTCACACCATAAAAGGAAGAATAATTATTTAAGAAGGTAATGGCATAATCGTAATAATGCATTAAGTATAATTAATTTAATCTATGGTGATAGAATAAATTAAATAGCTTAATGTTTATTATTTAATATTTTGGAAATATTAAATATAAATTAATAAGAGGAGTCTTATTAATATTATTACAATTATTATTATTTTAATTTTTAAAGGAGTTTAGTAATTAATTTAATATTTAGTACTCTCATTTATTCCTAATAAGATTAGGAGACAAATTAATTAAATGAATTTAATTAATTATTCCCATGTGGTGGGAAGCCTAAATTAATTAAAGGAGTTTAATTAATTAAAAGAAATCCCATGTCTAATAGGATTAGAAGGGTTGACCAATGTCTATATAAGAGAAGTCTTATAATAGATATTAGATTGATGTAATTCTAATTGTTGGAGAGTACTCCTTTTCTATAGAGGATAGAAAACTAAGGTTAAGCCAAACACCCTCCTTCTTGATAATTCATCTTCCTTGGTGGATCACCTCTAGAGGCCAAACACTTGGGTGGCTAACGTTGATCAAAGGAAAGAATCTAACCCGAAAATTCAAGGAGATCACGAAGAACAAGGAGTTGAACTAGTACCTGTGGAAGCTTCGTTCTACAAGGGTATGATTCCATAACTTCTTATTTATCGTTTTAAATTAATAATTTGCATAAAGGATGATCCGGGTAATGGTTTTGTAGAAATTTTTTAAACTCTGATATACCATGCTTCCGCTAATTTTTGCAATTTGATTGCGTCACGATTTCGTACAAACCCAACATAACCTACATCCAAATCCAATTCTGGAGTTTGTCTTTGTCTTTTTCTGTATCCGAAGTTTTGTTTTAATCTGAAAGTTTTATCATAATATAGCAAAGGTGAGCAACAAATTTCCCCAGCAAGTTTTAATACAAAGGAAGATATATCATGATTGAAAAGAATAATAAGCTGACAAACTTTTAACAATATAATAATCATGAAAGAATATAAATTAATTTGCATAACTGAATGACCGAGTCAATAATGATGAATGGCCCAACAATAAACATGAACAAAGTTAGCTGGACCAAATGGTAATGAAGGTGATCAGCCTTTCATACCTGATGAACATATATAACATGCACCACATGCGAATCAATAAATCATAGATGTGATATAATCAACAATGATTAACCACGAACATATTTAACAATAACACTCGAGTTCGAGTTAGGAAACTTGCCTGATTCGTTGACTACTGCTACGCAATTTAAGTTAATTGCTTTATTGAAAAGACCTATCAGTTACAAGATTGATCTTTCAATTAGTATAACATACTTTATAAGTAAACTATCTAACATTTAAACACATAGTCAAATATTAGATAACCGTAACACTATACATATACACAAGTCTAAACCTAGCACACATCGAGTCTTTAATAATATTCAATATAGTATACTGAGTGATTTTTCACAAACAACTAACAAATTAGTTTTCGTCTCGTCTACACTATTTTCATAGTGAGTTAGATCGGTTACTAATTCGCAGATACCTTCCCCATATGAAGGAGTCGTTTAGCCCAGCTACTATACATCAATCATTAAAGAGTACGACTGTACTACCTTAGACTTAACACTACTTTATCATATAACTTGTGAATTAACACTTAGTCTTTCATTTTATAAGTCCATTTATAAATTAGTAATCCAAATACCTAATCCAGCAACCTGGATTCAGACTCAATTACAATTTAGTAAACTATTTTCCAATCCAGCGGACTGGATTCAACTGACCTCCAATCCAGCAAGCCTGGATTCAACTGTCATCCAATCTGGCAAGCCTGGATTCAACTAACATTTAATCCAGCAACCTGGATTCAACTGTCCTACAATCCAGCAACCTAGATTCACTAATCCTTCAATCCAGCAACCTAGATTCACTAATTTTTCAATCTAGCAACCTGGATTCCCCTTTTTTAACCTAATCATCTTATTATTTTTCCACCCTTTGGCCAAACATATATACACATATTTCATACACAAAAATAACTTTTCTGGAATTTTTGAATTTACTTTAATATTTTTCAAAAACTCATTTTTAGTTAATTCCTGAAGAAAATAGCTACCTCACGCTTAACTCCAAAAATTTTCAACTCTTGGCAGGATCTTACACATGTTATCGTGAGCCTCCAGTTTAAATTTTGTGGCCATCGGAGTTATACAACTCCAGTTATAGTGATTTTTGTTGGAAAAATATAAATATTGAAATGGGCATAACTTGCTCAATTTAAGTCGGAATGAGCTTATTTTTGGACACAAGCTATTTTATAACATATATTTTAATATCGCAAAAGATTGAAATTTATTACACAAATTAAGTGGACAAAACTGCCCTTAAAATATCCGGACAGATTGCTTTTCTTTATTTTCAGATTTTACGTCCTTTGCTAATTTTAGTCCACACGAAAATCTATAACTTATTTTTTAGTGATTCCACTTGGAAAAGTTAGAAAACTTATAGTTCTAACTCCAAAAATTGACCACACTCAAAAATTCGAAATACATTAGGAGATATGGTCATTTTAATTTCATGTTGCGTTTTCTTAAAAATCTAATTTTCTAATCTTTGTGTTTTGTAAAAAACCTTTCATGATCTATTGATTTATCAAACATTAGCCATCATAAACTATCACAACATATACCAATACACCTTAAGATCATGAATCTACCATGATCTATGATCTATTACATAACACATACACCAAATCCAAGCAAAACAAAATTTAGGCTAGGAAAATTAGAGTTTTTCTAACTTTTAAAACATAGCTTCCTTTTTCTTGCTGTTGATATTATTTTTGACACTTAAAAGTGATAGATCTAAACAAAGTAGACTTATAAACATATAAATATAATGTTTTGGGGTTTTAAATTATAAATCCAAGTTTTGATTCTAAATAATTAAATATAAATTATATAAGCTATATAGGATTTATACCTAGCTTGCGTGCTTCTTCTTCTCCTCTCTTGCTTTCCTGCCATGGAGGTTCTTTCTCTCTCCTCTCCTCCCTTTGGAGCTGCCAAAATCCTCCATTATCTCTCCCTTTTGATTTTATTTTGCTAGCTTTTTGGAAGAGATATATGAAAGAGAAAAGAAATGGATTTGGTTGCTTAACAGAATAATTTTCCACATTCAGTCTCTCTTTCTCTTTTCTCCTCCACCCAAATCCCTCTTGTTCTCTCTCTAATATCTTGCTTTCCTTTTGCTTTCTCTTTCTATATTATCTTAGGAGAATAAGGTAAGAACAAAAGAGATATTAGTAAAAATTAATGAGTAGATATATTATATCTTATATATCATTATCTAGCAAATCCTTATCCTTATCTTTTCATATCTCTCCAAATCATTACCCTTACATATCTATCAAATATCTTCTCAAATCTATCCAATATCTTATCCATAAGATTTAAATCCTCATGCCCCATTTCTTTCTAGCTTTGGTCGAAATGGACTTCCTTTGGCCCATGTTTTTATTTTCTTAATTCCTTAATTAATAAAGTCCATTAAGTCCCTTCTCCCATTTTCCTCCACTTCTTCCTCCCTTGCTTAGCCGAATTAGGCCTCCTTTGGCCCAATCTTGGTTTTCTTTTTAATGCTTAATTAACTTAATTAAGGTCCACTAAGGCCTCTCTCCCATAGGACTAAGCTTGGGCTTTTATTTTAATTCCTTTGGGCTTGTACCTTTTTCCTTGTTTTGCTTACTAATTAAATGCACTTAGGCTTCCACCCATAATTAAATTGGGCTTGCTAGTAAAATAATTGGGCCATGTAAATTAACATAGTCCACTACTTTTAATTCTATTATACCCTAATCATTTAATTAGGATTTCTATTCACTCAATTTGTACATCAAATCCTTACTCATGAATAATTAATTACCCAACCCAATTAGACTTTCTTTAATTAGGTAATAAAATTAACAAATGGAGATAATAAAATTAATCTCTTAGGTTAGTAAAAATTTTAAATACTAACATCCTTACATATTATAACCCTTAAGTTATTTAATTTCCATTCTCTATTTCCACTCTAGGTTTTATCCTTTAACATTTATTTTAATCATTCAAGATTTTATTAATCTTATAAATTCTCGGGTTGTCACAGATTCAACGGTTGAGAGTATATCTGAAATTTCATCAACAGTCAAGATGTAATCTGAATTTAAAACGTTTGAGTTGACCAATTAAATTTGATCTAAAGGATGAGATTGATTTATGCTTTTACTTGGATTGATCTAACGACTCTTATGCATGATCCTTGTGATTTTTGGGCCAAATTTAGTGACATTGAATGGCTTTAAGCTGACCATTGGATCAATATTAATAGACGGGCCAAATTAATTCTATATTAAAAGGTAATTACATATATTTATAATTATATATATACATATAAATATATAATAGTTTCATTATTAACTATAAGTATACTGTATATATTAATAGGTACAGAAGTACTAATGCATATATTTATAATAATTATATAATATATAATAATTATATAAATATGTTATAATTAATTATATGAGTATAGTAATAGTAATAATGTAACAATTGAAATTGAATATATAAGAATATATATAAATATGATGAAAATATTTATAAACAATCATATAATTATAACAGAAGTTAAAATGAGAAGATAAATTTAAATAAATATATAAGCTAAAGTATCATATATATATATATATATATATATATATATAACTTTTTTATAAAAATAAATATTTTAAATATTAATATATATAAGTTAGCATCAAATAAACAAAACTTATTTAATTGTATAAGTAATTAAGTATTTAAATTTTTAGTTTAATATGTATTAAAAATAGTTTTTTAAAAAAACTTTAAATAAAAAATTAATTATAAAGAAATATCTAACATTCCTAAATCTAAGCGTAATTTACAAAATCTATCAGAACATAAAGGTTTAGTAAATATATCCGCAATATTTAATTATGTATCAATATGCTCTAATTTAATAATACCACTATTTACGTGATCACGTAAGAAATGATGTCTAACATCTATATGTTTTGATCTATCATGTAATACAATATTTTTAGTTAAGTTTATAGCACTTGTATTACCACATAAGATTGAGACACAATTAAATTTTATATTGTAATCAGCAAGGGTCTGTTTCATCCACAATATCTGCGCACAACAACGTGCAACAACTATATATTTGGCTTTGATGGTTGAAATAGATACTGAGTTTTGTTTCTTAGAGAACCAAGAAACTAAGCATCCACCTAAAAACTAACAGGTTCCACTTGTGCTTTTTCGATCAACATGATGACCGGCATAGTCAGAGTTTGAAAAAAAAAAGATCAAATGGTTGACCTTTAGGATACCATAGACCTATGTCTGTAGTTCCTTTGAGGTAACAAAATATTCTATGTACTACAACTAAATGTGATTCCTTAGGATTTGGTTGAAATATGGCACATTTACAGACACTGAACATATGTCAGGTCTACTAGCTGTGATGTATAGAAGACTACCAATCATTTTTATATACTTCTTTGTATCAATACTTTTTCATTTTCATCAGTAGTTAGTTTATCAGTGGTTGACATAGGAGTATTAAGAGGTTTCACAGATTCTAAACCAAATTTCATAATCATTTGTTTGCAGTATATAGATTGAGAAATATGAATACCTTTTTCTCCTTGCTTGATTTGCAATCTTAGGAAGAAATTTAATTCTCCCATCATACTCATTTCAAATTCCTTACTCATGCTTTCAGATAAATCATTGCACATAATAATGTTAGTATATCCAAAAATGATATCATCAACATAGATTTGTAAAATAAGGATATCATCATTTTTATACTTAGTGAATAGAGTAGTATCAACAATACCCATTTTAAAAGCATTTTCTAGTAAGAATTTACTTAACTGTTCGTACCACGCTTCGGGGGCTGTGCACACGGTCAATCAAGTAATATAATAGTAAGAAGAGTGTCGAACCCACAGGGAACAGTTAATTAACAACTATTTCAATTATCCAATTTCTACCAATTTATTTTATTTAACAGTCACTCCAATTGATTTGTGAGAATTAACTAAATTAAAGTGATTAAGAATCAATTAACTAACAATTAATGAATACCAGATGATTATAAGTATAGGAATATAATCTCCCTGATTAATCCACAATAATTCTCCTACTCTATTTCCACTTAATTTATTTCACCAAATTGACAACAAAGTTTACTTCACAATTCACTAACACCTTTCGATGATTAGCAAAAATATCTATTTTAACTATTTTACTACTTTCGTGTAAAATCCTTAAAATAGATTCATTAAATTCACACCTGTTTCACAATTGCACATGGTATATAAGTACGTTCGTCTTATACACTATTATGTTATTTCAATTAAGACTTAACAAATTCATGTGTTGTTATATTCAGTTTTAATCTAAGAAATCCATTTTCAATTCAATCAAAGATATAAGACTAATTGTTGGCTAAACAATCATTTAATTATGCACAGAATAATACAATCAATTCAGAGAAATTATCAAGTGAAAATAATAGTAATTGAATTAATGCTTCATAAAAGGTTCCATTGTACTCGTAATAAAGATTTAGTTCATCATCAACTTAGAAACACAAAGATAATAATTAAAAGACATCATGATATAGATATTAATTTAAGAGGAAGAAGGAAAAAACTATGTCGAAGTTCTTCAATCTTCAATCCAACGTCTATCTCACGAAAGCCTCCAATGAAATACCAATCTGCTCCAAAAAGTAGCCTCCAAGAATTGCTAGTCAATAGATCGATAATACTAAAAGAATAACTAGTATTTATAGTCTTATCAAACCCTAGTACAATTAGTAAACCAAAATCCTATTTTTAATCAACTTCTACATGTTAAGGTAACAAAATCTGGCCAATCCCGTCTGACAGGTGCGGTCCGCGCCTGGACTCTTCCCACAGCCACGCGCTCCGCGCTAGGTATCCAGCAAGTTTTCCTCAAGAAGCGCGCTCCGCGCCCCTTTCCTTGTCTGTGCAGCGACGTCTGCGCCTACTATACAGCTTTCTCGACCCGTCCACTCGCACGCCCCCCGCCTAACTCAATACCATGCTCGCGCGGTCCGCGCTTGACTGCTAGTTTTTCCTCTAGTTCAAATGTCATCCTGCTCCACTCCTCTTTCCTGCACAATAGCATAAAAACATCACAAGTAATATGAACAATACCCGAAACTCATAATATATCAAGCCAAACGAGGTCAAATCATAAGTTTTCAACCTACTCATCAAATTCCCCCAAACTTGAACCATTGCTTGTCCTCAAGAAAACCCACTATTCTAACAACTAATTCCTATTAATGTAACTACAAAAATCGAGCAACAACAATGGTAACCAGATAAATAATACGCCTCATAGATAAACAACTATCATGAATTCAATATCACATCATGCGTTATACTAACTTCTCACATTCTCACCTCACAAACATAATTCTTGCCTGTTTTGTGTGTGTGTGTCCAATATGACTCCAACAGTAACAATGAGCAATACAGACAAATTCATATGCATAACCCCCATTAAAAATAGATTTGCAACTAACCACGACATACACATAAGTATGAGGGAAATCAAAAGATGGAATAATAATAACCAGCTCTTATACCAGGTGGGTGCATTTTAGTGCTCCATCCCCCCAGTTATTTCTCGAGTCCGACTTGTGCAATGTCCAACTTCCTTAGGCTTTTCAATGCTACCCGTGTAACAGACTTTTGGCCAACGACTCCCAAACCCAAAGGCTTTAGGGCGTTAGGTGTGAAGACATCCCCTAGGGTTTACTTGTCCGAGTAACAAAGGCCACGAAGTTGAACTAAGTCAGTTTTTATTCCAGAACTATTTTTCTTCTTTTTGATTTTCTTGTCTTTATTTTTTTTTCTTTTTTGTTTTATTCGAGCCACAATTCTCCCAAACTTATTTATAGGCCAATGTTTAATTATAATCTATGATCAAGTGAATACATGCCCATGTTTTATCTTATATCAACGTTCTCGCTACTAGTGACAATCAGTTGGTGTGCTTGAGATTAGAAAAACATAAGACTTATGCTATGAAGTAACTATGATCAAAATTAACCAACACATGATAGTCAATTTAAGCATGCAAGTCGTAAATCAGATTCCTCATTGGCTCTTATCTCAACTATCAAGGTATAATTGCTCAATCTCTATGCAAGTCTACTAACACAATTCCTACGTGAATGCAAATATTTATTTTATTTTTTTATATTTTATCTTATATATATAAATATATATATGCAGATGTTATATGCCACTATAATCTCCTATAAATTAACCTAAATATTATACTAAATTACCCCCCCCCCCAAACTTAACATTAGTAATGTCCTCATTACGTGAAAATCAAAAACCTAAGCTCAAGGACTTCCTTGCGAGACGAGTCAATGCTCGTCGTGAGGACCTTCATCATTCGAAGGGGGGTAAACGGGTAAAACAGGAGGGATCGGAAGCTGGATTGGTTCTGAATTTGGAGTGAAACGGGAGAAAGCATCCGTCAATGCCGTGAATGCGCCAATGTTGTAAGCATACATTATATCCTATCGTTAAGCTATCCGTAGCCTTTGCTTTTGACTACGTGTTTGATACAATGTAGATGGCTCTGCTCCTGCCTCGTCGGTCATTTGCACATCCGTGACTGGTGGCGATGAGGGTGGAAGCATGATATAACCTTCTCCTCTTGGATGTGAATGCGCGCCATCCCATACTTTGTGTGTAACGATCATTTTATGATCAATCATAGCTGTGGGCATCTATACTGGCTCTACCGCATTCCACTGTACCCCGGCCTTACGATATAAATCTGTGATAAGAAACTCATGTACTATGCCGCCGTGGTGCCTCCTCGCAAAAATCGGTCAGTAGACTCCTGAATACACAATCCCACGTCAACCTGTGAAATTTCAATGACGTTTCTCGTCCCATACTAGTGGTAGACGATGTCGTAGAGAAGTCGGGCCCATTCCTTAGTTACATCGTTCTGATGTCGTGTGGGCATGAGTCTTGCACAGAAGAACGCATACCACGCCTTACCATACTTGCTAAGCGCCGAGTGTGGAAGCGTTACTTTAATATCCGTCCCAGGCTTGGTTACCCATTGTGTTGCTGGCTTGTAGAGACATGCAATAAGCTCATCCAAGTTTGGGAGGAGGTCTTCATATCGATCTCCCGTTGGTGTTTCCAGCCCAAAATACTCATTGATGGTTGTGGCATGAAATGAGATTGGTTTGCCCCGGACCATTACAACTAGCCCCAAGTGCTCGATTGCGTTGGCATAGAATTCCTTGACTATAGACGGCACGGCTGATTGTGGTTGTTCGACCAATTGGAACCAATTTCTCTCAACGATCATCAAGGCCATGTCGCCATCTAAATTTGCGTCCGGCTTCAACCCCCTTTCCAAAACCAAAGTTTTCTTATCAAGCACTGTGTTGAACCTTCTTTCGGCGGCTTCGCTGACGAACCTTGACCCACAAATTGTTTCATGGCACTTGAAATTGAAGCTCTTTGAAGTTTGGAAGCCATATGTGATGTACTTGGTTATTAGAGCACAAAATACTAGTAGAGACAATTTGTCGAACAGTTGGCGTTCAACCTTGTTTTTCCCTCAAACTTACTTTCCCTGCTATCATAAATATCTCCACAAATTATCAATAAATTCCTTGGGTCTTCAGTAACCCAAGGTATCTCAATCACAGTTATAACAATAAAGCAATCACAATTGAATATGTATATGACTTATTTTGAATATTAAAACTAATTTAACTTCTTACCTTATGTTCCTTGGATTGAATGCCTATGAACCTCACCTTAATCGTGATTAACAATGCGGTGTAGGGGTGATGTAGTAGTAATGGGGTGTATGAGAGAGAATCAGTCGTTGTGGAGATTGTCTGTTGATGGTGGTGTTGGAGAGGGGTTGTGATTGAGTTTTATAAAAGTTTTGAAGTGAGAGAATGGGAGTAGATGTTGATTTTGATGTGTAGTGAGTGAATGGGTGATAGATTTAGGGTTTAAGTAGGAGAGGATTGAAGATTTGGGGTTAAAGTAGAAGAGGAGAGGTGAATTTAGAAGTTAAAAACGAAAAGGAGAAGGATGAGAGTAAGTGGCAGCGAGAAAGAAGGATGAAGTCTGTTTTTTAACTAGCAATCAGCAAGGAGGCGCGGTTCACTAGTGATCATAGCTTGCCTAGGCGTGCCCTGCGCATCACTGTGTTAGTTGACCAAATTAGCTGCATGTGATGCGCGCTCTGCACAGGATGAGGCGTACTCCGCGCATGCCTGAAACGAATTATAGAGAATTGCTGTATGTAACGCGTGCTCCTCTCTAGAGGATGCGCGCTCTGCACTTTCCTGGACCACTTTGATTATTTTGCTCCTTTAACTTGCTCTCCTATAACAATTATAATGCACATATCAGTACCGTAAGAAATTAATTACAAGAAAATCTATTAAAGCACTACATCTGATTAAATAATAATAATAACAAAAATAATATAGAATTACGGGTTGCCTCCCACACAACATTTGGTTTAACGTCGTCAGCCCGACGTGGTTTCGTGGTTCATTGTTGATCTGTGAGACTGATTGAGGTTTGTTCGCGATTCAAATCTCAGCCCAGGTAATGCTTAAGTCTTTGCCCGTTAACTTTGAACGACAATTGGCCTGCGGAAGCTTTCACTTCTATTGCGCCATACGGATATACCTTAGTGATCGTGAATGGCCTAGACCGTCTGGATTTCATTTTACCCAGTAAATAGCTTCAGCCGAGCATTGAAAAGTAGCACAGCTTGTCCTAGTTCAAAGGTTCATTGGACAATTCGCTTGTCGTGCCATCTCTTGGTTTTCTCCTTCTATAATTTTGCGTTCTCATAAGCTTGCACTCGGAATTCATCCAATTCGCTCAGCTGCAGCAATCGCTTCTCACCGGCTGCTTCGAGGTCCAGTTTTAACTTTTTTATAGCCCAGTAAGCTTTGTGTTCTAATTCCACCGGTAAGTGACAGGCTTTACCGAACACCAGTCGATATGGTGACATACCGATTGGAGTTTTATACGCCGTATGATAGGCCCATAGTGCTTCATCTAGTTTTCTAGCCTAGTACTTCCAAGACGGATTTACTATCTTTTCCAGAATTTGCTTTACTTCCCGGTTAGACACTTCTGCTTGCCCATTTGTCTGTGGATGATATGATGTGGCAACCTTATGCCAAACTCTGTATTTAGCCAAGAGAGTTGCGAAGGATTTATTGTAGAAATGTGTGCCCTCATCACTGATAATTGCCCTTGGTGTCCCAAATCTGGTGAAGATGTTTTTGCGAAGAAAGTTAAGCACTACCTTGGCATCGTTAGTAGGTAGAGCCACTGCATCCTCCCATTTGGATACTTAATCCACTACAACCAGTATATATTTATTATTGAATGATGATGGGAACGGTCCCATGAAGTCGATGCCCCATACGTCAAATAGTTCTACTTCTAGCATGGTATTTAGTGGCATTTCTTGGCGACTCGTTATGTTCCTCACTCTTTGGCATCTGTCGCATCTTTTTGCAAATGCATGTGAATCCTTAAATAGTGTTGGCCAAAAGAATCCAGACTGTAGGACTTTCGCCGCTGTCTTATCTCCTCCGTAATGACCGCCATACAATGAAGAGTGGCAATGTTGCAATATTACCTCAATTTTGGATTCGGCCGCACATCGCCGTATTATCTGATCGGCGCACTGTTTAAATAAAAAGGGCTCGTCCCTAATAAACTGCTTCACCTCAAATAAGAACCTCTTCTTTTGCTGAAAACTAAAATTGAATTGCACAATCCCACTGACGATGTAATTTATGAAATCGACATACCAAGAGGTTTCTGTTGCCACCGCAAATAGTTGTTCATCCAAAAAAGATTCATTGATGATGGATTTTTTGGTCTCCTGCTGTTGTTCATTTTCTAACCTCGACAAATGATCGGCTACTTGATTTTTCGTACCTTTTCTATCCCGAATCTCAAGATCAAATTCTTGAAATAATAGGACCCAACGGATTAGTCTCGGTTTGGCATCTTTCTTCGAGATGAGGTATTTTATTTCCGAGTGATCTATGAAGACTACTACATTTATTCCAATCAAATAAGCTCGGAATTTGTCAAATGCAAACACTACGGCTACGAGCTCTTTTTTAGTTGTTGTGTAATTTACCTGTGCATCGTTCAAAATTTTGCTTGCATAGTAAATTGCATGGAAAACCTTAACCTTTCTCTGCCCCAATACAGCTCCTACTGCGTATACGCTTGCGTCACACATTAATTTGAATGGTAGCATCCAATCTGGTGCAACTATGACTGGAGCGATAACCAATTTTTCTTTCAATACTTCAAAAGCTTTCAGACAGTCTAAATCAAACTTGAATGGTACATCTTTCTCGAGTAATGCACATAATGGTTTGGTGATCTTAGAGAAATCTTTGATAAAGCGTCGGTAAAATCCTGCATGCCCCAGAAAACTACGGATCCCTTTTATAGAAGTAGGAGGTGGGAGATGTTCAATTGTTGTAATTTTTGCTCAATCCACCTCTAAACCCTTTGCTGAAACCCGATGGCCTAAGATGATCCCTTCTCGTACCATGAAGTGACATTTTCCTCAGTTAAGGATCAAGTTAGTGTCCACACATCTCTGAAGTACTAATGTAAGATTTGCCAAGCAAAGATCAAAGTTGTCCCCAAACACCGAGAAATTATCCATAAATACCTCTACGTTTTGCTCCACCGTATCTAAAAATATAGCCATCATGCATCGTTGAAACGTAGCTGGTGCATTACATAACCCAAAAGACATCCGACGAAACGCGAATGTTCCGTAGGGACAAGTGAAAGTTGTCTTTTCCTGATCTTCGGGTGCTATAACAATCTGGTTGTATCTCGAATATCCGTCCAACAGACAGTAGAACTGATGCCCTGCAAGTCGATCTAACATCTGATCAATAAACGACAACGGAAAGTGATCCTTTCGGGTGGCTTTGTTTAGTTTCCTGTAATCTATGCATACTCTCCATCCCGTTACCTTCCTTGTCAGAATTAGTTCATTGTTCTCATTTTCTATGACTGTCATGCCTCCTTTCTTTGGCACGCACTCAACCGGACTAAGCCATGAACTGTCTAATATTGGATAAATTATACCTACATCGAGCCATTTGATGATCTCTTTCTTGATAACCTCCTTCATAATTGGGTTCAATCTACGTTGTTGTTCCACAACTGGTCTAACGTCTTCTTCCAACAGAATTTTGTGCATGTAGAAGGAGGGACTGATTCCATTGATGTCGGCTATCGTCCATCCAATTACAGCTTTAAACTCTCGAAGTACTCTCAGTAACTTTGCCTCTTGTGATTCTGTGAGAGAAGCTGAGATGATTACTGGTAGTGTGGCTGATTCTCCTAAGTAGGCATATTTGAGATGGCTCGGTGGTGGCTTCAATTCTAGGACTGGAGGTTCCTCAATTGATGTCTTTGGTTGAGCCTTTGATTTCTCAGATCGCTCTAATTCCTCAAATCTCTTCCCATATGGTCTTAATGAAGGAGATGCGTTCAATAGGTGTAATTACTCCAAAGAATCTGGAAAAACTGTTGCATCTGAATTTCCCAATGTCGTGTCTAGTGGATCCCCAAATGCATTGCTTGATATAAACTCTTGTGCCACAGTCTCCACTACATCAATCCAAAAACAATCCTCAGTATCTTTTGGAAATTGCATTGCCTTGAACACATTGAATGTCACCTCTTAATCATGTATCCGCATTGTGAGTTCTCTTTTCTAGACATCAATCAGTGTTCTCCCTGTTTCTAGGAATGGACGACCAAGTATGAGTGGAATCTCCTTATCCTCCTCAAAGTCGAGTACGATAAAATCTACTTGGAAGAAAAATTTATCTACCTTTACCAGTATATCTTCTACAATTCCCCGCGGATATGTCAGAGACCTGTCTGCTAGCTGGAGGGTCACGTTGGTGGGCTTTACTTCCGATAACCCCAACTATGTATAAATGGATAACGACATCAAATTAATACTAGCCCCCAAATCGAATAGTGCTTTTTTGAAGAATTTCTCCCCAATAGTACATGGAATCGTGAAACTACCCGGGTCCTTAAGCTTTGGTGGTAACTTGTTTTGCAGGATTGCATTACACTCCTTAGTAAGTGCAACAGTCTCAAAATCTTCTAACCGTCTCTTTCTCGGATTTCCTTCATGAATTTTGCGTAACTCAGCATCTGTTTTATGGCTTCAGCGAACGGGATATTAATATGCAATTTCTTGAATACCTCCACAAACTTGGAAAAATGTTTATCTTCTTTCGCTTTTCGGAGTCTCCTTGGATATGGAACTGGTGGCACATAAATTTCTGGCTTGTTCATCTCTGCCCTCTCTCCTGTTTCACCTACTTTTCCTTCCTCTGTCACTGACTGTTCCTCCTTACTCTCATCAGAAGATACCTGTTTAGTCTGCCCTTGTGTAGCTGCATCCTCTAAATTTTTCCCGTTTCTCAGATTGATTGCCTTACAGTGTTCTTTTCCATCCCTTGGGTTCGTTTCTGTGTTGCTAGGCAATGCTCCTTGAGGTCGAGAATTCATAGTTGTAGCCAACTATCCAATTTGGTTCTCAATGTTCCGCAGAGTTACCTTATAAGTGTTCTTCCATGTCTCATTATCCTTGATGTATTTTACTAGCAGTTCCTCAAGCTCTGGCTTTCTTTCTTGTTGTGCTGGCTGTTGTGGTTGTCTTGCCTGAAATCCTGGGGGTGCAGCCTGTCGTGGAGCTTGTGGTTGAGCTTGTTGCTGATTCTGATTCTTACTCCACTAGAAGTTCGGGTGATTTCTCCAACCTGGGTTGTAACTGTTCGAATTCACCCCATACTGCTAGCTGCTTACCATAATTCCCCACAAACTGTGCTGACTCGGTGTTGATAGCGCACTGTTCTGCTGGATGGGCTCCTACACATAACTCACATACCACTTCAACTTTCTGAACATTCTAAACTCCCAGAGCATCTATCTTCTTTGTCAAAACTGAAACCTGCGCTGATAGTGCTGTTACGGCGTCCAATTCCAACACCCCTGCTACCTTTGGTTAGATGTTCTGCTCGTCGACCATTAGTAATTGTTAGCCGCCATGGTTTCGAACAATTCATATTCATCTTCACAACTCTTTGCATTCAAAGCCCCACCTGTAGCGGCATCAATACTGGTCCTCAAATGCCGGTCAAGACTATTATAAAACGTGTGAACCTGTAGCCATAACGGCACCCCATGGTGTGGACATTTTCGAAGAAGCTCCTTGAACCTTTCCCAAGCTTCGTATAATGACTCTGAATCAAACTATTTGAAGGAAAGAACAACATCCCTCATCTTTGCTATCTTAGCTGGTGGAAAGAATTTGGCAAGAAACATTTGTGCCAAATCATCCCACGTTGTGATGGATCCCGATGGTAATGAATGTAGCCAGCTCTTCGCTTTTTCTTGCAAGGTGAACGAAAATAACCTCAACTTCACTGCATCGTCTGACACCTGATTAAATCAAAATGTATCACAAATCTCCAGAAAACTGATCAAGTGGTCATTGGGATCATCCGTTGGTGCTCCCCCGAACTGACATGAGTTTTAGATCATATGAATTGTGCCTGATTTAATCTCAAAACTATGTGCTGTATGGCAGGTCGTGCAATACTAGACTAAATGTCTGTAACCTTCGACATTCCATAATCCCGTAGTGGCTTGTACTCTTCATTATCCTGATTTGCCATTGTTCCCTGATTAGCTCTTCTCCCTTATCAGAAATTTCTTTAAATTTCGCTGTCGTAAAACACTAGTTCGAATCTCTGGGACTGTGATTGCATAAACCACTTAAATTACCATGCGCACACACGACTCCTGGAATACAGCTTGAACAGAATTTAATCCAGTAAAAGTAAATAATTAAAATAAAAAATCTTTTTGAATAACCTAAATTACTAAAAACTAATAATAAAATAATTATTAGAACCGTTTCCAGGCAACGGCGCCAAAAACTTGTTGTCCGATTTATACAATAATAATTACGCGCAAGTGCACACGGTCAATCAAGTAATATAATAGTAAGAAGAGTGTCGAACCCACATGCAACAGTTAATTAACAACTATTGCAATTATTCAATTTCTACCAATTTATTTTATTTAACAGTCACTCCAATTAATTTGTGAGAATGAAATAAATTAAAGTGATTAAGAATCAATTAGCTAACAATTAATAAATACAAGATGATTTAAGTATAGGAATACAATTTCCCCGATTAATCCATAATAATTCTCCTACTCTATTTCTGCTTAATTTATTTCACCAAATTGACAACAAGGTTTACTTCACAATTCACTAACACCTTTCGATGATTAGCAAAAATATCTATTTTAACTATTTTACTACTTTCGTGTAAAATCCTTAAAATAGATTCATTAAGTTCACACCTGTTTCACAATTGCACATAATATATAAGTACGTTCGTCTTATACACTATTATGTTATTTCAATTAAGACTTAACAAATTCATGTGTTGTTATATTTAGTTCTAATCTAAGAAATTCTTTTTCAATTCAATCAAAGATATAAGACTAATTGTTGGCCAAACAATCATTTAATTATGCACAGAATAATACAATCAATTCAGAGAAATTATCAAGTGAAAATAATAGTAATTGAATTAATGCTTCATAAAAGGTTCCATTGTACTCCTAATAAAGATTTAGTTCATCATCAACTTAGAAACACAAAGATAATAATTAAAAGACATTATGATATAGATATTAATTTAAGAGGAAGAAGGAAAAAACTCTGTCGAAGTTCTTTAATCTTCAATCCAACGTCTATCTCACGAAAGCCTCCAATGAAATACCAATCTGCTCCAAAAAGTAGCCTCCATGAATTGCTAGTCAATAAACCGATAATACTAAAAGAATAACTAGTATTTATAGTCTTATCAAACCCTAGTACAATTAGTAAACCAAAATCCTATTTTTAATCAACTTCTACATGTTAAGGTAACAAAATCTGGCCAATCCCGTCTGACAAGCGCAGTCCGCGCCTGGACTCTTCCCACAGCCACGCGCTCCGCGTTAGGCATCCAGCAAAGTTTTCCTCAAGAAGCGCACTCCGCGCCCCTTTCCTTGTCTGCGCAGCGCGGTCCGCGCCTACTATACAGCTTTCTCGACCCGTCTTCTCGCGCGCCAGCGCCTAACTCAATACCATGCTCGCGCGGTCCGCTCTTGACTGCTAGTTTTTCCTCCAGTTCAAATGTCATCCTGATCCACTCCTCTTTCCTGCACAATAGCATAAAAACATCACAAGTAATATGAACAATACCCAAAAACTCACAATATATCAAGCCAAACGAGATCAAATTATAGGTTTTCAACCTACTAATCAGGTCTGTTTTAAACCATATAAAGTTTTATGCAGTTTATAAACATAATTAGGATAAATAGTATCTTCAAAGCCAGGATGTTGTTTAACATAAACTTCTTCCTCAATAACACCATTTAAAAAGGCAGATTTGACATCCATTTGAAATAGTTTAAAATCTTTATAGAACGCAAAAATTAATAACATACGTATAGACTCAATTCTAATAACAGGAGCATACGTTTCATCATAGTCAATACCTTCAAGTTGATTGTACCCTTGAGCAACTAGTCTTGCATTGTTACGTATGACTGTTCCACTTTCATCTATATTGTTACGAAAAACCCATTGAGTTCCAATATTGGAGGTCTCCTTGGGTTTTGGAACTAATTTCTAAACTTTATTTCTTGTGAATTGTTCGAGTTCATCCTGCATAGCTATAATCCAATCTTCGTCAAGCAACACATCTTTTATGTTTTTAGGCTCAATTTAAGATAAGAAAGATAAATGTCTGACTAGGTTTTGTGCTTGTGATCTCGTAAGAATTCATTTATCGATGTCACTAATTACATTTTCTATCTAATGATTTTTAATGACATGTGACTCTTTGGGTAAGTCATTTAACTGAAGATTAAGATTTTCAACAGGATTAATATTGATAGGTGGAGATGTATTATCTAGTTTTAGTTCTTTTATATTTCAGAGAATGTCTTCAATGACAACATCATTATCTACAAGTTCTTTAAATTTTGAAGGAGGTTTAGACTCATTAAAGGTGGCATTCATTGACTCCTCAACGACTAGAGTTCTTTTATTAAAAACTTTATATGCTTTACTAGTAAGTAAATATCCCAGAAATATTCCTTCATCAGATTTGGGATCAAATTTTACCAAACATTGTTTAGTATTTAGAATAAAACATTTACTCCCAAAAACACGAAAGTAATTTATTTTTGGAGTTCTTTTATGATAAAGCTCATAGGGATTTTTAAACAACATTGGTCTTAGTAAAACTCGATTTAAAATATAACAAAATATTGCAACTGCTTCAGCCCAAAAGTATTTAGGAAGTCGATATTCATTTAGCATAGTATTAACCATTTCTTGTAAAGTAAAGTTTTTCCTTTCAACCACACTGTTTGATTGTGGTGTGTAAGGAGTAGAAAAGTTATGGCTTATACCGAGCTCATCACAGAACATTATGAAATCAGAATTGTTAAAGTCTCTTCCATGATCAGACTGAATATAAACAATAGAGCTTCCCTATTGATTTTGAATTTCCTTGCATAATGCAGAGAAAGATTTTATCGCTTCATTTTTGAATTTTAGAAAACCAACACATGTGAATCGTGAATAGTCATTAACTAGAACTAGAATATAAACATCACCACCAATGTTAGGACCTACGAAATCCATATGCAAGAGTTCTAATGGTTGAGAGGTTGACACTGTGAGTTTAGGTTTATAAGATGCATGCATTTGTTTACCCAATTCACAGTCTTCACATATATGGTCTTTTAGAAATTTTAGTTTTGGGAGACCACAAACATGTTCTTTAGAAGATATGTTATTTATCAATTTTATGTTAATGTGTCCTAACCTTCGATGCCAAAGCCATGGATCATTGTTGGCAGATACAAGACACACATTGTCCATGTGAGAGTATGTATCTAAGTCACACGTGTATATATTTTGACTTCTAGGACATAATAAAATCAATTTACCAGATTAAACACATATTGAACAATTATGGGGACTGAAAGATATTTTAAAAACATTATCACATAGTTGGCTAATAGATAAAAGATTATACCTGAGTCTTGTGACAAATTGGACGTTAAAGATTGTTATGTGTTTATTACCAATACTTCTAATTCCAATAACTTTACCTTTGTTGCAGTCTCCAAAGGTGACCTAACCATAGTCTGTAGCTTGTAAATTATTTAATTTTTATTTGTCGCCTGTTATGTGTCTTGAACAACCACTATCAATGTACCATTTATTTTTACTAGAGTCAGCTGTAAGATATACCTGCAATATATACTAAGTTCACAAACTGGTACCCTTTAATAAGAAAGGTCCTTTGGGTAAGCTTTCCATTTTGTATAAGGATTATTTGTATTTTTCTTTACAAAATTTGGTATAGAATAATAAGTCTTAGTTGACACAAGTGTTCTATGAGTAGTAGGTCTATAAAATACATGATTTACTCTATTATTGTATCATGAAACGTTTTGATGAAGATTTCTGGAAAATCTTTCATTTTTCTGAGAATGAAATTCTTTTCTTGTATTTTTTGTGATAATAGGTACAGTGTAAGTTCTTTTTGGTACCCAAATCATTTTTTCTTTATAGTTTTTATTTTTGGCATTACACGTGTGAACAGAATGACCATTTTTATTACAGTAAGAACATTTAGTAAAGAGAGATGTATGACCTTCTTTTTCTTTTCTTTTAACATGATAGAGTCCTTTATCTTTTGTTTTACTAAATTCTCCAATATATCCTAATCCCTCTTTATTAAAACCGCATCTTTGTTGATTAAGCATAACATTAAGGTTTTCTTTTCTTTTTGTGAATTTAATGACTGTTGAGTTTAAGTCATCACGTTCTATAGTCAACATTTTAATTTGATTTAATAAAGTGGATAATTCACTTTGCTTTTCTAATTCTATTTTTTTGGATTAATTTTTCTCCTTGAGTGTTTTAATTTCTTCACTTAATTCTTGATTTAGTGTTTGAGAATGCTTGATAAGAACAGCAAGAGTTGAATTTTCAACTTCAAGATTTTCAATAGAAATAATAAGTGTTGAGTTTTCTATTTCAAGATCTTTGTTTATTTTTCTTAATTTCTCTAGTTCTTCTTTTAATACAAGATTTTCTGAAGAATCATTTTCTAGTTTCTCATTTTCTTCTTTTAAGGTTTCATTAATTATAATTAAATTTGAATTTTCTATTTCATAATTTTTATTAGTCTTAATTAGTTTTTCTAATAAAAATTTTAGTTTAATAAAGTCTTCTATGATAATTTCATTATCTTCATATAAATAATTTTATGCTTCTTGGAATTCATGATGTTCTTCATTTATATTCTCTAAGTTATGTGTGACAAATGAAGTACTAGGTAATTGATGTTTCCGAATTTACCTCAGATCTTGGTGATGAATCATTGTCTGCTATTAAACATAGATTTTTGATTTCCTCAGTTTATTTGGAAGTTCGTTCTTAGTCACTTAGATCCCAGCCTTCTTCAACTACTAGTACTTTGTTGTTGACTAGTTTTTGACAGTCCTTTTTGAAATGTCCTGGCTTGTTGTCCTTTTTCACGACGATCGCACATCCGCACACCCGACTTGCCTAACGCGAATGCACAGGCAATACATCCTTGAGTACGGTTGACATTCCCAACTTATCTACCATACATTCGTTTATAATACCCTAAATCGTATTTCCTAAGTTCGACATTTAGAACTTGGATAATCTTAACAAACATGGCTTGACGTCGCGACGTTCCGATAGAATTACCATGTCTCATGCTTGATTGCACAACAGCCCTAAAAAGGCCCAATTTTGAATCTGTTCTAGGTCTTAACTCTCAATTCTTATTAAATAAAAGTTATAGATCTACTTCTTAGTGTCAACGCCGGGGGGAAAAAGATTCCTTTTTCCTAATGCGTTGTTTAGACCCTTTTTGCTATTTTTCTATGTCGATTAATTTAAAGGGTGAAATTTTAGGAAAAGACCAACATAAATGCCTACGAATTTGAAAAGGTTAATTTTAATGATGGGCCAAATTAGATAAAGTCTTCATTTGGTATATGTTCAAATGGATGTACCAAACTCATCCGAATTTTTAAGATTTTCGCAATATGGTCCAATATGTGACTCTGTAAAAATGGTCTGGAACCCGAGATTCAAATAGTTTGGGGGCTTGCTTAAGCTAGGGGAAGGTGTTAGGCACCCCCCGACTTCTGTGAAAACACAGTTACCGCACTTTGTTGATTTTCTAAGCATAAAGTGTGTGTGTGTGTGTGAAAGACTTTGATATTTTTTGAATTGTGTCAAATGCGTTAGTTTTATAAGTTGTTCTAAGTCTGATTTTAGCCTATGGGTGACGTTTGTTTAAATTGACATTTAATTTTGATTAAAACTCTTTTGAGAGGATTTGGAAGACTCGTTGTTCTCGCCCTACGTTGTCGCTTGGTTTTAGCCTTATGTTTGTCTATCCCCTACCGATTTGTGTTTTACAAGATCTTTGCCATTTTTGATTTGAAAATCATTTTGGTGATAATACATAAAATAAAGCATAGAAAGGTTGGGCCATCCCTGGGCATGAAAGCCATCTCGATAGACCCGACCACCCACAATCACAATTTTCACTATCACAAGGCCTTAAATCTGGTCTCTCGGGACAAGGCCCTCGAAGTTGTTTTAAGGTCGACAATTACATGTATAATGATTTAAACGGCTTAATGTTACATTTTTGCAATATGTCCATAATGGGAATCTAGTCAAGATCCGATTTGTGGATCCCGACCCCGGGATTCCTAGGCTCACATCAATATGCTTGAACAAAATTGAAAGGGATCTAAAAGGGGGATCCCGTACCCTAACCTTTAGATCGTGATATCGAGGCTGACATTCGAGGGGCTATGTGCATGATTGGATCTATTGAAGGATCTCAAGTCTAGTACGTAAATCCGTAGATCCGAGGTATCCGAAGACTATGCCATAACATAAATGGGAGTTAAATAAAAGTATATAAAAAATGTATCCTAAAATCGCTATTAGATGAGTCACTTGTTAGAATCCCTAGCGCGATTAGTTAAGACCTCCTCCCCACTAGATATGGATCTAAGGTTTTTTGGAGTGTTTAAAATTGATTTAAAACATTGAAAATGACTATATATTATTAGGTTTACACGTAGCGTTATTGCGAAATGAAATTGCATAAATAAAGCGAAAGCGCAATAAAAGGGAATTTTAAAATATTTATGCAAACCTTCACCATGATCATCTTATATGCTTAGTTATAAATACATACAAGAAGGAGAAGAAAATGAGATTCATACCCTTGTAGATCGAGCTTCCACAAGTACGAGTTCTACTCCAACTTGAATTCCTTCCATTGATCAATGCAAGCCACCCAAAAGTTTGGCCTCTAGAGGTGATCCACCAAGGAAGAAGAAGAACTAAGAAGGTGGGTGTTTGGCTAAACCCTAATTCTATCTCTATAGAATCTCTGTACTCTCCCAATGTAGAGAATAAGTGTGTAGTGTAACCTTGTTCCATAATAAGACTTTCTTATTTATAGATGTAGGCAACCCTCCTAAACTATTTAGGATTAAGGTTTCATATTAAATAATTAAACCCTTTTAATTAATTAGGCTTCCCAATCCAATTGGGAATAATTAAATTCTTTTAATTAAATAGCCCCCTAATCTTATTAGAAAAATATATATTAGAGAGTATCTTATTAATTAATTCTCAAACTCCTTTAAGAATTAAATAATAATAATAATAAGACTCCTCTTATTAATTTAAATTTAATATTTTCAAAATATTAAAAAATAAATATTAAGCTATTTAATTTATTCTATCTCCATAGATTAAATTAAATACACTTAATTCATTATTACTATTATGTCATTTACTTCTTAAATAAATATTCTTCCTTTAATGGTGTGACCCTTTAGGTTCTCCATATTAAACTGGTTGTGAATAAATCAATTAGAATAATTCTAATCTTATTTAAATAAATAAATTAAAATAATAATTTATTTAAATAAATAACATTTATTCTACAATAAGGGTAAGCCCCCTTAGCGATCAACGACTTTCCAATTAATATAGATTTCAACATTAATCATAAAAGAACCTTTGAGTAAAGAGTTACCGTACAATTCATTTCTTCTACCATGCAATATCTCAATTAAATATAAGACATGGATTTACTATCAAGTCTTATTTTATTTAATTATATGTATTCTGATCGTAAATGCACAAACTCCGATAATGCAAATTAGAAACTATTTTTTAATTTTATTCTGCCTTGTCACTTCTTTTACTAGAAGTGGTAGATCATTTATTGATCATTCATTATCTTCATGTATGATTAATTATACCTAAGCATACCCTTTGATATACCCTCAAGGTAATTAAGGGACATGTCAAAGTATAACACATTATACATAAGATACTATGATGATCTCAAGTCTAAGGATTACTTGTACTACTATCACTAAAGGAATTCCTATTGATAGGCGAGTAAAACTCCAATAGGTATTCCTTAGCTAGCCACGTTCAGTGTTCGTATTCTCCAATAAGCACCTACATACTTGCTTTAGTGTCTCCACACAAATAATTATGAGATCGATCATTCTCTTCCAAAGAGCAATCAATGTATGTACCAATCTATCTGGATTCACTAATCCCCTATTTAGTAATCCATCGATTGGGAACTATTTTAGTTTTAAGCTATCTAAGAATTTAGATCTCATTAGCATGATTATCATCATGATTCTAAAAGCATTGCTTAAAACTATGAGTTTATCACATTTAAATATAACAACATTATGTAGATAATATAAACGCCTTTAAATAAATAATTTTATTTATTAATAAATGAATAAGATTGTTACAAAGTATATGATTTATCATCATACATGATTGGCTTGTGTGCATACTACTTTCATATATATCCTAGATCCGAGCCAATCTAGTATAAAGGTTCAAGCTTTGAAGCTTTGCAACCGTTTAAGGGCTAGATCTTGTTAGATCTAGTGTATATCTAGTAAAAAGATTTGATCTTTATTATATATATGCAAAATATTCGGTAAAATGGATAGATATATAGAGAAGGAACTAATATATGCATAGAGATTGAAACTTTAACTATATATAAGCACTACATTGAGCTAGATCTAATAGATCTAACTAAATTTACATGGAAATGAACAAATATTCGATTTTTCACATTGGAGGATGAAGATACAAGCTTTTTTGGACTTGAATCTATGCTATATCACTCTATATGTATAAGATCTAACTATATAATGTTAGATATAACTTAGATCTAATGATTTTTAAGAGAAAAATATGAGCCATTTTCTCTTTAAAATGTTATTTCTCTCTCTAGAATGAGCTCTCTTTGCAAAATGAGTTATTAATGCCTTCATATAGGCCCCAGAGTTAGCCGCGGTTGCACCTGCTGCTGGGCCCCGTGGGTCTTGTGACGCCCCCAAATTCCAGGACCGCCACTTGGTCTCTCGAATTCGGTTCATCACGTGCTCATGGTAATACATCACAATATAATAATTAAATATCATACGATCACAGCGGAAAATCTATTTTAGAATAATTTACAATGATTTATTATAATTATTCCCCCAAGTCTCGCAACCTACAGTACTTAATAGATTACCTAATAATATCAGTTAACGACTTATTACATAATCTAACTTAAGCTTAAACATAATCAAATCCAGTCTTACTACATCATCTTCATACAATATGAATATATTTAAAACATAACAGACATAAGCTAGTTGGTAGCTTTGCCCTTGCCCTTATCAACGCCCGAAGGTTCACCATGCTCTGCCTTAACTGAAATGTTTTAAGGAAAGCAAGAATGAGCACAAATTGCCCAGCAAGTAATATACAACAAGGGTAAATGATAAAATTCTCAATTCTCGAAAGGGTATAGGAAAGTTTGATAGTTCAAGGATAGCAAGAATATCAACAGTTCTCAATAACAGCCACTAAGGACAGAATAATATCAATATGATTCAATAATAAATCAATTCAAGATTTCAAGATAACTGAATACTGAGCAGTCACTAAGGACTATGAACTTCCATAGGATTTGACAGTAATAAACTGAAAATCCAACAAAAACAGATACAACAGGTGATCAGCCTAAAGTACCCTCGTTATGCATAACAATCAATCATACTCAAGTGCGCGCGTCGGTTCTCCGACAGTTATAGTTTGTTCTTCTCAGTCATGTATAAGATCCCGCACCAATCAATTGGTTTTGGGTCGTTTTTCAATAATATAAGTCTAGCCGAATCAATGGCATAGACACTTTCACAATATTCAAGAACAATACTAAGTTCAACATGAATAATAGCTTTAATGAAATAAGAGTTCAAGTATGCTAATTCGATTCAACCGATTAAATAGGAAACTAGTTCGCAATACACAAGATAGGATACTTGCATAGTAAAAGAGTATAAGTTAGGAAACCTTCACAATCATAGATTTCCTTGCATAAAGTAAATGCGTCGGTTAGGATACTTGCACTTTAAAAGAGTGTAAGTAAGAGAACTTGCCTTTAGCGTAGTTTATCCACGAAAAGCAAATCAACACTTTCGAATTCCTATCGTAATACAGTTACGTATATATATGATATTCATTAGTCATATAATTTAACTTCACATTTTCTCTTTGAATATACGATCAACACATAAGCTAAGTTTTACCTAGCTACACAGTTATATAGAATATAATTTCTATCCTTAACGTTCCTTCTTTAGAGTTTAAACGCATTCTCATATTATATAAGATCTCAACAATTAGCAAACATGCTTGCATATTATTAATATCTCATAAGACCACAATCAATACTAAATATATTTCATTTTAGCAAGTTACGGCATCTCCTTAAGTTAACCGTCAAAATCGGGTTCAAGTAACATCATATAATATCACGTAGCATGTATTCATATTTAAAGGATACTTTACATGCTTGTATAACTTTTCCAAATCCAATCGTACATGGTATAGGTTCTTAAGTTAATACTTAAAGCCATTCAAGGACACGAACTCATATGGTCTAACATGGTCGCTTTTAAACACATAAGATATTCATATAACTTGTATTAGTCATGCTCATGAGTACTCGTATTGCATATATGTAGCTAGCATTGTTATTATCTTGAAAACATGCTTTGTTCATGCTAAACTTTAATCATGGCAACTAATCATGGTATATATACATGCATGACACATGAATGAGTCTAAGAGTACTATCACATGTGTTCATAAATGTCAAATTCTAATTCTCGTCATAACATACCAACGTTCACGTTCAAAGCTTATACTTTGTTAGTATAGTTCATTAATAAGGTCTATCATGTTCATGCTTCCTTATGAAACCCATATACACAAGTTAACATGCTTTTCATGTATTTCAAGGCCCTATAAACATGCTCGAAAAGTCAGAATGTATACATGGTTTTTACATGTCAATATCAACCTTCAAAACTTGTATTTTTGTTAGAAAGGTGCACTAGTTGGGTTCACATGTCCATATTATATCACGGAACCTATATACATAAGTTAGTATGCATTTCATGTGTTTCTAGGTCATACTAACATGTCTCGAAAGTCAGAATATTAACATGCTTCATATATGTTAACGTCGTTCATGAAACTTTAAGTTCGTTTTCAAACTATATGTCGTTTGGTTAACCATGCATGCTAATATACTAAAACATGCTCACATTGCCTCATTAGGTTTATATATAAGTATTAATCATGCTTTCATGCTTGTTTAAACAAAAATCAAACAATTAGTTCATAACAGTTTTATTGCAGAATGCAGAAAAACTGAACACAGAGGCTGGCGCTGCGGCGCGGCACAGCAGCTCACTACTGGCGCTGCGGCGCGAGTGGCGCTGCGTGCGGCGCTGCGGCGCGAGCTGTGGCGCGTGTGGCGCTGCGGCGCGGGCTGCGGCGCTGCGGCGTCGAGGCAGTTTTCTGCAGTTCCGACTGCAGCGAAATCCGACCAAAAACCTCCCATTTCATCGATTTCAACATACCCAAATGCTATTAGACTTGTTTAACTTACTAATACATACATATATGCTTATATAACAGTCAATAGCAATTATCAATTCCCAATTTCATGAACTCTGACTAATTTATGAATTTTATGTATTCACAGAAATTAAAGAGGAACAATGGAAATGAAAGACTATTCAGTGGTTCTATCATGTGTGTATGTTCATATAACAACAATATAAGGGTTCTACAACCCAATCATGAACCAATTTAGCATAATCAAGAATTTCAAGGAAACTTCGGAAACAGAAAACGGAAATGAAGAACACAGGAAGAGGAATTATACCTCTGTAAATGATTTAAGCTTGCTGCTATCTCAATAACACTGATATATATATATATATATATATGCTCTCTAGTCTCACTTAGCCAAAATGCTCAGCAAAAGAACTGAAGAATGAGGAGAGCTTATTTATAGAGAATCCATTATTCAGTCCATAGCTTTGCTCATCATTTTGAACTAACGGAAGAGAGGATTGCATGGTGGTTATGGGAGAGTTGGTATGTAGCAGTTGGCTTACACTATTGAGGCCACTCCCCTTGCAATGATCATTGCTATTTTGCTGAGTTTGAGAAGGTAGGAGTAGGCTAGCTTCATGATGCATTTCACGTGTGAGGAGATAGTGACTATCATATTGGGACAAGCCAAACAAACCTCAGCATTCTTACAAATGGACTATATGCTACACTTGTATATATATATATACACCATATACTTATGTTATATATTATATGTACTCTTAGGTTATAATTACAATGTACTTCACATAATGTAATAAGTGTAATTTACACACATATAATCCAGGTACGTTTATCTTACTGATATAATACCATCGGATACTACCACATTACATTATATCATATATTATTAAATTGTATTACTCAACAATTATTTATAATAGATCCATGATACATTATTTTAATGTATATCCACACATCATTTGTCACCTACACATATCATAACATATAGTTACTATACATTTAAATCGCATGCTTGCACATATAATTTCTCATCTTATAATTTGAATATTAATTAATAATATACACATATCCTACATCCATCAATATAATTGTTAACCTCCATAACAATTTAATTAACCCTTATATGATTAATTATCACTTTGATATAAATCTTATTGTATTTATAAACACGTTGCTCATTATTATTAAGTTTCTTGCAATAATAATAATCACATATTGTTAATCGATCCTCATTAGTATTTTATAACAGTTAATTAATATTCTCCGATTAACAATTAATATAGATTAATTGTTCGCTTAAATTAATATAATCATTCTTATATTACGCCACTGTGCCACACAAGGCAATCAACGAGTTTATCACAAACTCCACCAATTTCTCAATTATTATAATTATTCAATTATATATAATTGAATTAATTCATCTCATAACACAAAATCATTTATATTCAAATAAATTCTCATTTCCATTAATATATTTATTTAATAATATATGGAAATTCTCGGGTATTACAGGTCTCGCGGTCTCGAAGTTCTTTCCTTTAGTCGTCCGTGTCTTTCAATCCAGGAATAGTTGGGAAATGTGCCTAACCATTCTGGAAAGCTTCTTCCGAGTGCTACACAATGACATTCTAGTATGACCATTTTTGGGTCCGAGAAGATAAAGCAACAAACAGGAAGGTATCTTCCAGCATCCAAGGGTAGTCAGCTTGTCTGCCTTGGGTAGTTTGTGTCTCGGGATTGCTGTGATGGCTTCTTACGACCTCATCCTCAGCTTTACAATCATCTCTTGTATCATGTCGTGGTTGGGGCGAAATTATAATTTTACCATTCTACAGGGTCGTCTCCAAGGTGAAATTATGCTTTTGCCCTCCTGCACGGTTAGTAACAAGAAAACAAATTTTGGGTGTCTACACTTAGCTTTCCGGAACATCTTGAATCATCCAAATCGGAGTTCGTACGAGACAGTTAAGCCTAATTCACTACAGGACATCGAAACTGTATCACCGACCACTATTACGACACCCAAAATAGCCTTGGGGTTGGCACTGCAGCACCATCCAAACAGCCCACAATCTGCCCATTTCAAAGAAATTCAGCTTTTGCTAAAAAAATTCGCACCTACTTTGCTACTTCATAACTTCATCATTAGATATCAAAATAAGTCCGTTCTTGAGCCATTTTCTTGCTCGTAACATTATCTATACATACCCCTTGACAAAATATTTTTCCTGCTTCTCTAACTTGTCAGAAAATTGGCTCAAAAATCCTTCGTGAGCCAGTTTTTGCTAATCGATGTTTTCAACGTCGAATTTTAAAATTATCACAACTCGCTTATCCGAAGTGGGATTAAGTTCGTTCTTGAGCCTACAACTCTCTTTTACTATAAATTACAAAACCCCCAGAAAAATATAATTTTTTGGATGCTCTACTTACCCGTAAACTTGGCCCAAAAGTAGTACCAAACAAGGGTTTTCACCGTTTAACATCTCTTATTAAAATTTTTGTCACAACTTCGTTATAGCGTATTTTTACTCCGTTCTGATAGTAGTGTGCATACAAGCCAATCATGTATGATGATAAAGCACATACTTTGTAAACAATCTAATTTATTTATTAATAAAAGAATTCATTTATTAAAGGCATTTAATTATCTACATAATGCTATTTTTATAATATGTAATAACCATAGTTTTAAGCAATGCTTTTAGAATCATGATGTTGATCATGCTAATGAGATCTAAATTCTTAGAAAGCTTAAAACTAAAATAGTTCCCAATCGTTGGATTACTAAAGAGGGGATTAGTAAATTCGGATAGATTGGTACATATGTTGCTTGCTTATTGGATGAGGATGATTGATCTCATGATCATTTATGTGGAGACAGTAAAGCAAGTATGTAGGTGCTTATTAAAGAATAAGTTCACTGAACGTGACTCGCTATGGAATACCTAATGGAGTTTTACTTGCCTATCAATAGGAATTTCTAATGTGATAGTAATACAAGTGATCCTTGGACTTGAGATCATCATAGTATCTTGTATGTAATGAATTATACTTTGACTTATTCCTTAAAAATCCTTGGGGTATATCAAAGGGTATGCTTGGGTATAATGAGTTACATATGGAGATAATGAATGATCAATAAAGAATCTACCACTTCTAGTAAAAGAAGAGATATGTCCTATGTGATTCGTTAAATGACAACCCAGTAGTCCTTGGCCAAGGCAGAATGAAATTAGAAAGGAGTTTCTAATTTGCATTATTTGGAGTTGTGCATTTTCTAATCGAAATACATATAATTAAATAAAATATTGACTTGATAGTAATTTCATGTCTTATATTTAATTGGGACATTATATGGTGGAAGGATTGAATTGTACGGTAACTATTTACTCACAGGTTCTTTTATGATTAATATTGAAATCTATATTATCTAAAAAGTCGTTGATCGCTAGGGAGGCTTATCCCTATTGTAGAATAAATATTATTTATTTAAATAGATTATTAGTTGAATTTATTTATTTAAATAAGATTAGAATTGTTCTAATTGATTTATTCACAACCGGTTTAATATGGAGAACCTAAAAGGTCACACTATAAAAGGAAGAATTCTTATTTAAGAAGGTAATGGCATAATTATAATAATGCATTAAGTGTAAATAATTTAATCTATGGTGATAGAATAAATTAAATAGCTTAATGTTTATTATTTAATATTTTAAAAATATTAAATATAAATTAATAAGTGGAGTCTTACTAATATTATTATAATTATTATTATTTTAATTTCTAAAGGAGTTTAGAAATTAATTTAATATTAGTACTCTCATTTATTCCTAATAAGATTAGGAGGTAAATTAATTAAATAAATTTAATTAATTAATCCCAATGTGGTGGGAAGCCTAAATTAATTAAAGAAGTTTAATTAATTAAATAAAAATCTATGTCTAATAGGATTAGAATGGTTGACCAATATCTATATCAGAGGAGTCTTATGCTAGATATCAGTTGATGCAATTCTAATTGTTGGAGAGTACTCCTTTTCTATAGTGGATAGAAACCTAGGGTTTAGCCAACCACCCTCCTTCTTGATAATTTATCTTCCTTGATGGATCACCACTAGAGGCCAAACACTTGGGTGGCTAACGTTGATCAAAGGAAGGAATCTAACCCGAAAATTCAAGAAGATCACGAAGAACAAGGAGTTGAACTCGTACCTGTGGAAGCTTCGTTCTACAAGGTCATAATTCCATAACTTCTTATTTATCGTTTTAAATTAATAATTTGCATAAAGGATGATCCGGGTAATGATTTTGTTGAAATTTTTTAAACTTTGATATACCATGCTTCCGCTAATTTTGCAATTGCGTCCACGATTTTGTACAAACCCAACACGTTCCACCTAGAACATTGTCATAATCCCCATATCTACAATTCATTCTTCACGAAATCCATAAAATCCATACGGATAATGATTTACACAAGTCCATTTTGTTAGGATTGTAAGATTCATGGACACAATCAAATTACATAAAATAAGCGAAAGCATGGTAAATCAGAGTTTTAAAATTTTACAATCCATATACTTGGATCATTCTTTATGCACATTTATTAATTAAACAAAAAGATTAAGAATAAGATTCATACCCTTGAAGATTCTAGCTTCCTCAAGTACGAGTTCAACTCCAAATCTTTTCTTGTTCTCCTTGAATTTACCGGGTTAGATTCCTTTCTTTGATCAATGTAAGCCACCCAAGTATTTGGACTCTATAGTGATCCACTAAGGAATAATGTTTACTCAAGAAGAAGGGTGTTTGGCTAAACTCTAGTTTCCTTCTCTCTAGAAAAGGAGTGCTCTTCCTACTTTTGGAATAAAAGTCTAACTTGTGTAACCTTGTACATAATATGACTTTCTTATTTATAGATGTAGGCAACCCTCCTAAATAATTTAAGATTAGGGTTTTATATTAATTAATTAAACCCTTTTAATTAATTAGGCTTCCCAATATTATTAGGAATACTTAATTAAACTCTTTTAATTAATTAGCCTCCTAATCTTATTAGAAATGTATATGAGAGAGTATCTTATTAATTAATTCCCAAACTCTTTTAGGAATTAAATAATAATAATAAGACTCCTCTTATTAATTTGTATTTAATATTTTCAAAATATTAAATAATAAATATTAAGCTATTTAAGTTATTCTATCACCATAGATTAAATTAAATATACTTAACTTATTATTACGATTATGCTATTTGCTTCTTAAATAAATATTCTTCCTTTTATGGTGTGACCCTTTAAGTTCTCCATATTAAACCGGTTGTGAATAAATCAATTAGAGCAATTCTAATCTTATTTAAATAAATAAATTAAACTATTTAATTTATTTAAATAAATAACATTTATTCTACAATAAGGGTAAGCCCTCTTAGCGATCAACGACTTTTCAGATAATATAGATTTCAACATTAATCATAAAAGAACCTTTGAGTTAATAGTTGTCGTGCAATTCAATCCTTCCACCATACAATGTCCCAATTAAATATAAGACATGGAATTACTATCAAGTCTTGTTTTATTTAATTATATGTATTTTGATCCTAAATGCACAACACCAAATAATACAAATTAGAAACTCCTTTCTAATTTCATTCCACCTTGACCAAGGATTCCTTGGTTGTCATTTGTCGAATAACATAAGACATTCTCTTCTTTTACTAGAAGTGGTAGATTATTTATTTTTAAATTTGAATAGAAATGAAAATGTTAGTGACAATAAAAACATCTTATCTCCATATATAACTTATTATAACCAAACATACCCTTTGATATACCTTAAAGGTCTTAAGGGACATGTCAAAGTATAACTTATCATACACAAGATACTATGATGATCTCAAGTCTAAGAATCACTTATACTACTATCACTTGAGGAATTCCTATTGATAAGCAAGTAAAATTTATTAGGTATTCCTCAGCGAGCCACGTTCAGTGAACTTATTCTCCAATAAGCACCTACATACTTGCTTTAGTGTCTCCACACAAATGATCATGAGATCGATCATCCTCGTCCAATGAGCGAGCAACGTATGTACCAATCTATCCGAATTCGCTAATCCCCTTTTTAGTAATCCAATGATTGGAAATTATTTTAGCTATAAGATATCTAAGAATTTAGATCTAATTAGCATGATCATCATCATGATTCTAAAAGCATTACTTAAAACTATTAGTTTATCACATTTTATTGTAACAGCATCATGTAGATAATTAAATGCCTTTAATTAAATAACTCTTTTATTAAGAAATGAATAAGATTGTTACAAAGTATATGCTTTATCATCAAACATGATTGGCTTGTGTGCATAATACTTTCAATCTCCCACTTTGCACTAAAGTCAATCACCATGGTATCTAATACCCTTCTTCTCTAACTAAAGATTATCCTACTGCTGGATAAGCTTTAGTAAATGGATATGTAATCTTGTTCTTGAGAGTTCACTATCTCTATAGTGACTTATTCTCTTTCAATGATTCCTTTAATCAAATGAAAGTGTTGCAACACATGTTTGGATCCAAGATGAGACTTAGGAACTATTCCTAATTCTGTAATGAACTTTTCATCCGAAACATCAACTTGTAGCTTCATTTACAGCTATATACTTTGTCTTTATCACTAAACCAAAAACTCTTTGTTGTTTGGAACCTTTTCAATTCATTGCTCCACCTTTCAAGGTAACGACTTACCCTAAAGTGGATTTGATGTCGTCTTGGTCAATCTGAAAAAAATTGAGTCTGTTTAGTCCTCTAGTTTTTTAAAGTAGTATACATACAAGCCAATTATGTTTGATGATAAAGCATATACTTTGTAACAATCTTATTCATTTATTAATAAAAGTATTATTTAATTAAAGGCACTTAATTATCTACATGATGCTGTTATTATAATTGTTAGGTTTATATTATACGCATGCATGTAATCAAATTACACAATAAAGGCAGAAGCACGATAAATTATGTTTAACAATTTTATACAAACCCTCACCATGATCATGCTTTGTGCTCAATTATCAATCAATAGAAAGAGAAGGATAAATCAGAATCATACCCCTGTAGAAACTAGCTACCACAGGAATCACTAAGTACTAACCCTTAACCAACTCAATCTTATTTAAACGAATGAATTAACAATATATGGAATTAAACTACTACTAAATACCACTAGTTAAATTAAGATTACGGAGATTTAAGATCACAACTTCACTCATTGCTTTATTTAAGTTAACACACTTCTCATCAATTATTCTCACTATTCTGAATTGTTAATCAAGAACACTAAACAGATATAACCACCTCTCGATGCATTATACCCAAACTCACTCGCATCCACAGATGATAGAATTAAGCAAGACACCCTAATTAACTAATCCACTATATCTCTATGTGAATTACAATTAAAAAGGATTTTTTTCGCACAAGTTCTCTATTAGATTACATATGGCGTAAAGGTATATCTCTATCCTAAACACGAGTCATAAATTCCATCTACGCAGAAATCACAAACACATGCTATTATGATCAGATCTAAACACATATGTCCTCTCTCGAGTTCATATAGATTATCACGGTAATTGATGGCCAAGCAATTAAACAGTCAAGTCCAAATCACAATAGACAATCTCAACAATAGATCAAAAAAATTGATAAAGAAGCATATTAAAATAAACTACACAATAAGATCCATTGTAATCTTAAGCAAAAAATTTAAGTCATTATTAATGAATTAAAACCAAGAACCCACAAATGAATACACATTAAAAGATATGAATAAGATTAAGGAAAAGAATTGAATCTGTTGTCGGCAAATTCGTGCTCCTTCTTGCTCCTGCTCTTGATCTTCAATGGCTTTCAATTAGCTTCAATCTCCAATCCCCTTTCAACTAGGGTTTTTTATCTAATTTATTCTAAGCTAATCTAATGGAATAACTCCCCCTATATTGAGTCTCACATGTCTTTATATAGTCTCCAACAATCCCTCAATCCAAATCCTATTAGAAGTCTCCCTAAAACTTCCCCAGACTATTGCTCTTCGTGATCTCCTTGAATCTCCTTGCTCTTCGTGATCTCCTTGCTCTTCGTGATCTCCTTGAATCTCCGGGATAGATTCCTTCCCTTGATCAACGTTAGCCACCCAAGTGTTTGGCCTCTAGAGGCGATCCACCAAGGAAGACGAATTGTTCAAGAAGGAGGGTGGTTGGCTAAATCCTAGTTTTGTATTATCTGTAGAAAAGGAGTACTCTCTAACAATTGGAATTTCATCTACTGATATCTAATATAAGACTTTTCTTATATAGATATTGGTTAACCCTTCTAATCTAGTTAGAAATTGGGTTTCATTTAATTAATTAAACTCTTTTAATTAATTACGCTTCCCAACACATTGAAATTAATTAATTAAACTCCTTTAATTAATTTGCCTCCTAATCTCATTAGGAATTATTGAGAGTAACAATATTAAATTAATTCCTAAACTCCTTTAGAAATTAAAATAATAATAATTATAATAATATTAATAATACTCCTCTTATTAATTTATATTTAATATTTCCAAAATATTAAATAATAAATATTGAGCTATTTAATTTATTCTATCATCATAGATTAAATTAATTACACTTAATATTTTATTACGATTATGTCATTATCTTCTTAAATAATTATTCTTCCTTTTATGTTGTGACCCTTTAGGTTCTCCATATTAAACCGGTTGAGAATAAATCAATTAGAACAATTCTAATCTTATTTAAATAAATAAATTAAACTAATAATCTATTTAAATAAATAATATTTATTCTACAATAGGGATAAGTATCCCTATCGATCAACGACTTTTCAGATAATATAAATTTCAACATTAATCATAAAAGAACATGGGAGTAAATAGTGACCGTACAATTCAATCCTTACACCATATAATGTCCCAATTAAATATAAGACATAGAATTACTGTCAAGTCTTATTTTATTTAATTATATGTATTTCGATCAGAAAATGCACAAGTCCAAATAATGCAAATTAAAAACTTCTTTCTAATTTCATTCTGCCTTGGTCAAGGACTACTGGTTTGTCATTTAACGAATCACATAGGACATATCTCTTCTTTTACTGGAAGCGGTAGATTCTTTATTGATCATTCATTATCTCCATATGTAACTATTACACCCAAGCATACCCTTTGATATACCCTAAGGGTCTTAAGGAATAAGTGAAAAAATAATTCATTACACAAAAGATGCTATGAAGATCTCAAGTTCGAGGATCACTTGTACTACTATCACATAAGGAATTCCTATTAACAGACAAATAAAACTCCATTAGGTATTCCTTAGTGAGTCACATTCAGTGTACTTATTCTCCAATAAACACCTACATACTTGCTTTAGTGTCTCTACACAAATGATCATGAGATCAATCATCCTCATCCAATGAGCAAGTAACATATGTACCAATCTATCCGGATTTACTAATCCCTTTTTTAGTAATCCAACAATTGGGAACTATTTTAGTTTTAAGTTTTCTAAGCATTTAGATCTCATTAGCATGATCGACATCATGATTCTAAAAGCATTGCTTAAAACTATGGGTTATTTATATATTATAAAAACAGCATCATGTAGATAATTAAATATCTTTAATAAATGAATAATTTTATTAATAAATGAATAAGATCGTTTACAAAGTAAATGTTTTATCATCATACATGATTGGCTTGTATGCATAATACTTTCAATCTCCCACTTACACTAAAGCCAATCGCCGTGGTATCTCATACCCATCTTCTCTAAGTGACGATCAAAATACTATTGTGTTAAAGCTTTAGTAAATGGATCTGCAATGTTGTCTTGAGAGTCTACACGCTCTAAGGTGATGTCTCTTCTTTCAATGATCTCTCTGATCAAGTGAAATCGCCGCAACACATTTTTGGATTTTTGTTGAGACCTGGGTTCCTTAGCATGTGCAACAGCTCCAGTGTTGTCACAATACAAGGGGACTGCTCCTCCAATGCTAGGAACCACACCAAGTTCTGTTATGAACTTCTTCATCCAAACAACCTCCTTGGCAGCTTCACTTGCAGCTATGTACTCTGCCTCTGTCACTGAATTAACAACTGTTTGCTTCTTAGAACTCTTCCAACTCACTGCGCCACCGTTTACGGTAAACACATACTCCGAAACGGATTTACTGTCATCTTGGTCCGTTTGAAAACTTGAGTCTGTGAAGCCCTTGAGTTTTAATTCAGACGCACCGTAGATAAGAAATACATCTTTAGTCCTAATAAGTACTTTAGGATATTTTTCACTGCCTTTCAGTGCTCTTTCTCCTAGATTCGACTGATATCTCCTTGTTACACTAAGTGCATGAGCGACATTCGATCTAGTAAATATCATACCGTACATAATAGATCATATTGCTAAAGCATAAGAAATCTTACTCATAAGGTCTCTCTCCTCAGGTGTCTTTGGGGCATATTTCTTAGAGAGATGTATTCCATGGCTCATCGGCATGAGACCTCTTTTGGAATCTTCCATGCTAAACCTCTTTAGCATCAAGTCAATATACGTTGCTTGAGATAAGCCAAGCATCTTTTTAGATCTATCTCTATAGATCTTTATTCCTAAAATATAGGATGCTTCTCCCAAGTCCTTTATGGATAAGTGTTTAGATAACCAGATTTTAATCGATTGTGGCATAGGAATGACATTCCCTATTAGTAATATATCATCAACATATAATACAAGGAATGAAACAGCGCTCCCACTAACCTTCTTGTACGCACATGGTTCATCCTCGTTTTTGATAAAATCAAACTCTTTGATTATCTCATCAAAACGGATGTTCCATCTACGAGAAGCTTGCTTCAATCCATAAATTGATCGTTGCAGCTTACGGAATTTATTTGTTCCAACCTTTGAAACAAATCCCTTTGGCTGTGTCATATACACATTATCCTCAAGTTTCCCATTGAGGAATGCCGTTTTCACGTCCATTTGCTAGATCTCATAGTCGTAATAAGTTACAATCGCAAGCAAAATCCGAATGGACTTGAGCATAGCTACTGGTGAGAAGGTTTCATCATAGTCAATTCCTTGTCTTTATTGAAACCTTTTCCAACCAGTCAGGCCTTATAGGTCTCTACCTTGTCGTCCGCTCCATTCTTTCTTTTAAAAACCCATTTACACCCAATAGGCTTAATGCTTTCAGGTGGTGAAACCAAAGTCCATACTTGGTTCTCATCCTAGATTCCATCTCGAATTTCATGGCTTCAAGCCATTTTCCTGAGTCTTTATTACTCATAGCTTGTTCGTAATTCAATGGATCATCATCATTTATGATGCGTACCTCATCGTCATCCTCTATAACAAATCCATACCTATCAGGTATCTTCGGTACTCTTCCAAATTTATGAATAGGGTGTGGTACAGTAGGTTAATCCACTTGGTCAGGTACCTGACTTTGATCCGTATTAATTTGTGGTTCTTGAACTTCTTCAAGATATATCTTACTTCCACTGACCCCTTCGTGGATAAACTCCTTTTTCAAGAAGGCAATATGTTTTGCAACAAACACCTTTTGATCAGTTGGATGATAGAAATAATACTCTAAAGTTTTTTTAGGGTATCCCACAAATCTACACTTGTCGGATTTAGTCTATAGCTTATTATTTTCAAAATTTTTGACATAAGCTGGACCCCAAGTTTTAACATGCTTAAGATTTGGTTTCCTCCCTTTCCACATCTCATATGGAGTCTTTGGGGTGGATTTGGTAGGCACCTAGTTAAGTAGGTATGCAGCCGTTTCTAAGGCATAACCCCAGAAGAAAATTAGAAGATCGGTAAAACTTATCACAGAACGAACGATGTCCAACAATTTTCGATTTCTCCTTTTAGATACTTCATTTAACTGTGGTGTACCTGGTGGAGTCCATTGTGAGATTATACCATTATCTTTGAGACAATTGAGAAACTCACCGCTTAATTATTCTCCACCTCGATCTGATCGAAGAATCTTAATACTTTTGCCAGTTTGTTTCTTTACTTCACTTCTAAAATCTTTGAACTATTCAAATGATTCAGATTTGTATTTCATTAAATATACATATCCAAATCTTGAGTGATCATTAGTGAAAGTAATAAAATAAGAATACCCTCCCCGTGTATTCGTTGTCATAGGTCCTCAAACGTCTGTGTGAACCAATGCTAACAACTCTGTAACTCTATCTCCTTTTCCACTAAAGGGAGATTTAGTCATTTTATCTATGAGACAAGATTCACAAGTTGGATATGATTCATAATAGAATAGCTCTAAGAGTCCATCCTTATGCAACTTGGATAATCTTGTTTCATTAATATGACCGAGTCTACAGTGCCACATATAGGTATAATTAACATCATCTCTTTTCCTTTTCTTAGTTTGTTCTATTTTGAAATATATTTTCATTCAAGTCAAGTATATAAAGTCCATTTCGTAAATTACTAACACCATATAAAATATTGTTATTATAAATAGAACAACTGTTATTCTTTATTATAATGTTAAATCCATTCATATCTAATACAAAAATAGAAATAATGTTTCTAATGATATTTGGAATAAAATAACAATTATTTAAATAAATTGACTTGTGAGTAGGCAATGCTAAACAATAAGTGCCTACAGCTAATGCAGCAACCTTTGTTCCATTTCCCACTCGTAGAACAACCTCATCCTTGTTCAGCTTTCTATCTGACCAGTCCCTGCACAGTATTACATATGTGAGAACCACAGCCTGTATCCAATACCTAAGTAGAATTTTGACTTTCTGAAAAATTAATTTCAATCATGAACAAACCTTGATTGGAAGTCGAAGTTTCTCCAAGCTTCTTCTCTGCCATAAACTTTTTGCAGTTCCTCTTCCAATGACCGACTCGTTGCAATGAAAGCACATTCCTTTGCTAGCTGGATTAGGTTTCTTTTGATCCTTCATTTTCGCCCTGTCCTTAGCCTTCTTAGATTTCTTCTTTTCAGAACAAACCTTGGGCCTCTTCCTTTTCTTGGAAGAATAATCCACCATTAAGACATGGTTCTTCTTGGATGGGAAGTGACCTTCTGCAGTTTTCAACATGTTAAGTAATTCAGGCAAGCTGACATCCAACTTATTCATGTGAAAATTCATAACAAATTATGAGAAGGTCTCATGGAGTGACTGCAAGACTAAGTCTTGACTCAACTCCCCATCCATGACGAACCCAAGCTGTCCAAGGCGTTCAATCAGATTGATCACCCTTAGGACATGAGTCTCAACGGCAGTGCCCTCGGTCATCCAAGATCGGGAGAGCTTATTAGATATCTCATATTTAGCAGTCCTACTTTATTCACCATACAACACCTTGAGGTGAAGCAACATAGTAGGAGCATCAATGTTTTCATACTGACGCTGAAGCTCGTTATTCATGGATGCGAGCCTGATGCATTGAGCCATAGATGCATCATATTGCCACTTTAAAATAGTGGCAATCTCTTCCTCAGAGGTTGTTTCTGGAACAGTTCCAGGGACAGGAAAATTTAGGACATAAGAAATCTTTTCAACAATGAGAACAAGTCTCAGATTCCTTAACCATTCCGTGTAATTTGGTCCGGTCAATTTATTAGCATCAAGTATGTTTCACAGTGAAATTAGTGATTTCGACATTTTTAAATTTCTGCATGTGAAAAGACAACATTTTAGCAAACATTCATTTAATTAATTTTATATACCAAAATAAATTAGGTCTTATTTTAAATTGATATCTCCCACTATTTTCTTCAAACTATATTACCCTCACTTATATAGTTCGGCAACATCTAATTAAAGATTTGCTAGTGAGAATAAGTGTGACGCCCCCAAATTCGGGTACCTTCACCCAGGATATGGTGCTTCACTATACAACTATCTACTCATACATTCAACTGAATTATTCAATAGTCTGCATAAGATCAACTAACATTTCATTACAAAACTTCCTTCCCAAGATCTTATTAACCTTTACATCCTTTTAGTGTCATAATATTGTTTATTACAACAAAATACTATGCTATTACAAATATAGTTAAGCATTCATCTTTGATTTGCCCTTGTCGTTACCGGAGCCTTTGGTCCGACAGCTATTATCTGAAAACATATGATTTTAAGCAAGAATGAGCATAACTGGCTCAGCAAGTCTAATAATTTACGTTGCAACCACAAAATCATGAATCATATGTCTTGTCTTCAATAACTATACAAGAGTTATGAAAAATTAGGAATAAGAAATATAAGGTTTTGGATTCCTTTAAACATCATTCTTAAGGACACGAAGTCACTTAAGAATCTGAGCTGGTCAAAGACCATGAACATTATCTTTCAATAAAAGGGCAAACTGGCACAAGACCGTAAGCCTGGCTTCACTTACGAGCACATCCAGGTGATCAGCCTATAGTACTCTGCGTTGATCAACACTACATTCGTTAATGTTTTCACGTTTATATGGCAACACAATTCCTGGTCGAATTAACGACAATGAAACCTTTGTGTATTCATACTCAGGTTTTCATTCGAAATCAGTACCAAATTAATTGGCATAGGATAGCTCATCAATAATACTTTAAAAGATTTATGCAAACCCATCAAAGTACTTTACATATACGTCTAGCCGAAGCAAATGGCATCGACTATCCAATAAAAATTCATGCATAGGCAACTATGCATAATGACAACTTATCCGACCTCGTGTACAGACAAGAGTTCATGAAAACTTGCATAACATATCGTTAATACAAGAATTAGGAACTTGTATCAAGTAAATCTTGAACAAGGTTAGAAACACTTGCATTCATCATAAAGTATGAATGAAGTTAGAACACTTGCCTTTGCGTCTTTAATCTTTATGGATATACTTGTCTTTATTCTTCTACAAGATATAAGCACGTAGCATATCTATTAGATTATCACAATTGATAGATGTTTTATAACCTAGCTTCTCCTTCTCGTATAACTTAACCGAGTTATTACCTTGTTAACATTCATTCAAGTTATTAACATTTGTTACAGCTCATTAACAGTTATGTGTTATAACATGAACACTTATTAATCATCATGAACTACCCCTTAAGCGATAGGGAAAAGGTTAAGTAAATGATTGTTAATGTCTAACATTTTCCATGACTGGCGCGCCCCGCGCCATATTTCCCTGTCAAGCGGCGCACCTTGCGCTACCCCTGCAGAGATTTCACCCGGACTGGCGCACCCCGCGCCGGTGCAGCCTTCTGGGAAGCTCGTCCCGCGTCGGCTCTGCACCAGAAAATTTTCCCTAAGCTCTAAAGTTTTAGAATTTCTCGAGCTTTGTAACATGGTCATTTCAACTCGGAATTGGCTCGTGCCAAAGCCAATAGTTCACAAACATCATGTTCTATCATTCTATCACGTCAAAATTCATTTCGTAATTCGTCGGCGAGAAATTAGCCGACTAGTCCATTTTCACGCGTTCGTTAAACGTTCGTGAACGTTCGACGCTCAATTCTTCGTTTTAAGTCAGAATCAATCCGTTCTTGTTCCCGCAAGTCTTATTTACATAAAAACACGTGTTACAATAAAAAACTACTATTTCCAAGTCACACGATGACTTTTGACTTCTAATCCGAGAAAAGTACTTTTTCGGCGATTATCGTCTAATTGCGTAACTTCCGCCGAATCTTCGTTTTCATTATTCTTACTTCAAACCAATTGGAATCAATCTAATGGTTGATTATTACTATTTATGAATCTTGAAATCTTCTATGTTTTAATGATTTGACATAGTTATTCTTTAAGTCATTAATTATTAAGGATTTCCTTTGATTACTTCACAAGCTCCCATTATTAAGTTCTTTATTTACTTAATCATCGTTCCATCATTCTTATTTATTAAGAATTTATAGTCCACTATCACCAACCTTATAACTTCATAGTACTTAAGATTCACCACACTTCTCTATCAATATAAGTTGAAGGAAGATGGAGGATGAAAGCTTTAGGTAGGTATACCTTCTTGGTTTTTGGTTGAGTTCCTTAAGTTATGAGGATAACTTAACTCTTGCACTTCTCTTGCTTAAGTTCTCTTTTCTCTCTCTCTCTCTCTCTCTCAAATTTGTTCTCAAGTTAAACAACCAACAAAAGAGCCAATGAACTCTCTATTTATAGGCTAGCAAGACTTAGGGCAAAAGGGTCATTTAGGCCTCAAACCTCCTCAACTTTTCTTTGGCCCGAAGCTTTGACAACCTCCTTAACTTTTCTTTCCCACCAAGTTTGTGACCTCATGCCATTAACATCATGCATGTGACATCACACATTTAATGACTCATCACATGGGTTGCCCTTATGGGTTTAACCCACCCATTAACCCATTGGTTCGACCCACGGGTTTAAGAATTAACTTTAATTCAATTTACACGTATTGGCTTCGTATACAATTCATATTATACGAAGAATAGATTCTCGTATTCACTGCGTATTATACTCGTATTCATACCGTATAATAATAATTATTATTATACATAACCTATTCATTTTTAGGTTTTAATCTTTCCAACCCTTAGGGTTATAAGTCCCCAAGTAAAAACTTCATGAGCCATAACTGAAATTTTATCAGATATTCCATCTCGTCATTAAATCCTATCATTATGCGTTTCTCGAAATTTCAATATTAATTCCCGACCAGGAACGGATGAATAGTGATTTCTAAGAAATTTCTCAAAAAACCTTCGTTTTCGTCTTGAAAATTCATATGATTTAATTCTAGCACAAAACCAGAATACTAACCATATTCACATCTTTTAGGTCATAAAACGACCGAGAATTAGCTTACTCATTTAAATAAATATAAAATAAAATTGTATTCAAATAAGCAAATAAAAATTCCTTTTTATAACGTCTGAATTTCTCGGGCGTTACAATAAGGATCCTATTTCAAATGTATATAGCCTTGTGGATGGCACAACAAACCATATATAAATAAATAGGTAAACAACTCTTTGTCAATTAAATCAACATGTAACTCCTTTTTATTTTGCCTCTTAGATCATAATGGTCAAGTGTGTGTACATCCGAACTAAAATGATTTAAGTTAAGTCCAACCTAGCACTTCTATATATTCAAAAAAGAAAAATATTGTCCTTGTGGATAGCACAATAAAATAATATTGTTCAATTTTCTTTATAAGCATCAAATGTGATTAAATTAACATCTTAAATACTTAATACTTGCCTTTTGGATAGCACAACAAACTCATATTAAATATTTAATACTCTATTAATTTTATCATGCTAGAAGGCGACGTTCGATATTCCAAATATCTTTGAACGCTTTAGACTTAAAATAATTCCTTTGAGGGGTTTGTTATTATTAGTCTCATCTTGTTTAGCGCTCATGCACACACACACACACACACACACACACACACACACACACACACACATATATATATATATATATAATACGCGTCATTTTATTAAAACATGTGAATCATGTTTACATAAAATATAATATATATATATATATATATATATATATAATACTAGCATGCACATATCGAATACTATATTCTACCCGGATTGATTAGGGACTTTTATTCTAGTTTGGTTCACTAGAGCCACCAAGTGAACCAAAAGGTTAAACCTAGGAGTGCAAGAATTAAATTTAAATGTAACTATTACATTTAAACACGGGCTCCATTACAAACGGGTCTACACGCGCTCCTTGCTCCTTGGTCTCCAATTCTTCAAGATAAATATTCTAACTAGTCCTATTACATAAACTATTTAATTTAAATAAAAACATTGATCAGCAGTCAAGGGAAAGTACATAGGAGGGATATAAAATTTTACATCAGGAAAAATTAGAGAAGACGAGAAATGCAAACCCCATTTAATAAAACTCATACATTCAAGCATCTAACTAAAATAAAATCCAATCACATTGGTCAATAGTCCATAATCAACCCCATTTATTATCATACACATCAACATATGCATCAATAAATAAACATTCATCTCATGAAAAATAAAATCATTCCATATATGCATCGATATCATGTAATGGGCAAAAGTTTGCTAAATTTTGGTTTTGAAACAAAATAAACTCTTTTATTTTAATCAAAAATCAAATCCAAATTAAACTCCTTTAATTTTTAGCAATCTGAAATTATATTTCAGATAAAATAAATATTTTTATTTTAAACTTTTATCAATTAAATAAACCATTTACTTTAATTGATGAAAAGTAAAATTTTCAAAATCCGCAGGGTGGCGCGCCTACTCCCCGAATGAACTGGGGTGCAGCGCGACCGCGCTGTTCATTGGTTTCAGTCTTGTAGACAGGCGCGCCGGCGCCTAGAATGAACTGGGATGCGACGCGACCGCGCTGTGTAGCAAAAACAGCAGACTTCGATTTTTGTCCAGAAAATTCGATCCAATCTCACATCAATTCATACATAGAATCATAAAATTGATAATTAGTACAAAGTTAGGCTCTAATAACACTGTTGGGTTTGTATGTTACGCATACATGTAATCAAATTACACAATAAAGGTGGAAGCGCGATAAATTAGGTTTTAAAAATTTTATAAAAACCCTCACCATGATTATGTTTTGTGCTCAATTATCAATCAATAGAAAGTAAAGTAAATCAGAATCATACTCTTGTAGAAACTAGCTTCCACATGTACGAGTTCAACTCCTTGCTCTTCGTGATCTCCTTGAATCTCCGGGATGGATTCCTTCCTTTGATCAACGTTAGCCACCCAAGTGTTTGGCCTCTAGAGGCGATCCACCAAGGAAGACGAATTGTTCAAGAAGGAGGGTGGTTGGCTAAATCCTAGTTTTGTATTATCTGTAGAAAAGGAGTATTCTCTAACAATTGGAATTTCATCTACTGATATCTAATATAAGACTTTTCTTATATAGATATTGGTTAACCCTTCTAATCTAATTAGAAATTGGATTTCATTTAATTAATTAAACTCCTTTAATTAATTACGCTTCCCAACACATTGGGATTAATTAATGAAACTCCTTTAATTAATTTGCCTCCTAATCTCATTAGGAATAATTGAGAGTAACAATATTAAATTAATTCCTAAACTCCTTTAGAAATTAAAATAATAATAATTATAATAATATTAATAATACTCCTCTTATTAATTTATATTTAATACTTCCAAAATATTAAATAATAAATATTGAGCTATTTAATTTATTCTATCATCATATAGATTAAATTAATATACTTAACATATTATTACGATTATGTCATTACCTTCTTAAATAATTATTCTTCCTTTTATGTTGTGACCCTTTAGGTTCTCCATATTAAACCGGTTGAGAATAAATCAATTAGAACAATTCTAATCTTATTTAAATAAATAAATTAAACTAATAATCTATTTAAATAAATAATATTTATTCTACAATAGGGATAAGTATCCCTATCGATCAACGACTTTTCAGATAATATAAATTTCAACATTAATCATAAAAGAACATATGAGTAAATAGTGACCGTACAATTCAATCCTTACACCATATAATGTCCCAATTAAATATAAGACATGGAATTACTGTCAAGTCTTATTTTATTTAATTATATGTATTTCGATCAGAAAATGCACAACTCCAAATAATGCAAATTAGAAACTTCTTTCTAATTTCATTCTGCCTTGGTCAAGGACTACTGGGTTGTCATTTAATGAATCACATAGGACATATCTCTTCTTTTACTAGAAGCGGTAGATTCTTTATTGATTATTCATTATCTCCATATGTAACTTATTACACCCAAGCATACCCTTGAATAGATATTTTAAACTTTTTGCTTTTTAAAATACTTATCAGATTTGTTAATTAAATAAATTAATTAACCACAGCGGAATATATGATTTGTTTGATCCTCTTAAGATAAAGCAAGTTTATAGTTTGATACGCAGTTATCACATTTAAGACAGATATAGCAGTTATGGCATATATAGAAGACACGATGATTTTAAGTGGTTCAGAGTACTCAAGACTCCTAATCCACTATTCTACTCCATGAGTAGGAAATCCACTACGGATATCTTTACAACTTTGAATAACTGAGATTCCTTCAAGACCAGCAGTCTTGGAACTTCTTAGTTCACTGAGAACTCTTCAAGTCCAGAAGACTTGGAATACACTTATAATGAGAGTTGAGTTCTTGGTTGTTCTACTAAGTTGCTGTTAAGCATAAGTTTGAAAGAACAGAGTAGCGAACCAAGCTTTCTTTCAGGATCGTAGTGTTTGACTTTGAGTGTTCTTTAGCTTTGTTCGTTCTTGCTTGCTTAATCTGAATCTTTAATCTGATTTGCTTATGAAGAAACATTTGAAATCTTTCCGTTGAAGGCTTCCGTTAGAGCATTTAATGTTTCAGACATTTCTGAGCACTGATGTTGACTTCCTGGGAATGTGGTAATCTGTTGTCTGACTCGTCTGACACAACAGACTGCTTTCTCACCTAACACCTGAAAAGGTGCTTTCAACAGACAGAAAGTACTCTCCTTAGCTTTTTCTATACGTTTATTCGATTCAAACTACGGATGAGTGTTGGACCATTGAGACTCCCAAAATGTCAACGTTCACAAGCCATTCTTCATTTGTTAGACATCTTCTTTCATCAGATAGGCAAATCTTAATATTCTGATGCTAACTAAAGAAGCACCACGATCGTTGTCTTCTTACCACGATCGTTGTGTGTTGATGTGCTCATACTTAATTCAGTCTTGATCGTAGAGGACACTACGATTCTTCTTAAGCTTTAATTAACTACGATCTCTACTTGCTCATATAGCAGACTCCACATTTTTGAGAGCTGACTGTGATTCTTGACATGGCTAGGCAGGCGCTCAGACTATTTCCATGATTTTGAGTGTGGCTTCATTGACAAACTATGATTCCGAGAGTTACTTCATCGACACTCCATGATTCTGCCTTGGCTTCTGCAAATTCTTGGCTGGCTCGACAGACTACGAATCTGTTAAGGCCTATCTATTACATTTCAAGAGATCAACCTAACAAGTTTGATCTTTCTTCTATACATTCAATTACAAAATGATAAACGTTTTAGCTCAAATCAACCTAACAGTTTTGATCTACCATCTAAGTCCTTGTACATGTGATCTATTTAAGGACTTTATATATAAGCACATTTATTTACTTTCAACATCAAATTTGAATATGAAATTCCCAACAATCTTCCCCTATTTGATGTTAACATAACCAAGGAGATTTGCATCATATCATCAAATTCTAATGCAGGATGCTAGAAAGTAAATATGACTTAGTGTTTCAGTGAGCAACTTAAAATCTTTAGAGAATAAGCATGAATTTATTGATGTTCTGAAATAGATATTACAGTTTAGCACAGTTACATTAATAAAAAACAAATTGAAACATATCTCTATCTCCTTTTCCTCTTGCTCCTCGAAGGATTAGCATACTATTTAGCTCTCCTTCTTCTGCTAGCTTCATCTCCTTTTAATCTCTTCTAGCTCACTTGGACTGAGAATTTCTCTTTAATTATGTCTGTTCATAAAGGTAGGATCTCCAATAGGCATGCTCAAGCCAGTGTTAGATACTCCTTGTGAGCTAAAGGATGAGCCATGACTCCTCAGAGGGGTCGCCATGATGATTGGTTGACGCTGCTGTTCCGATCGTTGAGGCTGATAGCGAGGTTGTCTTGTAGGAGGCAGATTTTTAGGATCGCTCTTTGAAGACTGTACAATTTGTTTCCCTTTGCTTTTGCCTTTACCTTTCTCGCCTTCCTCTTTATTTCCCCCCTTTATGTCAGCATTCAGGGTTCGAATGTCTTCGGATATACGATTTACTCCTTGCACCAGCTCGTGCATTTGAGAGCACATTATGGGCAATGTTATTACAATTTTCCTCAACCATGGCTTCAGTATTTACTATCTGTTGATGCAGCATGGCTATGGCAGTGTCTGTCTGTCTTACTTGAGTTAGGGAATACTCTTGGAACTCTCTCAGGTCGGCGCTCAGTTTGTGTATCTGATCAGCAAGAGTATTATTCTGAGTTTCCTGAGTTTTTTGGAGAAGGTGAACTGCTTCCTTGTGCTTGTTGGAAGCCTAAAAGTGGATTTCATCCCTTTTGCTTAGACTATTGCTCATCTCCCTTATGATCTCCTTCGGTCTTTTTGAGAGCTCAGTCGCCAAGTTTCCAGGCAAAGTGTTGACAAACTCGATCATATGATTGAAGCGTTGATGAATTTCTAGGGAGTAAGCTTCAAGGTTCTCTTCTGTCTCTAGGACCACCCTACTTGTGACATCGGAGAGCTCCTCTTTGGTGGGGAGAAGAGAGAAATGATCAAAGATTTTTTAAAAAAATTAGGAGGGGAGGTCGTGGTGTGCACCCTTGGCATGCTTGTGAGAGCAAGTGCCATATCAAAATATTCATTATAGGAGGATGAGGGAATATCTGATTATGTGAGTGGAGCTTGAGTTTGGTGTATTGGTGAAGAGGTTGGTTCAGGGTTTGGGATATATGGCTCAACGATTTGGTTTGGTGGCTCGATGGTCGTGGTGTCAGGTTGTTGTTCCACGACCGTAGGCTGTTGTTTGACTAGCGTGAATCGTTGCTCGATGATCATAGAGTCACTGACAGAAGATGGTATTATAATGGAAAGTTAGTCATTTGGTTCATCAGTTACAGAATTTTGGGACTCTGTAACTGGAAACTGGTTTAGTGGGTTAAGAACCACTTCTATCCACCTTGGCAGTTTATTAAACTAATAGAAGTTTGGTAGAGGACAGTGATTAATTTTGAAAGAGATAGGAATAAAGTGTAGCTCATGCTCAGTCTTTGAAGACGAGTGATTCGTGATCAACTTTCGAGAAAAGTTGAGGTTGTTTGGGAATCCCTGGGCTATCACAGAAATTGCTGGATAAGCTTTGTATGCACAAAATATGTGATCCTAAGAGTTGAGAATCAGAGCTTTATGATAGGACATCATGGGCAGGTAAGAGAATAATTGATTGTAGTTGGCCCTCCTTTCTGCGTTCCTGTACTCTGCAATAATCTAAACTTCTTCCTCTTCTTCTCTTCCTTCATCACTTTCTTCAGCACCTTCATCAAATATCTCCACCATATCAATCATGCTAGCATCTTCCCTTTGTTCATCAACACTCTCCATCTCTATAGCTTCAATACCTTCCATTTCTACAGCTCCAGAGACTACAATTTCTTGAGGAGTAGAGGTGGCTTCAAGAGCGGCTTCTGATTGCTCCCCCTCAGCTGGAGCACTTTCTGGTTCAAGGGCTTCGAGAGACTCCCCCTCAACATGAGTTGTGCTCTCCTCAATAGCTTCTGGCAGCTCTTCCTCAGCATGAACAATAGCTTAATCAGATACAGTAGGGTTTACTGCACTGTTGATGTTAGCTATCACTTCAGCAATGATCCTGGTCTCATCCAAAGATTCATTGTGAGACCCAAAAGCTTGAGACTTGGCTCTCTGTTCAGCCTGCTCAGCTATAATTCTTCTTTCTTCTTCCTTTATCTTCAGCAGTGCTTCCTCATTGACAAGGATAAACTTCTTGACTAGCTTTCTCTTTGTTCTTTTGGTTTCATCCACAGCAGTAGACTCTTCAGCTTCAGCCATGATAGTATGTTCAGGCTGAGAAGCTGTTGCAGCATCTTCTTCTAAAATGATGGTAAGTCTGGACTCCACGATTGGTGAGATTGAGGACTCTACGATCGTGGTGAGTTTAGACTTCTTTGCTCGATGACTGCGTTTCTTTTTCTGAGGCTCAGAACTTCCTTCAACCTTATCTTCAATATGCTTCTTTTTCTTATTCTCCTTAAGGACTTCTTCTGGTGATACGGTCACTTCCAAGGTGAGTTCCCTTTGTGTGGAGTGACCTAAAACCTTAGTACCAGAGCCTTGAGCCTTGAGGTTTTTCTTCAATCTGAAAAATCTCCTTTAATTTCCTCTTTCCCTTACTCTTTCTGGCCAGAGTGGAGGGACCTTCTTGGTTGACTTCTTCCTCTTCATCAGCTTCCCTCACCACATACATGTTTCCCTTCAGGTCAGGTTTCCTCACATCACCAGTCCATCCACTGGACTCAAACATCATCTTCACGTTCTCTGCAGGGTTCCTCTTCTAATTTTCAAAGAGTTGCTAGGTCATTCCTCTGTTAGCGTTGATGGGTACACCTTCCTTGTCTCCAATTTTATCTCCCAAAGCAGTTTGAACAATGATGCTAATAAACTCCCATAGAGCATCTTGCTTGTGCTCTTTGCCTTCTTTGAGCTGAGAATCCACTTCCCAAACCATCCTATAAGCAAAGCCCCATAGTTGAGTTGTGCTTTGTAGCAGATTGCTGTCATGAGCTTCAGTTGGTTTTCATTCACAGAGTTGTGGCCAGAACTCTTGCAGCAGATGCACTTCCCAACAATGTTAGCCAAAAACTCGTACTTCTGGTGAAATTCTTTCTTCTTGTATCCCTTGATGTCTTTGAGTTTCTTGTGGTGCATCTTCTTTAGTCTTTCATGGAAGTTAATGAAGCCCAGAGATACAAGACCCTTTGATTTAAACCTTAAGGCCAGGTTTATATCTTCAGCTTCAAGCCGAATCAGCACACCCTTGACCTCTGTGCTGATGACGTCATTTTCAAAGACTCCATTGCAGTAGAACTCTGTCACCAACTTTGGGAAAATCTTTGTGCTGGTGCTCAGAGCTTCTTCGAGACCTGCTCTCTTAAAAAGGGATAGAATCTTGTGAAGCTGTGGATCGGCGGTCTTGAACTCGTCGAAGCACAGTTGATAGCCGAATACAACATTGGAAGCAACCATTGATTTCTTTGATTTTTCTGAGACAAACAAGATTAGCTAAGTGTACTTGAATCTAGGGTTTCTTTGAGAGAGAGAGAGAGAGAGAGATAAACTTTTGAAGTTCAAAGGTGAACTGATAAAAGAACATTTCAAACGTATTTGTAACTTCTCTCTTCACGTTCTACAGAGTGGGACACGTGTCGTGTTCTGCAGGACTCCACAATTTTAAGTCGTATGAAAAAGACTAATTTTCCCTTAACTCCCCCTGAGCTACTGTATCCTTCAAAATGACTACGATCGTCAGTGCTACTCCACGATCATTGATTTCATTGTTGAAACTGCTCCGCGATCATTGTCTCTACTCAAGTTTCTCTACTGGTTCTTGTGATGCATTCCATATTAGCACTTCTTCTGGGTTAAGGTTGCTCAGGAAGGGCCGACCTCTTAGTCTAAAGCTAAGGGCAAGATTTGTCCCTGGGGCGCTTATCAGAAGAACTGCTTAGACTTAGTAGAAATGATATCATATCAGTGGGCTTCTCTGCCGTGTCAAGATTCCTCCTCGATCGTAGTTTCACTCTGTCAGTCTCTATAATTTTGACATAGCCTTTTTATCTGTATGTTTAGCACCAACTAGAGCATAGAATTTATAGTTGTAAATTTAACATTCCTAAGTCACTTATTAGTTTGTTAAATCTGGATTCATCTAAGAGTTTTGTAAATACATCAGCAAGTTGATTTTTAGTAGGGATATACTGTAAAGATATAGTTCCATTTTGAGCATGATCCCTAATAAAATGATATCTTATTTCTATATGCTTAGTCCTAGAATGCATGACAGGATTATGTGTTATTGCTATTGCACTTGTGTTATCAAAGTGAACAGGCATAGATTTAAAATCAAACCCATAATCTGCTAGTTGGTTCTTTATCCATAGGATTTGAGCACAGCAGCTGCCTGCAGCAATGTATTCAACTTCTGCTATTGAAGTTGATACTGAGTTTTGCTTTTTGCTAAACCAAGACACCAGTCTATTTCCTAGCAGTTGACAAGTACCACTAGTACTTTTTCTATCAATTTTGCAGCCTGCAAAATCAGCATCTGAATAACCCGTCAGTTCAAAGGAGGACTCCTTGGGATACCAAAGTCCCAAGTGAGGTGTGCCTTTGAGATACCTGAAAATTCTTTTTACAGCAGTTAAGTGTGATTCCTTAGGATTAGCTTAAAATCTAGCACATATACATATAGCAAGCATAATATTTGGTCTACTGGCAGTTAAGTACATAAGAGAGCCTATTGTAGACACTCGAAATTTTCTTCAGTCCTGTCGTAGACACTCGAATTTTTACATTCCTGTTACTAATCCTGCAAGAGGGCAAAACTGTTTATTTTAACTCAACACCGGTCTCAACCCGGGAGGTACAGGTCAGCCTCGGTCTCAACCCAGGAAGTACAGGTCAGCCCCAGTGTCAACCCGGGAGGTACAAGTTAGCCTCGGTCTCAACTCGGGAAGTACTTGTCAACCCCGGTCTCAACCCAGGAGGTACAGGCCAACCCCGGTCTCAACCCGGGAGGAACAGGTCATCCCCGGTCTCAACCCAGGAAGTACAGGTCAACTCCGGTCTCAAATCGAGAAATACAGTTAAGCCCCGGTCTCAACCCTGAAAGTACAAGTCAGCCTCGATCTCAACCCGGGAAGTACATGTCAACCCCGGTCTCAACCCGGAAGGTACAGGTGTGACGCCCCCAAAATAGGTCCACACAACCCATTCTGAGTAGCCAAATACATGGTACAGAATCCAAATACAAATCTTATTATATTAAACGGTCGTGCAAAATACGACCACACAACTATGAGCTTCAATATAGATCGTATATAATACAAAAATATAAACACTCAAATAAGTCCTCATTACAATTATTATCACACTATTTTATAAAATAGTGAGGACATCTATAGCTCTATCTCGGACCATCACTCTATTCCCCGAATAGTCCCTTCGATATTCTCATTTTCTTAATAGAAAAGTAGTTCTGACAGGAATAACGGAGAGTATGTTGAGAAAATCTTGCACTGTTATCCACACTCAAAGTATCATTATACTCACAAGAAATACGCTCAATATTATAGAGAAAGAATTTTCTGATTTTGGTGTGATTTTTATTTCTTAACTAAGCAACCTATTTAAAAGACAATGCTAGCACACCAATGTTGACAAAATTTCACACGGATGAATTTCTCAAGCACCACACTTTTGAAAACTCTACATCACACCAACAAGGAACAAACTCCAAGTTCTCCACCCCACTTTCACATGTTTATATATATATATATATATATATATATATATATATATATATATATATATATATATATATATATATATTAAAACATTTATAATTATTAAAAAGAATTAAATTCAATTTTCTCTCTTCCACCTCATTGTATTTTTATACCATGAATTTATTATAATAATGTTACTATTTAAATTATAAAATTATACTATTATATTATCACATTATACTATTATAATGTAATATTAGAATAAATATTTTATCAGAGATGATAAAATGTTAACTTTCGACAAATTTCTCATGCTAATTTTTTTTTCAATTTATATCAAAATTGAACAAATATTTACTTATAATATTTATTAATAAATTTTATTTTGTTCATCAATTATTATTCACAATTAATATTATAGAATCACAATATTGACAACCAGGTTGTTCCCAAGAAAGAGGGGGCTTTCCAATAAAAATTTCTCTTCATTGGCGCGCAATTATATAACCTAACCCCTTTTCTCGACAGAACTTTCTAGACATTGTCAATAATGCTATCTAATAATATCATTCCAATAATATGTGTGATAATTATTGATTTAATAATGTGAAATACTATGCAGTGGTTACTGTGATAATTATTAAATCAATATGCAATTATCAATGTAGCAATTATTGAATCAATAATATAAGATATTGAACATTAATTACTGTAACAATTATTGAATGAGTGACTTCTTACGTAAGAATCGATAATTAAAAATACTGTGCAATACCGTGTCGTACTGTGCAACAACGCGTATTACTGTTCTTTTAGCACCAGGTATTTCAACAGTTTAACCAAAAAAGTTTTGCCATTATTTTTATCAAAAGATTACTTCTACCGCTTTCTATATCCGACAATTATTCCGTTATGGGGTCAACCAAAGATTGCGTCGTCGTACGAATATTCCCCGACAAAACGAATATTTCCCGACCAAACGAATATTCCCTGACACAACGAATATTTTTTGATCACTTGTTTACTTTGTAAAATTTGCATATATCACCCATAACTTATCACATTTATTCAATTTAACCATTTACTGAATATAATAATAATTATAAGAAAATTTGAATAAATTTATTTCATAAAATTCGGGATCTTACAATCTCCACTCCTTACGAAATTTCGTCCCCGAAATTTACGTACCTGGTAGTTCGAAGAGGTGAGGATACCTTGCTTTCATTTTAGATTCTATCTTCCCGGTCATTTCTTCTGTATCATGATTTCTTCATTGCTCATCTCTTAGATTTCAGATATTATTCTAGAATACAGCTTCAAAATAAAGGTTAATTGACATATCACAACTTGTCAATTTATTAAGTAAAAAAATTCAGCTTAGGTAAGACACACACTAGCGAAGGATATTACTCGTCTCTCCTCTCCTAGTTCTAGTCTCAGATCTCCGCCAGAGACCATATCCTTAAGCTCTAACACCAACTGTGACTCCCACAAAATAGGTCCACACAACCCATTCTGAGTCGCCAAATACATGGTGCAGAATCCAAATACAAATCTTATTATATTAAACGGTCGTGCAAAAAATGACCACACAACTGTGAGCTTCAATTAAGATCGTATATAACACGAAAATATAAACACTCAAATAAGTCCTCATTACAATTATTATCACACTATTTTATAAAATAGTGAGGACTTCTACAGCTCTATCTCGGACCATCACTCAATTTCCCAACTAGTCCCTACGATATTCTCATTTCCTTAATAGTAAAGTAGTTCTGACTGGAATAACGGAGATTATGTTGAGAAAATCTTGCATTGTTATCCACACACAAAATATCCTTATACTCACAAGAAATACGCTCAATATTATAGAGAAAGAATTTTTTGATTCTGGTGTGATTTTTATTTTTTAACTAAGCAACCTATTTATAGGAAAATGCTAGCACACCAATGTTGACAAAAAATTTCACTTATGAATTTCTCAAGCACCACACTTTTGAAAACTCTGCAGCACACCAACAAGGAACAAACTCCAAGTTCTCCACCCCACTTTCACATGTTTATATATATATATATATATATATATATATATATATATATATATATTAAAATATTTATAATTATTAAAAAGAATTAAATTCAATTTTCTCTCTTCCACCTCAATTTATTTTTATACCATTAATTTATTATAATAATGTTACCATGTAAATTATAAAATTATACTATTATATTATCACATTATACTATTATAATGTAATATTATAATTATATATTTGAATAAATATTTTATCGAAGACGATAAAATGTCTCATGCTAAAAAATTCTTCCATTTATATCAAAATTGAACAAATATTTACTTATCATATTTATCAATAATTTTTATTTTATTAATCAATTATTATTCATAATTAATATTATAGAATCACGTATTGACAACCAGGTTGTTCCCAGGAAAGAAGGGGTTTTCCAATAAGAATTTCTCTTCATTGGCGCGCAATTATATAACCTAACCCGTTTTCTCGACAGAACTTTCTAGACATTGTCAATAATGCTATCTAATAATATCATTCCAATAATATGTGTGACAATTATTGATTTAATAATGTGGAATACTATGCAGTGGTCACTATGACAATTATTAAATCAATAATATACAATAATATGCAATTATCAATGTAGCAATTATTGAATCAATAATATAAGATATTGAACAGTAATTACTGTAACAAGTATTGAATGAGTGACTTCTTACGTAAAAATTAATAATTAGAAATACTGTGCAATACCGTGTCCTACTGTGCAGCAACGCGTATTACTTTTCTTTTATCATCGGCTATTTCAACAGTTTAACGAAAAAAGTTTTCCCTTTATTTTTATCAAAAGGTTACTTTTGTCACTTTCTATATCTGACAATTATTCCGTTATGGGGTCAATCAATGATTGCGCCGTCGTACAAATATTTCCAGACAAAAAGAATATTCCCCAACAAAAAGAATATTCTCCAACCAAACGAATATTCTCCGACACAACGAATATTTTTTGACCACTTGTTTACTTTGTAAAATTTGCATATATCACCCATAACTTATCACATTTATTCAATTTAACCATTTACTGAATATAATAATAATTATAAGAAAAATTGAATAAATTTATTTCATAAAATTTGGGGTCTTACAATCTCCACTCCTTATGAAATTTCGTCCCCGAAATTTACGTTCCTGGTAGTTCAAAGAGGTGAGAATACATTGCTTTCATTTCAGATTCTATCTTCCCGGTCATTTCTTTTGTATCATGATTTCTCCATTGCTCATCTCTTAGATTTCAGATATCATTCTAGAATACAGCTTCAAAACAAAGGTTAATTGACATATCACAACTTGTCAATTTATTAAGTAAAAAAAATCAGCTTAGGTAGGACACACACTAGCGAAGGATATTACTCGTCTCTCCCCTTCCAGTTCTAGTCTCAGATCTCCGCCAGAGACCATATCTTTAAGCTCTGATACCAACTGTGGTGCCCCCAAAATAGGTCCACACAACCCATTCTGAGTCGCCAAATATATGGTTCAGAATACAAATACAAATCTTATTATATTAAACGGTCGTGCAAAAAACGACCAGACAACTGTGAGCTTTAATATAGATCGTATATAATATGAAAATATAAACACTCAAATAAGTCCTAATTACAATTAATATCACATTGTTTTAAAAAATAGTGAGAACTTCTACAGCTCTATCTCGGACCATCACTTAATTTCCCGACTTGTCCCTACGATATTCTCATTTCCTTAATAGTAAAGTAGTTCTGACTGGAATAACGGAGATTATGTTGGAGAAATCTTGCATTGTTATCCACACTCAAAATATCCTTATACTCACAATAAATACGCTCAATATTATAGAGAAAGAATTTTCTGATTCAGGTGTAATTTTTATTCTTAACTAAGCAACCTATTTATAGGAAAATTCTAGCACAACAATGTTGACAAAAAATTTTACGGATGAATTTCTCAAGCACCACACTTTTGAAAACTCTGCAGCACACCAACAAGGAACAAACTCCAAGTTCTCCACCCCACTTTCACATGTTTATATATATATATATATATATATATATATTAAAACATTTATAATTCTTAAAAAGAATTAAATTCAATTTTCTCTCTTCCACCTCATTTTATTTTTAAATCATGAATTTATTATAATAACGTTACTATTTAAATTATAAAATTATACTATTATATTATAACATTATACTATTTTAATGTAATATTATAATAATATATTTGAATAAATATTTTATCGGAGACGATAAAATGTCAACTTTCAACAAATGTCTTATGCTAAAAAATTCTTCTATTTATATCAAAATTGAACAAATATTTACTTATCATATTTATCAATAATTTTTATTTTATTCATCAATTATTATTCACAATTAATATTATAGAATCACAATATTGACAACCAGGTTGTTCCTAGGAAAGAGGGGGCTTTCCAATGAGAATTTCTCTTCATTGGCGCGCAATTATTTAACCTAACCCCTTTCCTCGACAGAACTTTTTAGACATTATCAATAATGCTATCTAATAATATTATTACAATAATATGTGTGAAAATTATTTATTTAATAATGTGGAATACTATGCAGTGGTTATTGTGACAATTATTAAATCAATAATATAAAATAATATGCAAGTATCAATATAGCAATTATTGAATCAATAATATAAGATATTGAACAGTAATTACTGTAACAATTATTGAATGAATGACTTCTTACGTAAGAATCAATAATTAAAAATATTGTGCAATACCGTGTCCTACTGTGCAACAACGCGTATTACTGTTCTTTTATCACCGGGTATTTCAACAGTTTAACGAAAAAAGTTTTGTAGTTATTTTTATCAAAAGGTTACTTTTGTCGCTTTCTATATTCGACAATTATTCCGTTATGGAGTCAACCAATGATTGCGCCGTCGTACGAATATTCCCCGACAAAAAGAATATTCCTCGACCAAACGAATATTCTTCGACACAACGAATATTTTTTGACCACTTGTTTACTTTGTAAAATTTGCATATATCACCCATAACTTATCTCATTTATCTAATTTAACCATTTACTGAATAGAATAATAATTATAAGGAAAGTTGAATTAATTTATTTCATAAAATTCGGGGTCTTACAATCTCCAATCCTTATGAAATTTCATCCCCGAAATTTACGTACCTGGTAGTTCGAAGAGGTGTGGATATCTTGCTTTCATTTCAGATTCTATCTTTTCGGTCATATCTTCTGTATCATGATTTTCCCATTGCTCATCTCTTAGATTTCAGATATCATTCTAGAATACAGCTTCAAAACAAAGGTTAATTGACATATCACAACTTGTCAATTTATTAAGTAAAAAATTCAGCTTAGGTAGGACACACACTAGCGAAGGATATTACTCGTCTCTCCCCTCCTAGTTCTAGTCTCAAATCTCCGCCAGAGACCATATCCTTAAGCTCTGATACCGACTGTGACGCCCCCAAAATAGGTCCACACAATCCATTTTGAGTCGCCAAATACATGGTGCAGAATCCAAATACAAATCTTATTATATTAAACGGTCGTGGAAAAAATGACCACACAACTGTGAGCTTCAATATAAATCGTATATAATACAAAAATATAAACACTCAAATAAGTTCTCATTATAATTATTATCACACTATTTTATAAAGTAGTGAGGACTTCTCCAGCTCTATCTCGGACCATCACTCAATTCCCCGACTAGTCCCTACTATAACGACCCCAAAATTCGTACGATATAACTCTCGACATCGATCGTTAACAATACATCCTTATTCAGACTTTACATCATTAATCAATGATACAATCACTATAAATACAAAATATTTAAAACTTTTATATTATTCCTTCTTTATTATCCCTGAATCTCAACCTTTATCATTACATAACTTTGATTCAACTTTATTTCATGAATCGCTTCGTCAAAGTTATTATAAATTAAACTTACAACCACGTTCAATAACCCTTATACATCGGGTAAAATTTAAACTTTACAACTCAACATCTGTTAACCATCATACATTATCAAATATATTATCTGAAACCTTAAACAGGGTCCAAAATAATAACAATTCAGCCAAAGTATATAAATCTTCATGCATTACATCTGATTCATTTCTTTTAAGTAGCACATGGCGTTACCTTGAATCCTTAACCTGCAAAAGTGATTATTTATAATAATGAGCTCGACAGCTCAGTAAGATCTAACAGCTTTCATGCATCACATAGCACATAAATACATGCTCAACGTACATCTCATAATAATTAAGGTAACATGGCATATATGCTTTACTTCACATAATAAATATAAAGATTGAGTTCCTTACTCAATAAAGATTCTTTAATCAATCAATATAGTCATAAATTAACTTTAACATTTCATGCTTATAACCTATATACAACATATCATGCTCTTTGCAAAACAATTTAAAACAGTTCATCATCAAGTTCACGTAGAAAATAGGAACTGAAAGACTTGCCTCGATCGTTGTTTAACAATAACAGTTTAACAGCTTACGGATATCTGCACTTCACATGCCCTACACAATTATATAATCATGCACATCAATTATTAGTCACATAAAAATGCATATTAGTTGTAATTTAAACGTTACTCTACATCTCATAACCCTTTCTATTATCAATACACAACATTCAATTTGATTGTGTTAACTTTCGACTTATATCTCACTATATTTCTTTTTCATAATATTCAAAATTCATTCAAGTGTTTAACTCCTGCTAGGACTACCTATTGGTTTTATATTAACCACATTTCATATATTATAATGTTCATTTCATTAGAATCGAAACACTATTTAAGTGTATTACCACGTTACACGGCGTTTCGACGTCTATACGTCACACGCCTAACTCGCCTCTTTTGCATGTGCTTTGCATGCTCCTATATTGGGTTACATTACTCTGTAATGTTTCATTCTTGTTGGAAACATATATTAAACAAGATCATACACACTTGTTACGGCGCTGCGACGCTTGCACGTCCGTACGTCAAACTTGCCTATTCGAACGCCCAAACGACATGAATTTACGCACACTTAGCACGCCCATACAAATTGTCTAAAACTCAAAGATTAATGTTAAGTATCATTATAATACATAATAGTCATGTTATGGAAGTTAGAACATCATTTTACATGGTCGGGAGCATTACATGTGCATACGTGCATGCCCGACACCCCTCGATTGCCTCTAAAAACACATTAGTCCAACCAATGACCATTTTGACCCCTGATACTGACCTCAAATTAATAACTTAAAGAAATAAAGTTGTAGGTATACTCGTGCTCGTTCCAGATCATCTTGAATTGCCTCAATCGGAGTTTGTATGAAAAAGTTATGGCTGTTTTACCACAGGAGGGTAAAACAGTCCGGGCTCTGACACTGTTCCTGGCGTAGCTGCCCCCAAAATAGCCTTGGGGGTAGCGCAGCTGCATCCCTAGCAGTGTGCTACGCGAATTTTTTTCCAGTTTATGGTTATGGCGAATTTTCTAACTCTTTCCTCCTTTCCATCTTCATAAATCAAGCTATACACATCCGATTGAGTCCGTTTTCGACTCTATAGATTCGTGAAACACTGAACTACCCATCTATATGATAATTATAACACTTCAAAAACATTAACAATTCCTTTTAAGGGTTTCAATTCAGTGTTCATGCTAATTCTTTATGTTTTACATATATTTAGCGAATTCAATCACTACGAATTCGTTTTACATCCGTTTTGACTCGTTCAACATAGGTTGTTTTTGTTTTTTCGAGTACTATCATAATACATCATCAATTTGCAGATTACTACATGCTTTCTTAGCCAATTTTAGCCTCAAAGTAGACAACAACATACACAATACCATCAAAACCCAAATTTCTCTTCTTTAACATAAATACATAAATTTGATTACTTACAAACAATTATAGAAGCTATATATCAGATTATACAGACCCATGTACATACATATACATATATATCCACAACATCTCTTGAATTCACCCAACCAAAAAAGCTTTCTAAATGAAGAACTTGAGAAACTATAAATTAAAGTTTTAACACTAGAGTAATACCTTCGATTCTTCTCAAACTTGATTAGAGGATGAGAAATCTTCTTCTTCTTCCTTCTTTGAATCTCCAATCCTTCTCACAAAGAGTTCTTCTCTTTTTTTTCCCCCATTCTCTTCTTTGTTTTCTCCCTTTCTCTTTTCTTCTCTTAGTTTAGGCTTAGATTAGGACTCAACGTAAAATTACACTGACATATAATACGTATATTTAACTAATACTTATTATATTACTTAAGATATAATTAAATTAGGGGTTATAAAAATCCAAAAGCCACAAGGCCATGTTTGGCTATCCCCTTCAAATCTCCTTTTAATTTATTTTAATTCCTTCCTTATCGTATAGTTTATTTGTCACAACCATTATTAAATTAATCCTCAATATAATTATAACTTTTATTTTGCCAATATAACAAATTACTAAATCTCTAATTTAATTACTTAATTAAATTAGGATATTCCCTTCCATCAATATTATCACACTTTCATTAAATTATTTCGTAACGATTTCCATCAAATATTCATTTTAATTTCATAACTATTCCAACCAAAATATTTATTTTATTCAATAAATATTTTAACTATTCACGAGATTCACAATTGTAATACATTAATATTTTACGTCTATAGGTAATATGTATTACTTTCTCATCTTATTAAAATTATATATTTACATTAATTCACTATTTTAATTAAGTGAATTACTCCCATTATTTATGAGATTTAATTCATAATAAATTCATTGCCACAAGCCATATAATCAAATTATATTATTCAATAATATAACTTCCAACTTAATTAAATTAACTTAATTTCCTTTTCAAACAATTTCATTTCCCTTCTTTAATAGTTAAAATAAATTAACTACTAAACCTCATTCCTCCATCATATGAATATATTTATATATATATATATATATATATATATATATATCTTTTATATTCACACCACATCATATACTTCACCACATATAACACATATCCAAACTCAAAATATCTCGTAATAAGAGTTTTATTTATTAAATTCTTATTATAATAATTTTTAAAAATCCAGGTTGTCACATCCTTCCTCTTTATAAAGATTCCGTACTCGGAATCACCGAAACCCTACCTTACTCAGGTTTTCATCAAATCTCTTTAAAAATATTTATCGTTAAATAACTTCAACACATTACCTTAGTATAGGTTTTATATTTCCTACTATATTCATTTCTTCAACAAATTCTAGGTTTTATTTCATAACTTTCACTTGAACTCAATTATATTTCAAATATTATATATTCTCTAACTCGTTCCTTTCCTTGCTAAGGATCATTACCATATACTTTACTCGTCGAAGACAAATACTTCATAATTCACTATCTTATAAGTATTCGGGTTATCACATTCACCCTTCTTCTAAGAATTTCGTCCTCGAAATTTTTATTAATCTTCATTCATTCAATCTATCAAAGTATATTTTACGTTAATCTTATTCACTAATTTGTTGTGTTCTACAACTATTTATTTCTAAGGAATATCATTCTTGCCACCTTTACCTTCAGAATAATAAGAATCTTCCACAATTGTTCAATAATTGGGAAGCGATATGAATAACAGGAATTTAAAAGATTCCAACTCATGCTGAGGGGTCATAAGACCTTGAACTCTTTTCCAGGTTTAATAGTGCATCACCACTGTAAACCATCTTTAACAGAATGTTTAGCAATCACACAGACTGAAAACACTTTCTGCAAGTACTCTAGGTGATCAGCCAATCGTACCCCTACGTCGTGCACAACGTATTACATCTTAACATCGTAACGACTATATGCGTTACTTTCAGAACCATTGTCTCCGATAAATGTCCCCCTTTTATAGGGTTGTTCACCTCAGCTTCTTAACATCTGAATCCGCACCAAAATAATTTGGTTTGGCATAGTTTGACCAAGAACGCTCGAATTTCATAAACATCTTTCAATATTTATCTATCTGAATCAAGTAGCATAGACCTCTAGCAACAATTTGGACATCAATCGAAATATATATATATATATATACATATATATTTTTAACCAACAAAATAAATATTAATTAATTTATTTAAAAAAAATGTTTTTTTTGTAGTCTAAGGAAACAAAAGTAGATAAATCTCTTTTTTTTATAGTTTAAGGAAACTAAAAATAGTAAGTAAATCTTTTCATAATATCTTGATACCGTACCGTAATAATGATATGTTGAGGATTTCGTCATTACATGACGTCATCATACTACATCATACCATAGCGGGCTGACAATCATACGATCACATCCAACACTAGGTTCAACTATATTGATAACTTCCTCGATTATTGTCTCTACACCATATCAAATGATGCATAGAACACATAAAATACATTTTGAAAATTTAAAATTATTTTTATCTAGCTGAAGCAATTAAAATAGTCATGCGAATAATTGCATTATTTTAAAAAAATTCGTTGGTTCCATTATTTGATCCAATATTTTTCAAGAAAACAGAAGTGCAACATCAGCACGAAGTCAATAAATTTTGAAAATCTAGCAAAGCTAGGAGATTTAGAATATAAAATGTTTTCCATCAATTAAATCTTTACTCCATCATTACTTAATCATTCTATCAACCTTAAACAACATCAATGCTTCCTACACCATAACCTTTCTATTCCCAGTATAGTTCATCAAACTTTTCACACTTTGGAAGTCAGGAACTTTCCACAATAATATGAGTTTAACAACTTTCTAGTCAGACCATAGACGTCCATTCGCTGAGGAATTCCAAACATACCATATGATTATGAGTCATGACCTTACCATAAGCATGAGTTTTAAGAACTCGCACTTAATCCTAATAACATCTTACTAATCTTAATAGTCTCTAACTATCAAATATACACATGAGAAAAGAATCACTTTTTCACCACATATACATTGATAGCGTGACACCAACATTCCAATGATTATCAATGTGATAAACTAAGTGCAAGCACAAAACCCTCGCCCATACAAAGGTTTGTACAACTCAGTCATCACATGATTCTTCAATTGAAATCCCAGCTAACTCTATCTTGCTCATAACTTGCTCTTTACTCAATACAAATTTTTCGCATCTCATCATTTATAACTCCTCGTGAGTTAACCTCGTACTATATCATAGTACATTCTCGTTATAGCATTAAACTATAACTATTCAATCATTACTGACCATCTGTCTTTCAACTTTAAAAGATCACGTCGTGACCTTTTTCTATAATCATCTCCCATATGATTCTTGTCTTATCTCATTATCATTTTGTTTTAAAACTTCTTATGTTTTCCTTTCATCAAGTTATATCAGGACCTCATTATGATTTAATCCTATAGACTTCGTCTATTCATCGTTAATCGTCATCTTTATTATTGGAGTTAGGTAACTCCTGATTCTCATCTTCATATCTCTTAAAGATTCTTCTTTGAATCTTCTTGTTTATTTATTAACTCTTCTATTAAGAATTTCTAATTTCGTTCATAAAGTTCAACATTTTATTCGAGTTTTATTCCTCGTTATTCTCACCTTCTTCTTATAACATTTCTAGGACTTAACTCATCCTATACTTCTACGTATGTGAAAGGAATCACCTTTTCATTATACGTAACTTAACTACTCATTCTCTAAGGACATCGCCTAAGATACTCTTACCTAAAGTGTATAACTTATCAGCTCTGAAACCAACTGTAACGACCCCAAAATTCATACGATACAACTCTCGACATCGGTCGTTAACAATACATCCTTATTCAGACTTTTCATCATTAATCAATGATACAATCACTAAAAATACGAAATATTTAAAACTTTTATATTATTCCTTCTTTATTATCCTTGAATCTCAACCTTTATCATTACATAACTTTGATTCAACTTTATTTCATGAATCGCTTCGTCAAAGTTATTATAAACTAAAACTTATAACCACGTTCAATAACCCTTATACATCGGGTAAAATTTAAACTTTACAACTCAACATCTGTTAACCATCATACATTATCAAATATATTATCTGAAACCTTAAACAGGGTCCAAAATAATAACAATTCAGCCAAAGTATATAAATCTTCATGCATTACATCTGATTCATTTCTTTCAAGTAGCACATGGCGTTACCTTGAATCCTTAACCTGCAAAAGTGATTATTTGTAATAATGAGCTCGACAGCTCAGTAAGATCTAACAGCTTTCGTGCATCACATAGCACATAAATACATGCTCAACTTACATCTCATAATAATTAAGGTAATATGGCATATATGCTTTACTTCACATAATAAATATAAAGATTGAGTTCCTTACTCAATAAAGATTCTTTAATCAATCAATGTACTCATAAATTGACTTTAACATTTCATGCTTACAACCTATATACAACATATCATGCTCTTTGCAAAACAATTTAAAACAGTTCATCATCAAGTTCACGTAGAAAATAGGAACTGAAAGACTTGCCTCGATCATTGTTTAACAATAACAGTTTAACAGCTTACAGATATCTGCACTTCACATACCCTACACAATTATATAATCATGCACATCAATTATTAGTCACATAGAAATTCATATTAGTTGTAATTTAAATGTTACTCTACATCTCATAACCCTTTCTATTATCAATACACAACATTCAATTTGATTGTGTTAACTTTCGACTTATATCCCACTATATTTCTTTTTCACAATATTCAAAATTCATTTAAGTGTTTAACTCCTGCTAGGACTACCTATTGGTTTTATATTAACCACATTTCATATATTATAATGTTCGTTTCATTAGAATCGAAATACTATTTAAGTGTATTACCATGTTACACGGCGTTTCGACGTCTATACATCACACGCCTAACTCGCCTCTTTTGCATGTGCTTTGCATGCTCCTATATTGGGTTACATTACTCTATAATGTTTCATTCTTGTTGGAAACATAATATTAAACAAGATCATACACACTTGTTACGGCGCTGCGACGCTTGCACGTCCGTACGTCAAACTTGCCTATTCGAACGCCCAAACGACATGAATTTACGCACACTTAGCACGCCCATACAAATTGTCTAAAACTCAAAGATTAATGTTAAGTATCATTATAATATATAATAGTCATGTTGTGGAAGTTAGAACATCATTTTACATGGTCGGGAGCATTACATGTGCATACGTGCATGCCCGACACCCCCCGATTGCCTCTAAAAACACATCATGTCCTACCAATGACAATTTTGACCCCTGATACTGACCTCAAATTATAAGCTTAAAGAAACAAAGTTGTAGGTATACTCGTGCTCGTTCCAGATCATCTTGAATCGCCTCAATCGGAGTTTGTATGAAAAAGTTATGGCTGTTTTACCACAGGAAGGCAAAACAGTCCCGGTCTGACACTGTTCCTGGCGCAGCTGCGCCCAAAATAGCCTTGGGGGCAGCGCAGCTGCATCCCTAGCAGCGTGCTACGCGAATTTTCTTTCCAGTTTATGGTTATGGCGAATTTTCTAACTCTTTCCTCCTTTCCATCTTCATAAATCAAGCTATACACATCCGATTGAGTCCGTTTTCGACTCTATAGATTCGTGAAACACTGAACTACCCATCTATATGATAATTATAACACTTCAAAAACATTAACAATTCCTTTTAAGGATTCCAATTCAGTGTTCATGCTAATTCTTTATGTTTTACATATATTTAGCGAATTCAATAACTACGAATTCGTTTTACATCCGTTTTGACTCGTTCAACATGGGTTGTTTTTTTTTTTTCGAGTACTATCATAATACATCATCAATTTGCAGATTACTACATGCTTTCTTAGCCAATTTTAGCCTCAAAGTAGACAACAACATACACATTACCATCAAAACCCAAATTTCTCTTCCTTAACATAAATACATAAATTTGATTACTTACAAAAAATTATAGAAGCTATATATCAGATTATACAGACCCATGTATATACATATACATATATATACACAACATCTCTTGAATTCACCCAACCAAAAAAGCTTTCTAAATGAAGAACTTGAGAAACTATAAGTTAAGTTTTAACACTAGAATAATACCTTCGATTCTTCTCAAACTTGATTAGAGGATGAGAAATCTTCTTCTTCTTCCTTCTTTGAATCTCCAATCCTTCTCACAGAGAGTTCTTCTCTTTTTTTTTCTCCCATTCTCTTCTCTGTTTTCTACCTTTCTCTTTTCTTCTCTTAGTTTAGGCTTAGATTAGGACTCAACGTAAAATTACACTGACATATAATACGTATATTTAACTAATACTTATTATATTACTTAAGATATAATTAAATTAGGGGTTATGAAAATCCAAAAGCCACAAGGCCATGTTTGGCTATCCCCTTCAAATCTCCTTTTAATTTATTTTAATTTCTTCCTTATCGTATAGTTTATTTGTCACAACCATTATTAAATTAATTCACAATATAATTATAACTTTCATTTTGCCAATATAACAAATTACTAAATCTCTAATTTAATTACTTAATTAAATTAGGATATTCCCTTCCATCAATATTATCACACTTTCATTAAATTATTCCGTAACGATTTTCATCAAATATTCATTTTAATTTCATAACTATTCCAACTAAAATATTTATTTTATTCGATAAATATTTTAACTATTCACGAGATTCACAATTGTAATACATTAACATTTTACGTCTATAGGTAATATGTATTACTTTCTCATCTTATTAAAATAATATATTTACATTAATTCACTATTTTAATTAAGTGAATTACTCCCATTATTTATGAGATTTAATTCATAATAAATTCATTACCACAAACCATATAATCAAATTATATTATTCAATAATATAACTTCCAACTTAATTAAATTAACTTAATTCCCTTTTCAAACAATTTCATTTCCCTTCTTTAATAGTTAAAATAAATTAACTACTAAACCTCATTCCTCCATCATATGAATATATATATATATATATATATATATATATATATCTTCTATATTCACACCACATCATATACTTCACCACATATAACACATATCCAAACTCAAAACATCTCGTAATAAGAGTTTTATTTATTAAATTCTTATTATAATAATTTTTAAAAATCCGGGTTGTCACATCCTTCCCTCTTTATAAGGATTTCGTACTCGGAATCACCGAAACCCTACCTTACTCAGGTTTTCATCAAATCTCTTTAAAAACATTTATCGTTAAATAACTTCAACACATTACCTTAGTATAGGTTTTATATTTCCTACTATATTCATTTCTTCAACAAATTCTAGGTTTTATTTCATAACTTTCACTTAAACTCAATTATATTTCAAATATTATATATTCTCTAACTCGTTCCTTTCCTTGTTAAGGATCATTACCATATACTTTACTCGTCGAAGACAAATACTTCATAATTCACTATCTTATAAGTATTCGGGTTATCACATTCACCCCTTCTTCTAAGAATTTCGTCCTCGAAATTTTTATTAATCTTCATTCATTCAATCTATCAAAGTATATTTTACGTTAATCTTATTCACTAATTTGTTGTGTTCTACAACTATTTCTTTCTAAGGAATATCATTCTTGCCACCTTCACCTTCAGAATAATAAGAATCTTCCACAATTGTTCAATAATTGGGAAGCGATATGAATAACAGGAATTTAAAAGATTCCAACTCATGCTAAGGGGTCATAAGACCTTGAACTCTTTTCCAGGTTTAATAGTGCATCACCACTGTAAACCATCTTTACCAGAATGTTTAGCAATCACACAGACTGAAAACACTCTCTGCAAGTACTCTAGGTGATCAGCCAATCATACCCCTACGTCGTGCACAACGTATTACATCTTAACATCGTAACGACTATATGCGTTACTTTTGAAACCATTGTCTCCGATAACATGTCCCCCTTTTATAGGGTTGTTCACCTCAGCTTCTTAACATCTGAATCTACACCAAAATAATTTGGTTTGGCATAGTTTGACCAAGAACGCTCGAATTTCATAAACATCTTTCAATATTTGTCTATCTGAATCAAGTAGCATAGACCTCTAGCAACAATTTGGACATCAATCGAATATATATATATATATATATATATATACATATATATTTTTAACCAACAAAATAAATATTAATTTATTTATTTAAAAAAATGTTTTTTTTGTAGTCTAAGGAAACAAAAGTAGATAAATCTCTTTTTTTTATAGTTTAAGGAAACTAAAAATAGTAAGTAAATCTTTTCATAATATCCTGATACCGTACCGTAATAATGATACGTTGAGGATTTCGTCATTACATGACGTCATCATACTACATCATACCATAGCGGGCTTACAATCATACGATCACATCCAACACTAGGTTCAACTATATTGATAACTTCCTCGATTATTGTCTCTACACCATATCAAATGATGCATAGAACACATAAAATACATTTTGAAAATTTAAAATTATTTTTGTCTAGCTGAAGCAATTAACATAGACATGCGAATAATAGTATTATTTTAAAAAAATTCGTTGGTTCCATTATTTGATCCAATATTTTTCAAGAAAACAGAAGTGCAACATCAGCACGAAGTCAATAAATTTTGAAAATCTAGCAAAGCTAGGAGATTTAGAATATAAAATGTTTTCCATCAATTAAATCTTTACTCCATCATTAATTAATCATTCTATCAACCTTAAACAACATCAATGCTTCCTACACTATAACCTTTCTATTCCCAGTATAGTTCATCAAACTTTTCACACTTTGGAAGTCAGGAACTTTCCACAATAATATGAGTTTAACAACTTTCTAGTCAGACCATAGACGTCCATTCGCTGAGGAATTCCAAACATACCATATGATTATGAGTCATGACCTTACCATAAGCATGAGTTTTAAGAACTCGCACTTAATCCTAATAACATCTTACTAATCTTAATAGTCTCTAACTATCAAATATACACATGAGAAAAGAATCACTTTTTCACCACATATACATTGATAGCGTGACACCAACATTCCAATGATTATCAATGTGATAAACTAAGTGCAAGCACAAAACCCTCGCCCATACAAAGGTTTGTACAACTCAGTCATCACATGATTCTTCAATTGAAATCCCAGCTAACTCTATCTTGCTCATAACTTGCTCTTTACTCAATACAAATTTTTCGCATCTCATCATTTATAACTCCTCGTGAGTTAACCTCGTACTATATCATAGTACATTCTCGTTATAGCATTAAACTATAACTATTCAATCATTACTGACCATCTGTCTTTCAACTTTAAAAGATCACGTCGTGACCTTTTTCTATAATCATCTCCCATATGATTCTTGTCTTATCTCATTATCATTTTGTTTTAAAACTTCTTATGTTTTCCTTTCATCAAGTTATATCAGGACCTCATTATGATTTAATCCTATAGACTTCGTCTATTCATCGTTAATCGTCATCTTTATTATTGGAGTTAGGTAACTCCTGATTCTCATCTTCATATCTCTTAAAGATTCTTCTTTGAATCTTCTTGTTTATTTATTAACTCTTCTATTAAGAATTTCTAATTTCATTCATAAAGTTCAACATTTTATTCGAGTTTTATTCCTCGTTATTCTCACCTTGTTCTTATAACATTTCTAGGACTTAACTCATCCTATACTTCTACGTATGTGAAAGGAATCACCTTTTCATTATACGTAACTTAACTACTCATTCTCTAAGGACATCGCCTAAGGTACTCTTACCTAAGGTGTATAACTTATCAGCTCTGAAACCAACTGTAACGACCCCAAAATTCATACGATACAACTCTCGACATCGGTCGTTAACAATACATCCTTATTCAGACTTTACATCATTAATCAATGATACAATCACTAAAAATACGAAATATTTAAAACTTTTATATTATTCCTTCTTTATTATCCCTGAATCTCAACCTTTATCATTACATAACTTTGATTCAACTTTATTTCATGAATCGCTTCGTCAAAGTTATTATAAACTAAAACTTATAACCACGTTCAATAACCCTTATACATCGGGTAAAATTTAAACTTTACAACTCAACATCTGTTAACCATCATACATTATCAAATATATTATCCGAAACCTTAAACAGGGTCCAAAATAATAACAATTCAGCCAAAATATATAAATCTTCATGCATTACATCTGATTCATTTCTTTCAAGTAGCACATGGCGTTACCTTGAATCCTTAACCTGCAAAAGTGATTATTTGTAATAATGAGCTCGACAGCTCAGTAAGATCTAACAGCTTTCGTGCATCACATAGCACATAAATACATGCTCAACATACATCTCATAATAATTAAGGTAACATGGCATATATGCTTTACTTCACATAATAAATATAAAGATTGAGTTCCTTAATCAATCAACATTCTTTAATCAATCAATGTAGTCATAAATTGACTTTAACATTTCATGCTTACAACCTATATACAACATATCATGCTCTTTGCAAAACAATTTAAAACAGTTCATCATCAAGTTCACGTAGAAAATAGGAACTGAAAGACTTGCCTTGATCATTGTTTACCAGTAACAGTTTAACAGCTTACGGATATCTGCACTTCACATGCCCTACACAATTATATAATCATGCACATCAATTATTAGTCACATAGAAATGCATATTAGTTGTAATTTAAACGTTACTCTACATCTCATAACCCTTTCTATTATCAATACACAACATTCAATTTGATTGTGTTAACTTTCGACTTATATCTCACTATATTTCTTTTTCATAATATTCAAAATTCATTCAAGTGTTTAACTCCTGCTAGGACTACCTATTGGTTTTATATTAACCACATTTCATATATTATAATATTCGTTTCATTAGAATCGAAACACTATTTAAGTGTATTACCACGTTACACGGCGTTTCGACGTCTATACGTCACATGCATAACTCGCCTCTTTTGCATGTGCTTTGCATGCTCCTATATTGGGTTACATTACTCTATAATGTTTCATTCTTGTTGGAAACATAATATTAAACAAGATCATACACACTTGTTACGGCGCTGCGACGCTTGCACGTCCGTACGTCAAACTTGCCTATTCGAACGCCCAAACGACATGAATTTACGCACACTTAGCACGCCCATACAAATTGTCTAAAACTCAAAGATTAATGTTAAGTATCATTATAATACATAATAGTCATGTTATGGAAGTTAGAACATCATTTTACATGGTCGGGAGCGTTACATGTGCAATACGTGCATGCCCGACACCCCCCGATTGCCTCTAAAAACACATCAGTCCTACCAATGACCATTTTGACCCCTGATACTGACCTCAAATTAAAAACTTAAAGAAACAAAGTTGTAGGTATACTCGTGCTCGTTCCAGATCATCTTGAATCGCCTCAATCGGAGTTTGTATGAAAAAGTTATGGCTGTTTTACCACAGGATGGCAAAACATTCCCGGTCTGACACTGTTCCGGGCGCAGCTGTGCCCAAAATAGCCTTGGGGACAAGCGCAGCTGCGTCCCTAGCAGCGTGCTATGCGAATTTTCTTTCCAGTTTATGATTATGGAGAATTTTCTAACTCTTTCCTCCTTCCCATCTTCATAAATCAAGCTATACACATCCGATTGAGTCCGTTTTTGACTCTATAGATTCGTGAAACACTGAACTACCCATCTATATGATAATTATAACACTTCAAAAACATTAACAATTCCTTTTAAGGGTTCCAATTCAGTGTTCATGCTAATTCTTTATATTTTACATATATTTAGCGAATTCAATCACTACGAATTCGTTTTACATCCGTTTTGACTCGTTCAACATGGGTTTTTTTTGTTTTTTCGAGTACTATCATAATACATCATCAATTTGCAGATTACTACATGTTTTGTTAGCCAATTTTAGCCTCAAAGTAGACCAAAACATACACATTACCATCAAAATCCAAATTCCTCTTCTTTAACATAAATACATGAATTTGATTACTTACAAACAGTTATAGAAGCTATATATCAGGTTATACAGACCCATGTATATACATATACATATATTTACCCAATATCTCTTGAATTCACCCAACCAGAATAGCTTTCTAAATGAATAACTTGAGAAACTATAAATTAGAGTTTTAACACTAGAGTAATACCTTCGATTCTTCTCAAACTTGATTAGAGGATGAGAAATCTTCTTCTTCTTCCTTCTTTGAATATCCAATCCTTCTCACAGAGAGTTCTTCTCTTTTTTTTCTCCCATTCTCTTCTCTGTTTTCTCCCTTTCTCTTTTCTTCTCTTAGTTTAGGCTTAGATTAGGACTCAACGTAAAATTACACTGACATATAATACGTATATTTAACTAATACTTATTATATTACTTAATATATATATAAATTAGGGGTTATGGAAATCCAAAAGTCACAAGGCCATGTTTGGATATCCCCTTCAAATCTCCTTTTCATTTATTTTAATTCCTTCCTTATCGTATAGTTTATTTGTCACAACCATTATTAAATTAATCCTCAATATAATTATAACTTCCATTTTGCCAATATAACAAATTACTAAATCTCTAATTTAATTACTTAATTAAATTAGGATATTTCCTTCCATCAATATTATCACACTTTCATTCAATTATTCCGTAACGATTTCCATCAAATATTCATTTTAATTTCATAACTATTCCAACTAAAATATTTATTTTATTCGATAAATATTTTAACTATTCACGAGATTCACAATAATAATACATTAACATTTTACGTCTATAGGTAATATGTATTACTTTCTCATCTTATTAAAACAATATATTTACATTAATTCACTATTTTAATTAAGTGAATTACTCCCATTATTTATGAGATTTAATTCATAATAAATTCATTGTCACAAGGCATATAATCAAACTATATTATTCAATAATATAACTTTCAACTTAATTAAAATAACTTAATTCTCTTTTCAAACAATTTCATTTCCTTTCTTTAGTAGTTAAAATAAATTAACTACTAAACCTCATTCCTCCATCATATGAATATATATATATATATATATATATATATATATATATATATATATCTTCTATATTCACACGACATCATATATTTCACCACATATAACACATATCCAAACTCAAAACATCTCGTAATAAGAGTTTTATTTATTAAATTCTTATTATAATAATTTTTGAAAATTCGGGTTGTCACGCCTATGATATTCTAATTTCCTTAATAGTAAAGTAGTTCTGACTGGAATAACGGAGATTATGTTGAGGAAACCTTGCATTGTTATCCACACTCAAAATATCCTTATACTCACAAGAAATACGCTCAATATTATAGAGAAAGAATTTTCTGATTTTGGTGTGATTTTGATTTCTTAACTAAGCAACCTATTTATAGGAAAATGCTAGCACAACAATGTTGACAAAAATTTTCACGGATGAATTTGTCAAGCACCACACTTTTGAAAACTCTGCAGCACACCAACAAGGAACAAACTCCAAGTTCTCCACCCGACTTTCACATGTTTATATATATATATTAAAATATTTATAATTATTAAAAAGAATTAAATTTAATTTTCTCTCTTCCACCTCATTTTATTTTTATACCATTAATTTATTATAATAATGTTACCATTTAAATTATAAAATTATTCTATTATATTATCACATTATACTATTATAATGTAATATTATAATAATATATTTGAATAAATATTTTATCGGAGACGATAAAATGTCAACTTTCAACAAATGTCTCATGCTAAAAAATTCTTCCATTTCTATTAAAATTGAACAACTATTTACTTATTATATTTATCAATAATTTTTATTTTATTCATCAATTATTATTCACAATTAATATTATAGAATCAGAATATTAACAATCAGGTTGTTTTCAGGAAAGAGGGGGCTTTCCAATAAGAATTTCTCTTCATTGGCACGCAATTATATAATCTAACCCCTTTCCTCGACAGAACTTTCTAGACATTGTCAATAATGTTATGTAATAATACAATTCCAATAATATGTGTGATAATTATTGATTTAATAATGTGAAATACTATGCAGTGGTTACTATGACAATTATTAAATCAATAATATAAAATAATATGCAATTATCAATTATCAATGTAGCAATTATTGAATTAATAATATAAGATATTGAACATGTAATTACTGTAACAATTATTGAATGAGTGACTTCTTACGTAAGAATCAATAATTAGAAATACTATCCAATACCGTGTCCAACTGTGCAAGAACACGTATTACTGTTCTTTTATCACCGGGTATTTCAACAGTTTAACGAAAAAAGTTTTGCCATTATTTTTATCTAAAGATTACTTATGTCGCTTTCTATATCCGACAATTATTTCGTTATGAGGTCAACCAATGATTGCGCCGTTGTACGAATATTCCCCGACAAAAAGAATATTCTTCGATTAAACGAATATTCCCCGACACAACGAATATTTTTTGACCACTTGTTTACTTTGTAAATTTTGCATATATCACCCATAACTTATCACATTTATTCAATTTAACCATTTACTGAATAGAATAATAATTATAAGAAAAATATAGTCTGTATTTAGTCAAAAGTTGTAATAATGTTTATGTCTTTTGATAAAGCATTACTGTTCTTCAATAGTTAAAAATATTTTATAATTATTGAGTTGTAATTAGTACGCCTTCTCTCATTCCTATATAAGAGAGGCTCAGTCATTTGTATAAGGCAGGATTTAGATATCCAATAGAGAGTTTAGGAAGACTCAGATTCCTATCTGATCAATCTTCAACCCTCTAGCCTTCTATCTTAGTTATAACATCCTCCTTTAGAAACTATTCTTTTACATGTTAAAAACACTCTAGTTGTTGCTAGCCCATTTAAAGTTGCTGATGGGAAAACTGATGAAAAGAAAATTATTGAACAAAATAATTTTACTAATTAGTATCTAGCTACAATTGGTAAACAGTTAGATAAAATTGAAGAAAAATTAGATCATTCTATGGTTAAAAATCCTGAAAAGAAATTAGATCAACCTTTATTGACTCTCCCAGAAAAAAGAGAAGGAATGGGATTGCCTAATAAAGATTCTGATCTAGTTAAAACTATTGATAAGTTAATTAAAAAGATTGATTCAAGTTCTGGTGAAGCTAGTGGTACTATTGCTATCATCGATCAAATTGAAGATTCTGATGATGAAAGTAATAGTCAGTCCGAAGCTATTTCTGAAGTCGCTTCTATCCCAGATCTTGCTGAACAGTTAAACAAGATAACTTTTAATAACACTAGTATTACAAAAAATTGGTATTCTAGGCCCACTCCCCCTGATCTTTAGTATGAGGAGAAAAATCTAGATAATCAATTTTCTGTATCGTCTAATAAAATTTATGAATGGAATATTGATGGGTTTAGTGAGCATCAGATTCTTACTAAAATGAATCATTTGTCTATGGTAGCCAATAGTTATATTACAACGTTCAGCAGCTTAACTCAGCCTGATATCGTTGAAATATTAACTAATGGTTTCACTGGTGTACTTCGCTCTTGGTGGAAAAAACACCTTGATGAAGATGCAAGGAATTCTATTATCCATGCTCGCCAGTTAGATGACAATGGTCAACCTATCTTCCGAGAAGATATAGGTTTTGGTATCCCTGATGGCATTAACACATTGATTTTCACGATAATAAAACATTTTATTGGAACTCCCAGTAATATCACTGAGAGAATTCATGACCAGTTAAGTAATCTCACTTGTCCCACCCTAAGTGATTTTAGGTGGTATAAAGATGTTTTTATTTCTCGTGTTATGATGCGCAGTGATAGTAATAAACCATTTTGGAAAGAAAAATTTGTTAATGGTCTTCCTAACTTATTTGCTCATAAGGTTAGAGAAGAACTTAGTAAAAATCTTGGATATATTGATTATGATAACCTGACTTATGGTGATATAATCAGTTATATTCAAAAAATTGGATTAAAAATGTGTATTGATTTTAAGATTGCTAAACAGGTTGCTAAAGATAAGAAAAAGGCTAAGTATGAGCTTGACACATTTTGTGAACAATATGGTTTGCCTCCTATTGCTCCCTCTAGAAGAAAGCATAGGAAGAAACAGATTGAAAAACACAAAACAAGAAAGCATCATAAGAAGCGATCTAGTCAATCTAAAAATCAAGATAATTACTATAAAAAACCTAAGTCAAGAAAGAAAACTCATAGTAAAAAATCTACTTCTAAATCCCAGGATAAGAGTAAAATTACCTGTTATAATTGTGGTAAAAAAGGTCATTACAAAAGTGAGTGTAAGTTAAAACAAAAATTGAGTCAGTTAAATATTTCTATTGAAGACACTGATAAGATTTTAAAGTTAATAAGAATTGAGAATAATGATGATGACAGCAATCATTCTGATATTCCTTATTCCTCTAGTAATGACGAAGATAGTCAAACTCTTAGTGACGATAATGAAGTTTCCCTTTGTACTGATAATTGTAGATCTGATTGTTGTAAGATTATTAAGGTACTTAGCAAAGAAGATCAAGAGAGCTCTTTGTTGATTGAGTTAATTAGTAAACTTACTGATGAAGATCTAAAATTACAGTATATGAAACAGTTAAAAGATTTGTTTTCAAAAAATATTCCTGGTAAAAGCAAGGTTATTAAGGAAAAAGATAAACCTGTTATCAGCCTTAATAAAACCTTAGAAAGATTTAAAACCACTGTTAGAGAAATTACCCTTCCTGAGTTAAATCAAGAAATTAATAAACTAAAAAGGGAAATTTTTGGTCTTAAGACTGAGATTTCTGATTTACGTAAAGAAATGGCTAATCTGGCTACTAAAGGTTCAAAACTTCACATTACTGATTCATCAGATAATGAAGAAGAAGCTGAGTCTTCTAATGCCAAAGAAGATGAGTCACTTCTTATGGTTCAGGGTAATTCACTGAAAAGGTTAAAAGATATTACCATTCAAAAATGGTATATTATTGTTCGTCTAGTTATTGATGGAACTTTTGCAATTCAACTTCCTGCTCTAGTTGACACTGGTGCAGATTTTAATTGCATTCAGGAAGGATTAATTCCTACCAAGTTCTATAAACAGACTAGTGAACGACTTAATTCTGCAAATGGTAGTATGATGGAAATAAAATATAAACTGCCTAAAGTTCATATTTGCCAAGACAATATGTGTTTTAAAACTTCCTTTATTTTAATTCGCAAGTTGACAGATAAGATTATTTTAGGGCTTCCATTTATATATTTATTATATCCATTTACTACTAGTAACAACGGTTTAACAACTGAGCACTTAGGTCAGAAAGTTATTTTTGAATTTATCACTCAGCCTAAGGAAAGAGATTTGAAATTCATTCAAGATGAGTCTATTTCAAAATCTTTAAATTTGTTAAACTGTAAAACTTCATAGTTAAAATTCCTGAAACAGGAAATTAAATATAAACAGGTTGAAGATCTTCTCCTTCTTGAAAAAATTCAAGACAAGATTGAAGAACTTCGCGTGTTTATGACAAAAAATTTATGTGCTGATTCTCCTAATGCCTTCTGGCATAGAAGAAAACATATGTTTAGGCTTCCTTACGCTAAGGAATTCAAAGAACACTTGATTCCCACTAAGGCAAGACCTATTCAGATGAGTCATCAGCAAATGGAACTTTGTAAACAAGAAATTAATGACTTGCTTACAAAAAGGATTAATTAAACATAGTAAATCACCTTGGTCTTGTCCAGCTTTTTATGTGAATAATGAAGCTGAAAAGAAAAGAGGTGTCCCCCGTTTAGTTATTAACTACAAGCCCTCTTAATAAGGTTTTAGAATAGATTAGGTATCCGCTACCTAATAAAGAAAACCTTCTTAGTCGGCTTAATAATGCTACCATATTTAGTAAATTTGACCTTAAGTCAGGATTTTGGCAAGTCAGTATTCATCCTAGCGATAGGTATTGTAGGTCATGATATTTATCGTGGTCTAGTCCGTCCGATTCAACGAGTCATTCAATTCGCAGATAAATTCCCAGATAAAATTATTGATAAAACTCAACTCCAGCGATTCTTAGGATCTCTTAATTACGTCGGTAAGTTTTATCAAAATTTAAGAAAAATCTGTAAACCTTTGTTTCTTCGTTTATAAAACAATCCTCCTCCTTGGACTAATGAGCATACTGCCATTGTCCAACAAGTAAAAAAATATGTTAAGGTTTTGCCTTGCCTTGGCATTTCTAATGAATCTGCATTTAAAATTGTTGAAACTGACGCCTCTGAAATTGGATTCGGCGGCATCCTGAAGCAGAAATTAACCCCTGCTTCTTCTGAACAAATTGTTCGATTTCACTCCTGCGCGTGGAATCAAGCTCAATTAAATTATAGTACAATTAAGAAGGAAATTTTAGCTTTAATTTTGTGTATTAGTAAATTTCAAAATGATTTGTTAAATCAAAGATTTTTGGTACGTATTGACTGCAAGTCAGCCAAATACATTTTAGAAAAGAATGTTAAAAATATTGCTGCAAAACATATTTTTGTCCGTTGGCAATCTATTTTAAGTATTTTTGATTTTGATATTGAATATATTAAAGGTAGTGAAAATTCTGTTCCTGATTTTTTTACCAGAGAATTTATCCATTCAAGTACCCAGAATAAATGAGTGTGAGAGGAAACAAGAATGTTCGGCCTCCTGGCCCTCCTAGCCCCGGCCCCCCTAGTCAAAGGACTTTGGGAGCCATAATCCCACATCTAGTAAGCCCAGTTACACCTATTGATGTAGCAAATAGGTATACGGTTCTTGGCACTGTTCCAAAGCCCTACAATACAGTTTTGGCCCATTCCTCGAAGCCCATTGATCCTTTTGCTTCGTCTTCTTCTAGTAACCCTATTTATGGTCAACGTACTCATTCTGAGTATGTCCCTATTTATTCCATCAATTTATTTCATATTGAAAGACATATGAAATCCATTGAAGATCCAGTCAAATTGGCTACCCAGTTCTTCCCAACTGGTTGGCACTTTCTTCCCCTTACTCCTTATAAATCCCTTGTGTATTATAAGGACATTCTTCTCCAAACTCAGTCAATTCTAATCAAACCTATTTATGATAGAAATGATTCTTCTAAAATCATATATCATTCCCTCTATATTAAACAGATTATCTTCATGTCTGACTGGGGTAATCATCCTTCTGATCTGCGTCAGTTAAGTGATCGTGATAGCCAGTTTTGCTATTATGATTATATGGAAGCTTGGAATAGAGTTTTTCTGTTTCAAACTCCTTCTTTTAGTCATTCGTGGTTCATACAATTTGACCACAAATTCAAAAGTCAAATTCATCATTGGTTTTTATTATGGTGGGAAAGATTTGGTCTCATCCATAGTATTCTTCCAATTGAGCTTCAGTCAGTTCTTTCTGTTTTTTGCTGTAGAGCTCCTAATAATTCGAAGAATGATTGTATTCCTGTTATTCTTCAATTCATCAGTAAATATAAAGTTCCATAGATTCTTAAATAGAATTATGGATTTTATTCCCCTGTTGTTGAGATTGATCTTGCTTCAGAAAAAGATAAATCTATTATTACTCGCAATAACATTAGTCAATTGACTTATAAAATTCGGGGTCTTACAATCTCCACTCCTTAGGAAATTTCATCCCCGAAATTTACGTACCTAGTAGTTCGATGAGGTAAAGATACCTTGCTTTCATTTCAGATTCTATCTTCCCGGTCATTTCTTCTATATCATGATTTCTCTATTGCTCATCTCTTAAATTTTAGATATCATTCTAGAATACAGCTTCAAAACAAAGGTTAATTGACCTATCATAACTTGTCAATTTATTAAGTAAAAAAATTCAGCTGAGGTAGGACACACACTAGCGAAGAATATTACTCATCTCTCCCCTCCTAGTTTTAGTCTCAGATCTCCGTCAGAGACCATATCCTTAAGCTCTGATACCGACTGTGACGCCCCCAAAATAGGTCCACACAACCCATTCTGAGTCGCCAAATACATGGTACAGAATTCAAATACAAATCTTATTATATTAAACGATCGTGCAAAAAATGACCACACAACTGTAAGCTTCAATATAGATCGTATATAATACGAAAATATAAACACTCAAATAAGTCATCATTACAATTATTATCACACTATTTTATTAAATTGTGAGGACTTCTACAGCTCTAGCTCGGGCAATCACTCAATTTTCCGACTAGTCCCTACGATATTCTCATTTCCTTAATAGTAGAGTAGTTCTGACTGGAATAACGGAGATTATGTTGAGAAAATCTTGCATTATTTTTCACACTCAAAATATCCTTATACTCACAAAAAATACACTCAATATTATAGAGAAAGATTTTTCTGATTCTGGTGTAATTTTCATTTCTTAACTAAGCAATCTATTTATAGGAAAATGCTAGCACACCAATGTTGACAAAAATTTTCACAGATGAATTTCTCAAGCACCACACTTTTGAAAACTCTGCAGCAAACTAACAAGGAACAAACTCCAAGTTCTCCACCCCACTTTCACATGTTTATATATATATATATATATATATTAAATCATTTATAATTATTAAAAAGAATTAAATTCAATTTTCTCTCTTCCACCTCATTTTATTTTTATACCATGAATTTATTATAATAATGTTACCATTTAAATTATAAAATTATACTATTATATTATCATATTATACTATTATAATATAATATTATAATAATATATTGGAATAAATATTTTATCGGAGACGATAAAATGTCAACTTTCAACAAATGTCTCATGCTAAAAAGTTCTTCAATTTATATCAAAATTGAACAAATATTTACTTATCATATTTTAAATAATTTTTATTTTATTAATCAATTATTATTCACAATTAAAATTATAAAATCACAATATTGACAACCAGGTTGTTCTAGGAAAGAAGGGGCTTTCCAATAAGAATTTCTTTTCATTGGCGTGCAATTATATAACCTAACCCCTTTCCTCGACAGAACTTTCTAGACATTGTCAATAATGCTATCTAATAATATAATTCCAATAATATGTATGACAATTATTGAGTTAATAATGTGAAATACTATGCAGTGATTACTGTGATAATTATTAAATCAATAATATAAAATAATATGCAATTATCAATGTAGCAATTATTGAATCAATAATATAAGATATTGAGCAGTAATTACTGTAACAATTATTGAATGAGTGACTTCTTAAGTAAGAATCAATAATTAGAAATACTGTGAAAAACTGTGTCCTACTGTGCAACAACGCGTATTACTGTTCTTTTATCACTGGGTTTTTCAACAGTTTAACGAAAAAAGTTTTGCCATTATTTTTATCAAAAGGTTACTTCTATCGCTATCTATATCCGACAATTATTCCGTTATGGGGTCAACCAATGATTGCGCCGTCATACGAATATTTCCCGACAAAAAGAATATTCTCCGACCAAACGAATATTCTCCGACACAACAAATATTTTTTGACCACTTGTTTACTTTGTAAAATTTGCATATATCACCCATAACTTATCACATTTATTCAATTTAACCATTTACTGAATAAAATAATAATTATAAGGAAAATTGTATAAATTTATTTCATAAATTCGGGGGTCTTACAATCTCCACTCCTTATGAAATTTCGTCCTCGAATTTTACGTACCTGGTAGTTCGAAGAGGTGAGGATACCTTGCTTTCATTTTAGATTCTATCTTCCCGGTCATTTCTTCTGTATCATGATTTATCCATTGCTCATCTCTTAGATTTCAGATATCATTCTAGAATACAGCTTCAAAACAAAGGTTAATTGACATATCACAACTTGTCAATTTATTAAGAAAAAAAAATTCAGCTTAGGTAGGACACACACTAGCGAAGGATATTACTCGTCTCTCCCCTCCTAGTTCTAGTCTCAGATTCCGCCAGAGACCATATCCTGAAGCTCTGATACCGACTGTGACACCCCCAAAATAGGTCCACACAACCCATTCTTAGTCGCCAAATACATGGTGCAGAATCCAAATACAAATCTTATTATATTAAAATATCGTGCAAAATACGACCACACAATTGTGAGCTTCAATATAGATCGTATATTATACAAAAATATAAACACTCAAATAAGTTCTCATTACAATTATTATCACACTATTTTATAAAATAGTGAGGACTTCTACAGCTCTATTTCGGACCATCACTCAATTCCCCGACTAGTCCCTACGATATTCTAATTTCCTTAATAGTAAAGTAGTTCTGACTTGAATTATGGAGATTATGTTGAGAAAATCTTGCATTGTTATCCACACTCAAAATATCCTTATACTCACAAGAAATACGCTCAATATTATAGAGAAAGAATTTTTTAATTTTGGTGTGATTTTCATTTCTTAACTAAGCAACCTATTTATAGGAAAATGCTAGCACACCAATGTTGACAAAAAATTCATGGATGAATTTCTCAAGCACCACACTTTTTGAAAACTCTGCAGCACACCAACAAGGAACAAACTCCAAGTTCTCCACCCCACTTTCACATGTTTATATATATATATATATATATATATATATATATAAAAATATCTATAATTATTAAGGAATTAAATTCAATTTTCTCTCTTCCACCTCATTTTATTTTTATACCATGAATTTATTATAATAATGTTACCATTTAAATTATAAAATTATACTATTATATTATCAAATTATACTATTATAATGTAATATTAAAATAATATATTTGAATAAATATTTTATCGGAGACGATAAAATGTCAACTTTCAACAAATGTCTCATGCTAAAAAATTCTTTCATTTATATCAAAATTGAACAAATATTTACTTATCATATTTATCAATAATTTTTATTTTATTCATCAATTATTATTCACAATTAATATTATAGAATCAGAATATTGACAATCAGGTTGTTCCTAGGAAAGAGGCGGCTTTTCAATAAGAATTTCTCTTTATTGGCGCGCAATTATATAACCTAACCCCTTTTCGCGATAGAACTTTCTAGACATTGTCAATAATGTTATCTAATAATATCATTCCAATAATATGTGTGACAATTATTGATTTAATAATGTGAAATATAATGTAGTGGTTACTGTGATAATTATTAAATTAATAATATAAAATAATATGCAATTATCAATGTAGCAATTATTGAATTAATAATATAAGATATTGAACAGTAATTACTGTAATAATTATTGAATGAGTGACTTCTTACGTAAGAATCAATAATTAGAAATACTGTGCAATACCGTGTTCTACTGTGCAACAACGCGTATAACTATTTTTTTATCACCGGGTATTTCAACTGTTTAACGGAAAAAGTTTTTTCGTTATTTTTATCAAAAGGTTACTTCTGTCGCTTTCTATATCCGACAATTATTCCGTTATGGGGTCAACTAATGATTGCGCCGTTGTACGAATATTCCCCTGACAAAAAGAATATTACTCGACCAAACGAATATTGCTCGACACAACGAATATTTTTTGACCACTTGTTTACTTTGTAAAATTTGCATATATCACCCATAACTTATCACATTTATGCAATTTAACCATTTACTGAATAGAATAATAATTATAAAAAAAATTGAATAAATTTATTTTATAAAATTCGGGGTCTTACAATCTCCACTCTTTATAAAATTTCATCCTAGAAATTTACGTACTTCGTAGTTCGAAGAGGTAAGGATACCTTGCTTTCATTTCAGATTCTATATTTCCGGTCATTTCTTCTGTAACATGATTTCTCCATTGCTCATATCTTAGATTTCAGATATCATTCTAGTATACAGCTTCAAAACAAAGGTTAATTGACATATCACAACTTGTCAATTTATTAAGTAAAAAAATTCAGCTTAGGTAGGACACACACTAGCGAAGGATATTACTCGTCTCTCCCCTTCCAGTTCTAGTCTCAGATCTCCGCCAGAGACCATATCTTTAAGCTCTGATACCAACTGTGACTCCCCCAAAATAAGTCCGCACAACCCATTCTGAGTCACCAAATACATGGTGCAGAATTCCAAATACAAATCTTATTATATTAAAAGGTCGTGCAAAATACGACCACACAACTGTGAGCTTCAATATAGATCGTATATAATACAAAAATATAAACACTCAAATAAGTCCTCATTACAATTATTAGCACACTATTTTATAAAATAGTGAGGACTTCTACAGCTTAATCTCGGACCATCACTCAATTCCCTGACTAGTCCCTATGATATTCTCATTTCCTTAATAGTAAAGTAGTTCTGACTGGAATAACGGAGATTATGTTGAGGAAATCTTGCATTGTTATCTACATTTAAAATATCCTTATACTCACAAGAAATACGCTCAATTTTATAGAGAAAGAATTTTCTGATTCTGGTTTGATTTTTATTTCTTAACTAAGCAACCTATTTATAGAAAAATGCTAGCACACCAATGTTGACAAAAATTTTTACGGATGAATTTCTCAAGCACCACACTTTTGAAAACTCTGCAGCAAACCAACAAGGAACAAACTCCAAGTTCTCCACCCCACTTTCACATGTTTATATATATATATATTAAAACATTAATAATTATTAAAAAAATTAAATTCAATTTTATCTCTTCCACCTCATTTTATTTTTATACCATGAATTTATTATAATAATGTTACCATTTAAAATAAAATTATACTATTATATTATCACATTATACTATTATAATATAATATTATAATAATATATTTGAATAAATATTTTATCGGAGACGATAAAATGTCAACTTTCATCAAATGTCTCATGGTAAAAAATTCTTCCATTTATATCAAAATTGAACAAATATTTACTTATCATATTTATCAAAAAAAATTTATTTTATTCATTAATTATTATTCACAATTAATATTATAGAATCACAATATTGACAATCAGGTTGTTCCCAGGAAAGAGGGGGTTTTCCAATAAAAATTTCTCTTCATTGGTGCGCAATTATATAACCTAACCCCTTTCCTCGACAGAACTTTCTAGACATTGTCAATAATGCTATCTCATAATATCATTCCAATAATATGTGTGACAATTATAGATTTAATAATATAAAATACTATGCAGTGATTATTGTGACAATTATTAAATCAATAATATAAAATAATATGCAATTATCAATGTAGCAATTATTGAATCATTAATATAAGATATTGAACAGTAATTACTGTAACAATTATTGAATTAGTGACTTCTTACGTAAGAATCAATAATTAGAAATATTGTGCAATACCGTGTCCTACTGTGCAACAACGCGTATTACTGTAATTTTATCACCGGGTATTTCAACAATTTAACCAAAAAAGTTTTGCCATTATTTTTATCAAAAGGTTACTTCTGTCATTTTCTATATCCGACGATTATGTCGTTATGGGGTCAACCAATGATTGCGCTGTCGTACTAATATTCCCCGATAAAAAGAATATTCTCCGACCAAACGAATATTCTCCGACACAACGAATAATTTATGACCACTTGTTTACTTTGTAAAATTTACATATATCACCCATAACTTATCACATTTATTCAATTTAACCATTTACTGAATAGAATAATAATTATAAGAAAAAATGAATACTTTTATTTCATAAAATTTGGAGTCTTACAACAGGTCAACCCCGGTCTCAACCCGGGAAGTACAGGTCAACCCCGGTCTCAACACGGGAAGTACAGGTCAGCCCCGGTCTTAACCCGGGAAGTACAGGTCAGCCCTGGTCTCAACCCAGGAGGTACAGGTCAGCCCCGGTCTCAACCAGGGAGGTACAGTTCATCTCTGTTCTCAACACGGAAGGTACAGGTCAGACCCGGTCTCAACCAGGGAGGTACAGTTCATCCTCGGTCTTAACCCGGGAGGTCAGGTCGAGCTCCGGTCATAACCCAGGAGGCCAACTCAACTTCAGAGACAACCCCGAAGCCTCACATCATCTTTAGAGACAAACCTGGAAGAACCAAGTCAGCCTCAGAGACAAACCTGGGGACAAACAGAATCGGCTGGGATTTAAACCTCAAAGACAACCCCGGGAAGTCAGCCGAAGGCTATGCTAGCACTGAAGGCAACCCCAGGAGGGGCAAAATAGTTATTTTATCAACTTAAAGCCGATTTGATCAAACTTGATCCAAATTGATGCCACCAAGGTGAGAAAGAACCATAACAATGATCCCGAGTGGAAACAGCGCAAGACAGCTTAACGGACAAACTGCAAGGAATCGAAAACCTGGTTATGAACCTGTCTTTTTGGACTCAGAAATGGTTTACTCCCATGTCATTGCGACACTCTCGGCGAGGGCTTTCCGGAAAGGTATAGCACGCCTCAAATGGACGCTCCAATCAAAAGTTAAAAAGTTTCGAACCTTACCTGGCAATGCTCGGAGTGCACGTACTTCGATGCAACAAGACCCACCACGTGGGCCCTGCCATATGGAGCTGCACCTCTACATGTAGCTGTTACAGGTAGAGCTGCTTCCATCGGGTCTATATATAATAGTGCACCCCTAGCTCATTTTATATAGAAAAACGCTTTGAACCTCTTCCCGTTTGGTTTCTCAGCCCCACTCTTTTACTCCAAACCCAAATTTTATTACTCTAACACGTAGATATACTCCTATACTACCACATATCAAAAATTAACCGGTAGAAACAGACGTTTAAAGCCTACGATTTGGCAAAAAGCCCGTGTAACAGTCCATTGTGAGTATTTTTACGATTAGAAAGTTCATAATACTTCATTGCACTTTTATACACTTGCACGTTAAGTTTCACTTTCTGATTATGCCCGAAACTCAGTTCCGTGGCCGTTTTGCTTCCGTTTTCGTATATTTTAGTACATAAACGCATTTTCTGTCATTTCTACAACTCGGATCGTCGATCCGTCACTTCTAACTGCTTTTATATATATACACATATATATATATATATATATATATATACATATGTACCCTTCACCGGACTGGGTTATCTTCCTAGTCCCGATTTGACTATTTTTTGTCTATATTTAACCATATATATACTAACTTTTCAATTCTATGAAGCCCGGATGTCAAATCCAAAGTAGTTTACTTCTTTTATATATATAACTATATATATATATATAATTTTTTCTGGCTTATTTGGGCCTGGATTTATACTTCATGGCCTTTTATTGCTTTAATATATATATTAACTATATATATATATATATATATATTATTTATATTCTAGTTTGGACTGATCATTCTGTGGCCTTTTTATTGCTTTTATAAATATATATATATATATTTATATTTCTGTCCGGGAAAAGGATAGAATGTCTGTCGCCCTTTACAGCTTTTCTATATATATATATATATATTTACATTCTGTACAGCCTGAATTACTCCGTGGCTTTTTACAGCTTATATATATATATATATATATATATATATATATATATATATTTCCATTCCAGTCCAGCCATCGGAGTGAAAACCCACCGCCCTTTACAGCTTATATATATATATTTCCATTCTGTCAAGCCTAGATTACTCCGTGGCTTGTTACAGCTTATATATATATATATATATATATATATATATATATATATATATATATATATATATATATATATATATACATTCCAGTCCGAGTATCGAAGTGAAAACCCATTGCTCTTTATAGCTTTCGTATATATAGAACTATATATATATATATATATATATATATATGCTATTACTCATTTTGATTAAATTGTTGCTTTAAATATTCATTTGATATGAATCGGCACTAACATTTCTGCGGGCGAACTAGATTTCTTTAAATCTTGCCAACTCTAGCTTTCAAACGGTTCAAAATAGGTCTAGACAGAATCGGGAGGCTAGAATGACTGAGATTTACTTAAATCTAGCATTTTTTCTAGTTACAGTTCTGTAAGGAACCTCGCGACCCTTAGATCGCTATCTAGTGGGAACGAGACATTTCGGCTACGTGCGAGCTAGGATTTACTGATGAATCCTTGGTTCTGGCGACATTTGGATGTAAATATATATTTTCTGTGCATATCTGAGCTGTGCAGGTTTTATTAGCTTCCCTTTGTGAGCCTAGGAATCATGGGATTCATGATCAAACTAATCAGAATCTGATTCCCACGATGGATAAACTCCACTTTACAAATGTACCCTGCCAATTTTTCTATAAAATATACATCCAAAAGACCTTAAAACGGTTATCTGGGTTTAAGGTCTCAACAAAATAAAAATATAGTTTGTCGTGTCAGAATCACTCCGATGGCTATCATGCCCATGAGAAAACTGACACTTGTATATATTCTGTGGTTGAGGATGCTTCGCAGCCCGAAAATCACCATTCAAATTGAGCCAAAAGGCTGAAAAGATAAAATTGAAGTATCGATATGTTTCAATTCCTATGTTAGCGTAAGGGTTTGAAAACCTTCTTTCAAAACATCATTTTAATAATCTTGTCTAAAAGAGAGACTTTTGCAAATCAGAACAAACCCTTCGTATATAGGTTCAACGAAGCATATCCATACTTTCAAATCAATCAAATATAGGCCCAATTTCTTACAGCATTCACACACACATTGCAGATTTAAAAGGGAAATATTGAAAAGATGTGGTACCGTATTTACACGGGAGTTGTGGGGTGCCTAACACCTTCCCCACACTTAATCAATCCCCCAAACTTAGAACTTCAGTTTCAAAGATCAAGTTTCGACAGTGTCCAGCAATTGGGCCTCCTTTCAAACAAAATTCGGTTGAGTTCGTACAACCATTTCAAAACTACCAACTGGCGACTCTGTAAAACGTTCAAATCGTCGACATGATACAAGTTGGCCTTTTCCTAAAAAACCCTTCAAAACATTTTTCTCAAAAAAAGATAAAATAAGGGTAGATAAAACATTAGGAAGAGAGAAAGTTTTGGGTCCAACTCGAACCCGCATTTTTTCCCGACGTCGACAAGTGGCGACTCTGCTGGGGACAGTAGAGGGCTTAAGCCGCGTTCAAATCTTTTCAACATTTCCCTTTCATATCTGCGTATGTGTGAATGCTGAGTTTCTTTACATTGAATGAATGTGTGAATGCTGCGTCTTTACATTGAATGAATGTTTTCCTACTTTATTAGTGCTTCGCACAAATATTAGTGCTTCGCACAAATATTAGTGCTTCGCACCAATGTCATCATATGCATACGGTGAGACACGATGTATGTGAATGTATGTTGTGTGATTCCTCCACCAGGAGGCAAACCCGTCGGTACAGAGTAATGTCTTCGAGGACGGCTAAGTCTTTGGGGGTCATAAAAAAGCACCACACAGATTCGCTCCAGTTGAAAGATCGGATTAATTTCCCCTCTAGTAGATTGCGATGATCTGGGGACCTTTATGTCGAAAAGCCGCGAGAGTAGCCTAAGATAGGTCAGCCTCTGATTAACCAAATTTGATGGGAAGTGTAGACACTCAAAATTTTGTTTCCCTATTACTAACACTATAGGAGGGCAAAATTATCTTTTCAACTAAACCCCGGTCTTAATATCGTGCCGTCAAATCAACCCTGGTCTCAATACCGGGCCACCTAATCAACCTCGGTCTCAATATCGGGCAATTAACTCAACCCCGGTCTCAAAATTGGGCAGTCAAATCAACCCTGGTCTCAATACCAGGGCCGTTAAATCAACCCCGGTCTTTATACCGGGCTCTCAATCAACCCCGCCCATAATACCGGGCCGTCAAATCAACCCCGGTCACAATATCAGGTCATTAACTCAACCCTAGTCTTAATACCGGGTCGTCAAATCAACCCCGGTCTCAATACCGGGCCATCAACTCAACCCCGGTCTTAATACCGGGCCATCAACTCAACCCTGGTCTCAATACCGGATTATCAACTCAATCCTGGTCTGAATACCAGGCCGTCAAATCTACCCCGGTCTCAATACCGGGCCATCAACTTAACCCCGATCTTAATACCGGGCCATCAACACAACCCCGGTCTCAATACCGGGTCATCAACTCAACCCCGGTCTCAATACCGGGCCATTAAATCAACCCCAGTCTTAATACCGGGCAATCAACTCAGCCCCGGTCTCAACTCGAGAGGTACAGGTCAGCCCGATCTCCACCCGAGAAGTACAGGTCAGCCCCGGTCTCAACCCGGGAGATACAGGTCAGCCCTAGTCTCAACCCGGGAGGAACAGGTCAGCCTCGGTCTCAACCCGGGAAGTACAAGTCAGCCCCAGTCTCAACTCGGGAAGTACAGGTCAGCCCTGGTCTCAACCCGGGAAGTACAGGTTAGCCCCGGTCTCAACCCGAGAAGTACAGGTCAGCCCCGGTTTAAATCAAAAAGTACTAGGTCAGCCCCGATCTCAACCCGGGAAGTATAGGTCAGCCCCGGTCTCACTCGGGAGGTATAGGTTAGCCCCGATTTCAACCCAGGAGGTACAGGTCATTCCCGGTCTCAACCCGGGAAGTATAGGTCAGCCCCGATCTTAACCTAAAAAGTACAAGTCAGCCCCGGTCTCAACCCTGGAAGTACAGGTCAACCCCGGTCTCAATCCAGGAGGTATAAATCAGCCCAGTCTCAACCTAGGAGGTACAGGTCAGCCCCAATCTCAACCTGGGAAGTACAGGTCAGCCTCGGTCTCAACCTGGGAGGTACAGGTCAGCCCTGGTCTCAACCCAGGAGGTCAGGTCAACTTCAAAAATAATCTTAAAGCATCACAACATCTCCAGATGAAAACCTGGAAGGACCAAGTCAGCCTCAGAGACAACACTAAGGTCGAACAGACTTGAATGGGATCGAAACCTTAGAAACAACCTAGGAAGTGAACCGAAGGCCATGCCGACATTGAAGGCAACCCTGGAAGGGGCAAAACGGTCATTTTATCAACTTAAAGCTGATTCGGTCAAACTCAAGCTGAATTGATTCCACTAAGGTTAGAACGAACCATATCAATGATCCCGAGTGCAAATAGTGCAAGACAACTCAACGAATAAATTGCGAACAATCAAAGACCTGGTTATGAACCCGTCTTCTTGGACCCAAAAAATGTTTTATCACATGTCATTGTGACACTCTCGGCGAGGGCTTTCCTGAAAGGTACAGCACGCCTAAAACAGATGCTCCGATCAAAAGTTAGAAAGTTTCGAACCTGACATCGCATTGCTCAAAGTGCACGTACTTCGATGCAATGAGACCCGCCATGCGGGCCCTTCCACGTGGAGCCGCACCTCTACCTGTGGCAGCAGCAGGTAGAGCTGCTTCTCTTGGGTCTATATATATGAACTCAGCCCCAGTTCATTTCAAGAATTCAGAAACGCTCTGAACCCCTACCTGTTTGGTTTTCCAACTATTTTCTTGTCTTCCAAACCCAAATTCTTTCACTCTAACACGTAGATATACCCACATACTACCACATATAAAAAATTAACCGATAGATTCAGACGTTTAAAGCCTACAGTTTGGCAAAGAGCCCGTGTAGCAGTCCATTGTGAGTATTTTTACGACCAGAAAGTTATTACTACTTCTTTGCACTTTTATACACTTGCATATCAAGTTTTATTTTCTAAATATGCCCGAAACTCAGTTCCGTGGCCGTTTTTGTTAACTTTTGGTACATTTTAGTACCTAAACGCATTTTCTGGCATTTCTACAACTCAGATTGACGATCTGTCGCTTCCAGCAGCTTTTATATACTTGCATCTTCGTGTTGAGCAACTTCACCGGATTGGGTTATCTTCCCAGTCCGGGTTTAGCTTTTTTTGTATATATTTAACTGTATATATACTAACTTTTCAATTCTGTCAAGCCCGGATGTCAAATCCGCGGTAGTTTACTACTTTTATATGTATATATATATATATATATATGCAACATTCACCATACTGGATTATCTTCCCAGTCCTGGTTTGACTACCTTTTTGTCTATATTTAATTATAAATATATATATTTACATTCTAGTTTGGCCTGGATCATTCTGTGGTCTTTTTATTGCTTTTATATATATATATATATATATATATATATATATATATATATATATATATTCGTCCGGGCCTCGGAGTGAAAATCCACCGCCCTTTACCGCTTTTGCATATATATTTCCATTATGTCCAGCCTGGATCATTTCGTGGCTTTTATACAGCTTTTATAAATATATATATATATATATATTATATATATATATATATTTCCATTCTAGTTCGGGAATCGGAGTGTAAACCCACCGCCCTTTACCGCTTATATATATATATATATATATTTCCATTCTGTTAAGCCTGGATTACTCCGTGGCTTTTTACAGCTTATATATATATATATATATATATATATATATTTACATTCCAGTCCAGGCATCGGAGTGAAAACCCATCGCCCTTTATAGCTTTCGTATATATAATTATATATATATTGCTTTACTCACTTTATTAAATTATTGCTTTAAATATTCATTTTATATGAATCGGCATTGACATTTCTGCGGGCGAACTAGATTTCTTTAAATCTCGCCAACTCTAGCTTTCAAACAGTTCAAAAATAGGTTCAGACAGAACTGGGAAGCTAGAATGGCTGAGATTTATTTAAGTCTAGTATTTTTCTAATTTCAGTTATCAAAGCTACCTCGAGCCCTTTAGATCGCTATCTAATGGGAACGAGATGCTTCGGCAATGTGAGAACTAGGATTTACTAATGAATCCTTGGTTCTGGCGACATTTGGATATATTTCTGTACAAATTTGAGATGTGCAGGTTTATTGGCTTCCCCTATGTGAGCCTAGCAATTGTGGGATTCATGATCAAACTGATCAGAATCTGATTCACACGATGGACAAACTCTACTTTACAAATGTACCCTGCCGGTTTTTCTGTAAAAAATGTACATACAAAAGACCTTAAAACGGTTGTTCGGATTTAAGGTCTCAACATAGTGAAAATATGGTTTGTCATGTCAGGGTCACTCCTGATGGCTGTCATGCCCATGAGAAGACCGACAGTTGTATATATTTTGTGGTCGAGGATGCTTCGAGCCCGACAATCACCATTCATATTGAGCCTTAAGGCTGAAAAGATAAAACTGAAGTATCGATATGCTTTAATTCCTATGTTAGCGTATGGGTTGGAATACCTTCTTTCAAAACATCATTTCAATAATCTTATCGAAAAAAGAAGCTTTTGCAAATCAAATCAACACACTTTTGCAAATCAAATCAAAGACTTTTTGCAAATCAAATCAAACCCTTCGTATATAGGTTCAACGATGTATAAATATACTTCCAATCAAAGCATAGGCCCAATTTTCTTCCAGCATTCACACACACATTGCAAATTTAAAAGGAAAATATTGAAATGATGCGGTACCTTGTTTATAGGGGAGTTGTGGGGTGCCTAACACCTTCCCCACACTTAACCAAGCCCCTGAACTCAAAACTTTAATTTCAAAGATAAAGTTTCTACATTGTCCAGTAATTAGGCCTCATTTTCAAATAAAACTCGGTTGAGTTGGTACAAGCATTTCAAATCCACCCACTGGTGACTCTGTAAAACGTTCAATCGTTAACATGATACATGTTGGCCTTTTCCTAAAAAACCCTTTAAACCCTTTTTCACAAATAAAAAGAGTAAGGGTAGAGATAACTTAGGAAGAGAGAAAGATCCGGGTTGTGACCCACCCACGGATTATTTTCCGACGTCGACAGATGGTGACTCTGCTGGGGACAGTAGAGGGCTTAGGCCGCATTCAAATCTTTTCAAACATTTCCCTTTTTAAAATCTATGTATGTGTGAATGCTGCATCTTTACATTGAATGAATGTGAATGAATGCTTTCTTGCTTTTTTAGTGCTTCACACCCATATTAGTGCTTCGCACCAATGTCATCATATGCATAACGGTGAGACGCGATGTATATGAATGTATGTTGTGATTCCTCCACCAGGAGGCAAACCAGTCGGTGATAAGTAATGTCTTCGAGGGCGAATAAGTCTTCGGGGCTCATGAAAATGCACCACCCAGATTCGCTCCAGTTGAAAGATCGGATTAATTTCCCCTCTAGTAGATTGCGATGATCTGGGGACCTTCATACCGAAAAAGCCGCGAGAGTAACCTAAGATAGGTTAGCCTCTGATTAACCAAATTCGATGGAAAGCTTTTTCATGCCTTCCTCTTTTAATTCAATGTCAAGTTTTCCATTCCAATGTAAAGGAGCACAATGTAAATATTATAATGAAAATTTTACATTCCTTGTTATATACATCTTGTCATCCTGTCATCAAAATAACTGACCTCTGTTTTGCAGGATAAGATTAAAAAACCACAAAAACACATTATGGCATGCATCCTATCCATACCTACCTCAGGAAATTGACATGCCTACATTTTGTTGTAGGTGAAAAACTTGGTCCTGTTACTAGATCTAAGTCTAAGAAAGCACTAAGTCCGCCCACGGACATGACTTCGAGTGCTCAGCCAGAATCCACCCCTGTCTCTAGGAAAGAGTTTGAAGGACTGAAGAATCAGATAGCCGAATTGGCTAGTTTCCTGAGAGACCAAAGTAAGGCTCTTAAAGGGAAGCAAGCTCAAGCTCACACAGAACCAGGAACAACTGGTGGTAGTGGTGGCAGTCAAGAGACCGAAAAGGTAGATACTTAGATTCCTGGACCACATAACCAGGACACAACCAACAAAACCCCTGAAATCACCGTCCTTAACAAAGACCAGGAAGCTGGTGACATTCTAAAGAAAGTATAGCAAATAGAAGAAACCATCCGGTCTATCAAAAGGACTGAGGCATTTGGCAGTGTTAATTATTCAGACCTCTGTATATTCCTTGGGGCTCGTTATCCCAAAAAATTTAGAACTCCTGATTTCAAGAAATACGATGGATTGGGAGACCCCTACACTCATTTAAAAGTATTCATTGGAGAACTAGGATACTATGCAGAGGACGAGAAACTCCGAATGCAGTTATTTTAGAAGAGTCTGACCGGAGAGGCTAGAGTCTGGTACGCCCGTCTAGACAACTCCAAAATTCACAGTTGGGAAGAGTTGGCCCATGCTTTCCTCAGTTAATATAGTTTCCAGTCTCAGCTTGCTTCAGACAGATACCAGATAACAAAAATTAAGAAATAGAACATTGAGTCATTCAGAGAATATGCCCAACGATGGAGAAGGGTTGTAGCACAAGTCACCCCATCCATGACTACATCTGAGATAGTCATAACCTTCATCGATATTCAAGTCGCTCTATATTATGAGAGGGTCCTAGCAGGCATAGGAAAACCATTCTCTGAGATGATCAAGAACGGTGAAATGGCAGAAATAGGGTTGAAGTCTGGGAAGATAAAGGACCTGGCTGCCTTAGAAGCTGTTGCTGAGCATATCCAGTCCAGAAATTACGGGAGTAACCCCCGGAGGGTACATAAGAAGAAAGATGAAGAAGTGTCCTTAGTGTTGCAAGGACAGAATCAAAGGGCTGATTCAAACAATATGCCCATTCAAAGGAGGAATTATACCCCTTTTCAAGATCCTGCACAGCCTTCAAACCCTCCATTTCAGACGACTATAGAGGCCAAACGTCTGACAACATTCACCCCGTTAGGGGATTCACTCGAAAATGTGCTGAAATTGTTAACCATATAGAAAAAGATTGTGCAACTCCTTCCACTAACCAATACTGGTGTACAAAATTTTGACCCAAGCCATGACACACAAGACTGTTGGTCTCTCAAGCACAAAATTCAAGACTTGATTGACAATGGAGAGATTAGTAACAAAGCCTGAGCAACTGCATGTGCAGGATAATCCCCTCCCTCAGCACAAAGAGGAAAATGTTAACATGATCAACACAGGAAATGGAGAAGGATCCAAGTACCTCTGTTATATAGGAGAGTCAACTCCATCTAGCAACAACAGCCCAGACAGTTGGGAGTACTCGGAAAGGCAATTCCTGATAAAGCAGGAGATTAAGTCTATCAATGAGCAGATCGAACAGTTAGCAGAGCTGGTTGTATACCAACATTAGATCACCGGACAGATGATGAACCAAACCAACCAGTCTGATGCAAATCCTCCTACACCGGAGATCAGTCCCATCCCTATGAGGGATCACTACCGGTCTCATGAGCATGAATCCTAGGCCAATAAGATGGCCAAAGAGAAGAATTTCCAAACTGGTAGTAAATTCTCCTTTCAAAGGAATTTCACTAACCTAAACCAGCTGATGAAGGAAATCCTCCAGATGTTAATCAATGAGGGAATGGTTGCAGATTTATTACCTCTATTAAACCCGCGATCAAGGAAATTTAAGCCTGACCAAATCTGTCAGTATCACTCTAATGCACCCGGCCATGATACTGATGAATGCTGGGCACTTCGTAACCTGATTCAGAATATGATTGAAAGTAGTGAATTCATAAAAAGGGATCGGGATTATGGCCTCCCAGATGAAGAAACTCTCTTTATTCCCACTGCGTGGAATCAGGATACCGTGGCTATTATTTTCTATGATAAGGAGTCATCTCTCACACCCTTAGTACTGCCAGAAAAAGGGGTCCAAGAAATACAAAATCCTGTGAAGGTGGCCACACCCGAGCCTTTAATCTTGCCCTTCAGACCTCAGTACCCAGTTATTAGTCTGAAGAGGGTCCCATGGAATTATGAGAATGACGAAGGTTCCACCTCAAATAATATTTCCATTGTACCAAAGGATAATCCATTGTACTTGCCTCAGCGGGTGATCAAACTAGTCATTAAAGCCAAAGAAAAGGTGGCTGAAGAAAAAATAAAAAAGTTCTCCAGTAAAATGGAACACAATAAAATCAAAGTGGTGCAAAGCCTGAAAGATGCACCCAAGCAAATATCCATCCTAGATTTTATCCTATCATCGGTGGAGCATCGTGACATTCTAGTGAAAGTACTGGAAGAAGCCCATCTGCCAAAGACAGTGGATGCCGAGAAATTCCGTCATGTGGTAGAACATATTTTCAACAGCAATGTGATATCTTTCATTGACGATGATATACCTGCAGAGGAGACGGGTCATCGCCAGTCATTATACATAGCAGTGATGTCTTTCGGTTATGTAATCAAAGGTGTGCTCATAGATGGAGGATCATCCCTCAACATCTGTCCCTACGATACCTTGGAGAGAATGAAGATTAACCAGAACCGGATTAAAACTAGTCATGTGGTCATTCGAGCTTTCGATGGATCTCGCCGACAAGCTATAGGGGAAATAGAGCTTCCTCTAAAGATTGGTCCGCATACTTTCTATGTGTCCTTTCAGGTGTTCAATATCACCACCGGATACAACTTGTTGTTGGGCAGGCTATGGATCCACATGGCAGGGGCAGTGCCATCCACCCTCTATCAACAACTTAAATACATTATCAATGGCAACCTAATCACGATGAATGTCCAATCATAATATACTGTATATATACAGGGAGACATGCTAATGATCAGCCTGGATGCAGGGATTGAACTTGCTAGTTTTCAAGCCTTGGAGGTGAGCGATACTCAATATCTACAAGTTGGGGCACCAGCCTTGAAGCCTAAAGTCTCCCCTGAAGTGATGACAGTGGGCTATGAGATGGTATCTTTGGGTTTCCAGCCTGGAGAAGGGTTATGAAAGAACCAACAAGGTATTACAAGTCCAGTCCAAATCCCGAGCCAGACAGGGAGAGCCGAATTGGGTTATGCATTCGGGTCAAGCCTCCAGAATCCACATAAGCACCCTAAGGCTCATGCTTCCACCATACTGCTGCCAAATCTCACTAATGCTGGTTTTGTAAAGCCAATGAGGAAGATCCCCGCTGTGATATCAGCCATATTAGTTTCCTCTAATCATATTAGTCGGGGAAAGAAAATCCCCAAAGCCTGAGGGGGATAGCAAAAAGGGAAAAGAAAAGATCTTGTACGAAGGACAAGGCACATTTGCTAACATGCGAGTTATCATAAACTACGAAGGTATGAATGATGAGATCCCAGACAGTGACGACGAGGATCAGATTCAAATTCCTCGCATCAAGAAGGGAAAAGGGGGCAGTTCAAAGAAAAACTGTGGCCCTATTATAAAGGATGTCTCAATTATTATCCGAGACGAGGCAGATGAGCACAATTCCTTGATCCTCCCTGTTCGTGAGGATTTAGGATAACTGGAGCAGCGTACCTTGCCTCAGTCAAAAAGGTAAAAGGGGCAAAGAGTCCATCTGCCCTGTAACATGCTTTCATTTACTGCTTACTTTTGATTGCATAGCTATAGTAGTAACTTTTGTCTTGCTTTGCCAAATGCTTTGTATATTTAAATAGTTGCATATATTAAAGTGAAAACATTTTTGTTTTCAGGACTCCAGAATTAGATTTGTTTGTTACTGCTGATGAGATGCCAACCTGTCACAGTGACTACAACTTTGATGTAGAACTGAACTTTGACTTGATGGATATTGATCAAGAGGAGGAAGATGAATATGAGGTGCTCGAGGAGATCAAAGAATAGGTCGAAGACAAACCCAAATCAAACCTCGACCAAACCACCACTCTCAACATAGGAACCTCCAAAAACATCACAGAAATCCAGATAAGCTTAGACCTTACACAAGATCAAAAAATCGATCTGATTAAACTCCTAATACAGTTCCAGGATGTGTTTGCATGGTCACATGAAAACATGATTGGCTTCTCTACTGATATTGTCATCCATCGAATGCCTATTAAAGATGGATTCAAGCCAGTCAAGCAAAAGCTCAGGCGATTGAAACCTGAATGGAGTCTGAAAATCAAAGAAGAGGTCGTTAAACAATTCAAAGCCGGTATCATCATGGTATCAACATACCCAGAGTGGCTGTCAAATATAGTTCCCATACCCAAACCCAGAGGGAAGGTACAAGTATGCATGGATTACCGAGATTTGAACAAAGCATGCCTCAAGGATAATTTTCCAGTACCTTTTATCCACAACCTGATAGGCAACACGGCGCAATACGATATGTATTCTTTTGTGGATTGCTTTGCTGGTTACCACCAGAGCATGGTTGCTGAAGAGGATAGGGAGAAAATAGCTGTCATCACTCCCTGGGGAACCTTTTGCTACAGACGACTATCCTTCGGCCTCATTAATGCTAGAGCTACATATTAACGAGCCATGATGGCCCTATTTTATGATATGATGCACAAGGAGATAGAGGTTTATGTGGATGACATCATCATCAAATCCTGGAGGGAGGATGATCACCTTGACCATCTCAGGAAGCTGTTCAACAGGTTGTGTAAGTACAACCTCAAGCTAAATTCCGCTAAGTGTGCTTTTGGCGTTAAATCAGGCAAGTTGTTGGGATTTCTAGTGAGCAATAGAGGCATTGACCTGGACCCTACCAAGATCAAAGCCATCACTGAGATGCCAGTACCTTGAACAAAGAAGGAGATACGTGGGTTCTTGGGAAGGATCAATTTCATAAGTAGGTTTATTTCCCAGCTCACAGCAACCTGTGAACCCATCTTCAAGTTACTAAGGAAGAATTCCCCCACCAAATGGAATGAGGATTGTCAGAAAGCCTTCCTTGCTATCAAGAAGCTGCTGATCGAAGCACCAGTCTTGGTAACTCCGAGGGATGGAGTTCCCCTGTTCATGTATTTGTCCGTCAATGCCAATGCAATGGGCTGCATGCTAGGACAGAAGGATGATATTAGCAAGGAGAGAGCCATCTACTACATCAGTAAAAGATTCAGCAGCGGTGAACTGAAGTACACCCTGATCAAAAAGACGTGTTATACGTTAGTATAGGCCACAATGAGGTTACAACATTATCTCCATGGGCACACGACCTACCTTAGATCCCGCATGGATCGGCTAAAATATGTATTCAACAAGCCAATGTTGAATTATCGACTGTCCAAATGGCAGTTAATCCTACAATAGTTCGACATTGTCTACGTGACTCAGAAGTCCATTAAAGGTCAAGGCATTGCAGATCAATTAGCCGAAGCACCATCAGGAAGGTTCGAGCCCCTGGAGACTTATTTCCTGGATGATGGGATCATGACCATTCAACAACTTCAACCAGAGAATACAGTCCAACCATGGAAATTGTATTTCGATGGAGCGGTAAGCATGGAGGGTGCCAAAGCTGGGGCAGACCTTATCTCTGGTACAGGAGAACAATATCCTGTGGCTACTAAGTTGTAATTTGGCAACACCAACAACACATTCGAGTATGAAGGCTGCATAATGGGGTTGAAGTTAGCCCAATCCATGGGTATCAAACATCTACTAGTCTGTGGAGACTCTGAATTGGTTATCAGATAAACCACTTAGGCATATCACACAGAAGAACTGCATTTGCTGCCCTATCACCGACAGGTCATTAGCATAGCTCTGGATTTTCAAGACATAACCTTCATCCATATTCCTCGGGGTAGGAATGACTTCGCTGATGCATTGGCGATGTTGGCTTCCTTGATCTACATATCCGATAGGAATGGGATTCCCTGCATCAAATTCACAAGTCAGAAGGCCTTGACATACGGGAATTACATTGGAGACATATAAGATGAAATACCTCCTATCAAACAGCCTTGGTATCAAGATATCAAGAAATATCTCTGAGATGGATCTACACCCGTCGGGGCAAGCCAATCCGAACGAAAGTAATTTCTCAAGATGGCTATGAAGTTCTATCTGAGCGGAGATGCACTCTACAAAAGGGATACTGGAATGGGCTTGTTATTATGCCTTGATAAAGAGCAAGCCCATAGATTGATGGATGAAATCCATGGTGGTGGATGTGGTCCACACATGAGCGTCATCTGCTTGCCAAGAAGATATTCAAAACAGGACATTATTGGATTTCTCTCAAAGCTGACTATGACGATCACGTCAGGAGATGCTTTCAATGCCAAGTACATGGAAATGCCATACACGCTCCTCCAAATGAGCTACACAACATGAGTTAACCATGACCTTTCTCTATGTGGGGAATGGATGTGATCGATCCAGTAGAACCAAAAGCTAGCAATGGTCACCGTTTCATGTTCACCATGATCGATTACTTCACCATGATCGATTACTTCACCAAATGGGTTAAAGGTGCCTCCTTTCCCAAAGTCACCAAAGAGGTCATCATTGGTTTTATCAGAAATAATATCGTCTGTCAATATGGACACTCGGAGGTGATCGTATCAGACAACACCAAGAACTTGAATAATCAAATAATGAAAGAGCTATATAGCAAGTTTCACATTAAGCATCTCAATTCTGTCTTCTATCGGCCCAAGATGAATGGTACTGTGGAAGCGGTCAATAAGAACATCAAAAAGATCATGCAAAAAATGTTCGCCAATCACAAAGAATGGCATGACCTACTGCCTCTAACCTTGTTAGCATACAGGATGTCAATGTTGGGAAAAATTCGCAGGTTGGGTCATAACCCAGAACTTTCGTCTCTTCCTAAGTTATCTCTACCCTTACTCTTTTTATTGTAAAAAAGTTTTTGAAGGGTTTTTTAGGAAAAAGGTCAACATGTATCATGTCGAAGATTAAACGTTTTACAGAGTCGCCAGTTGGTAGATTTGAAAATGGTTGTACAACCTCAATCGAGTTTTGTTTGAAAGAGGCCCAATTGCTGAACAATGTCGAAACATGATTTTTGAAACCAAAGTTTTGAGTTTGGGGGCTTGGTTAAGTGTGGGGAAGGTGTTAGGCACCCCACAACTCCCAGTGTAAACACGGTACCGCATCTTTTCAATATTTCCCTTAAAACTGAAATTCGTGTGTGAATGCTGTTTGAAAATTGGGCCTATGTTTGATTGAAAGCATTTGACAGGCTTCGTTGAACCTATATACGAAGGGTTTGATTTGATTTGCAAAAGTATTTGATTTGATTTGTAAAAGTCTTTAATTTGATTTGCAAAAGCTTTTCTTTTGATTGAATTTGAAATGATGTTTTGAAAGCTGGTTTTCAAACCCTTACGCTAACATAGGAATTGAAGCATATCGATAATTTTAATTTTATCTTTTTAGCCTTAAGGCTCAAATTGAATGGTGATTGTCGGGCTGCAAAGCATCCTCGACCACAACAAATATACAAGTGTCGGTCTTCTCATAGGTATGATAGCCATCGGAGGGACTCTGATACGACAAACTATATTTTTACTATGTTGAGACCTTAAATCCGGATAACCGTTTTAAGGTCTTTTGTATGTACATTTTACAGAAAAACTGGCAGGGTACATTCGTAAAGTGGAGTTTGTCCATCTTGGGAATCAGATTCTGATCGATTTGATCACGAATCCCACGATTCCTAGGCTCACTTATGAGTAGCCAATAAACCCGCACAGTTCAAATTTGTACAGAAATAGATATATATCCCAATATTGCCAGAACCAAGGATTCATCAGTAAATCTTGGTTCGCACCTGGCCGAAGCTACTCTTTCCCACTAGATAGCGATCTAAGGGATGCGAGGTTGCTTTTGTGACTGAAAAATACCGATTCATATCAAATGAATATTTAAAGCATCAATTCAATAAAAAGCAATAAAGCAATATATATATATACATAGTTATATATACAAAAGCTGTAAAGGGCGATGGGTTTTCACACCGGTACCCGGAATGGAATTAATATATATATATATATATATATATATATATTGACAGAAAAGTAGTCAACTAAGACTGGAAAAAGAACCCAGTGGTGGTAAAGGCTGCTTATATATGCATAATTATATATAAAAGCAGTAAAAGGGCCACAGAATAATCTAGGCAGAACAAAATTATACATATACAGAAACGTAGTCAACCAAGACTGGGAAGAGAACCCAGTGATGGTGAAGGCTGCTTATATATGCATAGTTATATAAAAAAAGCAGTAAAAAGGCCACAGAATAATCCAGGCCGAACAGGAATGTAAATGTACAGAAAAGTAGTCAACTAGGGACTAGGAAGATAACCCAATAATGGTGAAGTGTGCAAAAACAGTAAAAAGGCCACATAATAATCCAAGTCGGACTAAAATATATAACTATATATATATATATATTATCAGAAATATAGTCAACCAAGGCTGGGAAGAGAACCCAGTGGTGGTGAAGGCTACTTATATATGCATAAATATATATAAGCAGTAAACTACCTCAGATTTGACATCTGGGCTTGACAGAATTAAAAAGTTAGTATATATACAGTTAAATAAACACAAAAAATAGCTAAACCCGGACTGGGAAGATAACCCAGTCCGACAAAGTTGCCAAAACGAAGATGCTAGTGCATTGAAGTTGCTAGAGCTGACGGATCATCAATCCGAGTTGTAGAAATGCTAGAAATTGAGTTTATGTACAAAAATATACCAAATTTTGACGAAAACGGCCACAAAACTAACTTTCGGGCATATTTAGAAAACAAAACTTGATATGCAAGTGTAAAATAGTGCAAAGAAGTAGGAAACACTTTCTGATCGTAAAAATACTTATAATGGACTACTACACGGGCTTTTTGCCAAATCGTAGGCTTTAAACGTCAGAATCTACCGGCTATTTTCTGATATGTGGTAGTATGTGGGTATATCTATGTGTTAGAGTGAAAAAAATTTGAGTTTAGAAGAGGTGAAAAAGTCAGAAAATCAAACGAGTAGAGGTTCGTTGTGTTTTAAAATTCTTAAAAATGAGGTGGGCACGTTTATTTATAGGCTAGAGAGCCTCAACTCTACCTGTTGCTATCGCAGGTAGAGGTGCAGCTCCCTTGGTGGGGCCCATATGTCTATTTGAGCTGTCTCGAAGTATGTGCACTCTGAGCAACGCGAAGTCGAAGTCGAAGCTTTTTAACTTTTGATCGGAGCTTCCGTTTGAGGCGTGCTATACCTTTACCTAAAGCCCTCGTCGAGAGTGTCACAATGACATAGGATAAAACATTTTCTGGGTCCAAGGAGACGGGTTCATAACCAGGTCATCGATTCCCCGCAGTTTATTCGTTGAGTTATCTTGCGCTGTTTGCACTCGGGATCATTGTTATGGTTTGTTCTGACCTTGGTGGGATCAATTCGGCTTGAATTTGATCAAATTATCTTAAAGTTGGTAAAATGACCATTTTACCCCTCCCGGGGTTGCCTTTAGTGTCGGCATGGCCTTTGGTTGACTCTTGGGAGTTGTTTCCAAGACTTGGATCCTATTCGAGTATGTATGTCCTCGATGTTGTCTCTAAAGTTGATTTGGTCATTCCAGGTTGTCCTCTTGAGGTGTTGTGAAGCTTCAGGACTATTTCTAAAGTTGACTTGACTTGTCGGGTTGAGACCGGGGCTGATCTGTACCTCCCGGGTTGAGACCGAGGCTGAACTGATGGCCTGATTAGAGATCGGGGTTGATTTGATGGCTCGATTTTGAGATCAGGGTTGATCTAACTGCCCGATTGGAGATCAGGGTTGATTTGATGGTTTGATATTGAGAACAGGGTTGATCTGACGGCTCGATTGGAGATCGGGGTTTATTTTATGGCCCGATATTGAGATCGGGGTTGATCTGACAGCCCGATTAGAGATCGGGGTTGATTTGATGGCCTGATATTGAGATCGAGGTTAATCTGACGGCCCGATTGGAGATTAGGGATGATTTGAGGGTTCGATTAGAGATCGGGGTTGATTTGACAGCCTAATATTGAGATCGGGGTTGATCTGACGACCTGATTGGAGATGGGGGTTGATTTGAAGGTCCGATTGGAGATCGAGGTTGATTTGACAACCCGATTGGAGATCGAGGTTGATTTGATGGTTCGATTGGAGATCGGGGTTGATTTGACGGCCCGATATTGAGATCGGGGTTGATCTGACGGCCCGATTAGAGATCGGGGTTGATTTGATGGCCCGATTGGAGATCGGGGTTGATTTGATGTCCCGATTAGAGATCAGGGTTAATTTGATGGTCCGATTGGAGATCGGGGTTGATTTGAAGGCCCGATTGTAGATCGAGGTTGATTTGACTTCCCGATGTTGACGATCGGGACTGGGTTGACTCGGTGGCGATCGGGGTGGATTTGAATGTACCATTTTACCCTCCTACAGTGTTAGTAATAGGGAAAGGAAATTTCGAGTGTATACACAGGACATCAATACGTACCTCTACTGGGGCTACCCCCTATTCATTGGTCTATGGTATGGAAGCAGTCATTCCCATAAAAGTAGAGATGGAGTCCTTGCAAGTGGTAATCGACACTCAAATGGACGAAGATCAGTGGTTGCAAGGCCGGTACCACCAACTGTCCCTGATAGATGAAAAGAGGGCTATAGCCATTTTCCACAGGCAGTTATATCAACAAAGGATTACTTGATCCTACAACAAGAAAGTCTGAATACGGAAATTCAAAGAAAATGACTTGGTGCTGAAGATAGTTTTGGCCAATCAAGATGAAGCCAAAGGAAAGTTCGCCCTAAATTGGGAAGGCCCTTTCATTATCAAGGAAGTGTTGACAGGAGGAGCCATCTAACTACAAGAGATGGATGGGAGAGAATTTCCCCAACTCATCAATTCAGACACCGTGAAAAGGTACTATGTCTGAAACATATGCATACCCGCATCCGGGTCCTACAAATCAAATCAGGTTCGATTTTCGCTAGAAGTTGGAACTACGAATGACCTGATCTCCCTCCACCCGGGAGTATATAGGCAGCCATTTCTGGTGCGATCAAACTAAACCAAAACTCAAAAACTCATCAAACCAAACTCAAAACACAAGATAAACACTTCTTAAACCTCTCTCAAAAAAAATTAAACTACGATTGACCTGATCTCACTACACCTGGGAGTACGTAGGCAGCCATTCCTGGTGCGGTTTGACCTTCAAGAAAAAACAAAAACCAATAAAAACCAGTTCCAAGACACCGAAACCATATGAAACCTAAAAACTATCAAGCCTCCTTGGTCAGCAGGCCTATCTGAGATACTCTCTGACATCTCACTAACAGTCCATCAAGGAGAAGCTCAAGATACATCAACAACAGCAAGTCATAAAAGAAGTGGTAATCACTCAGCAATGACAATACATATCCAAACAGGGAAGTGAATCAAAATATATTTCTCTGATATATAATACTGTTTGATATATATACATAGTGTCCTGTACATGACAAAAATGGCTGATCTAGCATGTGCAAGAAAAAAAGCTAGTCTATGGACCCATGGCTAAGCGGGACAGTAATGCCAACATGGCATCTCTCTCTGAAGATGGAGGAGCGGCTACAAATGCAATACCCTCAGCCTCCATACGAGTCAGAACATCCATAGCCATCTGCATAGTCTCGCTGTGATCATCAATATAATCACTCATCTCAACAACCAGATCAAAAGTATAAGATCGGAGAGCAGCACTCTCGACGATGTGGAAATCCCGGGAAGCTATAGCCTCATCCCTCTCCACAAAAGTAGCATCCCTGGCAATCAAAACCTCCTCAATCTCCTCAAAGGCTATGATTATGGCAGACCGGATCTCATCTTTCGCTGCGAAAGCTGCATCTCTGGCAATCAAAGTCTCCTCAATATCGACAAAAGCAGCGTTTCAAGAAGATCGAGGCTCATCTCTCTCAACCAATGTCATATCTCGAGTGGCTTGAGCTGCATCTCTCTCAGCAAAACAACATCAGTGGTCTAGCCTGATCTCTCTCAAAGGTCATACTAACTAGTGAGTCTGTCACAACGGGATCTGTCCCGGCAAGAATGATCGACAGATTACTAACTAATGCGGCTGTCAGACCCATAAATAACTCATCCTCATTGGGAGAATCAGGATCCTCCATGGGCTCATCCTCGTCTGAATCCACTATCAGAGCTGACTGAATGAATGCAGCTGATGCTATATCAGCCTCCAACCATGCTGAGTCCTCTAGAGAACGATCTGAATGGCTACTGGAGAAATCAGCCCTCTCCCTATGAGTCCAACACTCATACACTCTGAACAAATAGACAAATGACATAGACGAAGCTGACATCCTCTGATCAATAGCCCTCTCAAACTGATGCAGGCTCTGAAACTGATCGAACTGGCCCATAACAGCCAGAAAATGGTAAGTAGTCACTCCCCTCAATCTCGCTAGGGGCAAATAGTCCATGCCAGATGTGTGGATGATGAAGCTATAGAGGAAGACTAGCCCTGAGCATTACAGAATTGAGAATGGATGCATAATATCAGACAAAAATGCTGATCATGTCTCTGCGTCGATATACTACACTAGCTGAAAGGAGTAAGACATGGCTATCTCACGGGTGAAACAATACCCCTGGTATCTGAAAAATCCAATCGATCGTAAATGGGACAGGAGCCATACGTACAGTAAGATCGAACTGCCTCTAAAAACCCCTCCGGGTGGTTACTACAGTGGGTGTCTGCTCTCAGCGTCTCAGCCAATATAATCAGAAGAATGGTGCTACCCTGTCTAAGGACCCGAACCACGACTATCAATCCGACATCCAGGTGGTCCAAGTGAAGGGGCATATAGATGTAGGATATTATGCACATCAGAAAAACATCTAGCCTGGCCAAATGCCATGCCTCTGCCGAAACAATAAAATCTCCAGCATGACGATCGTAGCTGTCCAGCCGGCCGAAACGATTGATCAAGAAGTCTATAGAGATCACATGTCCATAAATGATCTCATCCGTAACTACTGTATGACGTAGACCAGACATTCGAAGAAACGGTCTCCTCATATGGCTGATCGCAGTACGAGCGCAGGGTAAATCTAAAGCCAAACTAGTAAACCTCTCATACTCCTCTAAAGTCAGAGTCAGCTCGTGCCGCCCAAAGCAAAAAACCTATCTCTCTGGTATCCAAAAGGGTAACAGTCCATCTACGAACCCATACAGAACCTGAAAGTCTACGAGGGCCAATGAATGCCCTAACATCTGATCCACTGCCCCTCTGGCTGGGAAGGGCAGGCTCTCATACCATGATCTCAAGGATGATGCCACCACAGATGGCGGTAAGTGCCCAATACAACTAATGGTGGACGACAACATCTATATCACCGTATCACAAGACCATCCAGGGGTTAAATCTGAACTCATCTATCTAAATGCATACACATGACATAATACATGCATAATGATAATGATAAACATGATTCAATAGATAGGAAATATTATACATATCTATAATAAGCTATTTACTGCAAGCATCATCCCTGTCTGATAAATATAAAGCAAAATAAAAAGTACAGGAATATGGGGCACCACCACCCAACTACTAACAGTGGTCTATCAAAATGGGGCACAGCCCCCCAACAGCCAAAATAGTGGCCGACCAAAAAGAGATAGCTACAATAGCTATCCAAAAAGATCCAAAACATCTATACTCAGGTGGTTAACCTGCTCCATCTCCTCCGTGGACACAGAGTCGCGGTCATCAGGCTTGTCTGGGTGGTACAAGGGAGGATCAGCCCATGCAAAACTACTGGAAAATGGACCTGATGAGGGGCTCGCTCCTGAGCTAGAATGGGCAAAAGAAGATGCCTTTGACGGATCTCGGCCAAGATGCCTGATGAAAAAATGAGCTCTCTCCAACTCATGGGTCAGCCTTGTGATCTGGTCCAAGTGAGTAAGCTCCCTGAGGCAAGCTATCCAGTCTTTCATCATCACAGACCCAGGAACTATGTCTGCCATAAACTGGGTAGCACGAGTCTGAGCTCTAATCATGCGAGGGCTCCACCAACTGCTGAATGTCTCCTGGCTGTAAGGGCCCTCTAATAGGGTAAAGTTGTCTATGCCCTCTGTAGGGATATCTGTCAGTGGCTGGACCAATGGCCAATGATGCCAAGCTGGAAGAACAAAGGGAATGTGGATCTAACCCGTGATACTCCAAATAGCACGCTCTCTTAGATAGAGCTCCCAGCCTCCCTTTGTCAAAAACGGTACTCTGCGGGTCGACAATGCAAACTCCCGACCATTGGGGAAGCCTTCCTCAAATCCAATAGTCAAAAACTCGAAGGTATATGGGAACCACGAGATCTCTTCGGCTGTCAAAAGCTCCAACTACAGGCAAGAATGAGTAAAACCCTCAGCAATAGGGACCTCCGTCAGAGTTGAGTGATGCCAACGCCGTTCCCAGGGATAGGTCTCCAGACCAAAGCAGTGGCGGGCCGTAGGCAAGGAAGCCTCTCATACGCCCAGAACTGGCCATGTAAATATCAAAAGTCCTCAGTGACTAAGACTGGCAAATATAAATGCAAAAATTAAAAATGTACAAGAAAGATGTACTCACCAGCAGAAATGGGTAGAACCCTAACCAAGCCTCCGTTAAACCCTTCGAGAGCATGCACATACCTTCAAAAAAAATAGGCAAAGGTGTAGGAACACCAATCAAAGTCATTGAGGCAGTCTACATGTCAGGTAGCACTGATCAGGGCGAAGAACACAGTCGATGAGTTGTCTGCCAAAAAATAACCCCTGATGATCACTAGAAACAATCGCCTCATGATGCGATCCCTAACCCTCTGATCATCAGGCAGAGGCCCAAGTAAAGCCCCACTCTGGGCATCTATGCTCAAGGGACCAGATTAGACCGTCTGACCCTTGAGCGCCGATAAAGTAACTCCCAACAGGGATCTAACGGCAGTGGGCGTAATGTCGGCCATGACAGGCACGGGCTTACCCTCGAACTCTATGCCAATAATGAACCTCCAATCCATAGGCGTTATCATCACCTCGCAGTCCAACAAGTAAAGATACTGAGTCTGGTGGAACCAGCGCTCAAACATAGCCCTCATATAACCCCAAGGGCAACGGCGGGGAAGAATAGAGAAGAAGGCTTGAAACCCCCAGCCGTCAATGATATCCCTGTACTCCTATTTCAAAGTGTGGTAGAGGGAGTGCATGTTGAACTAGTTCCCTCTGGGCTGCGTAAAGCAAGGAACCTGCATAAAAAACAAACCCATGTCAAAAACCTATGCCCCGAGCATGGAAAAAGAAGGAAAGAGAATCCAGAGAGAAGGAAATCTCGATGGATGACGACTTAAGTCTCCCAGCAACTCCTGGGTGGGCACAACAATGCCCGGAAGCTCCGCACGTGGGGCCTGACCGGGGATGGGAGCAGTAAAAGGAGCCTCCTCATCATCTATATCAATCGGCGGCTCGTCTTGGGCTGGATGATTCACCGATTCTGCTAATCTGCGAGGCGGTCGAGCTGGACGTGGCTGAGAAACATCAGAAGCTCGCCTCCGTCTAACTCCTAAAACTACCCTGCTAGCACTGCCGGGTCTGTCTCGGTCCATCACCTGGACAAAGTCTCAAAATCACCTTAGAAAGGGTGTGGTAAGCCTAAAACCTGTGTCTTATTAATTTAAATCAGTATCTTATGCATTTCTAAGTCCTAAAACATGCATGGGTCAGTCAAAAATCTCCATTAAAGTCAAAACTGCATGTTTTTAAAAAACTAAATCCTAAAAACGTGCATGGGTCAGTCAAAAATCCCCAGTAGAGTCAAAATTGCATGTTTATTAAATGCTTGGGCTTTTAAAAAAATTTCACCAGAGTCTCCTTTGTAAAATTCAATGTCCGCATGCACACAGGCATGACTAGGTGACCATTCAGTAGCACACCTTCCCAAAAATAGGAACAATTCATATTTATGAAATAAAATCAAAAGTAAACTTCATATGGTAGCCAAATTACCATGGACATTTTTAGTTGAAAATCCAGGCTCACTAGGCCTCAAAAAGGATGAGTAAACTGACCAAAAAGAGCAAAATATGACTGTCTCATAATCTGAATTTTCTTACGTCAAAACGTGTATTACATTAAAATATGCATACTTATGAAATAAGAAAATTTTTAGTAGGTCATATAAGCATACATTTTTCATACAGTGTGTCTAAAAGCACCCTACATGGTTTACATACTTTTAACGGTTAAAACTTGCGAAAAAAGGATGTAAAACGTTACCTGAAGTGTACAGAACGCATGGGAGCTGAAAAAATCTAAAAAAAGATGCCCGAACTCCGTAGATCTAAAAAACAAAATCGGATTCCGTTTGAAACTCGACAAAAAACTGATTTCAAATGACTCCCGCTGTCCAATATAAAGCCACAAGTAGAAGCGGGCCCACCTGTGGCTGCTGCACCTCTACCTTCGGCTCCCTATGGTGGGGCCCTCTCCCTCCATCTTAGTTTGGTTTGAGTTAAAACAGAGTTTATATGAGCTGAAATGTCAAATCTGAGAAAAAAATCGCTACGCGATTGAGCGGTTTGTCCTGAAACCCTGCGTTTAAGCAGCGGAATCCTGATAGAAAGGGGAACTTCTTGAAAGCCATTGGTATTCATCCCAAAGCAATATCCAGGGACCGATGATAAAGAATGCTAAAAACTGCTAAAAAACTACGCAAAACTGCCGAAAAATTGCGCAAAACTGCCGAAAAATTGCCACTTTTGAAGCTTCGGGTACTAACCGATGACAGTTTAGCCGTTGGCTCAACCCCAGTGAAGCGTCGGGTACAGACCAAAAATAGTTCAACCGTTGTCTCAACCCCAGCGAAGCGTCTGGTACAGACCGGTGATAATTTAGCCGTTGGCTCAACCCCAGCCAAGCGTCGGGTACAGACCGGTGACAGTTCAGCAGTTGGCTCAACCCCAGCGAAGTGTTGGGTACAGATCAATAATAGTTCAGCCGTTGGCACAACCCCAATGAAGCATCGGGTACAGACCGAAGATAGTTCAACCGTTGGCTCAACCCCAGTGAAGCATCAGGTACAGACCGGTGACAGTTCAGCCATTGGTTGAACCCCAACGAAGCGTCGGGTATAGACCGAGGATAGTTCAGCTGTTGGCTCAACCCCAGCGAAGCTTCGAGTACAGACCGAGGATAGTTCAGTCGTTGGCTCAATCCCAGCGAAGCGTTGGGTACAGACCGAGGATAATTCAGCCGTTGGCACAACCCTAGCAAAGCGTCGGGTACTGACCGATGATAGTTCAGCCGTTGGCACAACTCCAGCGAAGCATTGGGTACTAACCGACGATAGTTCAGCCGTTGGCACAACCCCAGCGAAGCGTCGGGTATTGACCGATGATAGTTCAGCTGTTGGCACAACCCCAGCAACATCTCAGCCGTTGGCTTAACCCCGCAAAGCATCGGAGATGATCTGGTGATAGAAATAATATAATAATCCATCGCCACAGAGGACAAAGGATGGAATCTGTTATACACATCCTCAAAGGGAGCACCAAGAAGGATTGGTGATTCAAACCCCCTGTTTCAAACTACCAGTATAAATTACCGCCAGGATAGGCATCAAAAGCATCCATTGAGGTAACTCGGTAACCGAGATGTATCCCCAGCAGAGAAACCGACAGAAAGGTGAAATAATATTAGTCGGAAGGAAAATATGACTGGTGAAGAGTATTAACAAATGTGGGAAACCGTTGGTCTCAAACCAAGGTAGCATCAATAAGGTCATCCCCATCAGAGTCGATAAACTTATCACGGATAACGTCATCCTTAGTAGAAATTGACAAGAACATTCTGTGATAGCTTAAATATGATATCCTACCAGGAATCGCCTGACAATGATGTCCTAAGGGTTATCGTGAATGGCGCTATCCTCAGCAGAGAGTAATATAATAAATCAGTGATAACCCTACCCCCTTGAAGGTATCTAACATTCATCACGTATCCTGCCATGCATTGCCTTGTCGTTGCATTTGCATTTCTAGTGTCTAGAATTCTTTATCCTGTTCATTCCACTACATTACATAAACATGATAAAGAGGGGCATCTATAGACACTCAAAATTTCGTTTCCCTGTTACTAACACTGTAGGAGGGCAAAACTGTCTTTTTAACTCAACCCCGGTCTAAATACCGGGCCGTCAAATCAACCCCGGTCTCTATGCCTGGCCACCAAATCAACCCCGATCTCAATACCGGGTCGTCAAATCAACCCCGGTCTTAATACTGGGCAATCAACACAACCCCGGTCTCAATATCGAGCAGTCAAATCAACCCCGGTCTCAATATCGGGCCATCAAATCAACCCCGATCTCAATACTGCGCTCTCAAATCAACCCCGGTCTTAATATCGGGCAGTCAAATCAACCCAGGTCTCAATACCTGGTTATCAACTCAACCCCGATCTCAATACCGGGCCATCAAATCAACCCCGGTCTGAATACCGGGCCATCAACTCAACCCCGATCTTAATATCGGGCCATCAACTTAATCCTGGTCTCACTACTAAATTATCAACTCAATCCTGGTCTCAATATCGGGCCGTCAAATCAACCCCGATCTCAATACCGGGCCATCAAATCAACCCCGGTCTCAATACCGGGCCATCAACTCAACCCCGGTCTCAATGTCGGGTCATCAACTCAACCCCGGTCTCAATACCGGGCTATCAAATCAACCCCGGTCTTAATACCAGGCCATCAACTCAGCCCCGGTCTAAAATTGGGAGTTACAGGTCAGCCTCGGTCTCAACCCGAGAAGTACAGGTCAGCCTCGATCTCAACCCAAGAGGTACAGGTAAGCCCCGATCTCAACCTGGGAGGTACAAATCAGCTTCGATCTCAACCTAGGAGGTACAGGTGAGCCCCGGTCTTAACTCGGGAAGTACATGTCAGCCCAGATCTTAACCTGTGAGGTACAGATCAGCCCTAATCTTAACCCGGGAGGTACAAATCAGCCCGGTCTCAACCTGGGAGGTACAGGTTAGCCCTGGTCACAACCCGGGAAGTACAGGTCAGCCCCGGTCTCAACTCGGGAGGTACAGGTCAGCCCCAGTCTCAACCCGGGAGGTCAGGTTAACTTTAGAAATAATCCTAAAGCATCACAACATCTCTAGAGGAAAACTTGGAAGGGCCAAGTCAGTCTCAGAGACAACACTGAGGACGAATAGACTCGAATGGGATCCAAACCTTGGAAACTACCCCAAGAAGTCAACCGAAGGCCATGTCGACATTGAAGGCAACCCCGGGAGGGGTAAAACGATTATTTTACCAACTTGAAGTTGATTAGGTCAAACTCAAGCTGAATTGATGCCACTAAGGTTAGAACGAACCATATCAATGATCCCGAGTGCAAACAGCGCAAGACAGCTCAGCAAAAAACTACGGGAAATCGATGACTTGGTTATGAACCCGTCTTCTTGGACCCAGAAAATGTTTTATCCCATGTCATTGTCACACTCTCGACGAGGGCTTTCCTGAAAGATACAGCACGCCTCAAACGAACGCTCCGATCAAAAGTTAGAAAGTTTTGAACCTGACATCTCATTGCTCGGAGTGCACGTACTTCAATGCAATGGGACCTGCCATGCGGGCCCTGGCAGTTGGAGCCATACCTCTAACTGCGGTAGCAGCAGGTAGAGCTGCTTCTTCTGGGTCTATATATATGAGCTCACCCCCCAGCTCATTTCAAGAATTCAGAAACGCTCTGAACCCCTGCCCGTTTGGTTTTTCAGCCCTTTTTTTGTCTTCCAAATCCAAAATTTTTCACTCTAACACGTAGATATACCAACATACTATCACATATCAAAAATTAAACGGTAGATTCAAACGTTTAAAGCCTATAACTTGGCAAAGTGCTAGTGTAGCAGTCCATTATGAGTATTTTTACGATCAAAAAGTTATTACTACTTTTTTGCACTTTTATACACTTGCATATCAAGTTTCATTTTCTAAATATGCCCGAAAGTCAGTTCTGTGGCTGTTTTTGTTAACTTTTGTACATTTTAGTACCTAAACGAATTTTCTAGCATTTTTACAACTTAGATTAATGATCCGTTGCTTCAAACAGCTTTTATATACTTGCATCTTCGTGTTGAAAAACTTTACCCGACTGGGTTATCTTCCCAGTCCGGGTCTGGTTTTTTTTTTTTTTTTTATATATATTTAACTGTATATATACTAACGTTGCAATTCTGTCAAGCCCAGATGTCGACGTTGGGTTAAAAAATCCACAGGTCGGGTCACAACTCAGATCTTTTAATCTCTCTTCCTAAGTTATCTCTACCCTTATTCTTTTTATTTAGGAAAAAGGTTTTGAAGGGTTTTTTAAGAAAAAGGCCAACATGTATCATATCGAATATTTGAACGTTTTATAGAGTCGCCAGTTGGTAGATTTGAAAATGGTTGTACCAACTCAACCGAGCTTTGTTTGAAAGAGGCCCAATTACTGGACACTATCGAAACTTGATCTTTGAAAATAGATTTTTAGCTCTGGGGCTTGGTTAAGTGTGGGGAAGGTGTTAGGCACCACACGACTCCCGTGTAAATACGGTACCGCATCTTTTCAATATTTCCCTTAAAATTGGAATACGTGAGTGAATGCTATTTAAAAATTGGGCCTATTGATTTGATTGATTGAAAGTAGTGCTTTGCTTCGTTGAACCTTTATATGAAGGGTTTGATTTGATTTAAAAATCAGTCTCTGATTTGATTTGTAAAAGCATTTAATTTGATTTGCAAAAGCTTTTCTTTTGATTGAATTGAAAATGATGTTTTGAAAGCTGGTTTATGAAATCCTTACGCTAGCATAGGAATTGAAGCCTGTTGATACTTCCAATTTTATCTTTATAGCCTTAAGGCTGCATGTTAATGGTGATTTGTCGGGCTGGGAAGCATCCTCGACCACAAAAATATACAAGTGTCTGTCTCCTCATGGGTATGAGAACTATCGGAGGGACGCTGACACGACAATCAATATTTTTTCACTATATTGAGACCTTAAATCCTGATAACCGTTTTAAGGTCTATTTACATGTACATTTTTACAGAAAAACTGGCAGGGTACATTTGTAAATCGAAGTTTGTCAATCGTCGAAATCAGATTTTGATCATTTTGATCATGAATCCCACGATTCATAGGCTCACATATGAGTAGCCAGAAAACCTGCACAATTCAAATTTGTATAGAAACAGATATATACATCATCACGTCGCAATGGAAGCAAGGATTCATCAGTAAATCCTGGTTGCGTGTGGCCAAAGCGTCTCGTTCCCACTAGATAGCGATCTAAGGGACGCGAGGTTGCTTTCGAAGCAGTAACTAGAAAGAGAGCTAGATTTAAGAAAATCTCAGCCATTCTAGCTTCTCGATTCAATCTGGAGGTTTTGAACCGTTTGAAAACTAGAATTGGCAAGATTTAAATTAATCTAGTTCGCCCGCAGATATGTCAGTGCCAATTCATATAAAATGAATATTTAAAGCAACAATTGAATAGAAAGAGAATAAAGCAGTATATATATACAATTATATATATATAAAGCTATAAAGGGTGATGGGTTTTCACGCCGGTGCCCGGACTGGAATTGAAATATATATATATATATATATATATATATATATATTAACAAAAATATAGTCAACCGAGACTGGAAAGATGATCAGTGATGGTGAAGGCTGCTTATATATCCATAAATATATATATAAGCAGTAAAAAGGCCATAGAATGATCCAGGCCGAACTGGAATATAAATGTACAGAAAAGTAGTCAACTAGGGAATGGGAAGATAACTTAGTAATGGTGAAGTGTGCAAAAATAGTATAAAAGGCCACAAAATCATCCAGGCCTGACTGGAATGTAAATTACAGAAAAATAGTTAACCAGTGACTGGGGAGAGCACCTAGTATGGCGAAGAGTGCAAAAACAGTATAAAGGGCGATGGGTTTTCACGCTTGTGTTCGAACTGAATTGAAATATATATATATATATATATATATATATATTGACAAAAATATAGTCAACCAAGAATGGTGAAAATCGCTTATATATGCGTAAATATGTATAAAAGCAGTAAACTACCTCGGATTTGACATCTGGGCTTGACAGAATTGAAATGTTAGTACATATACAATTAAATATATACAAAAGGGCCAAACCCAGACTGAGAAGATAACCCAGTCTGGCGAAGTTGCCAGAATGTGTGTGCCAGTGCATTGAAACTGCTGGAGCTGACGGATCATTAATCCGAGTTGTAAAAATGCCAAAAAATCAGTTTATGTACAAAAATGTACCAAATTTTGATGAAAACAAGCCACGGAACTAAGTTTCGGGCATTTTTAAAAAATAAAACTTAACGTGCAAATGTATAAAAGTCCAAAGAAGTAATATTCACTTTCTGATCATGAAAATACTTACAATGGACTGCTACACGGGCTTTTTGCCAAATCGTAGGCTCTATACGTCCAAATATACCGGTTATTTTCTGAAATGTGGTAGTATATGGGTATATCTACGTGTTGGAGTGAAAATATTTGGGTTTGGAAGAGGTGTAAAAGTTAAAAAATCAAACTGACAGGGCTTCGTTGCGTTTCCAAAACTTTAAAATGAAGGGGGGACACCTTTATTTATAGGCCAGGGAGCCTCCACTCTACCTGCGGTTGTCGCAGGTAGAGGTGCGGCTCCCATAGTGGGGCCTGCAGTGTCGGGTTTTATCGTCTTGAAGTACGTGCACTCCGAGCAACGTGCAGTCAAAGTCGAAACTTTATAACTTGTGATCGAAGAGTCCGTTTGAGGTGTGCGATACCTTTTCGAAAAGCTCTCACCGAGAGTGTTGCAATGACATAGGATAAAACATTTTTTGGGTCCGAGAAGACGGGTTCATAACCAGGTCTTCAATTCCCCACAATTTATCCGTTGAGTTGTCTTGCGCTGTTTGCATTCGGGATCGTCTTTATGATTTATTCTGACTATGATGGCATCAATTCGGCTTGTGTTTGATCAAATCAGCTGAGAGTTGATAAAATAACCATTTTGCCCCTCCCGGGGTGGTCCTTAGTGAATCTGGCTTCCCAGGGTTGTCTCTAGGCTGAACTGCACTTCCCGGAGTGATGTCGGGGCTGATATGTACTTCCCGGGCTGAGATCAGGGATGTCTTGACATGTCCTGGGTTAATGTCAAGGTTAACCTGTACCTCCCTGGTTGTTGCCGAGGCTGATTTGAAGGCCCGATATTGAGATCGGGATTGATCGGTACCTCCCGGGTTGATACCGGGGCTGACTTGTACCTTTCAGGTTGCCGTCGAGGCTGATTTAAAGGCCCAATATTAAGATCAGGGTTTGACTTGATGGCCCGATCAGAGATTGGGGTTGATTTAATAGCCCGATATTGAGATCGGGGTTGATCTGACAGTCCGATTGAGTATTGAAGCTTGATGGACGGTCCGATTGACTATTGGAGCTGGATTGATGGTCTGATTGACTATCGGAGCTGGGTTGATTGTCTGATTAACTATTGAAGCTGGATTCACGGTCCGATTGACTATCGGAGCTGGATTAATGGTCCGATTAACTATCGGAGCTGGAATGACGGTACGATTAACTATCAGAGATGGATTGACGGTCCGATTAGCGATCGGAGCTGGATTGACGATCCGATTGATGATCGAAGCTGGATCGATAGTCCAATTAACTATCAGAGCTTTATAGACAGTTTAATTGGCGATCGGAGCTGGACTGACAGTCCGATTGACTATCGGAGCTGGATTAAAGGTCCGATTGACTATTAGAGTTGGATTGATGGTTCGATTGACTATCGGAGCTGGATTGATAGTTCAATTGACTATCAGAGATGGATTGGCTGTCTGATTAGCAATTAGAGCTGGATTAATTGTCCGATTGACGATCGGAGCTGGATCGACTGTCTGATTAACTATCAGAGCTAGATAGACGATCCGATTGGCAATCAGAGCTGGATTGACGGTCCGATTGATGATCGAAGCTGGATGGACTGTCCGATTGACTATCAGAGCTGGATTGATGATCCGATTGACGATCGGAGCTAGATTGATGGTCTTATTGGAGATCGAAGTTGGATTGAGTACCAATATTGGGGATCGAATTTGCTTTATTACTGATATTGACGATCGAATTTAAATTGGATGTCTGGCATTGGTGGCCGAATTTGGATTAGAAGTCTGGTATCTGTACCAGGGTTGATTTGATTGACGGCTTTTCCCTCCTATAGTGTTAGTATTGGGGCAAGGAAAATTTTGAATGTCTACAGATGCCCCTTTTGATCATATCCATGCAATGTAGTGGAATGGACAGGATAAAGATTAGTAGACACTAGAAATAAGATAAATGCCAGAGATGCTACGCAGGCTGGGTGTCTTTGAGTGGAACGGGGCTGCTTTTGGCTGCTTACGTCATCTATCTGCTGGGGATAACATTGTCATGGACAGCCCTTGATATTATTGATAGGTAACTGCGAACTATTCTTGTCTATTTCTTCTGCGGATAACGTTATTCACGGTAGTCTGTTTGACTCTGATGGGGATGCTATTATGTTGATGGTACTATGGTTTGAAACCCATGGTTTTCTGCATCTGTCAGCATTATCAGGGGGCAGTTCTTCTCTTGGCTGATGCCGTTTGTGTGTTTCGGCAGGCTTCTATGACGGGGTTATCCCTCAGGTATCGAGTCACCTTGCTGGGATCTTCCAATGTTTTATCCGGATGATAGGTTTCACTTGGCAGCTTGCAGTAGGGAGCTGAATATCCAATCTTTTACCTCATTCTCTTTTGAGGATGGGTATAACAGATTCCATCATTGGTGATGGATTACTACAATTGCCTCTGTCACCGAATCACTCCCGATGCTTTGCTGGGGTTGTGCCAACAGGATACACTGCGTCGGTCAATACCCGACGCTTCGCTGGGGTTGTGCCAATGGCTGAACTGTCATCGGTCAGTGCCCGATGCTTCGCTGGGGTTGTGCCAACGGCTGAACTGTCATCGATCAGTGCCCGATGCTTCGCTGGGGTTGAGCCAACAACTGAACTGTCATCGATCAGTGCCCGATGCTTTGCTGGGGTTTTTCCAATGGCTGAACTGTCATCAGTCAGTGCCCGGAGCTTAGCTGGGGTTGTGCCAAAGGCTGAACTGTCATCGGTCAATGCCCGACGCTTCTTTGGGGTTGTGCCAATGGCTACACTATCATCGGTCAGTGCCCGACGCTTAGCTGGGGTTATACCAACTGCTGAACTGCTTCGGTCAGTACCCGATGCTTCGCTGGGGCTGAGCCAACATCTGAAACTGCTTCGGTCTGTACCCAAACTTTGCTGGGGTTGTGTCAACGATTGAAACTGCTTCGATCTGTACTCGAACTTCGTTGGGGCTAAGCTAACGGCTGAAACTACTTCAGTTTGTACCCGAACTTTGCTGGGGTTGTGCCAACGTCTAAAACTGCTTCGGTCTGTACCCGAACTTTGCTGGGGCTGAGCCAAATGCTGAAACAGCTTCGATCTATACCCAAACTTCGTTGGGGCTGTGCCAACGACTGAAACTGCTTTGGTCTGTACCCGAACTTTGCTGGGGCTGAGCCAACAGCTAGACTGGACTTTGTTCTGTACATGAACTTCGTTGGAGTTAAACCAACGGTTAAATTGTCGTCGGTCAGTACCGACGCTCCGAAAGTGGCAGTTTTTGACAGTTTTATGCAGTTTTTGCGCAATTTTTCCATAGTTTGCTTTGTTGATTTCTGAACATGGCTACGGGATGAATACCAAGGGTCTCCGTGGGGTTTCCCTTTCTGTCAAGATTACGCTGCATAACCGCAGGATTTCAGGACAAACCGATCAATCGCATAGCAATTTCTCTTCAGATTTGACCCGGCAGCACATAAGAACTTTATTTCGACTCGAATCTGACCGGGCCCGGGGGAGTGGGACCCACCCTGGGCTACCGCAGGTGAAGGTGCGGCAGCCACAGCTGGAGGTGCGGCCACCTGGGCTATTTATTAAGCTGCGGGATTTTCATTTTTCAAGTTTCCCTTTCGAGTTCCAAACGGATTTTCGATCTTCTTTTTTAGATCTACGGAGTTCGGACAGCTATTTTTTGATTTCTTCAGTTCCTACGCGTTCAGCGCAACGCATGTAACGTTTTACATGCTTTTTATACAGTTTTTGACCGTTAAAAGCATGCAAACCACTTAGGGTGCTTTTAGACGCAATGTATGAAAGATGTATGCCTATATGACCTGTTAAAAATTTTCTAACTACATATGTAGGCATATCTTACTATAATGCACGTTTGGATGTAAGAAAATTCAGGTTCTAAGACAGTGTTATTTTTGCACTTTTTGACCATTTTAGTCATCCTTTTTGAGGCCTAGTGAGCCTGGATTTTCAACTAAAAATGTCCATGGTAATTGGGCTACCATGCGAGGTTGACTTTTGATTTTTTTTAATAAATATGAACTGTTTCTATTTTTGGGTAGGTGTGCTACTGAATGGCCACCTAGACATGCCTGTGTGCATGTGGACAGTCCATTTTGCAAAGGAGACTCTGATAAAAATTTCCAAAATCTTAGGCATTGACAAACATGCATTTTTGACTCTACTGGGAATTTTTGACTGACCCATGCGGGTTTTGAGTTTCTAGGTTTTGAAAACATGCAGTTTTGACTTTACTGGGTATTTTTGACTGACCGATGCATGTCTTAGGACCTAGAGATATATGCTGGACTAATTGAAAATGATAAGCCATAGGTTTTAGGGTTACCTCACCTTTTCTGAGGTGATTTAGAGTATTGGTGTATGCGATGGATCGCGATAGACCCGACAGTTTAAGCAGGGTATCCTTAAGTATTAGACGGAGGAGGGCGTCTGATGTTTCTCAGCCTCGTCCAGCTTATACGCCTCATAGACTGGTGGAGGAGGTTATTCATCCAGCACAGGACAAGCAGCCACTTGATATTGATGATGAGGAGGCTCCTTTTGTTGCTCCTGTTCCTGCTCAGGCTCCACGTGCAGAGGTCCCTGACATTGCTGTATAGACGCAAAAGTTATTGGGCGACTTGAGTTGCCATCCTTTGAGATATCTTCACGCCAACGAGGTGACTTGAAGTTTTTCTTATCTCTGGATTCTTTTCTATCTTTTGGCCATTCTCAGGGAACAAGTTTTTGACATGGGTTGGTTTTTAATGCAGGTTTCTGGCTTTACGCAGCCTTGAGGGAACTGGTTTGGCGTGCATTCTATGTATCATACTCTGTATGAGGACTACAGTGATATCGTAGATGGCTGAGGCTTTCAGGCCTTTTTCTCAATCCTTCCCCGTCGTTTCCCCTTGGGGTATATGAGGGCTTTGTCTAAGAGCTGGATCCACCAGACTCAGTCCCTTCATCTGTTGGATTACGAGGTGATGATGACTCCTATGGATTGGAAATTTATAACCGGCATTAAGTTTAAGGGTGAGCCAGTGCCTGTCACGGCTGACATTACGCCCACTATCGTTCGGTCCCTGCTGGGAGTTTCGATGACGGCATTCAAGGGTCGGACGGTCCGATCTGGTCCCTTGAGTATAGATGCCCAGGATGGGACTTTGCAGGATCCCCCACCTAATGATCAAAGGGCTAGAGATTTCATTTGAGGGGATTGTTTTTGTAGATCATCAAGGGTTATTTTGTGGCGGATAACTCGTCTACTGTGTCCTTCGCTTTGATTAGTGCCACTCGACATATAGAGCGCCTCAGTGACTATGATTGGGGCTCCTATACCTTTGCCTATTTTCTCCAGGGCATACGCATACTTTAAGAGGGTACGACGGAGGCTTGGTTAGGATTTTACTCATTTCTGCTGGTGAGTACATCTTTCTGTACCTTTTTGATTTCAGCATTTATTTTTGTCAGTCTTGGTCACTGAGGACTTTTGATATTTGCATGATCAGCTTTGGGCATTTGAGAGGCTTCTTTGCCTACTGCCCGCTTCTGCCCTAGGTCTAGAGACCTATCCTCGGGGTCAGCGATGGCATCACTCCACTTTAATGGAGGTCCCTGTTGCTGAGGGATTCACTCATGCCCGTCTGTAGTTCGAGCTTTTAACAGCGAGTTCGATTGCCTGGACGACGTATATATCCGAGTTTTTAACCGTTGAATTCGAGGGAGGTGTCCCTACTGGCCGGGAGTTTATCTTATTAACCCGCAGAGTCCCCTTTGTTGACGGTGAGAGGCTGGGAGCTCTATCGTGGAGAGCATGTCATTAGGAGCATTACGGGGAAGATCCGTATTCCTATTGTTCCTCCGGCTTGGCATCATTGGCCATTGACCGTGCCATTGACAGATATCCCTGCGGAAGGCATAAATGGCTTTGCCTTATCAGAGGGCTCATATAGTCAGGAGGCCTTAAGCAGTTGGTGGAGTCCTCGCACAATTGGAGCTCAGACTCGTGCTACCCAGTTTATGGCAGACATGGTGCCAGGGTCCGTGATGATGATGGACTGGATAGCTTGCCTTAGAGATCCTACTCATGTAGACTAGATAGCAGATCTGACTAGGGAGTTGGATCAGGCCCATTTCTTTATCCGACACCTTGGCAGAGATCCATCAGCTTTTTACCCATCCAGCTCAGGAGTAGGTCCCTCTTTCGGTCCATTTAGCAGTAGTGAGCCTGATAGCAGCGATTTTATATCCACCGAGGAGTTGGAGCAGGTCGATCGTTTTGACACTGATGTCTTCGACTTCCTCCGATAGCTATTGGAGCTATACTTTTTGGTCAGCCACTATTTTGGCTATTTGGCTGTTGTGCCATCATTTTGATAGACCACTGTATTAGTTGGGTGGTGGTGCCCCATTTCCCTGTATTTTTCTTTCTACTTTGTATTATCAGACAGGGATGATGCCATAGTAGATATCTTGTTGTAGATATTTATGATCTTTTCTATCTATCGCATCATGTTTATATCTGTCATCATGCATGTATTATGTCATGTGTATGCATTCAGACAGGTGAGTTTGACCGTTGGATGGTCTTATGGTATGGTGATACAGATGACATCGTCTTCCATTAGCCGCATTGAGCATGTACTGCCTAAGAGCCTGCCTTACCTAGTCAGAGGGACAGTGGACCACATGTTGGGGCATTCATTAGCCCTCATAGATTTTCGGGTGCCATTTGGATTTGTTGATGGAATTTTACCCTTCTGGATACCTGAGAGACAGGTGTTCTACTTCGGGAAGCATGAGCTGACGCCGACTCTCGAGGAATACGGGTAATTTACTGGACTGGCTCTGGATTTGTCGTGTGTTCGTATGGCCATTAGTGTTATGAGGAGACCGTTTACCCGGATGTCCAGTCTCCGTCAAAGCATGATCCGGGATGAGATTGTATCGGGGCACGTGATCTTGATTGACTTCATGATCGATCGATTTGGCGAGCTCGATAGCTATGATCGCCATGTCGGAGATTTTATTATTTCAGCAGAGGCATGGCATCTGGCCAGAGTAGACATTCGACTGATGTGTATTGTGGAGTACGTCTATATGCCGCTTCGCTTGGATCATTTGGACGTGGGATTAGTAGTTGTTCGAGCCCTCAGACAGGGCAGCGCCATCGTCCCGATGATACAGGCTGAGACATTTAAATCTGCCACACATTATAGTACCCATCCAGAGGGGTTTTTTAGGGGCAGCTCGGTCTTGCTGTATATATGGCTGATGTCCCATATACGACCGATTGGATTCTTCAGGCCTTGGGGTTTTTGCTTCACTTACAAGACATCCACAGCTTACTCCTTTCAGCCTGCGAAGTGTATTGATGTAGAGTCATGGTTGGCATTTCTGTCGAATATTGAGCATTCGTTCATGATTTTGCCATGTTCAAGGCTAGCGTCCCCATATAGCTTCATCACCCATACATCTGGCCTGGATTATTTGCCCCTAGCGGGTTTGAGGGGAGTGACTACCTATCATCCTTTAGCAGTCATGTGTCAGTTTGATCAGCCTCAAAGTTTGCACCATTTTGAGGGGGCTGCTGATCAGAGGATGTTGTCTTCTTCTATGTCATCCGTCGACTTGGTCAGAGTATATGAGCGCTGGACTCATCTAAAGAGGGCTGATTTCTCTGGTAGCCATCCGGGTCATTCTCTAAAGTATTCTGTATGGTTGGAGGCAGAGACAGCAGTTGTAACAGCAGAGCGTCATTTATCTCTTAAAGTGGACTCCGTCGAGGAGGAGCCAATGGAGGATCCAAATTCTCCTATCGAGGATGAGCTGTTCACAGGTTTGACAGCAGCTCTAGTGAGTGATCCGTCGGTTATTCCTGCAGGGATGGATCCGTCTTTTGCAAACTCACTATTCAGGATGACCTTTGAGAGAGATTCATCCAGAGCGCAAATGTTGGTCGCCTTGTCTGGCAGAGATTTATCTTTTGTTGAGAGAGATGGACTCAGGGTTTCTCTAGATGCTGGATTGATTGAGCTAGAGGAGCTCCAATCTGCCAGAGACACAGCTGTTGTGGAGCTAGATGAGATCCGCTCGGCCAGGGATGCAGCATATGTTGAGATCGAGGAGACTTTGATTTCTCGGGATGCAGTATTTGTGGAGAGGGTTGAGGCTATAGCTTCTCGGGATTTCCACATTGCTGATAGTACTTCTCTTCGATCATACACTCATGGTTTGGTCACCGAGATGAGTGCATACATTGATGACCACAGTGCCGCCTTGCAGATGACCGTGGAGGTACTAGGCCGTATGGAGGCTGAGTGGACTGCACTTACAGCTGCTCCCCCATCTTCAGAGATAAATGACATGCTGGCATTGCTGACCCGCTTGTCCCTGGGTCCATAGACTAGCTTTATTTTTTGTGCACAGACTAGATCAGCTATTTTTGTTATGTACAGGGCATCATGTATATATCAAACAGTGTTATATATCAGAGAAATATAGTTTTGATTCACTTCCCTGATTGGATATGTACTGTTATTGCTGAGTGATTACCACTTCTTTTATGACTAGCAGTTGTATATGTATCATACGCTTCTCCTTGATGGACTGACAGTTGAGATGTCAGAGAGTATCTCAGATGGGCCTGTTGACCAGGGTATCTTGATAGGATTTAGCTTCTATTTGTCTTTGGTGTCATGGAACTAGTCTTTTATTGGTTTTTTATTTTTTCTTGAAGGTCAAACTGCGCCGTAGATGACTGCCTACGTACTCCCGGGTTGAGGGAGATCAGGTCATTCGTAGTTCTGGTTTTGGTTGGAAAGGCTGGAAAAGTATTTATATTGGGTTTTTGAGTTTGGTTTGATGAGTTTTTGAGTTTTTTATTTGGTTTGACCGCACCAGGAATTACTGCATACGTACTCCTGGGTTGAGGGAGATCAGGTCATTCGTAGTTCCAGCTTCATCGGTATGGTTTGACTTTTGGATTTTTGGATTTTTCTTGGTTTGATCGCACCAGAAATGGTTGCCTACGTACTCCCGGGTTGAGGGAGATTAGGTCATTCGTAGTTCCGACTTTCTAGTGAAAAACTGAACCTGATTTGATTCGTAGGACCCAAATGCGGGTATGAATGTGTCTCAGCCGTAGTATCTTTTGACGGTGTCTTAATTGATGAGTTGGGGAAATTCGTTCGCATCCATTTCTTGTAATCTGATAGCTCCCCCTGTCAACACCTCCTTGACAATGAAAGGGCTTTCCCAATTTGGGGTGAACTTTCCTTTGGCTTCATCATGATTGGTTAGGACTTTCTTTAGCACCAAGTCATTTTCTTTGAATTGTCGGATTCTAACCTTTTTGTTGTAGGATCTGGCAATGCTTTGCTAGTATAACTGTCCGTGAAAAATAGATGTAGCCCTCTTTTCATCTATCAGGGACAGTTGATAATATCAGTCTTGCAACCACTGATCTTCGTCTACCTGAGCGTCGATCATAACTCGCAAGGATTTTAACTCTACCTCTATGGAGAGTACTGCTTCCATGCCATAGACCAATGAATAGGGGGTAGCCCCAGTAGAGGTGCGCATTGATATCCTGTATGCTAACAGGGTGAGAGGCAGCAGGTCAGGCCATTCCTTGTGATTGGCGGACATTTTTTGCATGGTCTTCTTGATGTTTTTATTGGCCACTTCGATAACATCGTTCATCTTGGGCTGATAGATAACAAAATTGAGATGCTTGATGTGGAACTTACTGCATAGATCCATCATTATTTGATTGTTCAGGTTCTTGGCGTTGTCTGATACGATCACCTTCGGTTGTCCATATCGACAGATGACATTATTTCTGATGAAACTAATGATGACCTCTTTTGTGACTTTAGGAAAAGAGGCTGCTTCAACCCATTTGGTGAAGTAATCGATCATGGTGAATATGAATTAATGACCATTGCTAGCTTTGGGTTCCACTGGACCTATCACATCCATTCCCCACATGGAGAAAGGCCATGGTGAACTCATGTTGTGCAGCTCATTTGGAGAAGCGTGGATGGCATTTCCATGTACTTGGCATTGAAAACAATTCTTAACGTGATCGTTGCAGTCAGCCTTAAAAGAGATCCAATAATGTCCAGTTCTTAAGATTTTCTTGGCCAGCTGATGACCACTCATGTGTGGTTCACATACTCTATCATGGACTTCATCCATTAGTCTTTGGGCTTGCTCTTTATCGAGGCATCTTAACAGGCCTATTCCAGCATCCCTTTTGTACAGTGTATCTCCGCTTAAATAAAACTTCATGGCCATTTTGTGAATCCGTTTACGCTCTAATGGGCTTGCCCCAGCGGGTGTGGATCCATCATGGAGATGTTCCTTGATGTCTTGATACTATGGCTGCTTAACAGGAGGTATTTGATCTGATACTTCTCCAACATAACTCCCATATGTAGGGGCTTTCTGAATTGTGAACTGGATGTTAGGAAATCCACTCTTATCAGACATACGGATTAATGAAGCCAACGTTGCCAATGCATCAGCAAAGTCATTCCGACCCCGAGGAATGTGAACGAAGGTTATGTCTTCGAATTCCCGGGATATTTTGAGGACCTGCCGATGATAGGGCAGCAAATACAGTTCTTTGGTGAGATACGCACCGGTGGTTTGTCTGATGACCAGCTCGGAATCTCCAAAGACGAGTAAGTACTTGATAGACATGGATTAGGCTAGCTTCAACCCCATTATATAGCCTTCGTACTCGGCCGTGTTGTTGGTGTTGCCAAATTAAAGTTTGGTAGCCACAGGATATTGATCTTCTGTACCAGAGACAAGGACTGCCCCAGCTCCGGCACCTTCCATGTTTACCGCTCCGTCGAGATACATTTTTCATTGTTGGACTGTATTCTCTGGCTGGAGTTTTTTAATTGTCACGATCTCATCATTTGGGAAATATGTCTCCATAGGCTCAAACCCTCCTGAAGGTGCTTCAGCTAATTGATCTGCAATGCCTTGACCCATGATTGACTTCTGAGTTACGTAGACAATGTCGAATTGCTGTAGGATTAACTGCCATTTGGACAGTTAGCAATTCAGCATTGGTTTGTTGAATACGTATTTGAGTGGATCCATGCGGGATATGAGGTAGGTTGTATGCCCATGCAAATAGTGTTGCAACCTCATGGCAACCCATGCTAATGCACATCATGTCTTTTCGATCAGGGTGTATTTTTGTTCACCACTGCTGAATCTTTTACTAATGTAGTAGATGGCTCTTTCTTTGCTACTATCATCCTTCTGTCCTAACATGCAGCCCATTGCGTTGGCATTGACGGACAGGTACATGAATAAGGGAACTCCATCCCTTGGGTGTACCAAAACAGGTGCTTCAGTCAGCTGCTTCTTGATGGTAAGGAATGCTTGTTGACAATCCTCATTCCATTTGGTGGAGGAATTCTTCCTTAACAGCTTGAAGATGGGTTCACAGGTTGCTGTGAGTTGGCAAATGAATCGGCTTATGAAGTTGATCCTTCCCAAGAAATCCACGTATTTCTTTCTCTGTACGAGGTACGGGCATTTCAATAATGGCTTTGATCTTGGTAGGGTCTAACTTGATGCCCCGATTGCTCACCAAGAATCTGAACAGCTTGCCTGGTTTGACGCCAAAAGCACATTTGGCGGGATTCAGCTTGAGGTTATACTTACGTAACCTGTTGAACAGCTTCCTGAGATGGTCGATGTGATCATCCTCTTTTCAAGATTTGATGATGATGTCGTTGACATAGACCTCTATCTCTTTGTGCATCATGTTCCTCAGAGAGTGATGAAAGCTATTTTCTCTCTGTCCTCTTCAGCAACTATGATTTGATGGTAACCAGCAAAGCAATCCACAAAGGAATATATGCCATACTGCGCCGTATTGTCGATCAAGATGTGGATAAAAGTACCCAGAAATTATCTTTGAGGCAAGCTTTGTTTAAGTCCCTGTAATCCATACATACTTGTATCTTCTCTCTGGGTTTTGGCACGGGGACTATGTTTGACAGCCACTCTGGGTATGTTGATACCATGATGATGCCGGCTTTAAATTGTTTAACGGCCTCTTCTTTGACTTTCAGACTCCATTCAGGTTTTAATCGCCTGAACTTCTGTTTGACTGGCTTAAATCCATCTTTGATGGGCATTCGATGGATGACAATATCAGTAGATAGGCTGATCATGTCCTCATGTGACCATGCAAACACGTCCTGAAACTGCGTTAGGAGTTCGATCAGATCGGTTTTTTTGTCTTGGGTGAGGTCTATACCTATCTTTATTTCTTTGATGTTTTTGGAGGTTCCTATATTGATATTGATGGTTTGGTCGAGGTTCGGTTTGGGTTTGTCTTCAACCCATTCTTTGATCTCCTCGGGCACCTCATAGTCCTCTTCCTCCTCTTGATCAATATCCATCAAGTCGAAGTTCAGTTCTACATCAAAGTTATAGTCACTGTGACAAGTTGGCATTTCATCAGCAGTGACAATTAAATCCAACTCTGAAGTCCTGGAAAAAAATGCTTTCACTTTAATATATGCAACTTCTTAAATATACAAAGCATTTGGCAAAGCATGACAAAAGTTACTGCTATAGCTGTGCAATTAAAAGTAAGCAATAAATGAAAGCCTATTACAGGGCAGACAGACTCTCTTCCCCTTTACCCTTTTTAACTAAGGCACGGGACGCTGCTCCAGTTATCTAGGGTTAGATCCTCATGAACAGGGAGGATTAGGGAATTGTGCTCCACTGCCTCGTCTCAGATAATGACTGAGACATCCTTTACAATAAGGCCGGGGTTTTTCTTTGCATTGCCCACTTTTCCCTTCTTGATGCGAGGAATTTGAATTTAATCCTCATTGTCACTGTCTAAAATCTCATCATTCATACCCTCGTAGTTTATGATGACTCGCATGTTAGCAAATGAGTCTCGTCCTTCATACAGGATCTTTTCTTTTCCTTTTTTGCTATCACCCTCAGGCTTTAGGGTCTTTCTTTCACCTACTGGTATGACTTGAAAAAATAGTATGGCTAATACCATAGTAGGGATCTTCCTCATTGGCTTTATGAAACCAGCATCAGTGAGATTTGGTAGCAATATGGTGGAAGCATGAGCCTTAGGGTGCGTATGTGGATTCCAACTGCTTGACCCGGATGAATAACCTAATCCGGCTCTCCCTGACTGGCTCGGGATTTGGACTGGTCTTCGGATACCTTGCTGATTCTTTCCTAACCCTTCTCCAGGTTGGAAACCCAAAGATACCATCTCTTGGCCTACTGTCATTACTTCAAGGGAGACCTTTGGCTTTAGGGCTAGTGCTCCGATAGGTAGATATTGAGTATCACTCACCTTCAGGGCTTGAAAACTTACAGGTTCAATCCCTGCATCCAGGCTAATCACCGGCATGTCTCCCTGTATGCAGACAGGTATTCTGGTTCTGCATTGACCGTGATGAGGTTGTCATTGATAATGTATTTGAGTTATTAATGGAGGGTAGATGGCACTGCCCCTGCTATATGGATCCATGGCCTGCCCAACAACAAGTTGTATCTAGTGGCGATGTTGAGCACTTGAAAGAACACATAGAAAGTATGCAGACCAATCTCCAGAGGAAGCTCTATTTCTTCCATAGCTTATCGGCGAGATCCATCGAAAGCCCGGATGACCACATGACTGGTTTGATCCGGTTTAGATTAATCATTCTCTCCAAGGTATCGTAGGGATAGATATTGAGGGATGATCCTCCATCTATGAGCACACCTCCGATCACATACTCGGATGACATCACTACTATATGTCGGGACTTATGACGACCCGTCTCTTCTGCGGGCATATCATCATCAGTAAAAGATATCACATTATTGTTGAAAATGTGTTCTACTACGTGACAAAATTTCTCGGCATCAACTATCTTTGGTAGATGGGCTTCTTCCAGTACTTTCACCAGAATGTTGCGATGATCCACCGATGATAAGACCAAGTATAGGATGGACATTTACTTGGGTGCATCCTTCAGACTCTACACTATCTTGATTTCATTGTGTCTCATTTTATTGAGGAACTCTTCAATTATCTCTTCAGCCACCTTTTCTTTGGCTTTGATGACTTGTTTGATCACCCGCTGAGGCAAGTACAATGGATTATCCTTTGGTATAATGGCAATGTTGTTTGAGGTGGAACCTTTGTCGTTCCCGTAATTCCATGGGACCCACTTCAGACTAATAATTGGATACTGAGGTCTGAAAGGCAATAATAAAGGCTCGAGTGCGGCCATATTCATAGGATTTTGTGTTTCTTGGACCCCTTTCCCTGGCAGTACTAAAGGTGTGAGGGTTGGTTCTTTGTCACGGGAAACAATAGCCACTATATCCTGATTCCGCGCAGTAGGAATAAAGAGAGTGTCTTCATCTGAGAGGCCATTATCCTGATTCCCTCTTATCAATTCACAACTTTTAATCATGTTCTGAATCAGGTTACGAAGTGCCAACCAATCCTCAGTATCATGGCCGGGTGCATTAGAATGGTACTGACAGATTTGGTCAGGTTTAAATTTCTTGGATCGAGGGTTTAAGGGAGGTAATAAATCTGCAACCATTCCCTCGTTGATTAACATATGGAGGATTTCTTCCATCGACTAGTTCAGGTTAGTGAAATTCCTTTGAAATAAGAATTTCCTACAGCTTGGAAAATCTCTTCTTTGGACATCTTGTCGGCATGGGGTTTATGCTTATAAGGTCGGTGGTGATCCCTCATGGGAATGGGACTAATCTCCGGTGTGGGAGGACTTGCATCAGACTGATTGATCCGGTTTATCATCTATCTGGTGATTTGATGTTGGTATATAACCAGCTCTACTAATTGTTCAATTTGTTCCTTGATAGACCTTATCTCCTGCTCTATCAGGAATCATCTTTATGAGACTTCCCAACTATCTGGGTTGTTGTTGCTAGATGGAGTTGACTCTTCCATATAACGGAGGTGTTTAGATCCTTCTCCATTTCTGGTGCTAATCATGTTGACATTCTCCTCTTTATGCTGAGGTAAGGGATTATCCTGTACGTGCGGTTGCTAGGGCTTTGTCACCACAATCTCTCCGTTGTCAATCAAGTCCTGAATTTTGTTCTTAAGGGACCAGCAGTCTTGGGTGTCATGGTCCGGAGATCCAGAATGGTAGGCACACTTCTTTCTTGGGTCAAAATTCCATCCACCAGTGTTGGTTAGTGGAAGAAACCATCCGGTATTTCAAAGGGATTGGGGCCTTTGGCAGTGTCAATTATTCACACTTCTTTCTTCAAAATGTCCTTAGCTTCCTGGTCTTTGCTAAGGACAATGATTTCAGGGGTTTTGTTGGTTGTGTCCTGGTTTTGTGGTCCAGGAATTGGAGTCTATGCCTTTTCAGTCTCTTGACTGCCACGACTTCTACCAAGTGTTCCCGGTTCTGTGTGAGCTTGGGTTTGCTTCCCTTTAAGAGCTTTGCATTGCCCTCTTAGGAAACTGGCCAATCCGGCTATCTGATTCTTCAGTCCTTCAAACTCTTCCCTAGAGACAAGGGTGGATTATGACTGAGCACTCGAAGTCATGTCCGTGGATGGACTAAGTGCTTTCTTAGACTTAGATCTAGTGACAGGACCAATTTTTCACCTACAACAAAATGTAGGCGTGTCAATTTCCTAAGGTAGGTAGCGATAGGATGCATGCCATAATGTGTTTTTGTGGTTTTTTAATCTTATTTTGCAAAACAGAGGTCAGTTGTTTTGATGATAGGATGACAAGAGGTATGATAACAGGGAATGTAAATTTTTATTATAATATTTACATTGTGCTCCTTTACATTGGAATTGAAAACTTGACATTAAATTAAAAGAGGAAGGCACGAAGAAGCTTCCCATCGGATTTGGTTAATCAGAGGCTGACCTATCTTAGGCTACTCTCGCGGCTTTTTCGGCATGAAGGTCCCCAGATCATCACAATCTACTAGAGGGGAAATTAATCCGATCTTTCAACTGGAGCGAATCTGGGTGGTGCATTTTCATGAGCCCCAGAGACTTTGCCGTCCCAGAGGCATTACTTATCACAGACTGGTTTGCCTCCCGGAGGAGGAATCACAACATACATTCACATACATCGTGTCTCACCGTTATACATATGACGACATGGGTGCGAAGCACTAATATGGGTGTGAAGCACTAAAAAAGCAGGAAAACATTCATTCAATGTAAAGATATAGCATTCACGCATTCGCAGATATGAAAGTGAAATGTTTGAAAAGATTTTTGAACGCGGCCTAAGCCCTCTACTGTCCCCAGCAAAGTCGCCACCTGTCGACGTCAGGAAAAAATTCGCGGCTCGGGTCACAACCCGGATCTTTCTCTCTTCCTAAGTTATCTCTACCCTTACTATTTTTAGTGCGAAAAAGGTTTTGAAGGGTTTCTTAGAGAAAGGCCAACATGTATCATGTCGACGATTGAACGTTTTATAGAGTCGCCAGTTGGTAGATTTGAAATGGTTGTACCAACTCAGCCGAGTTTGTTTAAAAATAGGCCCAATTGATGAACACTGTTGAAACTTGATCATTAAAACCGAAGTTTTGAGTTCGGGGGCTTGGTTAAGTGTGGGGAAGGTGTTAGGCACCCCACAACTCTCGTGTAAACACGGTACCGCATCTTTTCAATATTTCCCTTTTAAATCTGCAATGTGTGTGTGTATGCTGGAAGAAAAATTTGGCCTATATTGGATTGAAAGCATGTCTATGCATCGTTGAACCTATATACGTAGGGTTTGATTTGATTTGCAAAAAGTCTTTTATTTGATTTACAAAAGTATTTGATTTGATTTGCAAAATCTTTTCTTTTCCATAAGATTATTGAAATGATGTTTTGAAAAGCAGGTTTTCAAACCCTTACGCTAACATAGGAATTGAAGCATATCGATACTTCAGTTTTATCTTTTCAGCCTTAAGGCTCAATTTGAATAATGATTGTCGGGCTGCGAAGCATCCTCGGCCACAAAATATATACAAGTGTTGGTCCTCTCATAGGCATGACAGCCAGCAGAGTGACTCTGACACGACAAATCATATTTTTACTATGTTGAGACCTTAAATCCGGATAACTGTTTTAATGTCTTTTGTATGTACATTTTTACAAAAAAACTGACAGGGTACATTTGTAAAGTAAAGTTTGTCCATCGTGGGAATCAGATTTTGATCAATTGGATCATGAATCCCACGATTTCTAGGCTCACATAGGATGGCCAATAAACCTGCACAGTTCAAATTTGTACAGAAAAAGATACATATCCAAATATTGCCAAAACCAAGGATTCATTCAGTAAATCATGGTTCGCACATGGCCGAAGCGTCTCGTTCCCACTAGATAGCGATCTAATGGTCGCGAGGTTGCTTTTATAACTGAAACTAGAAAAATATCATATTTAAATAAATCTCAGCAATTCTAGCTTTCCGGTTCTGTCTGGACCTATTTTGAACCGTTTGAAAGCTAGAGCTGGCGAGATTTAAATAAATCTAGTTCGCTCACAGAAATGTCAATGCCGATTCATATCAAATGAATATTTAAAGTAATAATTTAATAAAAATGAGTAAACAATATATATATAATTATATATGCGAAAGCTGTAAAGGACGATGGGTTTTCACGTCGGTGCCAGGACTAGAATCGAAATATATATATATATATATATATATATGTATGTATATATGTATATGTATATATATATGTATATATATGTATAAAAGCCATAGAATGATCCAGGCTGGACAAAATTGAAATATATATAAAAACAGTAAAGGGCAGTGGGTGTTCACTCCGAGGCACGGACGAAAATATAAATATATATTTAAATAAAGACAAAAAAAAAAAGTCAAACCAGGACTAAGAAGATAACCCAGTAATGGTGAATGGTGCAAAAATAGTAAAAAGGCCACAGAATGATCCAGGCCCAACTAGAATGTAAATATATATATATATAGGCAAAAAAGTAGTCAACCAAGACTGGGAAGATAACCCAGTGTGGTGAATGTTGCTTATATACGCATATATATGTATATAAAAGCAGTAAATAGACCACAGAATGATCCAGGCCCAACTGAAATGTAAATATATATATATATATAGAAAAGTAGTCAACCAAGACTGGGACGATAACCCAGTGTGGTGAATGTTGCTTATATATGCATATATATACATATATATATATATATATATATATATAAGTAGTAAACTACCGCAGATTTGACATTCGGCTTGACAGAATTAGTATATAAACAATTAAATATATATAAAAAAAAAAAGCCAAACCCGGACTAGGAAGATAACCCAGTCCGACGAAGTTGCTCAATACGAAGATGCAAATATTTAAAAGTTGTTGGAAGCGATGGATCGTCAATCCGAGTTGTAGAAATACTAAAAAATGCCTTTAGGTACTAAAATGTACTAAAAGTCAACAAAAACGGCCACGGAACTGAGTTCCGGGCATATTTAGAAAACAAAACATGATATGCAAGTGTATAAAAGTGCGAAGAAGTAATAATAACTTTTTAATCGTAAAAATACTCACGATGGACTGCTACACGGGCTTTTTGTCGAATCGTAGCCTTTAAACGTCCAAATCTACCGGTTATTTTCTAATATATGGTAATTTGTGGGTATATCTACGTGTTGGAGTGAAAAAATTTGGGTTTGAAAATAAGAAAATGGCTAAAAAACCAAACGGGCAGCGTTTCAGAGCATTTTTTTTTCAAATGAGCTGGGGGTGAGCTCATATATATAGACCCAAGAGCCTCCACTCTACCTGCTGCTGCCATAGGTAGAGGTGCGGCTATAACGAATGAGAATTTTATATATTAATTGTAAATATTTATTGGATTAAATAAATATTATATTGAATTTATTTATTGAGCTAAATAAATAAATTATGTAATTTATCAATTGTGTGATTGTTATAAATTAATTTAATTAAGTGCAATAGAATTAATTAAAGTGATATGTAAGTAATGGTGTAGCATAATTCTAATTTAATTGAGAATAGTTAAATTAGATTTAATATTATGCGCTAAGTGTTTATAGTGATTTACTAATTGTTGCATGAATTATGATTATTAAGAGAATTGCAAGTGTGACAATTGAGTATTATGTGCATTTTAATTAATTAATGAATGTTAGTTTATATTTGATTAAATTAGAAGGTTGCAATTTAATTAAATAAGTGTAGCATTTAATCTATGGATTAAACATTTATTAAAAGAATAAAAAAGGAGTTTTAATGGATTCTACCAAACAAGGCCCTTACTTTTGTTTTAAACTAGTTTTACCAAACATGGCCTTAGTTAATAAAAGAATTTCCTTTTAGAATAATTTTGTTTTGCCAAACATGGCTTTAGACTTTTCAAATTCTTGTAACCAATATATTAAATGGTAGTTAGTGTATATAATTAATATATAGGAGTTATATGTTTTATATAGTTATATGTATAATATATGTATATCGGATATATATGTTATACAAAAGATACGTTAGTTTTAGAAAAAAATAAAGAAAGAAAACAGAGAGAGTTAGAGAGAATACTCAGAGAAGAAGAAGAGGAAGAAGAGAGAAAAAGAAAAGAAACTTTGAGAAAGCAAGAGAATAACAATACACCATCATCATCTTAAACTATTCTCCTAATCCAAGCTAGAAAAAGGGTATAATCTTTCAACTCCATAAGTTTTAATTATGCTCTTCAATATTTTCATAGTTTAGAACTCTCTATAAAAAGATTATTTTCATAAAATTGATGTGAGCGTGAATTTATGTGTGATATGTGTTATAACATGATATTATATGAGTTATATAGTTGTTTCAACAATTCAACCCATGTAATTTCGATAAACAAGAAGAAATTATGTTCATAATGACTTATTGTAAACTAATTTTGAAAGAATAGCCATTGAAACTATCAAATTGGTGTTTGATTATTGATCATTGGTTAAATTGACCATATGTTATGTTAATATGTTAAAAATTAGTGTTATTACGATTGGAATTACATGGATTGATTGAAAAACGACTTTGTAATAGCAATTTTTGTCAAGAAATCTTGATATTGTAGTTTTCTTCAAAAATCATGAAAACATGATTTTGATTATGTGTTGTAAGGATTTTATATGTTATAATCATATTAAAGAGTCCAAAATTTTGTTGTTATCAAGTTTCATGTTCATCACATTGAGAAAAATCGGATTCAGTTCGAAGAAATAAGCCAAATTGGCTTATTTCTCTGCCGTTCGCGAGCTGGGGGGGCCCGCCTCAGCGGGGCTTTTAGCCTTGGAGGACCCGCCCTAGCGGGTTAACTTGCTAGTCCGGGAAATGTTGTTTTGATTTGTTGAGTTTTCATGCCGCGTTTGTTTAGCTAACTTATTTTTATGACTTGTTAAGTGTAATATGTAATGAGATAACATACTTTTGATGTGTTTAAGATAGATTGAAGTCTTATGTTGTTATATTATATGTGTGCTTGGTTAGTATTATCGTAAGGTGCAATATGATAGTAATAGTGCTATGCGTGTATGAGGTGCTTGATTGTGAGTTTAGCCTGACGTATGTGTATTAGTATCGACGTACGTCGTAACCATGTTGCTAGGTTGGACTTTAGTAAGAAGTTCGATGGTTTAAACGTTGTAGTTGGGTACTAATAGACGTTTTAAATGTAATGTAATGTGTAGGGTAATTGTGGAAGTGATTGTAATTATTAAAGTGTAGCTTGCGCTTGAGGCAAGTTCTCTAATCCTTATTCTCTTACATTAAGCAAGTTTCTATTTCTAAACTAGTTATTTATTTTGTGCAAGCTTTCTAAACCATTCTTGTACGCTATGCAAGCTTTATCATTGTATCTTTTCATTGTGCAAGTTCTCTAACCCTTGCTCAATATATCATGAAAGTTCATTTCCGTTTCTTAACTTGTTATGTATTGTACAAGTTATACTGTATTCAAATATTCGTAAAACATAAGTATTGAAGTATTATTTACGTAATGTGATCTTGACTTAGTTGTTCAAGCAAGATCTACGTGATCTATCGAATACTTTAAGTTATTTCTAAAGCATGCTTAGTTATCATGAAATTTATTGTTGTATCTTACATTTGATTCATAATTCTTATATTATCGAACTGTTAAAGCATTGTGAGTCGATTCAACTACTCCTTAGTTAATGATATTTGAAACTCCAAAGTTCCTTTATCTATCCAAACTAAATTTTTTCTTGGTGCGGACTTGTATTCAAATACCGAGAATGAACAACCCTATTTATTAGGGGACATTTATGAGAAAGCGTTAAGATGGTTGTGCACAATACATGGTACGAAGGGCTGTTCCCCCTAATTACGAGTTAAAGGTCTATAGTCTCAATGACTGTTAAAGGTTTTAAATAGAAATATTTATAACCTAAGACATAGTTCAAGGTCGTATGACCCTCAGATAAACTCTATATTCGAACTTTAGAAATGATGAAAGAATTATTATTCAATTCTTTATTCTTGATGAAAGTAAAGTTATTTAAATCCTTTTTGAAGTTGTTCGATTAAGTCATATCACTGTTGTATTTCAAGTGAGCTTTTGTTTGCTCACCCTTGCATATTTTATAAACCCTTGCAGTTAAGGCCAAGAATGTTGACGTATCGTCAACAAGTATAGGAAAAGGAAACATGAGTAAGTGAAGACTTGTTGTCTTCAATTTTGTTTGTAATAAGACTTAGTTGATGATGTTTTATTTCCGCATTTATTTTGATTGATGTTAAGGTTTAGAAAACCCTGGGATTTTATTTTGGACAAGTTGTAATCCTTTTTCAAGGAAGATTCTTATTTAAGTTTTGATGGAGGTTGTAATTACTTTGCAAATCTTTATTATTGGGTAGATGTATGCTATACTTAGAAAGTGAACACCAAATCTTGTGGAAACGAAGTACCCGGATTTGGAGGTGTCACAGATTGGTATCAGAGCTATAGGTTATGAACCTTAGGTGGGGGGAAAAATCTTAGGTAGTAGACTTATAGGAAGATCTAAAAGATAGTGGTGATAGATAAAGATAATAAACTACCTTATGTGCTATGTGTTTACATTTAAGTATTCAAAGAGTGACGACTCGATATCACGTAATAATAAACTTTAAAATTCTTTTGTCAGGATGACGAACGTTGGAGAGTCCAGTCAGGCTAGAGAGGAAATACCTCAGGTGCATAGAGAGGAGGAGTCCCGAGACATCCATGTTGTTTGGGAGCAGTTGGTTAGGAGAGATCCATCTCCAGTGATCACCGTAGCTGGTCGGGAGCATGAGCTGACACCTATTCCAGAGAAAGAAGACGAGGAAGAGTCTGAAAAGGAGGAAAAGGATCCCAAAGAGGAATTCCCACCTCACTCTGTTAGTGCTGAGATGTACGAGGAGGTTCACGACCGCAACGTGGAGCTTCAGGAATTGTTGGATGAGAGTCAGACTACTATACAGCAGTGGGATGAGACTATCGAGGAGATGGATAGTGAGCTAGGAGAAGTGCAATGGAGGCTATTCCACGTAGAGAATGATAGAGATGAGGCACGAGCCGAGCTAGCAAAGCTGAAGCAAGACATCCAGGAAGAGTCAATAAAGTGTGTCAAAGCTGAGGAAACAAGCTTGAGGGCTACTCAACGAGCCGATCGAGCTAAAAACGAGGCTTAAGCCAAGAGGGCCAAGCTAAGGAAAATAGAATACGCATTCCATATCGCCATAGATAGGGCCCAGGACCGTATCTTCTATTACCAAGCTCAGTTCCAAGGTTTACTATGGTATGTGGTGGACCGAAGGACAGCGTTTCGGGTGATGGAGGAAGAACGCAGAGAGGATGTTCGATGTCTTAATATGCCTAGATATTAGAGCTTTTAAATTATTTGTTTCTTTTTGTAATAAATAAATGTAAATCCCATAATTTGAGATAATAATGGGATAAAGTGATGATGTAGTCCTGTAACTTGTTCCAGTTCAGGAAAGATGATGTAAATAGCAGAGATGCTATCTATTCTATGTTTTTAAAAATACGAGTAATGAATAAAAGAAGTTTATGGATGTGTTATGTGTTCAATATGAACTGAGTTATTTAATTGTTTAAGTTTGAACTTGAATACTTAAGAATTAAATAAAGGAGCTAATAATAATATTTCTTAACAGAAATTTCCTCCTAGAAGAAGACCTACACGTCAAAACCCCAAGGGTTCGAGGAACAACAATAACGATGGAACAAACCCCAACTCGATTCAGCAGTTAGTGAACCTACTGACGGGGGCACTTGCAAATCAGTAGCAAGTGCAGGGTACTACATTTAAGGAATTTAAGGTAGTAGGACCGTCTGAATTCAAGGGATCGACAAACCCTGTAGATGCTCAGAAGTGGGTGATGGAGATGGAGAAGATCTTCGATGTAGCTAGGGTTAGCGAAGACCAGAAGACGGCAATCACGACTTTCATGTTGAAGTCGGACGCTAGTTTTTGGTGGCAAGCCAACAAGACCAGAAAATGAGAAGGAGTGATACCGTGGGAGAGTTTTAAAGAGATGTTCTTTGAAATATACTTCCCAGTTAGCTCATAGGACCAGATGGAGGTCTAGTTTCTAGAGCTGAAACAGGGAGGGATGACAGTGTTTGAATACGCCGCGAAATTCAACGAGTTGGCCAAGTTTGCTACATACCAGGTCAGGACGGACGCTAGGAAGGCAAGGAGGTTTGAGCGGGGACTGAAACCCTGGATCTACAGTAAGGTCTCTATGTTCTAGCTAAACACATTTGCAGCTGTGCTGGAAAAGGCCATTCTAGCTGAAGGAGGGAGCGATGCCGTGACTAAATTCAACCAGGACAAGAAAAAGAAGATTGAGATAGAAAACAAGGCTGGTGGTAGCAGGGATATCCATCAGAAAAGGAAGTGGAATGACAATAACTTTGCTGGGAGTCAGCAGGGAGGCCAACAGAAGAGGAAGCTCGAAGCATGTGCTACATGCGAGAAGACTCACACTGGAGTGTGCATGAAAGGGAAACGGGTGTGCTACAACTGTGGTCAGGAAGGCCACATCGCGCCGAATTGCCCAAACCCGAAGAAGGGAGCTTGCTATACATATGGATCCAAGGATCGCATGGCTCATAATTGCCCAAAGAAGCCAGCGGCGGGTCAATAAGGAATAGAGGAAATGGTAGCGGCAGCACTCTAACTATCGCTGGATTGTCGCCACTGCAAGTCGTTCGACCCACTGCCCACACATTCAACATAACGGTGCAGGACACTATGCAGTCCAAATATGTGGTGGCAGGTATTATTCCGATCAATAGTATAAATGCATATGTATTATTTAATTCGGGTGCTACTTGTTCATTCATATCTGATGATTTAGCTAAAACTCTAAACTTACCTATAGAGGAGTTAGCTTACCCCTTGAACATAGAAATTACGAATAGGAAAGTCATTCCTATTAGGTTTGTATACAAGAACTATAAATTGGACATTAAGGATCCGGAGCTGAGGGTAGATTTGATTCCGATAAAACTTGGGGAGTTCGACGTCATATTGGGGATGGACTGGTTGTTCAACCATGAGGCGGTAATCGACTGTCAGAAGAAGTCGGTAAACCTTACGACTCCGTAAAAAGTGGTGTTCTATGGTAGTAAATCGCCTGGACAAGCGAGTTGTCTATCGATTATACAAGCTAAGAAACTTTTGACGCAAGGCTGTGTAGGATATCTAGCCTACAAAGTAGATACGAGTAAGGAGAGCTCGAAGATATAAGAGATACTAGTGGTTAGGGAGTTTGTGGACGTGTTTTCGGATAATTTACCAAGACTTCCACCAGATAGGGAGATAGAGTTCGTGATCGATTTAGCGCCGGGGACTACTCCAATTTTAAAGGCTTCACACCGAATGGCTCCAGTCAAGATGAAGGAACTGATGGTTCAACTTCAAGAATTACTGAACAAGAAGTATATTAAGCCGAGCGTTTCGTCGTGGGGAGCGCTAGTTTTATTCATGAAAAAGAAGGATGGATCGATGCGTCTTTGCATTGACTATAGGGAATTGAACAAAGTTACGATCAAGAATAGGTATCTATTACCTAGGATCGATGACTTGTTCGATCAACTGAAGGGTGCTAAATACTTCTCAAAAATCTATTTGAAAAGCGGGTATCATCAATTGAAGGTGAGAAGGGAAGATATACCAAAAATGGCCTTTAGGACTCGGTATGGTCATTACGAGTTCTTGGTGATGTCATTTGGTCTAACGAATGCCCCAGCTACATTTATGGACCTAATGAACAGGGTGTTTAAGCCATTCCTAGATAAGCTTTTAGTGGTGTTCATAGATGACATCCTGGTTTATTCCAAGACCGAGGAGGAACACTCTAAACATTTAAGGCTGACCTTAGAATCGCTGAGACGAGAGAAGCTTTATGCCAAGTTCTCAAAGTGCGAATTCTGGTTGGAACGTGTGCAATTTCTTGGCCACGTGATAGACAGGGATGGTATTTCGGTAGATCCGTCGAAGGTTGAAGCGATAATGAATTGGGATCAGCCAAAAGTGTCGTCTGAAGTAAGGAGTTTCTTGGGATTGACAGGTTATTACTGGAGATTTATCCACGACTTTTCGAAGATCGCAACTCCGTTAATGAATTTAACCCGTAAGACAGTTAAGTTTGTTTGAACGAAAAAGTGTGAGGAAAGTTTTTAGGAGTTGAAGAAGAGGTTGAGTACTGCGCTTGTGTTATCATTGCCGGATAGTACAGGAAATTTCGTAGTATATAGTGATGCCTCACATAAGGGATCAGGCTGCGTGCTGATGTAGAGTGGCAAGGTTATTGCCTATGCGTCACATCAGCTGAAGGATAACGAGAAGGGGTATCCGACTCATGACCTAGAACTGGCGGCAGTAGTGTTTGCCCTAAAGATATGGGGACACTACTTATATGGAGAAAAGTGTGAGATATACACAGATCATAAGAGTCTAAAGTATATCTTTACCAGAAGGATTTGAACATGCTCCAAAGGAGATGGTTGGCACTGATCAAGGACTACGACTGCGAGATACTTTACCATCCAGGTAAAGCTAATGTCATGGCCGACGCTTTGAGAAGAAAAGGTCAGGGAGAATCTGAACATGTTAATTGATCAGGATCAGTTGATGGAACAGATGGCTAGATTGGAACTGTAAGTGAAGTTTTTGAAGGAATCGGGTGAGAAGTTGTGTCAAGTTACTACTAGTTCTACTCTGGTAGACAAAGTGAAAGAAGCACAACTCCACGACGAAGAGTGCAAAAAGATTAGGAAAAGGATAATCGATGGCAAAGAGTTCAAGTTCAAGATCGATCACGAGGGGCTGTTACGATTTGAAGGGAGAACTTGGGTACCACCAGTACCAGAAGTTAAGAAGGAGATTTTGAGCGAAGCTCACAGTTCAAAATATTCAATTCACCCTAGGAGTATGAAGATGTACCAGGATCTCGGGCATCATTTCTGGTGGTCGAATATGAAGAGGGACATTGCTGAATGTGTTACAAAATGTCTAACTTGCCAGAAAGTTAAGGCAGAACACCAGAGACCTAGCGGATTGCTACAACCATTAGAAAATCCAGAATGGAAGTGGGAGCACATCACGATGGATTTTGTGATTCGTCTTCCAGCGACTCAGAAGGGATTTGACGCAATATGGGTCATAGTGGATCGACTGACGAAGTCAGCCCACTTTCTACCAATCAGGATTAAGTACAACTTAGAACAATTGGCGAAGCTGTATGTTAAGGAAATTATTTCTTGACACGGTTTACCAGTGTCGATTATGTTAGATAGAGATCCGCGTTTTACATTGAATTTCTGAAAATGTTTGCAAGAGTGTCTTGGAACGCAATTACGAATCAGTACAACATACCATCCTCAGACTGATAGCCAGAGCGAGAGAACGATTCAGACGCTAGAAGATATGCTGAGAGCTTGCGTGATGGACTTCAGGGGAAGCTGAGATAATCATCTACCGTTGGTGGAGTTCGCCTACAACAATAGTTACCACGCGAGTATCGGCATGCCGCCTTACGAAGCGTTATACAGCAGGAAATGCATAACTCCCTTGTGTCGGGATGAAGTCGGTGAACGTCAGCTGTTGGGACCGGAATTGGTGCAACAAACTGCTGAGATCGTGAAGCTGATCAGAACAAGATTTGTTGTGATGCCCCCAAATTCGTGTAATATCTATTACAGGACATGGTGCTCACGATACAATAAACATCATCATCTATCTATGTAAACTCCAACAATAATAATAATAATAATAACTGTCACATACTTATTCAAAATAAAATCCCAAGTCTTTACAACTTTAATAAACCAAAACTTGAACTTAGCATTTATCGCTACAGTACATCATATGCGAAAATATAAACTTATTACATAAGGTAACTAGCATCATTTCATCTTAGATTTTCCCATGTCCTTGCCCGAGCCCTCAACCTGTTCATCCTTAACTGAAAGGGTTAAGCACGAATGAGCACAAATTGCCCAGCAAGTATAGAAAGAAGTTTGAAAACATACATCAGGAGTAAAAACATTTGAATGGTTATAACAGTTGAAAGAATTATCAAGTGTTAAATAGGAATATCAACAATAAGATTTGAAAAATTCTCAATATCATACTAAGGGGTGTAAAATACCCTGAACATTACTTTGTTTCATCGAAAAACCATCAGATGGTTTAACAATTAAATAGATTGCAAACGGTCTCTGCAATTACTCCAGGTGATCAGCCTGTTGTACCCTACATTGTGCACAAGTATAAAGTTTAAGCTACGTAAGCATAAATGGGACTATTTGCCCGACATCTGTTTTCCCGTTTATTCGGGTTGTTCATCTTAGTATTCATGCGAGACCGCACCAAAACAATTTGGATTGGTAAACATTACATAGCTTCGAAAGATTTATTTTAAATCATTTTTCATCAATAATAACTAGCCGAAAACAAAGGCCAGGAACATACTTAGAAACAGTTCGATAATGTTATGAAACTTATAAGCATAGCAGTTAGAATAATAACCGAGTAATCATCGATAAGCTTGCAAGATAATTGGAGTTGTATAACTTCACAACAAAGGAACTTGCACGAATAAATAGCTAGCACAAGTCCAATACTTACCCTCGTTGCGATAAAAATGAGTAAGGATTGAATAAATGCCCAATAGAAATTAGGGTTAGGAAACTTGCCTGATATGTCTACTATTGTTAAAGCTAGAAATTAACCTTCACGTAACCTAATCATATGTGTTACGTTTAAGCAATTAGGTTCTCGAACTCAAATTTGAGAGAAAACGATTCCTATTATTTAAACTAAGTTATCAAGTAACACGTATTCACTTAGCATGCAATTCAATTACATCAACATATTGCATCTTATAGGTCCAGGGGATAAATATAAGAATCTGGGAAAAAAATAGAGTTTCTGAATTTTTTCCGGCCCGATCAGACTCGACCTGGATCAGACCCTGCCCGGACCTACCCAGACCGGCACAGCTGCGCCAGCTTATGCCCTATGAGCTGCGCAGCTGCGCTGCTCTTTAGCCCAGAAATTTTTTGCGATTTTGAGCAGCCCACTTTGCGATTTAATTCTGACCAAACCATACATGATATGAGCTTGATCTTTTGACACAATACACTCCATATAGCATAGTATTTTACAAAAATAAGACATCCCAGAAACTAGTATGTTAAGACCAAAAATCGACTACCTTGAGAAGCGTGCCAGAATTAATTTTCACACTTGTAAAAATTTCTGGAAAACCCAGATTTTCTGCAGATTTTAATACCAACCTGCTTGCTTCCGAATTTCATAACTCTCTCAATTTAACTCAGATTCCTTTGACATTTGTACAGATTGTACATGATACTACATACTATTTTATAAAATTATTACCTACCATAAATGAGTCACAGAAACCATGATTCCAAGGCTCCGAAAATCATAGATTTCACTTTTAAACCAACTTTAACAAAATCATGATTTTGATTCTAGCATGTATGGGGTTGATTCATACTGTCCAGACCACATATACTAACACATATACACATATTACAACAATCAAACTCACTAAATTACCATGATTTGAACAAATTGACATCTAAGAGGCATTTTATCAACTAGTTGGCATGCATACACAAATTCAATGATTCTCAATGTAATAGAAGCATGATCAACCCGTAATTTTTATCCATAACAGTCACATAACAGTAATCAATACTAAAATAGCATCACAAAATCAGAACAACTCATATACCATGACTATACATGCTTTTCTACCATTTTCCTCAAGAACAAATAAGACGAATATGAAGTACTTACTTGATGAATTATTCGTGGTTGAATTAGCTAGTGATTCTCCTTCCTTGCTTGCTTGCTTATATTATGAAATTTCCAGAATCCTCAATAGCTCTCAAACTCTCATTTTCAATTTCCCTATTTGCCCTCTTGGGTGGAATTTTATCAAAGTGAAGTAAGAATGAATTTGGGGTTGGGTGTATATGTATATAGCTTGATAGAGCTGAATTCTCTAGCCCTTCCACATCCACATATCGGTTACAAACATTGCTCATAAATCATTAGTTAGTGGTTTAGTGGGGGGGAGTTAAGAACATGAAAAGCCTTTGTCAAAAAAAAGATATAACCTCCTCCTTGACAATTCTCTATATAATACGTATATACTCCTCCCCCTCTTGTCCCAATTCGTGTGACACAAGGTCCCAACAGCTGCCACTTCATTTAAATAAATATTATTTTAATCAATTAATAAACTATTTTAACCATTTTGCCCTCGGTAGCCAAACGTTGCGATCCTTATACTGATTCCTACTAAAGTCGACGTTCCGGACGTCATGGGACTATCCGTTTCGTCTAATTCAACTCTGAAATTTTGTAGTTGACATTTTACCTGAAAAAGGTAACCGGTTGACTTTGACCAAAAAGTCAACCGTGACATATTTTTGTGGTTACAATCTATCCTGACTAATTTCTACGTTCCGGACTCAAATACACAGTCCGTGTCTCTAAATTCCTCTCCGAACTCCAACTCATGTTTTAATATCATCCCACAAAATTAATAGAATTAATTCTCTACTTAACCAATTCAAATAGTTAAATTAAACTAAACCAACTATTTAAATACATCTCATCACATAACATATATGAATAGCACATATACCCCTAATAATAGAAATCACACAAGAGTTTCACATAACTTCGTCTATTGATAATTATGAAATTACATAATAATCTCGGATATTACATTGGTTGCTGCTCAAGACAGACAAAAGAAATATGCCGATCAACATCGACAGAATCGAGAATTCTTACTAGAAGCTTCATTTTCCTGGAGGTATCTCCCTGGAAGAGGAAGATTAGATTTGGCAAGAAGGGGAAGCTGAGTCCCTGATTTATTGGACCGTTCGAGGTACTGTGAAAAGTGGGTGAAGTAGCTTACGAGGTGGCGTTACCTCCGGAGCTAGAGAATATACACAACGTCTTCCACATTTTCGTGTTACGACCTTACAAGCACGACTATAAACATGTAATAGATTACGAGCCTTTACAGTTTGATAAAGACTTGACGTACGATAGTTGATAGAAAGGAACAAGTACTTAGAAATAAAGTGATACCTTTTGTTAAGGTAATTTGGAGGAACCACAGTGCTGGAGGAAGCCACGTGGGAACTCGAAGATGTAATGAGGAAATCGTATCCTCAATTATTTGCTTAATTATTGTATAACCCCTTATATATCGATTCTGGGGACAGAATCCTTTTAAGGGGGGAAGAATGTAACAGATGAGATTTATTTTTATGTTGTGATTATGGGGACAGAATCCTTTTAAGGAGGGAAGATTGTAACGAATGAGAATTTTATATATTAATTGTAAATATTTGTTGGATTAAATAACTATTTTATTAAATTTATTTATTGAGCTAAATAAATAAATTATGTAATTTATCAATTGTGTGATTATTGTGGATTAATTTAATTAAGTGCAATAGAATTAATTAAAGTGATATGTAAGTAATGGTGTAGCATAATTCTAATTTAATTGAGAATAATTAAATTAGATTTAATATTATGTGCTAAGTGTTTATAGTGATTTACTAATTGTTGCATGAATTATAATTATTAAGAGAATTGCAAGTGTGACAACTCAGTATTATGTGCATTTTTAATTAATTAATGAATGTTAATTTATATTTGATTAAATTAGAAGGTTGTAATTTAATTAAATAAGTGTAGCATTTAATCTATGGATTAAAGATTTATTAAAAGAATTGAAAAGGAGTTTTAATGGATTCTACCAAACAATGCCCTTACGTTTGTTTTAAACTAGTTTTACCAAACATGGCCTTAGTTAATAAAAGAATTTGCTTTTAGAATAATTTTGTTTTGCCAAACATGGCTTTAGACTTTTCAAATTCTTGTAACCAATATATTAAATGGTAGTTAGTGTATATAATTAATATATAGGAGTTATATGTTTTATATAGTTATATGTATAATATATGTATATCGGATATATATGTTATACAAAAGATACGTTAGTTTTAGAAAAAGAAAGAAAGAAAACAGAGAGAGTTAGAGAGAATACTTAGAGAAGAAGAAGAGGAAGAAGAGAGAAGAAGAAGAGAAGCTTTGAGAAAGCAAGAGAAGAACAATACACCATCATCATCTTCAACTCTTCTCCTAATCCAAGCTAGAAAAAGGGTATAATCCTAGAACTCCATAAGTTTTAATTATGCTCTTCAATATTTTCATAGTTTAGAACACTCTATAAAAAAATTGATTTCACAAAATTGATGTGAGCATGAATTTATGTGTGATATGTGTTATAGCATGATATTATATGAGTTATATAGTTGTTTCAACAATTCAACCCATGTAATTTCGATAAACAATAAGAAATTATGTTCATAATGACTTATTGTAAACTAATTTTGAACGAATAGCCATTGAAGCTATCAAATTGGTGTTTGGTTATTGATCATTGGTTAAATTGATCATGGGTTATGTTAATATGTTAAAAATTAGAGTTATTACAATGGGAATTACATGGATTGATTGAAAAACGAATTTGTAATAGCAATTTTTGTCAAGAACGCTTGATATTGTAGTTTTCTTCAAAAATCATGAAAACAAGGTTTTGATTATGTGTTGTAAGGATTTTATATGTTATAATCATGTTAAAGAGTCCAAAATTTTGTTGTTATCAAGTTTCATGTTCATCACGTTGAGAAAAATTGAATTCATTGTGAAGAAATAAGCCAAATTGGATTATTTCTCTGCCGTTCGCGAGCTGGGGGGCCCGCCCTAGCGTGGCTTTTAGCCTTGGGGGACCCGCCTCAGCAGTTTAACTTGCTGTTCGGGAAATGTTGTTTTGCTCTGTTGAGTTTTCATGCCGCGTTTGTTTAGCTAACTTATTTTTATGACTTGTTAAGTGTAATAGGTAATGAGATAATATACTTTTGATGTGTTTAAGATAGACTGAAGTCTTATGTTGTTATATTATATGTGTGCTTGGATAGTATTACCGTAAGGAGCAATATGATAGTAATAGTGCTATGCGTGTATGAGGTGCTTGATTGTGAGTTTAGCCTCACATATGTGTATTAGTATCAACGTACGTCGTAACCATGTTGCTAGGTTGGACTAGAGTAAGAAGTTCGACGGTTGAAACGTTGTAGTTGGGCACTAATAGACTTTTTAAGCGTAATGTAATGTGTAGGGTAATTGTGGAAGTGATTGTAATTATTAAAGTGTAGCTTGCGCTTGAGGCAAGTTCTCCAATCCTTATTCTTTTACATTAAGCAAGTTCCTATTGCTAAACTTGTTATTTATTTTGTGCATGCTTTCTAAACCATTCTTGTACGCTATGCAAGCTTTATCATTGTATCTTTTCATTGTGCAAGTTCTCTAACCCTTGCTCAATATATCATGAAAGTTCATTTCCATTTCTTAACTTGTTATGTATTGTACAAGTTATACTGTATTCAAATATTCGTAAAACATAAGTATTAAAGTATTATTTACGTAATGTGATCTTGACTTAGTTGTACAAGCAAGATCTACGTGATATATCGAATGCTTTAAGTTATTTCTAAAGCATGCCTAGTTATCATAAAATCTATTGTTGTATCTTACATTTGATTCATAATTCTTATATTATCGAACTGTTAAAGCATTGTGAGTCGATTTAACTACTCTTTAGTTGATGATAGTTGAAACTCCAAAGTTCCTTTATCTATCCAAACCAAACTTTCTTTGGTGCGGACTTGTATTCAAATACTGAGAATGAACAACCCTATTTATTAGGGGACATTTATGTGAAAGCGTTAAGATGGTTGTGCACAATACATGGTATGACGGGCTAATCCCCCTAAGTACGAGTTAAAGGTCCATAATCTTAATGACTGTTAAAGGTTTTAAATAGAAATATTTATAACCTAGGATATAGTTCAAGGTCGTATGACCCTCAGATAAACTCTATATTCGAACTGTAGAAATGATGAAAGAATTATTATTCAATTCTTTATTCTTGATGAAAGTAAAGTTATTCAAACCCTTTTTGAAGTTGTTCGGTTAAGTCATATCGCTGTTGTATTTCAAGTGAGAGCATATTTTATAACCCCTTGCAGTTAAGGCCGAGAATGTTGACGTACCGTCAACAAGTATAGGAAAAGGAAAGATGAGCAAGTGAAGACTTGTTGTCTTCAATTTTTTTTGTAATAAGACTTAGTCGATGATGTTTTATTTTCGCATTTATTTTGATTGATGTTAAGGTTTAGATAACCCTGGGATTTTATTTTGGACAAGTTGTAATCCTTTTTCAAGGAAGATTCTTATTTAAGTTTTGATGGAGGTTGTAATTACTTTGCAAATCTTTATTATTGGGTAGCTGTATGCTATATTTAGAAAGTGAACACCAAATCTTGTGAAAACGAAGTACCCGGATTTGGGGGTGTCACATGTTGGTATCAGAGCTATAGGTTATGAACCTTAGATGGGTGGAAAAACCTTACGTAGTAACCTTATAGGAAGATCGAAAAGATAGTGGTGATAGGTAAAGATAATAAACTACCTTATGTGCTATGTGTTTACGTTTAAGTATTCGAAGAGTGACGACTCGATATCACGTAATAATAAACTTTAAAATTCTTTTGTCAAGATGACGAACGTTGGAGAGTCCAGTCAGGCTAGAGAGGATATACCCCAGGTGCATAGAGAGGAGGAGCCCCGGGACATCCATGTTGTCTGGGAGCAGTTGGTTAGGAGAGATCCATCTCCAGTGATCACCGTAGCTGGTCGGGAGCATGAGCTGACACCTATTCTAGAGGAAGAGGACGAGGAAGAGTCTGAAGAGGAGGAAGAGGATCCCGAAGAAGAATTCCCACCTCACACTGTTAGTGCTGAGATATGCGAGGAGGTTCACGACCGCAACGTGGAGCTTCAGGAATTGTTAGACTGAGAGTCGGACTACTATACAGTAGCTGGATGAGACTATCGAGGAGATAGATAGTGAGCCAGAAGAAGTGCAGTGGAGGCTAATCCAAGTAGAGAATGATAGAGACGAGGCACGAGCCGAGCAAGAAAAGCTGAAGCAAGACATCCAGGAAGAGTCAACAAAGCGTGCCAGAGCTGAGGAAACAAGCTTGAGGGCTACTCAACGAGCCGATCGAGCTGAAAACGAGGCTGAAGCCAAGAGGGCCAAGCTGAGGGAAATAGAATATGCATTCCATACATCCATAGATAGGGCCCAGGACCGTAGCTTCTATTACCTAGCTCAGTTCTAAGGTTTACCATGGTATGTGGTGGACCGAAGGACAGCGTACTACATTTAAGGAATTTAAGGCAGTAAGACTGCCTGAATTCAAGGGATCGACAAACCCTATAGATGCTCAGACGTGGGTGATGGAGATGGAGAAGGTCTTCGACGTAGCTACGGTTAGCGAAGACCAAAAGACGGCATTTGCGACTTTCATGTTAAAGTCGGATGCTAGTTTCTGGTAGCAAGCCAACAAGACTAGAGAAGGAGAAGGAGTGATACCGTGGGAGAATTTTAAAGAGATGTTCTTTGAAATGTACTTCCCAGTTAGCTCACAGGACCATATGGAGGTCCTGTTTTTAGAGCTGAAATAAGGAGGGATGACAGTGTCTGAGTATGCTACTGAAATTCAACGAGTTGGCCAGGTTCGCTACATACCAGGTCAGCACGGACGCTAGGATGGCGTGGAGGTTTGAGCGGGGACTAAAACCCTAGCTTTACAGTAAGGTCTCTATGTTCCATCTGAACACATTTGCAGCTGTGCTGGAAAAGGCCATTCTAGCTGAAAGAAGGAGCGACGCCGTGACTAAATTTAACCAGGACAAGAAGAAGAAGATTAAGACAGAAAATAAGGCTGGTGGTAGCGGTCTATCCATCAGAAAAGGAAGTGGAATGACAATAACTCTGCTGGGAGTCAGCATGGCGGCCAGCAGAAGAGGAAGCTCAAAATATGTGCTACATGCCAGAAGACTCACAGTAGAGTGTGTATGAAAGGTTAATTGGTGTGCTACAACTGTGGTCAGGAAGACCACATCGCGCTGAATTGCCCAAACCCGTCAACAAGTAAAGGAAAAGGAAAGATGAGCAAGTGAAGACTTGTTGTCTTCAATTTTGTTTATAATATGACTTAGTTGATGATGGTTTATTTTTGCATTTATTTTGATTGATGTTAAGGTTTAGATAACATTGGGATTTTATTTTGGACAAGTTATGATCCTTTTTCAAAGAAGATTCTTATTTAAGTTTTGATGGAGGTTGTAATTACTTTGTAAATCTTTATTATTGGGTAGATGTATGCTATATTTAAAAAGTGAACATCAAATATTGTGAAAATGAAGTACCTGGATTTGGGGGTGTCACAGCGATTCCACGTGGCGTGGGCCTCGTTGTGGGTCCTGTTGCATCGAAGTACGTGCACTCCGAGCAATGCGATGTCAAGTTCGAAACTATCTAACTTTTGATCGGAGCATCCGTTTGAGGCGTGCTGTACCTTTCTAGAAAGCCCTCATCGATAGTGTCACAATGACATGGGATAAAACATTTTCTGGGTCCAAGAAGATGGGTTTATAACTAGGTCTTTGATTCCCCACAGTTTATCCGTGGAGCTATCTTGCGTTGTTTCCACTCGGGATCATTGTTATGGTTCGTTCTGACTTTGGTGGCATTAATTCTGCTTGAGTTTGACCAAATCGGCTTTGAGTTGGTAAAATGACCATTTTTCCCCTCCCGGGATTGCCTTCCGTGTCGGCATGGCCTTCGGCTGACTTCCTAGGGTTGTTTACAAGGTTTGGATCCTATTCGATTCTATTTGTCCTCAAGGTTGTCTCTGAGGCTGACTTGGTCACTTCGAGTTTTCCTCTGGAGATGTTGTGATGCTTCAGGATTATTTTTGAAGTTGACCTGACCTCCCAGATTGAGACCGGGGATGACCTACACCTCCCGGGTTGAGAACGGGGCTGACCTATACCTCCCGAGTTGAGGCCGAGGATGATTTGTACCTCCCGGGTTGAGACCGTGGTTAACCGGTACCTCCCGGGTTGAGATCGGGTTTGATCTGACATACCGATATTGAGACCGGGGCTAAGTTGACTTGAAAAGAAGATTTTTCCCTCCTACAGGGTTAGTAACAGGAATGAAAAATTTCAAGTGTCTACAACAGGACTGATGAAAATTTCGAGTGTCTACACCAACGTTGCCAATTCATCAGCAAAGTCATTCCTACCTTGACGGATATGGATGAAGGTTATTTCTTCAAACTCCATAGATATCTTGATAACTTGTCGTTGATATGGCAGCACGTGCAATTCTTTGGTGTGATATTTCTCGGTAGTTTATTTGATAACCAACTCAGAATCCCCAAAGACTAGTAACCATTTGATACCCATGGATTGGGCTAGTTTTAACCCCATTATACAACCCTCAAACTCAGCTGTGTTGTTGGTGTTGACAAACTGCAACTTGATAGCCACAGGATACTGTTCTCTTGTACAAGAGACAAGGACTGCCCCAGCTCCAACACCTTCCATGTTTGCGGCCCCATCAAAATACATTTTCCAATATTGGACTATATTTTCTTGAGGGATTTGTTGAATTATTATTATCCCATCATCAGGGAAATAAGTTTCCAAGGGTTCAAAATCCTTTGACGGTGCTTCGGCCAATTGATCCGCAATTCCTTGACCTTTGATAGACTTCTGAGTCACGTAGATAATGTCGAACTGTTGTAAGATTAATTGCCCTTTGGATAATCGGCAATTCACTATAGGTTTGCTAAATACGTACTTCAGTGGATCCATGCGGGATATGAGATAGGTCGTGTGCCCATACAGATAATGTTGTAATCTCATGGTGGCCCATGCTAATACAAAGCAGGTCCTTTCAATTAAAGTGTACTTCTGCTCGCCGTTACTGAATCTTTTGCTGAGGTAATAGATAGCTCTCTCCTTGCTTCTATAATCCTTCTACCCCAACATACAACCCATTGCATTGGTATTAACTGATAGGTACATAAATAGAGGAACCTCATCCCTTGGGGGTACCAAGACAAGTGATTCAATCAATTGCTTCTTGATGGAAAGGAAGGCTTTTTGATAATCTTCATTCCATTTCATGGAGGAATTCTTCCTTAGCAGCTTAAATATGGGTTCAAAAGTTACTATGAGTTGAGAGATGAATCTGCTTATGAAATTGATTCTCCCCAGGAATCCCCGTATTTCTATTTTTGTTTGGGGCACGGGCATCTCGGTGATTGCTTTAATTTTACCGGGATCCAACTCAATGCCTCTGTTGCTTATTGGAAATCCCAACAACTTGCCTGATTTGACAGCCAAAAGCACATTTGGCCGGATTCAACTTTAGGTTGTACTTGCGCAACCTGTTGAAAAACTTTTTGAGATGGCTGGTATGGTCATCTTCCTTCCAGGATTTGACGATGATGTCATCCACATAGACCTCTATTTCTTTATGTATCATGTCATGAAAAAGGGCCATCATGGCTCGCTGATATGTAGCACCGACATTGATAAGGTCGAACGACAAACGTCTATAACAAAAGGTTCCCCAGGGAGTGATGAAGGCAGTTTTCTCCCTGTCCTCTTCAGCAACCATAATTTGATGGCACCCGATAAAATAGTCAACAAAAGAATGCATGCCATACTGTGCCGTGCTATCTATCAGTGTGTGGATAAAAGGTACTGGGAAGTTATCCTTGAGACAAGCCTTGTTCAAATCTTAGTAATCCACCCATACTCGTACCTTCCCTCTGGGCTTAGGTACGGGAACTATGTTGGACAACCACTTAGGGTAAGTTAATACCACGATGATACCGACTTTGAATTGCTTGATAATTTCTTCTTTGATTTTCAGACTTCACTCAAGTTTCAATCGCCGAAGCTTTTGCTTGACGAGCTTGAATCCATCTTTAATGGGCAGTCGATGAAAGAAAATGTCAATAGATAAGCCAATCATGTCTTCATGTGACCATGCAAACATATCCTGAAACTGAGTTAAGAGTTCAATCAGGTCTGCTCTTTGGTTTTGGGTAAGGTCCATACCTATTGACAGTGGTGGTATGATCGAGGTTTGGCTTGGGTTTGTCTTTGACCCATTCTTTGATCTCCTCGGGAACCTCATAGTTATCCATCTCCTCTTGATTAATCTCCATCAAGTTAAAGTCCTGTTCTACATGAAAGTTATAGTCATTGTAAAAATTTGGTATCTCATCAGCAAGGACAAATAAATCCAACTCTATGGTCTTAAAAATAAAATTGTTTCACTTTAATAAATGAAACTGTTTAATCAAACAAAGCATTTAGCAAAAGCATGACAAAAGTAACTGCTATCGCTGTGCAACAAAATACGCAGTACATAAAACCACGGTTCAGGGCAGATAGACTTTTTATCCTTTTACCCATTTTGAATGAGGTATGGAGTGCTGCGCCAATTGTCCAAAGTTAAGTTCTCAGTAAATAGGGAGGATAAAGGAGTTGTTGTCTCCTCTTTGATGACGACCAAGACATCCTTCATATCAGGGTCGGGGCTTCTCTTTGATTTGCTCTTCTTATCCCTTTTGATGCGAGGGATTAGGATTTGATTTTTTGAATCATCATCGTCAAGGATATTGTCGTTCATACCCTCATAGTACACCAGAAAATACATGTTTTCAAATGGGTCTCGTCCGTCATGCAGAAACTTTTCTTTACCCTTTTGGCTTTTCCCATTAGACTTTGGGACTCATCTCTCACTAATCGGTTTGACTTGAGGAAACAGTATGCCTGACACAGCAGCAGGAATCTTTATAATTGGTTTCACAAACCGTGCATCAGTGAGGTTTAGTAGCAGGATGGTGGAGGCAGGAACCGTTGGATGCTTGTGCCGGTTTTGGTGGTTTGATCCGGATGAATAGCCTAATCCGGCTTTCCCTGACTGGTTAGGGATTTGCACTGGACTTCTGATTCCTTGCTAATTTTTTCCTAACCCTTTTCCAGGGCAAAAACCCAAGGATACCATTTCTTGACTTACTGTCATCACTTCAGGGAAAACTTTTGGTTTTAAGGTTGGTGCCCCAATAGGTAAGTATTGAGTGTTGCTCACCTCCAAAGCTTGAAAACTGATAGGCTCAATCCCTTCATCGAGACCAATTTCTGGCATATCATTCTGTATGCAAACAAGATATTCTGGCTCGACATTTATAGTGGTCAGATTGCCATCAATGATGTACTTGAGTTATTGATGAAGGGTGGATGGAACTGCTCCTGCCATGTGGATCCACGGTCTTCCCAACAATAAATTATATCCAGTGGTAATGTTTAGTACCTGGAAGGATATATAGAAAGTATGGGGACCAATCTCTAGTGGAAGCTCAATCTCCCCCACAGCATCCCGGCGAGATCCATCAAAACCCGAATGACTACATGACTACTTCAAATTCAGTTTGGATTGATCTTCATTCTCTCCAAGGTGTCGTAGGGGCAGATGTTCAGGGATGATCCTCCATCTATCAGCACACCTCTAATCACATACCCTGATGACATCACTGCTATGTGCAATGACTTGCAATGACCCATCCCTTCTGCAAGTATATTATCGTCAGTGAAAGATATCACATGACTGTTGAAAAAGTGCTCTATCACGTGATAAAACTCTCAGTATCTACCGTCTTTGGCAGATGTGCTTCTTCCGGTACTTTCACCAGAATCTTACGATGATCTTCCGAGGAGAAGACCAGATCCAGAATGAATATCTATTTGGGTGCCTCTTTCAAGCTTTGCACCACTTTGATCTCATTATGCCTCATCTTCCTGAGGAATTCTTCAATTTTCTCCTCAGACACTCTCCCCTTAGCTTTAATGACTGAATTGATTACCCAGTGAGGCAAATACAACGGGTTTTCCTTTGGTGCAATAGCAATATGGTTTGATGTTGATCTTTCATCTTTCCCATAAATCCATGGGACTTTCTTCAAGCTGACTAAAAGATATTGCGGTCTGAATGGCAATATTAGAGGCTCGGGCGCAGCCGCTTTCACAGGATTCTGTCCTTCTTGGACCCCTTTTCCTTGCAGTATCAGGGGTGTTATGGCTTAATCCTTCTCACATGAAATGACAGCCACTACCTCTTTCCGATTCCATGCCATGGGGATAAAGAGTGCTTCCTCACCAGAATAACCATAATCTTGGTTCACCTTTAGTAGCTCACCGCTTTTAATTATATTTTGAATTAGATGACGCAGTCCCCAATAATCCTCAGTGTCATGACCAGGCGTGTTGGAATGATATTAACAAATCCTATCAGGTTTGAACTTTTGGGATAGAGGATCCACCGGGGGTAACAATTCTGTGACCATTCCTTCGTTGATCAACATTTGGAGGATTTCTTTCATAGGTTGATTTAAATTAGTGAAATTCCTCTTGAAAGCGAATTCCCTGTTAGCTTGGAACTTCTCCTCCTTGGCAACCTTATCAGCCCAGGGTTCATGCTCATGAAATCAGTAATGATTCCTTAAAGCAATGGGTATAATTTCAGGAATAAGAAGACTTGCTTTATGCTGGTTGGTCTAATTTATCAACTGTCTCGTTATCTAATGTTGATTAACCACCAGTTCTGCCAGTTGTCCAACTTGTTCCTTGATAAACTTGATTTCCTGTTCTATCTGGAATTTCTTTTATGAGAACTCCCAATTGTTTGGGCTATTGGTACTTGCTTGGGTTGACTCTCCTACATATTGGAGGTATTTGGATCCTTCTCCGTTTCCCATGCCAATCATATTGACACTTTCCTCATTGTGTTGAGGTAGAGGATTGTCTTGAACATGTGGTTGTTCTTGCTTTGTCACCACAATCTCCTCGTTATTTATCAGGTCTTGGATTTTATGTTTGAGGGACCAACAATCTTGTGTGTTGTGGCCCGATGCTCCAGAATAATAAGCACACTTCTTACTCGGGTCAAAATTTCGTTCGCTTGAACTGGCCGGCGGAAGGAGTTGGACAATCTTCTTTTGTGCTAGTCAGAAGTTTCAGCACATTTTCTAGTGAATCCTCCAAGGGTGTGAACAGTTCTTCGATGTCTGACCTATCCGGCTTTTTGAAAGGGAGGATTAGAAGGTTGTGCAAGAGCTTGGAAAGGGGAATAATATCTCCTTTAAATGGGCAAGCTGCTTGAAATGCCTCTCTGATTCTGTCCCTGAAGTATCAAGGACACCTTCTCTTCCTTCTTCTTGTGTACTCTCTGAGGATTACTCCCATAGCTTCCAGATTGAATATGCTCGGCCACGGCCTCCAAGGCGGTAAGGTCTTTGATCTTCCCAGACTTTAGACCCATTTCATCCATTTCTCCATGTTTGATCATCTCCGAGAATAGGTTTTACTATCTCTCGTAATATGGAGCTTCTTGGATGTCTATGAAAGTCAGGACTATCTCAGTCTCTATCATAGGTGGGGTGACTTGTGCAGCCATCCGTCTCCATCATTGAGCATATTCTCTAAATAACTCAGTATTCTACTTCTTGACTTTGGTGATGTGATATCTGTTTGGAGCCATCTGAGACTGGAAACTATATTGATTTAGGAAGGCATGTGCTAGCTCTTCCCAGCTATTAATTTTGGAATTATCCAGTCGGTCATACCAGGCTCTAGCCTCTCCAGTCAGACTCTTCTAGAATAACTTCATTATGAGCTTCTCGTCCTCTACATAGGATCCGAATTCTAAAATGAATAATTTCAAATGGGAGTAGGGATCTCCTAATCCATAATATTTTTCAAAATCAGGGACTTGAAATTTGTCTGGATATCGAGCCCCTGTAAATATACATAAATCTGAGTAGTTTACACTCCCAAATGCCCAGTTCCTTTGATGGAACGGATTGTTTCTTCCATTTGTTAGACCTTTTTCCTAATATCACCAGTTTCTTGATCTTTCTTGAGGTTGGTGATTTCAGGGGTTTTGTTGGTCAGATCCTTGCTTTGAGGTTCAGGTGTCTGAGTATCTTTCATGCCGGCATCCTGACTGCCACCGGGTGTGGACGATTCTGTTTGAACGGGTATTTGTTTACCCTGAAGACTTTTTCTTTGCTCTTTAAGGAAAATAGCCATTTCCACTATCTGGTTCTTTAATCCTTCGAACTCTTCCCCTAGAGACAAGGGTGGATTCAGGTTGGGCACTTGAAGCCATAACTGGAGATTGGCTTAGTGCCTTTTTAGATTTTGATCTGGTAACGGGACCAATTTTTTCCTACAATAAAAGTAGGTATGTTAATTTTGATGTATATATCAATCAACAGCATGCATGCTATGCAATGTGTTAAGATTTTTTGAGATTTTTTAATCTTTTCCTATAAAACAAAGGTCAGTTGTTCTGTTGACAGAATAACATGACAAGATTTACAAGACATGGAATGTATATTTACATTGAATCTTGAAATTTACATTTGAATTGGAAATTTACATTGAATTGAAAGGGAAATGCATGAAGAGACTTCCCTTCGGATTTGGTTTATTAGAGGTTGACCTATCTTAGTCTACTCTCGCGACTTTTCGGTATAAAGGTCCCCAGATCATCGTAATCTACTAGAGGGGAAATTAATTCGTTCTTTCAATTGGAGCGAATCTGAGTGGTGTCTTTCCTGAGCCTCGTAGGATTAATCTCCTTTGAGTCCAGTAATCAATCACCGACGGGTTCGCCTCCTGGTGGTGGATTCACACAACATACACTCACATACATCGTGTCTCACCGTATGAAATGATGACATTGTACGAAGCACTAATATAAAGCAGTAAAGAATTTATTTACATCCATTCAATGTAAAACACAACATCCACTCACACGCAGATAGAAAACGAAAATTTTGAAAAGATTTGGAGTGCAGCTTAAGCCCTCTACTATCCCCAGCAGAGTCGCCACCTGTCGACGTCGAGAAAAAATCTTTGGACAAATCTTCCTTTCCCTAAATTTGATGTCTTCTACCCTTGTTTGTCTTATCTGTTTTAAGGGTGAATTTTTAGGAAAAGGCTAACATGTATAATGTCGACGATTTGAAAGGTTTACTGAGTCGCCAGTTGGTATATTTTGAAATGGTTGAACCAACTCAACCGAGTTTTGTTTCAAAAGTTTGCAAGTAGGCCCAATTACTAGACGCCGTCAAAACTTGGCCTTGGAAATCGAGATTCATAAAGTTTGGGGGCTTGGTTAAGCGGGGGGAAGGTGTTAGGCACCCCCCGACTTCTGTGAAAGACGATTACCGCATCTTTTCAATTTTCCCTTTTTTATTTACAATGTGTGTGTGTATGCTTGAAGTAATTGAGCCTATGTGTTTGATTGGAAGTAGTGTCGTGCTTCGTTGGACCTATATACGAAGGGTTTGATTTGTTTGAAAAGTCTATTTTTAGACAAGATATGAAAATGACGTTTTGAAAGATAGTTTTCAAACCCTTTCGCTCACGTAGGAATTGAAGCCTGTTGCTACTTCCATTTTTATTTTTTATTACGCATTCGGCTTGTTTTGATTTTATTGTGGGGATGCGATGCATCCTCGACCACAAAATGTATATACAAATGCCGGTCTTCTTATGGGCATGAAAGCCATCAAAGCAACCCTAGCACTACAATCCACATTTTTTTACTATGCTGAGACCTTAAATCCGGATAACAGTTTTAAGGTCCCTCTAATTTACATTTACAAGAAAAAACTGGCAGGATGTATTTACAATGCAACGTTGTCCATCGTGAGAATCAGATTTAGATCCGTGTAGGTTATCTTTAGATCCCATGATTCCTAGGCTCACATAATAATATCAAAAAGCCTACACTGCAAAGGTATTGACATATAGTGCAAATTGTACTCTAGACGTCGCAAAACAAAGGATTCATCAGTTAAATTCTTGCATGCGCGCAGCCGAAGTTTCCCGTTCCCACTAGATATGGATCAAGGGTCGCGTAGTCGCTTGAATATTTACAAAACTAGCAAGAAAGATAGATTTAAATAAATTTTAGCCATTCTAGTTCTCCAGTTCAGGTTTGACCAATTTTGAACATATTGAAAGTTAGAAATGGTTAGATTTAGATGAATCTAATCCACAAAATTTACATTAGAACAGATTCATATCAAATGAATAGTTAAAATAGATATTTAATCACATTGAATAAAGAATATATATATATATATATATATATATACACTTATATATATATATAAGTTGTAAAGAACCATGAATTTCTAATCCAGGCTTAACTGGGTAATGTAAATATATATATATATATATATATATATATAAACTGAAAAAGGCCACAGATTTCCAATCCAGGCCTGACTGAATGAAATGTTAATATATACAGTTAGTATATATATATTAAAACTGAAAAGGCCACAAATTTCCAATCTAGGCCAAACGAGTTAGTATATATATATAATTATATATATATAAGCGATAAAAAGCCACGAATTAGCAATCCAGGCTAACAAAGTTATAATAAATAAATAAATAAATATATACATATATATAGTTATCTATATACGAAAGCAGTAAATGCCACAGATTTTCAATCCTGGCTTGACGGAATTGAATGTTAGTATATATAGTCAGTTATATATATAATAAAGCTGAAAAGGTCACGGATTAGCAATCCAAGCTAAACAAATTAGTATAAATATATATATATATATAGGAAAGCCGTAAAAAGCCACGGATTAGCAACCAAGCTGTGAAAGCAACAAAAAATATATATATATACTTATATATATATATATATATATATAAAGTAAGCTAGAAAGGCCACGGATTTGAAATCCAGGCAAAACTAGAAGCTATAAATAAATATATATATATATATATATATATATATATATATATATACACGTTCATATATATGTAATAAAGTAGTAGGAAGTTTTTCATCGTAAAAATTCTTACAAGATGTAGCGCCACAGGCTTTAAGCCACTCAGAGGGCTACAAATCTCTGTTTCCACTAGTTAAAACCTGATATGTTGTAGTATATACGTATGCAAACATATTGGAAGAATAAAATTAAGGTTTGGAGTACTAGAAGTAGGGCTAAAGGTCGAAATGGGCGGAGTTTCTCTGCTTTTTTCTATTTTTTTCTTCTTCTTTTGCTAAGGTAGGGTGTCTTATTTATAGACTAGATGGTCGCGGGTCTACTCACGGCAGTCGCGGGTAGAGGTGCGGTTCCCCGAGTGGGCCCTGCTCCAGCGGGTCCCGTTATCTCGAAGTACGTGCACTCCGACCAACGTGATGTCTACTTCTAACCTTCATAACTTTTAATCTGAGAATCCGTTTGAGGCACGCTATACCTTTCCGAAAAGCCCTTTTTGAGAGCTACACAATGACATGAGATTTGACAGATCTTCGTTTCTTCGCAGTCCGTCCGTTCAGATATCTTGTGCTGTTTTCACTCGGGATTGACGTTATTGTTCTTTCTGACCCTCATTGCATCGATTTGGCTTGATTGACTTGATTTGACATCAAGTCAAAAAAATGATCATTTTACCCTTCCGGGGGTTGTCTCCAGGATTGACATGGTTTTTGACTATTTTCTAGAGGTTGTCTTCTGAGGTTTGATCCCAGCCAATTCTGTTCTTCCTCAGGGTTGTCTCTGGGGATGATTTGATGCTTCAGGGCTGTCACCGAAGGTTTATTTGGTCTACTGGTGTTGTCGCCGGGGTTACTGTACCTCCCGGGGTCGTCACCGGGGCTTGCTTTGATCTCTCAGTGTTATCGTTGGGGTAGACTTTGATCTCCCGATATTGTTATCGGGGCTTGACTTTGGTCTCCCGGTGTTGTTTCTGGGGTGACTGTGATGATTTGGACTTCCAGGGTTGTCTTTGGAAGGTAAAAGACAGTTTTTTCCTCCTGCAGAGTTTGTAATAGGAATGCAAAATTTCGAGTGTCTACACATGGATGAGGTAATTTCTGCCTCCAGCCATGCAAAATACTCCGAGGAATGACCCGGATGACTCGAGGAAAAATTAGCACTATCTTGATGGATCCAATAATCATAAACTCTAGATAAATCATCCTTTAACAAAGACGAGCCTGACAACCACTGATTGATGAGTGGAATTTATAACCGAGAATCGAGTACTTTTACACTTAAGAAGTTGCAGATTTTTATTATTTTATATCACTTTTATATTATTTTGTTTGTTTTTTATTTAACATATATTTTGCAGGAATTTGCAGGTCATTTCCAGCTTTCATGGGCAAAAAGGGCATTTTTACAGTATTGGTGCTGCAGTGCTGGTTCTCAGTACAAAACTAGCGTCGCAGCACTGCTTCTCTACCAGCTCACCAACCATCAGCGCTGCAACGCCCCATTCCTTCACATTTCTAGCACCGCAGTGCCAACTTATTGACCTGAACCATTGACCAGGCGCTGCAGCGCCGTTCCAAGGCTTAATCCTGGAGCCGCAGCGCCAGCTCTTATTTTCAGACAACCAGCATTGGGAATGACCTAGAGAAAATAGGGGAAGCATATATATCAAATGATCAGCCTCTTTTTGAGCCATCCAACATAGTGTGGAGCACATCACTTCTCTCTTACTCTCTCATCTCTTAGCTTAGCTTAGTTTAATTTCTCTTAATTTTGTATATAGCTTTTGATTACACAAAGATTAGGGAGAGGATTTGGATTCCTTAGAGAATCAAGAGCATTCATCAACATGGTTTAGAGAGCATGAATTAATGGTATTACTTGGACATTGAAGAAAGCTTCAACAGAGTTTATTCTTCTCTTATTGATTTTCTTTGGTTTTGTAATCTATAAATGTTGTATATTGCTATTTATGTTTAGTTTAAGAGCTATGAACTAATTATTAGCTCTAAGATTATAATGCAACCCTTTGTTATTTGAATTGATTATCTTATCTCTTTGGTTAGCACCGTATGGTTTGGTTCAACATATTTATGCTTAATGATTCTTGCTAAGGAATTAGTGATGATTGTGGTAATCTATAAGAAATTGGAAAATGGATTGTAGATGTATACCATGATATGTTGGTATGTGATTATGATTTATCTGTACCAATGGATTGCATAATTTGTGTGTAAGATAGGAATATATTTTGTAGACACTCGAAATTTTTCATTCTTGTTACTAACCCTACAGGAGGGCAAAATCATCTTTTACCTTCCGGAGACAACCCTAAAAGTTCAAATCAAAGTCGAAGCCCCGTTAACAACACCGGGATGTCAAGTTAAGCCCCGGCAACAACCCCGGGAGGTACAGAAGCCCCAGCGACAACACCGGGATGTCAAGTTAAGCCCCGACAACAACCCCGGGAGATCAAACTCAACCCCGACAACAACATCGGGATGCCAAGTTAAGCTCCGGTAACAACACCTGGAGATCAAACTCAACCCCAACAACAACACCGGGATATCAAGGCAAGCCCTGACGACAACCCCGGGAGATACAGAAACCCTGGCGACAACCCCGGGATATCAAGTCAAACCCCGACGACAACCCTGAGAGATACAGTCACACCGACGACAACCCCAGGAGGCCAATAAAACTTTAGAGGCAGCCCCAAAGCATCAAATTATCCCCATAGATAACCCTGGGAGACCAAATTAACCTCAGATATAACCTTGAGGAAGAATAGAGTCGGCTGGGATCAAACCTCGGAGACAACCCTGAGAAAATAGTCTAAAACCTTGTCAATCCTGGAGACAATCCCTGGAAGGTCAAAATGGTTATTTTACCAACCTGACGTCAAATCAGGTCAAAATCAAGCCAAATCAATGCAATGAGGGTCAGAAGGAGCCATAACATCAATCCCGAGTGAAAATAGCACAGTACAGCTCAACGGACGGACTGCGAAACTTCAAAGATCTGATCATGGACCCATCTTCCAAGATTCAAAAAAGGTCAAATCCCATGTAATTGTGTAGCTCTTAGAAAGGGCTATTCAGAAAGGTATAGCACGCCTCAAACGGATTCCCGGATTGAAAGTTATGAAGGTTCAAAGCAGACATCGCGTTGCTCGGAGTGCACGTACTTCGAGACAACGGGACCCATGGGAGTAGGCCCACTCGGGCAGTCGCACCTCTACCCGCGACTGCCACGGGTAAACCCGCTACCATTTTGGTCTATAAATAAGACCCCCCACCCTTGTAAAAAAGGAGAAAAAAGTAGAAAAACACAGAGAAACTCCGCCCATTTCGACCTTTAGCCCTACTTCTAGTACTCCAAAAATCAATTTTATTCTTCCAATATGTTTGCATACGTATATTCTACAACATATCAAGTTTTAACCTGTGAAAACGTAGATTTGAAGCCCTCTTAGTGGCAAAAAGCCCGTGGAACAGTCCATTGTAAGTTTTTTTATGATCAGAAACTATTTCCTACTTTATTACGTATATGTGAACATGCATATAAAGTTTCATCTTCTGGTTTTTTTCGGATCTCAAATCTGTGGCCTTTCTAGCTTACTTTTTAGTATATATACGTTTTTTCTTGTTTGCACAGCCTGGATTGTTAATCTGTGGCTTTTACTCACTTATATATATATATATATATATATACTGACTTGTTTGGCATAGATTGCTAATTCGTGGCCTTTTCAGCTTTATTATATATATAAATGACTATATATATACTAAATTTCAATTCCGTTAAATATATACTAATTTGTTTGGCCTGAATTGGTAATTCGTGGCCTTTTCAGCTTTATTATATATATATAACTGACGATATATATACTAACTTTCAATTCCGTTAAGCCAGGATTGTAAATCCATGGCATTTACTGATATTATATATATATAACTATATATATATATATATATTCTAACTTGTTTGGCTTGGATTGCTAATTCGTGTCCTTTTTGTTGGGTTTGTACAAAATTGTGACGCAATCAAATTGCAAAAATTAGCAGAAGCATGGTATATCAGAGTTTAAAATTTTCTACAAATCCATATCCCGGATCATCCTTTATGCAAATTATTAATCTAAGATGATAAATAAGAAGTTATAGAATCATACCCTTGTAGAACGAAGCTTCCACAGGTACGAGTTCAACTCCTTATTCTTAGTGATCTCCTTGAATTTCCAGGTTAGATTCCTTCCTTTGATCAACGTTAGCCACCCAAGTGTTTAGCCTCGAAAGGTGATCCACCAAGAAAGATGAATTATCAAGAAGGAGGGTGGTTGGCTTAGTTTTCTATCCTCTATAGAAAAGGAGTGCTCTCCAACAATTGGATTTGCATCAACTGATATCTATTATAAGACTCCTCTTATATAGATATTGGTCAACCCTTCTAATCCTATTAGACATGGGATTTCATTTTATTAATTAAACTTCTTTAATTAATTTAGGTTTTCCAACACATTGGGAATAATTAATTAAATTCATTTAATAAATTTGTCTCCTAATCTTATTAGGAATAAATGAGAGTACTAATATTAAATTAATTACTAAACTCCTTTAGAAATTAATAATAATAATAATTATAATAATATTAATAAGACTCCTCTTATTAATTTATATTTAATATTTTCAAAATATTAAATAATAAACATTAAGCTATTTAACTTATTCTATCATCATAGATTAAATTAATTACACTTAATGCATTATTACGATTATGTCATTACCTTCTTAAATAATTATTCTTGCTTTTATGGTGTGACCCTTTAGGTTCTCCATATTAAACCGGTTGTGAATAAATCAATTAGAACAATTCTAATCTTATTTAAATAAATAAATTAAACTAATAATCTATTTAGATAAATAATATTTATTCTACAATATGAATAAGCCTCCCTATCGATCAACGACTTTTCAGATAATATATATTTTAATATTAATCATAAAAGAACCCTTGAGTTAATAGTTACCGTACAATTCAATCCTTCCACCATACAATGTCCCAATTAAATATAAGACATGGAATTACTGTCAAGTCTTATTTTATTTAATTATATGTATTTCGATCAGATAATGCACAACTCCAAATAATGCAAATTAGAAACTCCTTTCTAATTTCATTCTACCTTGGCCAAGGATTCCTAGGCTGTCATTTATCGAATCACATAGAACATATCTCTTCTTTTACTAGAAGCGGTAGATTCTTTATTGATCATTCATTATCTCCATATATAAGTTATTACACCCAAGCATACCCTTTGATATACCCTAAGGGTCTTAAGAAAGAAGTCAAAGTATAATTCATTATACACAAGATACTATGATGATCTCAAGTTTGAGGATCACTTGTATTACTATCACATTAGGAATTCCTATTGACAAGCAAGTAAAACTCCATTAGGTATTTCATAGCGAGTCATGTTCAGTGAACTTATTCTCCAATAAGCACCTACATACTTGCTTTAGTGTTTCCACACAAATGATCATGAGATCAATCATCCTCATCAAATGAGCAAGCAACATATGTACCAATCTATCCGGATTTACTAATCTCCTTTTTAGTAATCCCACGATTGGAAACTATTTTAGTTTTTAAGCTTTCTAAGAATTTAGATCTCGTTAGCATGATCTCATCATGATTCTAAAAGCATTGCTTAAAACTATGGGTTATTTACATATTATAAAAATAGCACCATGTAGATAATTAAATGCCTTAATAAATGAATATTTTTATTAATAAATAAATAAGATTGCCTCTAAAGTATATGCTTTATCATCATACATGATTGGCTTGTATGCATACTACTTTCAATCTCCCACTTGCACTAAAGCCAATCGCTGTGGTATCTCATACTAACTTCTCTAAGTGACGATCAAACTGCTGTTGTGTTATAGCTTTAGTAAATGGATCTGCAATGTTATCTTGAGAGTCTATATGCTCCTCTTTCAATGATTTCTTTAATCAAAGTGCCGCAACACATGTTTAAATTCAAGATGAGACTTAGGAACTATTCCTAGTTCTGTAATAAACTTTTCATCCGAAACATCAACTTGCAGCTTCAATTACAGTTATATACTTTGTCTTTGTCACTAAACCAACAACTTTTTGTTGTTTGGAACCTTTTCAATTCACTGCACCATCTTTTAAGGTAACAACTTACCCTCAAGTGGATTTGCTATCGTCTTGGTCAGTCTGAAAACTTGAGTCTGTTTAACACTCTAGTTTAATTTAGACTCATCATATGATATGATGACATCCTTAGTGTCAGTTAAGTACTTTAAGATGTTTATCACTGTCTCACAGTGATCTTCTCCAGAATATGACTGATCAACATCAAGTCTCGTATATTTCATTGCATACATGATAGTAACTCATGCGATCTCTCTCTTTTACTGAGGACAATTTTAGAGAGATTCACTCCATGGCTCATCAACAAGAGGCACCTTTTGGAGTTTGTTATGTTAAACGCCTTTAGCATCAAATAAATATACGTTTCCTTGGGTTAAGCTGAACATCCTTTTAAATCTATTAATATAGATTTATATCCCCAATGCGGGATGTTCTACCCAAATCATTCATGAAGGAATGTTTAGACAACTTTATTTTGATAGCTTTTAGCATAGGAATTTCATTCCCTATCAGTAATATATCATCAACATATAATACATGGAATGAAACAGCGCTCCCACTAACCTTCTTGTACACACATGGTTCATCCTCGTTTTTGATAAAATCAAACTCTTTGATTGTCTCAACAAAACGAATGTTCCATTTACGAGAATCTTGCTTCAATCCATGAATGGATTGTTGTAGCTCATATACATGATTTGCTTCAACCATTAAAACAAAAAACCATCTGGCTGTATCATACATACATTCTCCTCTAAGAATGTATATTTGAGGAAGGGCGTCTCCACGTCCATTTTGCCAGATTATGTAAAAATAAGCTGCAATCACAAGAAAAATCCAAATGGACTTGAGCATAGCTTCAAAATCCATTTTAGATTTTATGGTCATTTACCATTTCTCTGAGTATTTATTACTCATAGTCTGTTTGTAATTCAATAGATCATCATCATCCATGATGTGTACCTCATCGTCATCCTCTATGACGAATCCATACCTTTTAGATATCTTAGGTACTTTTCCAGATTTACGAATAGGCTGTTGTATAGTAGGTGTTTCTACTTGGACAGATTCATCCACTTGATCTATAGTGGTTTGTGGTTCTTGAATTTCTTCAAGATCTATTTTTCTCCCACTAGCCCCTTCAAGGATAAACTGTTGGGTTTGTACGAAATCGTGACGCAATCAAATTGTAAAAATTAGCCGAAGCATGGTATATCAGAGTTTAAAACATTTCTACAAAAGCATTACCCGGATCATCCTTTATGCAAATTATTATATAAAACGATAAATAAGAAGTTATGGAATCATACCCTTGTAGAACGAAGCTTCCATAGGTACTAGTTCAACTCCTTATTTTTCGTTATCTCCTTGAATTTTGGGTTAGATTCCTTCCTTTAATCAACGTTAGCCACCCAAGTGTTCGACCTCTAGAGGTGATCCACCAAGGAATAGGAATTATCAAGAAGGAGGGTGGTTGGCTTAGTTTTCTATTCTCTATAGAAAAAGAGTACGCTCCAACAATTGGATTTGCAACAACTGATATCTATTATAAGACTTCTTTTATATAGATATTGGTCAACCCTTCTAATCCTATTAGACATGGGATTTCTTTTAATTAATTAAACTCTTTAAATTAATTTAGGTTTCCCACCACATGGGGATTAATTAATTAAATTCATTTAATTAATTTGTCTCCTAATCTTGTTAGGAATAAATGAGAGTACTAATATTAAATTAATTACTAAACTCCTTTAGAAATTAAAATAATAATAATTGTAATAATATTAATAAGACTCCTCTTATTAATTTATATTTAATATTTTAAAAATATTAAATAATAAACATTAAGCTATTTAATTTATTCTATCACCATAGATTAAATTAAATACACTTAATGCATTATTACGATTATGCCATTACCTTCTTAAATAATTATTCTTTCTTTTATGATGTGACCCTTTAGGTTCTCCATATTAAACCGGTTATGAATAAATCAATTTTGAACAATTCTAATCTTATTTAAATAAATAAATTAAACTAATAATCTATTTAAATAAATAATATTTATTCTACAATAGGGATAAGCCTCCTTAGCGATCAACGACTTTCCCGATAATATAGATTTCAACATTAATCATAAAAGAACCTGTGAGTAAATAGTTACCGTACAATTCAATCCTTCTACTATACAATTTCCAAATTAAATATAAGACATGGAATTACTGTCAAGTTTTATTTTATTTAATTATATGTATTTCGATTAGAAAATGCACATCTCCATTTAATGCAAATTAAAAACCTCTTTCTAATTTCAGTCGACCTTGGCCAAGGATTCCTGGGTTGTCATTTAACGAATCACATACGACATATCTCCTCTTTTACTAGAGGTGGTAGATTCTTTATTGATCATTCATTATCTTCATATGTAACTCATTACACCCAAGTATACCCTTTTATATACCCTAAAAGAGCTTTAAGGAATAAGTCAAAGTATAATTCATTACATACAAGATACTATGATGATCTCAAGTCCAATGATCACTTGTACTAATATCACATTAGGAATTTCTATTGACAGGCAAGTAAAACTCCATTAAGTATTCCATAGCGTGTCATGTTTAGTGAACTTATTCTCCAATAAGCACCTACATACTTGCTTTAGTGTCTCCACACAAATGATCATGAGATCAATCATCCTCATCTAATGAGAAAGCAACATATGTACCAATCTATCCAGATTTACTAATCCCCTTTTTAGTAATCCCACGATTGGGAACTATTTTAGTTTTAAAGCTTTCTAAAAATTTAGATCTCATTAGCATGATCATCATCATGATTCTAAAAGCATTGCTTAAAACTATGGGTTATTTACATATTATAAAAATAGCTCCATGCAGATAATTAAATGCCTTTAATAAATGAATATTTTTATTAATAAATAAATAAGATTGTCTCCAAAAGTATATGCTTTATCATCACACATTATTGGCTTGTATGCGTACTACTTTCAATCTCCCACTTGCACTAAAGCCAATCACCTTGGTATCTCATACCCTTCTTCTCTAAGTGACGATCAAACTGTTGTTATGTTAAAGCTTTAGTAAATTGATATGCAATGTTATCTTGAGAGTCTATATGCTCCTCTTTCAATGATTTCTTTAATCAAAGTGCCACAACACATGTTTAGATTCAAGATGAGACTTAGGAACTATTCCTAGTTCTGTAATGAACTTTTCATCCGAAACATCAACTTGCAGCTTCACTTACAGTTATATACTTTGTCTTTGTCACTAAACCAACAACCTTTTATTGTTTGAAACCTTTTCAATTCACTGCACCATCTTTTAAGGTAACAATTTAACCTAAAGTGGATTTTGATGTTGTCTTGGTCAGTCTGAAAACTTTAGTCTGTTTAGCCCTCTAGTGTAATTCAGACTCATCATGTGATATGATGACATCCTTAGTGTCAGTTAAGTACTTTAAGATGTATATCACTGTCTCACAGTGATCTTCTCCAGAATATGACTTATCAACATCAAGTCTCGTATATTTCATTGCATACATGATAGTAACTCATGCGATCTCTCTTTTACTGAGGATAATTTTTGAGAGATACACTCCATGGCTCATCATCATGAGACACCTTTCGGAGTTTTCCATGCTAAACGCCTTTAGCATCTAATGAATATACGTTTCCTTGGGTTAAGCCGAACATCCTTTTAAATCTATTAATACAGATTTATATCCCCAATGCGGGATGTTCTACCCAAATCATTCATGGAGGAATATTTAGACAACTTTATTTTGATCGATTGTAGCATAGGAATGTCATTCCCTATCAGTAATATATCATCAACATATAATATATGGAATGAAACAGCGCTCCCACTAACCTTCTTGTACATACATGGTTCAGCCTCGTTTTTGATAAAATCAAACTCTTTGATTGTCTCATCAAAACGAATGTTCCATCTACGAGAATCTTACTTTAATCCATGAATGGATTATTGTAGCTCATATACATGATTTGCTTCAACCATTGAAACAAAAAACCATCTGGCTATATCATACATACATTCTCCTCTAATAATGTATATTTGAGGAAGGGCGTCTCCACGTCCATTTTTCCAAATTAAGTAAAAATAAGCTGTAATCACAAGAAAAATCCAAATGAACTTTAGCATAGCTTCAAAATCCATTTTAGATTTTATGGTCATTTACCATTTCTCTGAGTCTTTATTACTCATAGCCTGTTCGTAATTCAATGGATCATCATCATTCATGATGTGTACCTCATCGTCATCCTCTATGACGAATCCATACCTCTCAGGTATCTTCGGTACTCTTCCAGATTTACGAATAGTGTGTGATACAGTAGGTTCTTCCACTTGGTCAGGTACCTGACTCTGATCCATAGTAATTTGTGGTTCTTGAACTTCTTCAAGATATATCTTACTCCCACTGACCCCTTCATGGATAAACTCTTTTTCCAAGAAGGCAGCATGTTTCGCAACAAACACCTTTCGATCAGTTGGATGATAGAAATAATACCCTACAGTTTCTTTAAGGCATCCCACAAATCTACACTTGTCGGATTTAGTCTGTACCTTATCATGTTCAAAATTTTTGACATAAGTTGGACAACCCCAAGTCTTAACATGCTTAAGATTTGGTTTTCTCCCCTTCCACATCTCATATGGAGTCTTTGGGGCGGATTTGATAGGTACCTTGTTAAGTAGGTATGCAGCCGTTTCTAGGGCATAACCCTAGAAGGAAATTGTAAGGTCAGTAAAACTCATCATGGATCGAACCATGTCTAACAGTGTTCGATTTCACCTTTCAGATACTCCATTTAACTGTGGTGTACCTGGAGGAGTCCATTTTGAGATTATATCATTTTCTTTGAGACAATTAAGAAACTCACTGCTTAAGTATTCTCCACCTCGATCTGATCGAAGTATCTTAATACTCTTGGTCGTCTGTTTCTCTACTTCACTTCTGAACTATTTGAACTTTTCAAATGATTCTGACTTGTATTTCATTAAAGAAACATATCCAAATCTTAAGTGATCTTCAGTGAAAGTAATAAAATAAGAATACACACCCCGTGCACTTGTTGTCATAGGTCCACAAACATCTGTGTGAATCAATGCCAACAACTCTGTAACTCTTTTTCTTTTTCCACTAAAAGGGGATTTCGTCATTTTACCCATGTGACAAGATTCACAAGTTGGATATAATTCATAATCGGATAGCTCTAAGAGCCCATCCTTATGCAACTTGGATAATCTTGTTTCATTGATATGACCGAGTCTATAGTGCCACATATAGGTATAATTAATATCATCTCTTTTCCTTTTCTTAGTTTGTTCAATTTGAAATATATTTTCTTGCAAGTCAAGTATATAAAGTCCATTTCGCAAATTTCCAATACCATATAAAACATCGTCTTTATAAATAGAACAACCATTGTTCTTTATAATAATGTTAAATCCCTCCATATCCAATATAGAAATAGAAATAATGTTTCTAATAATATTCGGAATAAAATAACAATTATTTAGATAAATGGACTTGCCCGAAGGCATCGCTAAACAATAAGTCCCTACAGCTAATACAGCAACCTTTGCTCCATTCCCACTTGTAGGATGACCTCATCATTGCTCAGCTTCCTACTTCTGACCAGTCCCTGCACAGTATTACATATGTGAGAACCACAGCCGGTATCCTATACCCAAGTAGAATTATGACTTTCAGAAAAATTAATTTCAATCATAAACAAACCTTGATTGGAAGTCGAAGCTTCCCCAAGCTTCTTCTCTGCTAGAAACTTCTTGCAGTTCCTCTTCCAATGTCCCGGCTCATTGCAATGAAAGCACATTCCTTTAGCTGGTTCAGGTTTCTTTTGTTCCTTTTCTTTCCCTTTTCCCCTTTCCCTTAGCCTTCTTGGATTTCTCCTTTTCAGAAGATACATTGGGCCTCTTCCTTTTATTGGAAGAATCCACCAACAAGACATAGTTCTTCTTGGATGGGAAGTGACCTTCTGCAATTTTTAGCATGTTAAGAAGCTCAGGAAAGCTGACATCTAGCTTATTTATGTGAAAATTAATCACAAACTGCGAGAAGTTCTCAGGGAGTGACTGCAAGACCAAGTCTTGACTCAACTCCCTATCCATGACAAACCCAAGCTGTCCAAGGCGTTCAATCAAATTGATCACCTTTAGGACATGAGTCTCGACGGCAGTGCCCTCGGTCATCCGAGATCGGAAGAGCTCCTTAGATATCTCATATCTAGCAGTCCTACTCTGTTCACCATACAACTCCTTGAGGTGAAGCAACATAGCAAGAGCATCCATTTTTTCGTGTTGACACTGAAGCTCGTTATTCATGGATGCGAGCATAATGCATTGAGCCATAGATGCATAATCTTGCCACTTATAGAAAGTGGCAATCTTTTTCTCAGAGGCTGTTTCCGAAATAGATTCAGGGACAGTTGAATTTAGGACATAAGAAATCTTTTCAGCAGTGAGAAAAATTCTCAGATTTCTTCACCAGTCCTCATAATTTGGGCCGGTAAGCTTATTTGTATCAAGTATGCTTCGTAGTGAGATTAGTGATTTTGAAATTTTTAAAATTCTGCATGTGAAAAGACAACATTTTAACAAACATTCATTTTTATTAATTTTTTCTTACCAAAATAAATTTAGGTCTTTATTTTAAATTGGTATCTCCCACTATTTTCATCAAACTATATTACCCTCACTTATATAGTTCGACAACATCTAATTAAAGATTTGCTAGTGAGAATAAGGATCCCATTTTAAATGTGTATAACTTTGTGGATAGCACAACAAGCGATATACAAATAAATAGGTAGACAACTCTTGTCAATTACATCACCATGTAACTCCTTTTATTTTACCTCTTAAATCATAATGGTCAAGTGTGTGCACATCCGAACTAAAATGATTTAAGTTAAGTCCAGCCTAGCACTTTCATAAATTCAAAAAAGAAAAAATGTTCATCCTTGTGGATAGCACAACAAGACTAGATCGTTCAATTTTCTTGATAAGCATCAAATGTGATTAATTAATATCTTAAATACGCAATACTCGCCTTGTGGATAGCACAACAAGCTCATATTAAATATTTAATACTCTATTAATCTATCATGCTAGAAGGCGACGTTCGATATTCCAAATATTATTGAACGCTTCGAACTTAATATAATTTTTTTGAGGAATTTGTTATTATTTGTCTCATCTTGTTTAGCGCACATGCACATATATATATAAAATATGCGTCATTTTAATAAACATGCGAAGCATGTTTGCATAAAATATAATATATATAATACTTAGCATTCACATATAGAATACTATATTTTACCCGGATTGATTATGGACTTTTATTCTAATTTGGTTCACTCGAGCCACCAAGTGAACCAAAAGATCAAACCGAGGAGTGCAAGAATTTAAATTTAAACGTAACTATTACATTTAAACCCTGGGCTTCATACAAACGGGTCTTCACGCGCTCCTTACTCATTGGTCTCTAATTTCTTTAAGATAATTCTAACTATTTCTATTACATTAAACTATTTAATTTAAATAGAAACCTTGATCAGTAGTCAAGGGGAAGTACATAGAAGGAAAATAGAATTTTACATCAAGAAAAAGCCAGAGAAGACGAGGTACGCAGACCCCATTTAATAAAACTTATTCATTCAAGCATTCATCCAAAATAAAATTCAATCACATTGGTCAAATAGTCCATAATCAATCCCTATTTATTATCATACATATCACCATATATATCAATAAATAAATATCCATATCATGAATTAAAACATTCTATATATATATGAGTATCATTTAATGGGCAATTTTAAATTACATAAAATCCAATTTCAATATTAAAATAAACCCTTTATTTTAATTATAAAATTATAAAAATATTATATATATATATATATATATATATATATATATATATATATATATAATGGTAAACACTTTATAAAAGTCACTTTCGCTTTTTTTAAAACTATCCAGCAATCACTTTACTTTCTAAAAGCATCCAGGTTAATATATATATATATATATATATATATATATATATATATATATATATATATATATAAGGCGACCTGATCAGTATGTTATTAATAAAAGGAATCTGATCCCTTTTAAAACAATACATGAATCCTCCCTAAACGAATCAGTTCCTTTTTTTTATTAGAACAGATGCAGCAGCATAAAAAAAAATTCGCTAATATATACATTTTTTTCTTCATAAAAATAATAATTTTATATAATTAAATTATGTCCAATAAATTATTCTAAATACATACCCATATATGTATGGAATCAAATCAATTAATAATTGCATAAAAGTTTGGCTCTGATGTTACTGTTGGGTTTGTACGAAATCGTGACGCAATCAAATTGCAAAAATTAGCGGAAGCATGGTATATTAGAGTTTAAAAAAAATTTAAAAAATCATTACCCGGATCATACTTTATGAAAATTATTAATTTAAAATGATAAAGAAGAAGTTATGGAATCATACTATTGTAGAACGAAGCTTCCACATGTACTAGTTCAACTCCTTGTTCTTCGTGATCTCCTTGAATTTTCGGGTTAGATTTCTTCTTTGATTAACATTAGCCACCCAAGTGTTTTGCCTCTAGAGGTGATCCACCAAGGAAGAGGAATTATCAAAAAGGAGGGTGGTTGGCTTAGTTTTCTATCCTCTATAGAAAAGGAGTACTCTCCAACAATTAAAATTGCATCAACTGATATCTATTATAAGACTCCTCTTATGTAGATATTGGTCAACCCTTCTAATCCTATTAGACATGAGATTTCTTTTAATTAATTAAACTCCTTTAATTAATTTAGGCTTTCCATCACATGGGAAATAGTAAATTAAATTTATTTAATTAATTTATCTCCTAATCTTATTAGGAATAAATGAGAGTACTAATATTAAATTAATTACTAAACTCCTTTAGAAATTAAAATAATAATAATTGTAATAATATTAATAAGACTCCTCTTATTAATTTATATTTAATATTTTAAAAATATTAAATAATAAACATTAAGCTATTTAATTTATTCTATCACCATAGATTAAATTAATTACACTTAATGCTTTATTACGATTATGTCATTACCTTCTTCAATAATTATTCTTCCTTTTATGGTGTGACACTTTAGGTTCTCCATATTAAACCGATTGTGAATAAATCAATTAGAACAATTCTAATCTTATTTAAATAAATAAATTAAACTAATAATCTATTTAAAAAAATAATATTTATTCTACAATAGGGATAAGCCTCCCTAGCGATCAACGTCTTTCCAGATAATATAGATTTCAACATTAATCATAAAAGAACCTGTGAGTAAATAGTTACCGTACAATTCAATCCTTCCACCATACAATGTCCCAATTAAATATAAGACATGGAATTACTGTCAAGTCTTATTTTATTTAATTATATGTATTTCGATTAGAAAATGCACAACTCCATTTAATGCAAATTAGAAACCTCTTTCTAATTTCATTCCACCTTGGCCAAGGATTCTTGGGTTGTCATTTAACGAATCACATAGGACATCTCTCCTCTTTTACTAGAGGTGGTAGATTTTTTATTGATCATTCATTATCTCCATATGTTACTCATTATACCCAAGCATATCCTTTTATATACCCTAAAGGGCTTTAAGGAATAAGTCAAAGTATAATTCATTACATACAAGATACTATGATGATCTCAAGTCCAAGAATCACTTGTACTACTATCACATTAGAAATTTCTATTGACATGCAAGTAAAACTCCATTAGGTATTCCATAGCGAGTCACGTTCAGTGAACTTATTCTTCAATAAGCACCTACATACTTGCTTTAGTGTCTCCACACAAATGATCATGAGATCAATCATCCTCATCCAATGAGCAAGCAACATATGTACCGATCTATCCGGATTTACTAATCCCCTTTTTAGTAATCCCACGATTGGGAACTATTTTAATTTTAAAGTTTTCAAAGAATTTAGATCTCATTAGCATGATCATCATCATGAATCTAAAAGCATTTTTTAAAACTATGGTTTATTTATATATTATAAAAATAGCACCATGTAGATAATTAAATGTCTTTAATAAATGAATATTTTTATTAATAAATAAATAAGATTGTTCCTAAAGTATATGCTTTATCATCACACATGATTCGCTTGTACGCATACTACTTTCATAAACTCCTTTTTCAAAAAGGCTGTGTGTTTCAACAAACACCTTTTGCTCAGTAGGATTGTAAAAATAGTATCCCAAACTTTCTTTAGGATATCTAACAAACGTGCACTTATCAGATCTTATCCCTAGCTTATTATTTTGAAACTTTTTCACATAAGCTGGACATCTCCAGATATTAACATGCTTAAGACCAGGTTTCCTCTCTGTCCATATCTCATATGGAATTTTGGGGACGGATTTCGAGGGGACCTTATTTAGTAGATATGAGCCGTTTCTAGGGCATGACCCCAGAATGAAATTGGAAGATCGGTAAAACTCATCATGGATCAAACCATATCCAACAATGTTCAATTTCTCCTTCTGATACTCCATTTAACTATGGTGTACTTGGTGGAGTCCATTGTGAGATTATACCATTTTCTTTGAGACAATTGAGAAACTCACCGCTTAAGTATTCTCCATCTCGATCTGATCGAAGAGTCTTAATACTCTTTCTCGTTTGTTTCTCTACTTCACTTCTGAACTCTTTGAACTTTTCAAATGATTCTGATTTGTATTTCATTAAATATACATATCCAAATCTTGAGTGATCATCAGTGAAAGTAATAAAATAAAAATATCCACCCCGTGCAATCGCTGTCATAGGTCCACAAACGTCTATGTGAACCAACGCTAACAACTCTGTAACTCTTTCTCCTTTTCCACTAAAAGGAGATTTAGTCATTTACCCATGAGACAAGATTCACAAGTTGGATATAATTCATAATCAGATAGCTCTAAGAAACCATCCTTATGCAACTTGGATAATCTTGTTTCATTGATATGACCGAGTCTATAGTGCCACATATAGGTATAATTAATATCATCTCTTTTTCTTTTCTTAGTTTGTTCTATTTGAAGTATATTTTCATGCAAGTCAAGTATATAAAGTCCATTTCGCAGATTTTCAATACCATATAAAACATTGTTTTTATAAATTGAACAACTGTTGTTCTTTATTATAATTTCAAATCCATCCATATCTAATACAGAATTTGAAATAATATTTCTAATGATATTCGGAACAAAATAATAATTATTTAAATAAATGGACTTGCCCATAGGCAGTGCTAAACAATAAGTGCCTACAGCTAATGTAGCAACCTTTGCTTCATTTTTCACTCGTAAGACAACCTCATCCTTATTCAGCTTTCTACTTCCGACCAGTCCCTTCACAATATTACATATTTGAGAACCACAACCAGTATCCAATATCCAAGTAGAATTTTGACTTTCTAAAAAATTAATTTCAATCATGAACAAACCTTGATTTGAAGTCGAAGCCTCTCCAAGCTTCTTCTCTGCCAGAAACTTCTTGCAGTTCCTCTACCAATAACCAGACTCGTTGCAATGGAAGCACATTCCTTTCCTTTATGTTCACCTTGCCCTTGGTCATCCGAGATTGGAAGAGCTCCTTAGATATCTCATATCTAGCAGTCCTACTTTGTTCATCATACAACTCCTTGAGGTTAAGCAACATAGTAGGAGCATCCATGTTTTCATGCTGACGCTGAAGCTCGTTATTCATGGATGCGAGCATGATGCATTGAGCCACAGATGCGTCATTTTGCCACTTTACAATGACGGAATTTTTTTTCTCAGATGCTAATTCTGGAACAGTTCCAGAGACAGGTGAATTTAGGAGATAAGAAATCATTTCAACAATGAGAACTATTCTCAGATTCCTTAGCCAGTCCGTATAATTAGACCCAGTAAGCTTATTAACATCAAGTATGCTTCGCAGTGAAATTAGTGATGTTGACATTTTTAAAATTCTGCATGTGAAAAATAATATTTTTAGCAAACATTCATTTTATTAATTTTGAATACCAAAATAAATTTAGGTCTTTATTTAAATTGGTATCTCCCACTATTTTTATCAAACTATATTACCCTCACTTATATAGTTCGGCAATATCTAATTAAAGATTTGCTAGTGAGAATAAGGATCCCATTTTAAATGTATATAACCTTGTGGATAGCACAACAAGCGATATACAAATAAATAGGTAGACAAGTCTAGTCAATTACATCACCATGTAACTCCTTTTATTTTGCCTCTTAAATCATAATGGTCAAATGTGTGCACATCCGAACAAAAATGATTTAAGTTAAGTCCAGCCTAGCAATTCCATAAATTCAAAAAAGAAAAATATTCGTCCTTGTGGATAGCACAACAAGACTAGATCGTTCTATTTTCTTGATAAGCATCAAATGTGATTAACTAATATCTTAAATACGCAATACTCGCCTTGTGGATAGCACAACAAGCTCATATTAAATATTTAATACTCTATTAATTTATCATGCTAGAAGGCGACGTTCGATATTCTACATATCACTTGAACGCTTTTGACTTAATATAATTTTCTTGAGGGGTTTGTTATTATCTGTCTCATCTTGTTTAGCGCGTATGCACACACACACACACACACACACACACACACACACACATATATATATATATATATATATATATATAAATACACGTTATTTTATTAAACATGCGAAGCATGTTTGCATAAAATATAATATATATTGTATTTAGCATACACATATAGAATACTATATTCTACCCGTATTGATTATGGACTTTTATTCTAGTTTGGTTCACTAGAGCCACCAAGTGAACTAAAAGGTCAAACCTAGGAGTGCAAGAATTTAAATTTAAATGTAACTATTACATTTAAACCTGAGCTCCATACAAACGGGTCTTCACGCGCCCCTTGCTCATTGGTCTCTAATTTTTCAAGATAATTATAACTATTTCTATTACATTAAACTATTTAATTTAAATAGAAACCTTGATAAGCAGTCAAGGAAAAGTACATAGGAGGGAGATAAAATTTACATCGAGAAAAAAAATCAGAGAAGACGAAGTACGCAGACCCCATTTAATAAAACCCATTCATTCAAGCATTCAACTAAAATAAAATTCAATCACATTGGTCAAATAGTCCATAATCAATCCATATTTATTATCATACATATCACCATATATATATCAATAAATAAATATCCATCTCATGAATTAATACATTCCATATATATATTAGTATCATTTAATGGGCAATTTTAATTTGTCTGAAATCCAATTTCAAGATTAAAATAAACTCTTTATTTTAATTATAGAATTATTAAGAATATTATATATATATATATATATATATATATATATATTATATAATATATTAAGGTAATCATGGGTTACCTTTCTTTTAAAACTTCCTGCACGTTTCAAAAAGCTTGCAGACACCTTTTTATTTTGAATTGAATAACTTTTTATTTAAAACAATTAATATCCTTTTTCTAAGGCAACGTGAGTCAGCTTTTAAAAATAAATTCGGCAGGTTCCCTTTTTAAAAAAAAATCGACAGTCACTATTTTGTGATCAATTCGAGGACACAACGAACGAAGAAGAAAAAAAAATTATTTTCGTTAATTTTTTTTTCTTTCTCCCATAAAAAAATAATTTTATACAACTAATTATGCCCAATAAATTATTCTAAATACATACCCATATGTATATGAAATCAAAACAATTAATAATTGCATAAAGGTTTGGCTCTGATGCCACTGTTGGGTTTGTACGAAATCGTGACGCAATCAAATTGCAAAAATTAGCGGAAGCATGGTATATCAGAGTTTAAAATTTTCTACAAAACCATCACCCGGATCATCCTTTATGCAAATTATTAATCTAAGACGATAAATAAGAAGTTATGAAATCATACCCTTGTAGAATGAAGCTTCCACATGTACGAGTTCAACTCCTTGTTCTTCGTGATCTCCTTGAATTTTCGGGTTAGATTCCTTCCTTTGATCAACATTAGCTACCCAATTGTTTGGCCTCTAAAGGTGATCCACCAAGGAAGATGAATTATCAAGAAATATGGTGGTTGGATTAGTTTTCTATCCTCTATAGAAAAGGAGTACTCTCCAACAATTAGAATTGTATCAACTGATAGCTATTATAAGACTCCTCTTATATAGATATTGGTCAACCCTTCTAATCCTATTAGACATGCAATTTTATTTTATTAATTAAACTCCTTTAATTAATTTAGGCTTCCCACCATATTGGAAATAATTAATTAAATTTATTTAATTAATTTCTCTCCTAATCTTATTAGGAATAAATGAGAGTACTAATATTAAATTAATTACAAAACTCCTTTAAAAATTAATAATAATAATAATAATTGTAATAATATTAATAAGACTCATCTTATTAATTTATATTTAATATTTCTGAAATATTAAATAATAAATATTAATCTATTTCACTTATTCTATCACCATAGATTAAATTAATTACACTTAATGCATTATTACGATTATGTCATTACCTTCTTAAATAATTATTCTTTCTTTTATGGTGTGACCCTTTAGGTTCTTTATATTAAATCGGTTGTAAATAAATCAATTAGAACAATTCTAATCTTATTTAAATAAATAAATTAAACTAATAATATATTTAAATAAATAATATTTATTCTACAATAGGGATAAGCCTCCTTATCGACCAACGACTTTCTAGATAATATAGATTTCAACATTAATCATAAAAGAACCTTGTGAGTAAATAGTTACCGTACAATTCAATCCTTCCACCATACAATGTCCTAATTAAATATAAGATATGAAATTACTGTCAAGTCTTATTTTATTTAATTATATGTATTTCGATTAAAAAATGCACAACTCCAAATAATGCAAATTAGAAACTCCTTCCTAATTTCATTCCACCTTGGCCAAGGATTCCTGGGTTGTCATTTAACGAATCACATAGGACATATATCCTCTTTTACTAGAGGTGGTAGATTCTTTATTGATCATTCATTATCTCCATATGTAACTCATTATACCCAAGTATACCCTTTTATATACCCTAAAAGGGCTTTAAGGAATAAGTCAAAGTATAATTCATTACATACAAGATACTATGATGATCTCAAGTCCAAGGATCACTTGTATTACTATCACATTAGGAATTCCTATTGGCAGGCAAGTAAAACTCCATTAGGTATTCAAGAGCGAGTCACGTTCAGTGAACTTATTCTCCAATAAGCACCTACACACTTGCTTTAGTGTCTCCACACAAATGATCATGAGATCAATCATCCTCATCAAATGAGCAAGCAACATATGTACCAATCTATCCAGATTTACTAATCCCCTTTTTAGTAATCCCACGATTGGGAACTATTTTAGTTTTTAAGCTTTCTAAGAATTTAGATCTCATTAGCATGATCTCGTCATGATTCTAAAAGCATTGCTTAAAACTATGGGTTATTTACATATTATAAAAACAGCACCATGTAAATAATTAAATGCCTTAATAAATGAATATTTTTATTAATAAATAAATAAGAATGTCTCCAAAGTATATGCTTTATCATCATACATGATTGGCTTGTATGCATACTACTTTCACTTTGCAGCTTTAATATATATATACTAACTGTATATATTAACATTTCATTTTAGTCGAGCCTGGATTTGAAATTCGTGGCTCTTTATAGCTTATATATATATATATATTTACATTTTCTCTATCGGGCCTGGATTGGAAATTCGTGGCCCTTTACAGCTTTTATATATATATATATATATATATATATATATATATACATATTTACATTTGTAAGTTGACCTGAATTGGAAATCTGTGGCCCTTTACAACATTTATATATATATATATATATAATTATATATATATATATATATATATTCTCTATTCATTGTGATTAAATATCTATTTTGATTATTCATTTGATATGAATTTGTTTTAATGCAAATTTTGTGGATTAGATTAGTCTAAATCTAGCCACTTCTAACTTTCAAACTGTTCAAAATCGATCAATCCGGAATCAGGAAGCCAGAATAGCTAAGAATTATTTAAATCCAGTTTTGTAAATATTAAAGTGACGAGTGCATGATATTCATTTATTTTAATTCCTTTATGCGTAGTCTATTGTATGTTTGGTTGTTAATAAGGGCTTAATAGGTTTGTTTATGGGTTTCAGGTCAAAATGGAGATGGAATGAGGAAAATGGGAAGATTGTTGGGTTTTTAATGCTAAGTTGGATTCATGGTCCTTGGTTGGGACTTCGATTTTATTGTAGAGACACTCCTCATCTTTTCGAAACATCTTGAATCGTCCCAATCGGAGTTCATTTGGAAGAGTTATGACCTTTTTACCAAGCGGAAGTTGAAACCTCAGAGTTTGGAAGTATCAATTTACATAGCAGTCACTTGGTGCCGATTTCAACCTTGATCCGATCAGAATCTGTCAGTGTTCAAAGAACAAAAGTTGTAGATCTCGTCGACTGCTTCAATTTGATAGGTAGCGAGCCCTGTAACTATTCTCGGATCAAAAGTTATGATAGTTTTACCAAAGGATGTCGCAGCAGAAAAAGGCTTGAGCGGGGCGCGCCAGAAATGCACTAAAACCGTCGCAGGGCGAGCCAGTACACCAAAGTTTTTGGCACTGTAGCGCGGGGGGCGCCCAAATTGGCCTAAGGACAGCGCCGGGCCAGCCTGGCGGCGGGGAGATAGCTTATTTAGGTGTTTTAGTGTCCAAGTTGAGTTGTAATAGGATTGTGGGATGCCTAAAGTGTTAGTGTTTCTCTTAGGACTATAAATACTTGATTATAACTTGGATTTGGGACATCTTTGATCTTGGAACTAGAAGGACGCTATTCATTCATTCAAACCCTAGTTTTGGAGAATCAAAGCATGTCAAGCTAATATTCTCAATTCAATTCTGAAGGGATGTTGAACCTTATTCATAATTAATGATTTGATCAAGTTTACTTTATTTATTTCTTCGTATGTGAGATTTATTCTGATTATCTACATAAACTTCTTATATGCTATACTATTTGATTAATTTGATATGGCCAGTTAGATTAATCTGATAAATATCATCTGCTAGATTAAGATATATATTAAGCAAACGATGTATGTCTAATCATAAGTAGCAATTAATGATACTTGATTACAGAAAAGCTTTTGGGTATTGTTAAGGTTTTCAGAAGACAAGTTAAATAATTTTTGATTATGCAATTGTTGCTTGGAACAATCTAATTCTCATTCTTCATGCTTCTATTGTATTAAATCTAGACTGATAGTTCTAGGTTATATGATAGTTAAGATCTTTTGTTGGCGATCGTCGCATTAGATTTACACATAAGGAGAATTTCAGATAATTAACGATCGCTGTTATCTAAGGTTGTTAATCTCATTGAAGGATAAATATTGTAAAACTTGATTAATCCATGATTGTGAAAAGGTGATACTTAATTGAAGAATTGAAGATTTTTACCTATTGTTATTTCTTCTAAATTTATTTTTGTTAATTTAGTTATTCAAAACAAAACTCCCAATTCATTGGAAAATCATTGGATAAATATAAAACAAAACACTCTCTGTGGGATCGATCATTGCTTGTTACTATACTAATTCTTGAGTTAGTGAATAGAAGTAAGGTTAAATTTTGGAGTGCTAAACGACAGCTCCCAAATTTTGGAATAGGACTAATTCTTTATTTTCGTTTATTTTTATTATTTTCTTTTTTTTTCATTTTGTTTTATGACTCAATCCTCTCACTTTATTGACTTAAATTTTGATCAAGAGATAAAGAAAATTGCAGATACAGAAGAAACTCTTGTTCCAACACTTGAAAAGGAAAAGATGGAGGTGCCAAGAAACAACAAAACTTTAAAAGAACTGGCTACTCCTGACCTTGATCAACCATCTTTGTGTATTGAATATCCTACTGTAGCTGTTGCTTTCAAACTTAACTCTGTACTAATTCGTCTTTTGCCTATTTTTCGTGGTCTTACAGGTGAAAATCCATATAAGCATTTAAAGGAGTTCCATGTGGTGTGTTCCACCATGAAATCAAAAGGAGTGACAGAGGAGCAGATAAAGCTTAGACTTTTTCCGTTCTCATTAGCAGATTTGGCTAAAGACTGGTTATACTATCTTCCTTCAGGATCAATACGATCATAGCCTGAGATGCAAAAGTTATTCTTGGAGAAGTACTTTCCTGCGTCGAGAGTTGTTAACATAAAGAAGGAGATATGTGGAATCATGCAGTTTAACGGAGAGAATCTCTATGAATATTGGGAAAGGTTCAAGAAGTTGTGTTCCAGCTATCCACCTCACGAAATCGATGACTATCACTTGATTCAGTACTTTTATGAGGGGTTGCTACCAATGGATAGAAGCATGATTGATGCAGCAAGTGGATGAGCACTGGTAGATAAGACTCCAGAAGTTGAAAGGAACTTAATTGCAAACATGGCAGTTAACTCACAGCAGTATGGAACTAGGATGGATCATACACCTCAAAGGGTAAATGGGGTAAGTACAAGTAATATTGAACAACAGATTTTTGAATTAACTACTTTGGTTCGTCAAATGGCTACAGGAAATATGCAAGTTGCAAAAGAGTGTGAAATTTACTCAAAGTCAGGACATACCAGTGATGTTTGTCCAATATTGCATTAGGATGAAACTGTGCAACGTGTCAATGCTGTGGGAACATTCTTAGGACATCATCAGCATCAATATGATCATTGGGCAGAAACTCACAATCCCGGATGGAGAGATCATCCCGACTTGAGCTACGAAGTACCTGCTAATTCTGGAACGTCTATGGAGGATATGTTTAAAGCTTTCATGAATCAGACGCAACAGTTCAGCAAGAGACAATGACTTCTATCCACATGTTGGAGAATCAGATGAGTCAGCTTGCTACCACCGTTAGCATTATGGAATCTCAAGGCTTAGGGAAGTTAACTCGTCAGTTTATTGAGAACTTAAGTGCAATGGGATATGACGAAAAGGAGCAGGAGGATTCGGTGCTTACTTCAAGAACAGACAATAAAATATAATTTGATCAAGAGAAGGAACAAGAGGAAGAGGGGAATGGTTTGATAAATTCTGTAGATCTCTACAAGAAAGACGTGGATTCATCTGCATCAATACAACCAACAAAAACATTGAGTGATACACACCATCGAACCTTTACTATGGAATTAGACAATGCAAAGTTCCAGTTCAGCGCATATGAGGCTAAAAGGTATCTTGGTAATGTTAAATCTGTTTTTGCTATTGATGTTGTAGATTATTCAGTGCAGGAATCTTTTGATCGAATACAATTATACAAGGAGGATTTGATGGCTAGAAAGGAGCAGGATCATGAAGTACAAAATGTTCCTAATTTAGAGTTGAAACTATTACCAGTCCACTTGAAGTTCACAAGTCTAATTACATAGAATGAGAGGGAAGATGTCAAGCCAATGACAATAAACAAGGGCAGTTGCTTGGGAGGCAACCCAAGAATTCAGATTTGATCTTCCTATCCCTTTTCTTTTTTAATTTGTTAGTTGTAGTTCTTTCTTCTTTGCATGATTTTCTTACATTGGGGACAATATAAGGTTTGAGTGTGGGGGGGGGAAAGATTTAGGTTATTATTTTATTTAGGGATATTGATCCGATTTTGATAGGAAATTTGAAAATTTGATGCCTTTTGAAAAATTTGAGTTTTATAATTCTATTTGCCTATGTGTTCGAAGGTTAAAGTCTAAAATTGAAAATCAATGCTAAATTTCAAAATCTGTTTGATGCTTAATTGGTTAATGATTGAGAAAAACTAAGTCAGGATCCATAGTAATTGATTTAAATTGAATTTTTGTCGCATGAGTACTTGAACATGTGATATATGCTCATTTGGCTTAGTTATCTGTGGAGTTGTTTATGTGCACTAATCTCAGGCTTTAGAACTATTGAACTGCTTATGTTTTTTGCAGGACCATATGAAAAAAAATAATATCAGAAAAGTTGAAAATCAAGGAAATTGTTGGAAAAGAGAAAAAGAAGCAAAAGAGAAATCATGTGGTGGGATGAGATGGAGCGTAAAATACACTCTCTCATAAACACGTGCGAATAAGTGAGATGGAGCATAAAATGCACTCACTTACAAAAGAAAGATTGAGGAAGGTGAAACGGAGCATAAAATGCATTCACCAGAAATAAAGAGTAAAATGAAAGGGTTCTGGTAAAAATTAAAGATGGAAAAGTATGAATTGAGTCTTGAGTGGTGTGCACGATTTTTGCTTCATGGTAACTAAGTTGAGTAAGTGCGTGGATCATAAAAGAGTGCTTATGTGAATACAATTTGACTTAATGAAATTCAATGGTGAAAAGGCATTGTTGTTTTGAGTTAATTGATGAAGCATTGATTATGTTTTTGTGGGTTTAGTGTTGATAATCATGATTTGATCTTGAAATCTTTTGACGTTATGGCTGAGTAGAGTTTTTGGAAATCAAACTTTTGGTATACACGAGGACGTGTAAAAGCTAAGTGTGGGGGAATTTGACGAGTGCATGATATTCATTTATTTTAATTCCTTTATGCGTAGTCTATTACATGTTTGGTTGTTAATAAGGGCTTAATACGTTTGTTTATGGGTTTCAGGTCAAAATGGAGATGGAACGAGGAAAACGGGAAAATTATTGGGTTTTTAATGCTAAGTTGGATTCATGGTCCTTGCTTGGGACTTGTATTTTATTGTAGAGATATTCCTTAGCTTTCCGAAACATCTTGAATCGTCTCAATCGGAGTTCATATTGAAGAGTTATGACCTTTTTACCAAGCAGAAGTTGAAACCTCAGAGTTTGGAAGTTGCAATTTACATAGCAGTCACTTGGAGCCGATTTCAACCTTGATCCAATCAGAATCTGTCAATGCTCAAAGAATAAAAGTTGTAGATCTCGTCGACAGCTTCAATTTTATGGGTAGCGGGCCTCGTAACTCCTTCAGGATCAAAAGTTATGATAGTTTTACCAAAAGACGTCGTAGTAGAAAATGACTGGTGCGGGGCGTGCCAGAAATGCACTAAAACCGGCGCGGGGCGAGCCAGTAAACCAGATTTTCTGGCACTGTAGCGCGGGGGGCGCCCAAATTGGCATACAGACAGTGTGGGGGGGGGGGGGGGGGGGGGCGCCTGGCGGCGGGGAGACAGCTTATTTAGGTGTTTTAGTGTCCAAGTTGAGTTGTAATAGGATTGTGGAATGCCTAAAGTGTTAAGGTTTCTCTTAGGACTATATATACTTGATTATAACTTGGATTTGGGACATCTTTGATCTTGGAACTAGAAGGAGCTATGCATTCATTCAAACCCTAGTTTTGGAGAATCAAAGCATGTCAAGCTAATCTTCACAATTCAATTCTGAAGGAATGTTGAAGCTTATTCATAATTAATGGTTTGATCAAGTTTACTTTATTTATTTCTTCGTATGTGAGATTTATTCTGATTATCTACATAAACTTCTTGTATGCTATACTATTTGATTAATTTGATATGGCCAGTTAGATTAATCTGATAAATATCATCTGCTAGATTAAGATATATATTAAGCAAACGATGTATGTCTAATCATAAGTAGCAATTAATGATACTTGATTGTGGACAAGCTTTTGGGTATTGTTAAGGTTTTTATAAGACAAGTTAAATAATTCATGATTGTGCAATTGTTGCTTATAACAATCTAATTCTCATTCTTCATGCTTCTATTGTATTAAATCTAGACTGATAGTTCTGGGTTATATGATAGTTAAGATCTTTTGTTGGCGATCATCAGATTAGATTTACACATAAGGAGAATTTCGGATAATTAGCGATCGCTGTTATCTAGGGTTGTTAATCTCATTGAAGGTTAAATATTGTAAAACTTGATTAATCCATGATTGTGAAAAGGTGATACTTAACTGAAGAATTGAAGATTTTTACTTATTGATATTTCTTCTAAATTTACTTTTCTTAATTTAGTTATTCAAAACAAAACTCCCAATTCATTAGAAAATCATTGGATAAATATAAAACAAAACACTCTCTGTGGGATCGATCCTTGCTTGTTACTATACTAATTCTTGAGTTAGTGGAATAGGAGTAAGGTTAAATTTTGGAGTGCTAAATGATAGCTCCTATAAAGTGACTACGCGACCCTAGGTCCATATCTAGTGAAAACGGAAAGCTTTGGCTACGCGCATGCAAGAATTTGACTGATGAATCCTTTGTCTTGCGACGTCTAGATTTAAATATACATTCTATGTGAATATTTTGGTTGTGCAGGTTTTTTGATCTTTTTCTATGAGCCTAGGAATCATGGGATTAATGATCAATCACACGGATCTAAATTCGATTCCCATGATGGACAACTCTGAATTGTAAATACATCCTGCCAGTTTTTTTGTAAATGTAAACCAAATGGACCTTAAAACGGTTCTCCGGATTTAAGGTTCCAATATAGTAAATTATAGTTTGTAGTGCTAGGGTCATTTTGATGGCTTTCATGCCCACAAGCAGACCGACACTTGTATATACATTCTGTGGTCGAGGATGCTTCGCATCCCGACAATAAAATCAAATAAGCCGAAGATAGAATAAAATGGAAGTATTAAAAGGCTCCAATTCCTATGCGAACCATATTTCAAAACTTCATTTTCATATCTTATCTAAGTTGGACTTTTCAAATAAATCAAACCCTTAGTATATAGGTTCAATGAAGCAAGGCACTACTTTCAATCAAACGTAGGCTCAATTACTTCTAGCACACACACACACACATTGTAAATAAAAAGAGAAATATTAAAAAGATGTGGTAATCGTGTTTCACATAAGTCGGGGGGTGCCTAACACCTTCCCCCCGCTTAACCAAGACCCCGGAATTTAAGAATCTCGATTTCCAAGGCCAAGTTTTGACAGCATCCAGTAATTGAGCCTACTTGCAAACTTTTCAAACAATACTCGGTTGAGTTGGTACAACCATTTCAAATATACCAACTGGCGACTCTATAAACCTTTCAAAATCGTCGACATGATACATGTTAACCTTTTTCTAAAAATTTCACCCTTCATAAAATAGATAAGACAAATAAGGGTCGAAAACAACAAAATTTAGGGAAGGAAGATCTGTCCAAAGAAGATTTTTCCTGACGTTGACATACTTATATGCCATGTGTGACCTAATTGAGAACCTATGCTTTAATTCCTTGTTATGGTTAATTCGCATAGGAATGTGTAGGATTATCACCTACCTTGGATGTTCTTTTCTATTCTATTCCCATTCGGGTGGATCTGGAGAGAATAGGTTTATACATACCACATAAGAGGCGTATGAGCACTTGTGAGTTCTCGGTCGACAATCCTTCGTGACCACTAAGACCAAAGAGAGAAAGTTAGGATATTTGATGAAACATAGCACACCAACTGTTTGACAAAATGCTAGTGTTGGGTGAAGCTATAATCTTAGCTTGTAGCGCCTAAGATACCAATCGTTATCCATTTACTTGCTTTGATAATTAGAAGTTAAATAGATTAATTACACATATTTTGTTTAACTGTTTGAATAAGACTTAAGCGATATAAAGTGGGTACTTGGTATATATTAGTTATAGTTCCTCGTGGGTTCGACAACTCTCTTATCATTATATTACTTGTTAGACCGTGTCTACTTGTGCATGTTTTATTGATTGCAAAATCAACAAACAAGTTTTTGGCACCGTTTCCAGGGAACTATTTGTTCTAATATTGTCCAATATTGATTTCAATCAAATTTGTCTTAATTTGAACTTGTATATTTGTATTTAATCTGTTTTTATTTTTAAGTTCTTTCAGATATGGATGAGCATAACTATCCAGGGAACTATTTGTTCTAATATTGTCCAATATTGATTTTAATCAAATTTGTCTTAATTTGAACTTGTATATTTGTATTTAATCTATTTTTATTTTTAAGTTCTTTCAGATATGGATGAGCATAACTATCAATGGTTTTGTGAGAGGACGACACAACCGAGTTCGAAAGGAATACTTCAGCAATTGTAAGAACAAATCACAAATCTCTCAAGATTATCTGATAATCTTGAGCGTCAATCTACTCAGAATGCCTACTGTCAGGACGGCTCCACCTACTATCATTCGGAGAGCTATCCGAGTTATTCATGGGACGACAACCATGAGCAAGCCAGTGTTTCAACTTTTTCATATCCGTCAGATTATTCATACCAACCGCTGCCGCAATATGAGGATACCTCCATATTGGAGGAGACTTTTGACCAGCACTTTAAGCAGGAAGAAGAAAGACGACTAGAGGAGCTCCTTACTAAATTCATAGAGCAGAATGAGGTTCGGATGACGAACCAAGACACCTCGTTGCTGAACCTTGAAGCCTAAATATGGAACCTCGAGAGACAAGTGAGACAACTTGCCAATGGTATCATGAATCAATCGCAAAGTAATCGACCTGGAGTTACTGATCATGACGAAGGGGTTGAAGAGCAATGCAACATGATATCCAAGGAAATGGCGAGGAGTCACACAAGGTTATTGTGGGTAATGTAGAAATGCATCTTGTGCAAACTGTGGATTCTGAAGATGGATAAAATAGGAGCATGAGTGGGTGTACTGTCAGGAATGAAGATCTGAAAACCACTCTAAAGGTTGTTGTAACCCAAGAAGACCCAAAGGAGCATGAAGAACGGTTTCAAATGTTCAAAGGAGAATTAGTGGATAATTCGACCAATGAAAGTTTCTTCGTACCGATGGATGAAGTAGAGTTTGAGGCTCCCCAATCGTCCATGTCCGCTGTGAAAATCAAGGAAAAGATAAAGAGGCGGCATGAAATGGTTGTCTTCGCTTATGAGCCGGACTGAAAGTAACTGCTTAGAGTTGAGCCATCGACTTTAAAACAATCGTCGGTGGGGAGGCTATCCCATCTCGGTATCACTCTTCTAACCTCTTTCTTTATGTTATGTTAAAATTATATTTCATCTATTTATACTAATTTAGTAATATCGTAGTCTATCTCCACGTTTTTGTTAGTATCGTGGTATGTAAATAAGCTAGTTGTAGGAATATGCTTAGAAATTTTTATAGTAGTACAGTTCCCGAAATACTTGCATGATGAATTCCATTGGTCATAACTCATATCTTCAATGTGTAATACATTTCTGCAATATTTTGGTTTTTGCTATTTGAGGCTCTTATTTTCCATTGATTCTTGGACATCATGGTATCCTATGGATATTCATTATTTTAAGTCATTGGTTGCTTGTAGTCGATTTCGGTCTTGGGTAAACGTTAGGATATAATTGAGTTTTCGTTTGTTTTGGTATCCTAGTTGGTGTTTGTATGCCATTATTAGTATCTTGATTTGGTGTTGATATTACTTTTAGGTTGGTATTAACTGAGAGTAATGGTTTTAGTTTATAGTATGCAAGATATTGGTATTCTTAAGTTCTTGCTGATGGTAATTGGGATGTTGTGCTGATTAAAAGCTATTTTTTTTAAGTTGTAGGTCCAGTGCTGCAGTTTACTCTTGAAATGGCGCTGCAGCGCCTACCTTAAAGCCCTGGTTTTACAGTCAACGCTGCAGCGCCCCATAAAGCCCATCAACTGGCGCCGCAGTGCCATGAGCTTCCCAATTCTCTGTATGCCAAGCGTTGCAGTGCCAAATAAAGAAGAAAAGTCAGCGTTGCAGCGCCAAAGTCAATTCAATTCTCTACCTGTCCAGCGCTACAGCGCCACTAAATAAAGAAAATTCAGCGCCTCAACGCTAGAACCACTCAAACTCACTATCTGAGCAGCGCTGCAGCGCTACATCACGAAGAATAACCGACGCCGCAGTGCCAGTAGTGAAAATTGGTTTTTAAAAACAACTAAGCACTCGGCAGTTAGGCCATTTACCCTACTTCTCTCGACACATCATAGCCACAAGGAGGCTGTCAGACTAGGGCTAGAGTGACGCTCACAAGGTGTTCGACGATTTGTCAAGGTGAAGTTTGGGGGTTGTTTGGCCTCAGTTTGAATTAGAATTTATCGAGAATAGCTTGGGCATTGATTGGGGTCTGCAATTCCATTGGATTAGAATTACAGAGTTAGTTTAGTTTTTGACTGCGGTTTGCAATTGCCACATAAGGGCTGACTTTTACATTGGATTGGAATAGCGTACTGTTTTGACTAGACTGATCCGTGGCATTTACTTTTGTTGCTTTAGATTTTGTTGGGCATTGTATTTGGTCTCCTTGGGCTATTTGGCACATTTTTCTTAGGCGTTTCTTTGGTTTACTTATGGACATTTATGCGCGGTAATTGCTAAAAATTGCAAAATGCCTCCAAAGCATCAAAGGTTTAGTATTGACGGCTCTTCTTCATAGACACCACAATAGGACCAAAACAAGTTCGTCAGTGAGGAGACGGCTACGCGTTACAACCAAACGTTCATAAAAAAAGAGTATAGTGCCTGAGAGGGGCTTGAGGCCAGATCAGAATAAGGATGGGGATATGATGTCCATGATTCTTGAGCGAAAATGGCTGCAATTCACCAAACAGCCAAGCTCAGCTAATTTTAACCTAGTCCGTGAATTTTTTGCCAACACTAGTTCAGAAGCTCTGGCAGTGGTGCAGGTTAGAGGCCAGGCAGTGGCTTATGATAGAGTGACCCTTAATACCATTTTTGACATGTCTAACCACTACTTGGAGAATGGGCAGTGAAACGACTATCTGAAGGATGGGATCAGTGCATACAACTTGGATGACATCATTAGGCGGCTTTGCAAGCCCGACACTACATGGAGGATAAATGAGTCCACTGGGGAGAAGACTAATTTTTGTCAGAGCACGCTCAGTTGCTATGGCAATGCATGGTACAGTTTCATTTGTGCCAGTATCATGCCTACTCGCCACCAAAGCAATGTCACCAAGGAGCGTGCGTTCCTACTATTTTCTCTTGTTACCAAACTCGACATCGATATTAGAGCCTGCATCCAAGAGTCCATTTTGAAGGCAATCAAAGGTACCACATCTGAGGGACTTCCACATCAATCAATTATTACCAGATTGTGCAAGCGGGTAAAGGTGCAGTGGCGTGAGGATGAGGTCATGCAGTTACCCATGGCAGTCATTAACCACGCCATAATTTTATGGTACGGTGTGTGGGACGGTGCAGAGTCGCATCCTCGTGGCGAGGGTTTTCTTCCTTCTACTTAGCCTCCACCTCCTACTTTAGAGGCTGGGACATCTCAGCCGCCAGAGTTGGGCTCTTCATCACAGGGACCTTTCGCAGAGATTCTGGCATCTCTCAGCCTCCTGCATCAGAACTAGAAGGAAGTTGCTTAGAGGCAGGCGAGACACTCTGCAGCGATTGCACAGAGGCAAGATATTATGATGCAGTATCAGACTAAGCTCGCGAACACCATGCGGGATATCTACTCATCTGTCAGTGGCTAGGATGCTGACTACATGCCTTTCCAGTTCCCAAAGCCTCCTGTTTTCCCACCATTCCCACCACCATCACCCACTGCTGAGGACGGCACCGAAGAGGGCGATGATGAGATCCCAGAAGGCAATGACACATACTGATTCTACTTTCCATATCTCCAGCCAATAAGGGCATTGGCCATATGAAGTTTAGGGGTGTTTATCAACTTTTCTTACCTATTTTTTCTTATTATAGCTATCTTGTGTTAGGATGCCATTAGTACTCTATGTTTACCGTTTTGTAGTATTTTAGGCTGCAAGTATGTCTAACTTGCAGTCATGGATTATCAGTTTTTGGATGTATGGATCATTTATGAATGTTTATTGCTTATTTCTATCCATGTTACAACTTTATTAGTATGAATGGATGTTTATCTATCTTTTTGTGCCGTGATAGTATCCATGATAGTATTAGATCCTATTTTGAGCTTATTCGTGCAAGGGTATATATATTTATTTAGATCTACCTAGTTGAGCCATGCTATGGCTTTTAACCCTATATTGAATTGTTTATACGATTGGTGGGTTATATATAGTAAAAAAATTTATTGTGGTCAATGATATGTGTGTTATGGCTTTGTCAAAATGGTCAAGCAAGTATGAATGAGATTTTTAGATTAATTTTTAGTTAATACTAATGTTGATCCTGTCTACCCTATCGAGCACATACCAACTGTTATAATTAGTTATGTTTCTAATAGACTTAATTGGTAATTTTTACGAAATTTTTTTGCGTTAGCTCTTGCGAACTTAAGTGAGTCGATGTAGTAAGATTTAGATTCTTATACTAGTTCAGATACATTCGTGGTCTAATAGCATATTAATAAAATAAAAATAAAAGAATAAATCGATAGCCTTAGTTGACCAAGTTTGATTACGTGGCTTTTGTTACTCGAGTTAATAGATCCTTAGGGGTGTTCTACACCTAGTGCTATAAAGCCATCTGGCTTGGGAGTAATTGATCAACAACTCGTTACATGGGTAACACTGAATAGCCTAATGTGATTAGACAATTCACGGTAATGCTTAAGGTTGCATTACTTAAAAATATAACCCAAAAAAATTCCTGGTTTGACTTAAGTTTGGCTATGTGGCTAGTGTTACTTGAGTTATTAGATTGTTAGGGGTGTTCTACACCTAGTGCCCTAAAGCCATCTGGCTTGGGAGTCATTGATTGAAAACTATTTACATGGGTAACTCAGCCTAAGGTAGCCGAATTTTTCACAAGTCAATTCGAGCCGTTCTTATGCTAATACTGAGTGGTCTGTTCTTGCATTTGTGTCTTGTTCCGAAGTCTTGATGTAGCTTGAGCGTATATGTAACAAACGAGATTTTTGTATATTAATTTTAAATATTTATTGAATTAAATAAATATTTTAGTGGATTTATTTGTTGAGTTGAATAAGTAATTGATGTGATTATATTGTGGAGTAATTTAATTAAGTGTAATATATTAATTAAATTGATCTTTAATAATTTTGTGGTTAAAGTTCTAATTTAATTGAGATAATTAAATTAGATGAATTATTAAGTTTTAATTTTGTAGTAATGATTTAATGAATTGATGAATAATTATAGTGGTGTTTAATTTAATTTAAATAATTAAATTAGGGATTTACTAATTTGTTACATGAAATTATGATTAAATAAATAAATTATAATTGTGTAGCAATTTGATTTATGTGGCAATTTTATTTAATAAATTGATATTAACTTTAATTTAATTGAATTTGAATATTGTTATTTAATTGATAAAGTAGGACAATTACAACTATATAGTAAATGAGTTATTAAAATAAATTAAAAGGAGTTTAATTTAGTTTTACCAAACATGGCTTAAGACTTTTGAAATTCTATTTTAATCTAGTTTTGCCAAATAGGCCTTAGTGGCTTTTGATTTTCAAAAATAAGTAACTGACATATATTTAATAAAGTTATTATATTTGTCAGTTTATATTATGTTATTATATGTATTATATTATATTCATAAGTTTTATATTACGTAAGTTAGAAGAAGAGAAAGAATAGAGTTAGAAGAAGAGACAATATCAGAGAGAAAAGAGAGAAGGAAGAAGAGAAGAGAGAAAGAGTTCTTTGTGAAAACAAAAAAGGATTTTCATCATTCTATTTCTTACTAACAAGAAATCAAAGGTATAATTCTACTTCTTAAAAGTCTTAGTTTTAGTTTTGTTTTAGAACTTCTGTGTTTGAGTTTCATGACAATTTGTTTATAATATAGTTTATATATGTTAATTTGTATAAATAAACTGTTTATATATGATTTGTATGAGAATTTAAGTTGTTTAATTCATGTAAACATGATGAACATGAAGAAATTATGTTCATGATGAGTTATAGTGAAGTACTTTGAAAAATGGCTTCTTTGATAAAAAAATTATTATTTAATTCATGTTATAATATGTAAATTGTTTGTAGATTGTGATAATATGTTAGGAAACGAAAACAACATTATTTAAATGAAGTGATTTGGGTTAAAAATGAAGTCACAGTGTTTGTTTTTGTCAAGAACGTTTAACAATGGAGTTTTTTCAAAAACATGGAATTAAAAGGTTTTAAATTGGTTGTTATGACGTTTATATGAGTAAAATCATGTTAGAAACATTAGTTTATGTTTCTGTAAAGTTTTATATGATTTATATCGGTAAGAATTGTTGTTTGAGCAAAGTTATTAAGCCAAATTGACTTTTTCTGTGATTTTCGCGAACCTGTCTGCGTCCCACTATGTCGTGGCGCCGCAGTGCCTGTTCTATGAGTAAACAGAGCGCTGCAGCGCCACAGCGCCACAACAATATCTGGTGATGTGTTACGGCGCCGCAGCGCCGGTTTTGTGTGTTAACCGGAGTGCTGCGACACCGAGATCGGACTGCAGAGCCTGATGATGTGTCATGGCACCGCAGCACCGGTTCCATGCCATTTCACTCGCACTGCATCACCGAGGCTGCGCCGCAACGCAGGTTGTAGTTCATTATGTGGCGCTGCAGCGCTACTTGTACAATTTGAACATAGATTTTTATTTAAGTGTACAAATGTTTGGGAATGTTAATCTAATGATTATAAAAGCATGGTAATGAGATTATGTGTGATTAAACAGTATGCAATCATATTTGTGATATGAGATTGACGATTTTAAATTATAACTTGATTAGTTATTAACAAGTTTAAGTTTGACATGGAAAATATAAAGGGAAGTAGGGTTTGATCATGTTATGTAATAACCAATGATTAAACCTAATGACTAAAAGTTGTGAGTTAACTTAGATTGGTTAACTAATTATGTGACTTAGCTATGTGGCAACTAATTCGTGTTGCTATTGTTAATAACATGTTCATAGGATAATTGAGGAACAAATTATTAATTTGCTAGCTTACGCGCGAGGCAAGTTTCTTAACTCCACTTTTTAATTCAGCAAGTTGTTATATCCTTTCTTGTTTACGTTTAAGCAAGTTCTTGAATCGTATTTCCACACTGGACAAGTTTCTAATTTAACTCCTTATTGAGATTGCAACCTTGTCTTATTATTATCGTTCAAGCAAGGTTTAATGTATCTTTCGAATGCTTTTAAGTTTATTTTTAAAAGCATGACTTCTAAGTATAATATCTATTTGTTTGTGACTCATAACTATTTTATAACTCTTTTGTTATCGAGCTTTTAAGTTATTGTTAAGTTTTGATTTAATTAATCCTTAGTTGATGATTGTTGAACTCTAAATTACCCATTGAACGAATCCAAACCAAATTTTCTTTGGTGCGGACTAGTTAGTCAAAGCTAAGATGAACAACCCTATTATAGGGGATTATTATGCGAAAGCGTTAAGATATTTGTGCACAATACATGGTACGAATGGCTGATCCCCCTAAGTACGAGATAAAATGTCCATATAGTCTAACGACTGTTAAAGGTTTAAGTAGAAATAATTATAACTTGGGACATAGTTCAAGGTCCTGTGACCCTCAGATGAATTCTAATTCTTGTCTTAAATTCTTGATTATCAATGATAGAGAATGTTATTCAATTCGATTGAACTTATCTAGTAACAGTATTATGTTATCCTTATTGATTATTATTTCAAGTGAGCTTTTGTTTTGCTCATTCTTGCATATATAACCATTGCAGCCAAAGTTGAGAAAGTTGACGAGCAGTCAACCAGTAAGGGCAAGGGCAAGATGAACAACTGATGAAGACTTGTTCTATTTATTATGTGGTTTTTTTTTGTACAAGACTTAATTTATTATGCGTTTTATTTTCGCACTTTATGATGATTGATTTAAGGATAGACACATGGGAACGTTTGACGGTTATGCAATCCTTTTATAAGGAAGATTTTGATTAAAGGTTGTAATTTATTTTGCATTCCTTTATTTATGGGAAGTTAGTTATGTTTTATTTAGATAGTGAATACCAAATCCTGTGAAAATGAAGTACCCGAATTTGGGGGTGTCATAGTATTGAGTTAGAATTTTCCTTAGTATAATTGTCTATGTTATGAATTATAATTAGTTGGAATAGTTGGTAGTCACACACATAGAGATTTGGATCAGTAGCAGTCTAACCTAAAAGTTTTGATCGAAGCCTTATTTACGAGTTGCTTCTGTTTTAAAATCGTTATTCTTATCCTTGAGGCCGCAATGATGGTATATAGTAGATAGTGTGATTCGCAGTTATATTTACTTTTGATATTGTGGTTATAGTAGTTTTACTTGAGGACAATCAAAGGCTTAAGTTTGGTAGTATTTTTTGATGAGTGGAATTTATACCCGCGAATCGAGTGGAATTTACATGTCATTTTCAGCTTTCATGGGCAAAAAAGGCATTTTACAGCATTGGTACTGTAGCGCCGGTTCTCAGTACAAAACTGGCGATGCAGCGCTGCTTCTCTACCAGCTCACCAGCCTTCAGATCTGTAGCGCCCCATTCCTTCACATTTCTGGCGCCACAGTGCCAACTTATTGACCCGAGCCCTTGACCCGGCGCTGCAGCGCCGTTCCAAGGCTTAATCCTGGAGTAGCAGCGCGAGCTCTTGTGTTCAGACAGCCAACATTGGGAATGACCTAGAGAAAAGAGGGAAGCATATATATCAAATGATCAGCCTCTTTCTGAGCCATCCAACATAATGTGGAGCACATCTCTTCTCTCTCACTCTTTCATCTCTTAGCTTAGTTTAGTTTAATTTCTCTTAAGCTTGTATATAACTTTTGATTACACATAGATTACGGAGAGGATTGGGATTCCTTGGAGTATCAAGAGCAATCATCAACATAGTTTGGAGAGCATGAATTGATGGGATTACTTGGAGATTGAAGAAAGCTTCGACTGAGTTTATTATTCTCTTATTAATTTCCTTTGGTTTTGTAATCTATAAATGTTGTTTATTGCGACTTATCTTTAGTTTAACAGCTATGAACTAATTATTAGCTCTAAGATTATAATGGAACCCTTTGTTATTTGAATTGATTATCTTATCTCTTTGGTTGGCACAATATGGTTTGGTTTAACATATTTATGCCTAATGATTCTTGCTAAGGAATTAGTGATGATTGTGGTAATCTATAAGAAATTAGGAAATGGATTGCAGATGTATACCTTGATATGTTGGCATGTGATTATGATTTATATGTACTAATGGATTGCAAAATTTATGTGTAAGATAGTAATATACTTATATGCCAGGTGTGACCTAATTGAGAACCTATGCTTTAATTCCTTATTATGGTTAATTCGCATAGGAATGTGTAGGATTATCACCTAGCTTGGATGTTATTTTCTGTTTTATTCTTGTTCGGGTGGATCTGGAGAGGATAGGTTTATACATACCTCGAAAGAGGCGTATGAGCACTTGTGAGTTCTCGGTCGACAATCCTTCGTGACCACTAAGACCAAAGAGAGAAAGTTAGGATATTTGATGAAACATAGCACACCAAGTGTTTGACAAAATGCTAGTGTGGGGTGAAGTTATGATCTTAGCTTGTAGCGCCTTAGATACCAATCGTTATCCATTTACTTGCTTTGATAATTAGAAGTTAATTAGATTAATTACACATATTTAATTTAACTGTTTGAATAAGACTTAAGAGATATAAAGTCGGTACTTGGTATATATTAGTCATAGCTCCCCGTGGGTTCGACAACTCTCTTATCATTTTATTACTTGTTAGACCGCGTATACTTGCGCGTGTTTTATTGATTGCGAAATCGACTAGCACTGATCAAAAGTTCCATCAAAAGAATGAACACCCAGATACTGGTCGAATTGTCCCATGATAGCCAATGGATGATATGTAGTCACTCCTCACAGACCAACCAAGGGCAAAAAATCCATACCCGCTGCATGGGTGACAAAGCTATAAGGGAAGCTAAATCCTGAGCAATGCAAAATGGAGAAAGGATCCTCAATCACTATCAAGAAGACAAACCAAGACGCTGTATCTACACAGTCAGCCGGTCGAAAAGAATTAGATGCAGATATCTAATGTGTCAAGCAATGTCCATGGGGTCTAAAAATGTCGATCGGTCTAAAATGCATCATAAACCGGATGTATAACAATACTGCACTACCTCTGAAAAACACTAACTAATGTGATCAGACCAATATCCAGATGGTCCATGTACAATGGCATGTATAGATAAGCCACAACGCACATCAATAAAGTATCTACCCGGGCAGTCTGCCACTCATCCTCAGTAATGGTGAAGTCTCCTGAATGCAGTAGATAACTGTCTAGCGATCCGAAATGGTCGATTAAGAAATCCAGGGATACCACATGCCCTGAGATAATCTCATCTAATACAACAGTGCATCGCAAATCGGTCAAGGTCATGAACTGCTGCCTCAGCTCTTCGACAGCTACCCTAGTACAGGGCCGGTCCAGCGGGAAGTCTGTGATGCGTTCATACTCCTCTAATGTAGGAGTCAATTCATAAGTCCCAAACTTGAATTCTTGTCTCTCAAGGATCCAGCATGATAACATGCCCTCCGCAAAGCTCACTGGAACCTAGAACGACAAGAGGGTTATGGAATGTCCTGGCTGGCGATCAACTTCCACTCGGTCAAAATGGGGCAGGCTGTCATACCACAACCTCAATGATGTGTCTATCAAAGTAGGGGGACTATGCTCAATCCTGGTCATGGTGGATGAAGACATTTGTAGAACCGTATCATGAGACCATCTAGGGGTCAATGCTAAACTCATCAATATACATGCATATATATGACATATAATGTATACATCATGATAAATGACAATGATAAATGACAATATGATGCAATGAATAGAAAGCATTATACAAACATTCCTAAATACATCATCATCTAATACATCATCTATGTTTGAAAGCTAAAAAATAAAAAGTACAGGGAAATGTGGCACAGCCGCCCAATATCTAACAGAGGCCTATCAAAAGAGATAACGAGCCTATCAAAAGAAATCTATGATATCTGCATCTAGCCGGTCAACCTGCTTTAACTCTGCCTAAGTCACCGTATCTCTTCCAGAGGGGATATCAGGTCGATACAGAGAAGGATCTGTTCTAGTAAAGCTGTCAAAATATAAGCCACCTGAGGGGCCAGTGCCAGAGCTGGAAGGATCAAAAGAATATGCCTCCGAAGGATCTCTGCCCAAATGCCTGATGAAAAAATGTGTCCGGTCCAACCGCTGGGTCAAGCTGGTAATATACTCCAAATGAGTGGGCTCTCTGACACATGCAATACAGTCATCATCACAGACCCAGGAACCATGTCCACCAAGAACTGAGGGGTGCGGGTCTGAGCCCCAATGGTGCGAGGAGCTCACCTGTGATAGAATGCATCCTGAGTGTAGGGACCCTCTGACAATGTGAAGTCGTCCAAACCCGCCAAGGGAATCTCTGTGACTGACTGAGATAAAGACCAATGACGTCTAGCAGAAGGAAGAAATAGAATACGAATCTCCCTATAGTACTCCTGATGGCACGCTCTCCCAAGTAGAGCTCCCAGCCTCCCTTTGTCAAGAAAGAGATCCAACGAGTGGATAATATATACTCCATCCCGGTCAAAAAATCGTTCTCAAAACCAATTGTTAGATGATCGGGGGTATAAGGAACCCATGTGACGACATCAGTGGTCAACAACTCCAACTGCAAGCGAGAATGGGTAAACCCCTCCGCCACAGGGACCTCGGCCAAGGTGGAATATTGTCAGCACCTTCCCCACGGGTAGGCCTCCAGACCTAAAGTAGTAACTGGGCGTAGGTAAGGGAGACTCTCATATGCCCAAAACTGGATATACAAAGATCAAATATTCTTAGTGATAAAGATTGACAACCCGAACGATGAAATTAAAAGATAAAGGAGAAATTACTCACCTGCTAAAAATGGGTAAAAGCCTAGCTACGCCTCTGTCACGCCTTCTGAGCGTAGGCGCATCCCTCAAAGGAAGTAGGCAAAGGTGAATGAGCCCCAATAAAACTCACTGATACAGTCCACCTCCCGAGTGGCACTGACCAAAGCGAAAAAAACCATCGTGGAGTTGTTCGCTAGGAAACAACCCCTGATGATGACCAAGAACAATCGCCGAAGGATGCAATCTTTATCCCTCTGATCAGCAGGCAGAGGCCCGAACAAAACCCTATTCATAACATCAACACTCAAAGGGCCAGAACGGATAGCCAGACCCTTGAGGGTTGTAATAGGAACTCCCAAGAGGGATCGAACTACAGCTGGTGAAATATTGGCCACTAAAGGCGCCGGCTCCCCTGCAAACTCCATCCCAATGATGAACCGCCAATCCATCAGTGTCATTATCACCTCACATTCCAGCAGGTGGAGTGATTGAGTATAGTGAAACGAGGTCTCAGACAAAGCCCTCAGATAACCCCATGGGCAGCGATGGGGTGGAATGGAAAAGAAGGCCTCAAAGCCCCAAGAGTTGACAATGTCCTGGTACTCCGGATGAAGGGTCCGGTACAAAGAGTGAATACTGAACCAGTTCCCCCTTAGCTGAGTAAAGCCGGGAACCTACATCAAGTTCAAAATCAAGATCAAACCATTGCCCCAAAAGTGGAAAAAGAGAAAAAAAAAATGAAATGAAAACTTCTATTACCTCATTCGCATGAAGATAAATAGACGAATGTCGTCTCAAATCATCCAGCAGATTTGGAACTGTCAAGCTAATAGCTAGAAGCTCCTGACGGGGAGTAGAAGAAGGAGGGATGGGATCCTCAACCGAAACATCCTCCCTTTCGTCTATAGCCTTTGTCCTATCAACCTGAATGGGACAAATCACTGACTCGGTCAATCGACGAGGCTGCTGGGCCGAATGAGGCAAAAGGACATCAGAAGCCCTCCTCTTAAAACCTGAAGAAACCCGGCGAGAACTGCTTGGTCTATCTCAGTCTATAACCTGAATAAAATTTCCAAATCGCTTCGTAAAGGGTGAGGTACGCTTCAAAATTAAAGCCATTAAATTCAAATCATTGCATCATGCATAGCCTATGTGAAAACATGCATTAGTTTAACATACTTCCCTAGTAGAGTTAAAATTGCATGCATATTAAATACCCAGACTCGTGAAATTTTTTAGCCAAAGTCTCATTTGTAAAACGGACTATCCGCATGCACATAGGCATGTATAGGTGGCCATTCGGTAGCACAAACCCAAAATCATGAGCATTTCATATACAAGAAAAACATTAAAATTAAACTCAGCATGGCAGCTAAATTACCATATGTATTTTTATTTGAAAATTCATGCTCATTTGTCCTCAAATAGGATGAATAAACCTGCCAAAAAGGGCCTAAACCCTAAAACAGGATGTTAAACTTGAAAGTTTGAAAATCTTCTGTAAACCATTGGTAACATCTCCAACATAGCATTGGAGAGAGATTTGGTGATTCAAACTGTTGGTAACAGCTCCAGCGTGGCATCGGGGAAGGATCTGGTGATGAAAGCCATTGAATACTGCTTCGACGAAGATATGAGTACCTGACAGTGTGAACCGTTGGTAAAAACCCCAGCGTAACATCGGGAAAGGTCCGGTGGTGTAAGCCGTTGAGAATTATCTCAGCGTAGACCAGAGTATCTGATATTGCAAACCGTTGGTGACAAACCCTGACGTAGCATCGGGAAAGGGCCGATGCTGTAAACTGTTGAAAGCTATTTTCGCTAAGATCAAGGAATTTAACATTATAATTCACTGGCATCAACCCAGTATGGCATCCAAAAAACCTAGCAAGAACGACCGTGGAAAACTATTTTCATCGAGAAGGGCCGATGATGGAATCTGTTATACAAGAAATCTCCACCTGAGGCATAAAATCAGTTGAGCAGACCATTGTAAACTACTGTTCGAGTAGGCATCGAGGAGGTTCGGTGATGGTCAACCCTGTAAACTACCGTTCGAGCAGGCATCAAATCAATTCAGTCGACCATTGTAAACTACCGTTCGAGTAGACATCGAAGAGGTTCGGTGATGGTCAACCTTATAAACTACCATTCGAGTAGGCATCAAATCAGTTCAGCTGACCTTTGTAAACTACCGTTCGAGTTAGCATCGAAGAGGTTCGATGATGGTCAACCTTGTAAACTACCGTTCAAGTAGACGTCAAATCAGTTCAGTAATAGTCGACCGTTGTAAACTACCGTTCGAGTAGGCATCAAGGAGGTTCGATGATGGTCAAACCATTGTATACTACCGTTCGAGTAGGCATCAAGGATCCTATCCCTGTAGGAATGTCAACATCAACCGAATAGAAATCCAAACTATTGGTGACAATTACATCGTAGCATCAAGAATCCCCAACGAAGTCACTCGTAAAAAGAGGAATTTCCCCAGCGAAGGTAAAACCATAAAGCGTATCTGGAAAAGAGAACGTTAGCGACAACCCCAACGTAAAATCCAGAAGGTACATTGGTATCAACCATAAAAGTCATACACATCAGAAAATAGAGAATGGGCATTGATATAACCTGTGGCAACTGACCCCACAGAGGCATATAGCATTTATAACATATCATACCATGTATTACATTACATTTGCATTTATCATATTTCCAGTGTTTATCATTCTTTATCTTGTTCATTCCATTGTATTGCATAAACATGATAAAGAGGGACATCTGTAGACACTATAAATTTTACATTCTTATTTACTAACCTTGCAAGAGGGCAAAAGCGTCTTTTCACTCCAGAGATAGCCTTGGAGGATTAAATAATAAAACCAGACCCCCAAAAATAGCCCTAGGAAATCATTAAAGCAGACCCCCGGAGACAGCACCGAGAAATCATCAAACCAGATCCTTAAAGACAGCACCGAGAAATAATCAAACCAGACCCTTGAAGACAGCACCAAGAAATCATTAAACCAGACCCCTAGAGACAGCCCCAGGAAATCATCAAACCAGACCCACTGAGACAACACTGAGAAATCATCAAATCAATATCCCCAGAGACAGCCCCGGGAATCATCAACTCAACTTCAGAGACAACCCTGAAGACAGACGAAAGTCAACAACAATAAAACCTCGGAGATAACCTCGAGAAAGACAGTTGCAGCCACGTCAAGCCCGAAACCAACCTGAAAGGGCAAAAGAGTAATTTTTCCAACTCAACATCAAATCAGATCAAATTACTGTAAGGAAGGTCACACAGAACCATCTCAGCAATCCCGAGTGAAAATTGCACTAGATAGCTCAATGAATTGACTGTGAAGACTCGAAGATCTGGTCATGGACCCATCTTCCCAGATTCAAAAAAGGTTAAGCCCTATGTCATTGTTTAGAAATAAGAAATGGCTTTCCAGAAAGGTATAGCACGCCTCCATCGGATTCCCTGATTGTAACTTATGAAGGTTCAAGCGAACATCGTGTTGGTCGGAGTGCACGTACTTTGAGACAGCAAGGCCCACCAGGTCGGGTCCACCAAGCCCAGCTGTAGGTAGAGCTACAGCTGCCGCAGGTAGACCCACGACAGATCGGGTCTATATATACCTCCTTCCCCTTAGCTTATAGAAGAAGAGAGAGAGAAATAGAGGTTAGGATGGTCAAATAGAGGCTCTAACGTACTCCGATACTTGTAAAACTTCTTTGTAAATGTTCATACACATATATACTACAACATATCAAATTTTAATGGATGGGAAATGAGTATCGGGGTGCCAAAACCCTTTTGAGAGCCGTTCTCACGATATACTGTAAGATTTTGCCAGATCTGTCTTCTTCGCTTACTCTAATACGCATATAAGTGTTATATACATATATCTAGTAGCTTATATTCGTCAGATCTGAAGTTTTAACCGTTTATTTCTTGTAAATAATTAATATTTAAGCTGTATTGACTAGATTTGTACTAGATCTAGCTAGATCTAGCTTTTACTTGGTTCAAAAGATGTAAAACTTAAACTTGGAAGCTAGAATGGCTAAGATATGTGCAGATCTAGTTTTTTTTTTTTCTAGTTTTTTTGTAGATATTTAGCAACCACGTGATCCTAGATTTGTATCTAGAGGGAACTAGAAGCTATGAGCTACACGCGTACGGAGATTTGACTGATAAATCTTTTGTTTAGCGATATCTAGTATAGTTTTACTTGTTATTGCAATATATTCATTACGCAGGCTGTTTATTTGATAATCTTTGAGCTTAGGAGCTACAGGATCTATGATCCAACCAATGGATCTAGATCCGGTTCCAATGATGGATCTAGTTGAGTTGTACCGCCCGCTTGCAAATTTCGTAATTGTAAATATAGGACCTTAAAACGGTTATCTGGATTTAAGGTCCCCGAAATAATGAAAATCCTATGTGTGGTGTTCGGGCATACTTTGATGGCTTTCATGACCTTAAGGAGCCTGACACTTATATATATATATATATATATATATATATATATATATAATATGAAATAAAATAGAAGTATCAAATGGCTTCAATTCCTATGCGAGCGAAAGGGTTTGAAAACCACTTTTCAAAACATCATGTTTACATTCTTGCCTAAAAATGGACTTTTTAATAAATCAAACCCTTTGGATATAGGTCCAACGAAGCACAACACTACTTTCAAATAAAGCACTTAGGCCCAATTACTACAACACACACACACATACGCATAATGATTAGGGAAATTGAAAAGACGTGATAACCGTGTTTTACAGAAGTCGGGGGGGGGGGGGGGGGTGCCAAACACCCTCTCCCCGCTTAAGCAAGCCCGCGAACTATATGAATCTCGGTTTCCAAGACCAATTAAATAGAGTCCAATAATTGGGCCACATTGCAAAATCTTTCAAAACTCGGTTGAGTTGGTACAACCATTTAACTCATACCAACTGGCGGCTCTGTCTAATTCGGACCAATAAAATGAAATCTTTTCAAATCGTCGATATTTTATGTCGGTCTCTTTTTAAAAATCTCACCCTTAAAGCAAGACAAATCAACATAGAAAACATAAAGGGTAAGAAACATATTTAATTTTTTCGGGGTCAACAGGAAGCATCATAGTCTGAAGAAGTAGTAGTGGGCTAATCGGGCATATCGATTGGGTCATCATGCATACCATGAGATGGAGAATGTGGTGCCATAATAAATCCCTCTCCTCTCCAATGTGATTCACCTCCTCGCCATACCTTATATCGTTGAAGGGATGCATGATCAATCACTGCCATTGGAGGCAGAAGTAGCTCGTACGTGCTCCATTGGACCCCTGCTTGTCTACACAAACTCGTGACCAACGATGCATGTGGCAGTGTCCCCATTGTACTTCCTCAAAGATATTTGGTAAATATCGCGAACAACAAGAGTGCCCATTCTTTGGTGACGTCATTTTGATGCTTTGTTGGCATCAAATTGGCACATATGAAACAGTACCATACCTTTGCATATCGAATGAGAGTTGTATATGAGAAACAAAATTTTTCAGTGTTACCTTGTTTCAACTCCAAAGCATATTTTCCATATCATAATGTTCACTCCCCCATCTCAGATAACCATCATCTCTTATATAAGGCAAATTATAGTAAGTATTGATGGCACTTCATGAATAGGAAACACAATTCTCGGCATTCCTTGTGTTTGCATAAAATTCATTTACCAATGCAATAACCGCCACACCCTATTGTGCCGTCACATCGAACTAGTTACATTTTGCTATCATTACCCCCAAATCCCCATCTGGGATTTCATCCCGACGAAGACTTCATTCCAAGACAAATTATTTTCCCTTTAAAACATTCTGAAAGTGTTTTAATGCCTCCGCACTAGTTAATCTTCCATGGTCATATGTGATAGTAGTGTGCATACAAGCCAATCATGTATGATGATAAAGCACATACTTTGTAAACAATCTTATTTATTTATTAATAAAATATTAATTTAAGGCATTTAAGTATCTACATGGTGTTGTTTTTTTATAATATGTAAATAACCCATAGTTTTAAGCAATGCTTTTAGAATCATGATGAGATCATGCTAATGAGATCTAAATTCTTAGAAAGCTTAAAAACTAAAATAGTTCCCAATCGTGGGATTTCTAAAATGGGGATTAGTAAATCCGGATAGATTGGTACATATGTTGCTTGCTCATTGGATGAGGATGACTGATCTCATGGTCATTTGTGTGGAGACACTAAAGCAAGTATGTAGGTGCTTATTGGAGAATAAGTTCACTGAACGTGACTCGCTATGGAATACCTAATGGAGTTTTACTTGCCTGTCAATAGGAATTCCTAATGTGATAGTAGTACAAGTGATCCTTGGACTTGAGTTCATCATAGTATCTTGTATATAACAAATTATACTTTGACTTATTCCTTAAGGCCTTTTAAGGTATATATAGGGTATGCTTGGGTATAATGAGTTACATATGGAGATAATGTATGATCAATAAAGAATCTACCACCTCTAGTAAAAGAGGAGATATGTCCTATGTGATTCGTTAAATGACAACCAGGAATCCTTGGCCAAGGTGGAAAGAAATTAGAAAGAGGTTTCTAATTTGCATTATTTGATGTTGTGCGTTTTCTAATCGAAATACTTATGATTAACTAAATTAAGACTTGACATTAAATTCATGTCTTATATTTAATTGGGACATTGTATAGTGGAAGGATTGAATTGTACGGTAACTATTAACTCACAAGTTCTTTTATGATTAATGTTGAAATCTATATTATCTGAAAAGTCGTTGATCGCTAGGGAGGCTTATCCTTATTGTAGAATAAATGTTATTTATTTAAATAGATTATTAGTTTAATTTATTTATTTTAATAAGATTATAATTGTTCTAATTGATTTATTCACAACCGGTTTAATATGGAGAACCTAAAGGGTCACACCATAAAAGGAAGAAGAATTATTTAAGAAGAAAATGGCATGATAGTAATAATGCATTAAGTATAATTAATTTAATCTATGGTGATAGAATAAATTAAATAGCTTAATGTTTATTATTTAATATTTTAGAAATATTAAATATAAATTAATAAGAGGAGTTTTATTAATATTATTATTATTATTTAAATTCTAAAAGAGTTTAGGAATTAATATAATATCAGTACTCTCTCTCAATCCTAATAAGATTAGGATATAAATTAATTAAAAGTGTTTAATTAATTAATTAAATAAAACTCTATTCTAATTGGATTAGGAGGGTTAACCTAATATCTATATAAGAGTCTTATATCAGAAATAAGGTACGTGAATTTTTCCAAGGGTTGGGAGTACACATATTCTATAGAGACAGAAACAAGGGTTAAGCCAATAACCCATCTTCCTGAGTTCTTCATCTTCCTTGGTGGATCACCGTTAGAGGCCAAACATTTGGGTGGCTGACATTGATCAAGGGAAGGAGTCACTACAGAGGAATCAAAGGAATCAAAGGAGTAGAACTTGTACCTGAGGAAGCTTGGATCTTCAAAGGTATAATTCCATGTTCTCTCTTTCCTGTTATTGATAACTAGCACAAAGCATGATCATGGTTATGGGTTTGTATAAATTTTTGAAAACCTATGTTTTGCGCTTCCGCCCTATTTATGTGATTTGATTGTATGATTGCGTTATGTACAAACCCAACAATATGTGCGGGAGGATCGAGAACTATCGTGTCGTTGACGTTTTGAAGCCATAATAATAACAACCCGAACAGATTCACAACCCAAAACTAAAAGAATATTACGACAATACCAGCTCAACTTGACTTAGGAAATTTCACAAACACGCGTGTGCACACATAATTTGCACCCTTTTCTCTTTGTGTTTGTACGTATAAAAACCCAAATATGACAGCACCAAATAACCCAAACAATCTGTAACAATCTGGATATTTAGCTTTTATTAAAATAGGAAAAATAATAAATAATTTTTTTTATATGTGAAGTGTGTTTGATTGCATATCTATATAACAAAATACAAATGATTTTGAATTTCTCGCTTACTCAATAATTCATCTGGGTAGTCCAAATTTGGGATAAATCCCACCCTCGATGTAATACCGGAGGCACGGGACACAGCTAGTATGTTTATATGTTGTGATTATGTGATGGATTAGATGCGTAAAATAAATATGACGCCCCCAGAATTGGTCTATTACTCAACCCATTCTGAGTCGCCAAATACATGGTACAGAACCCAAATACAATCTTTTATATCAAATGGTCGTGCAAAATACGACCACACAACTGTGAGTATCAATACAGACATGTAGAAAATATAAATACTCAAACTAAGTCTTCATTACATTTATTATCACACTATTTTACAAAAAATAGTGAGGACTTCTATGGCTCTAACTCGGACCATCACTCCATTCCCCGACAAGTACCCGCAATATTCTCTTTTCCTGAAGAGAACAATGGAAGAAAAGGGTGAGCTCAACTAACCCAGTAAATAATATTATAACTAAGATAATGAAGAATAAATTATCGTTAGTCTTCAACAAATCAGATAAAATATTATGGACAATAAGTTTTAGATCAACAACTGCAGCGGATATTTATTTGTATCAACAACTACGGGCCAAAGATATTTATTTGTATCACCAGTTGTCATGTTCATCTCAACACCTGTCCATCTTTGGACTACGGGCCAAAGATATTCATCAGGTAATCATCTTTTCACTACAGACCAAAAAGATATTCATCAAATAATCATTCATCTTTGCACTACAGGCCAAAGATATTCATTTGTATCATCATTTAAGACTGAGGATGATGAAAAATAATATAAAAACGAATCCAGTGAGATAAATGACAAAGATTAGGGATTCGTAATTTAGTTTATCCAAGTTCAAGAATACTCCATAATAATCAATTGTGGAGAAAAATTCAAGAATGAAGTTCAAAACTTGGATCCAATCAAAGATAATTTGGATTAAAAAAAATAATATTTTTTTATCGTGAATAGTAACTCGTCATGTAAAGATGAAAATTTCATAAAAAGGTCAGACCAATATTCCAGTGAAATAATATTTCGTACGAGTATGAATGAATATACGAAACTGTAATTGAATTTTCACCCGTCATGCGGTAATCCGCGTAGACAGATCATTTCCATAATTTAATAAAAATGAATACGAAGGGTGATTCACCACGCATGCGGTAGTCCGCGTAGACAGGTTATTCCCACAGATTAATAAGGAATAGAATGAATACAAAAGGTTTTCACCAGGCATGCGGTAGTCCGTGTAGACAGGTTATTCTCACAGATCAATAAAGAATGAATACGAAAGGTTATTCACCATGCATGCGGTAGTCCGCATGGACAGGTTACTCCTACAGATCAATAAAGAATAGAGTAACAACCCTTACGAGTATTGAAAGAAAATAGCATTCTTTATAAATACAAAAGAAATAATACCCCTTACCTCAGTAGAAGATTAGATACTTGAATAGTGTAGTAGCAGAATACTCTTCTTCTTTCTCTCTCTATAATTTCTCTCACTATTATAACTTTTCTCTTCAAGAATGGTGAGAAATGAATGAAATTAGCTTGTTATTTATAGGCTAGAAAAAAGTTGGTTATTTACACTTTAGTACCTCTATCTTTGCCTCAATTTTCAATTTAGTCCCTCAAGTTTATAAATCTTGCACCTCCACCCCTACAACCACCCACCAACTATTTATTATCCACCAATAAGTGGGTCCCATATGTTAACCACCCATTAATCATTCATTTATCCGATTAATTCCCTGTTTGGTCAATTTAACATCCGAAAATAAACTATTATCGAAATAAATGTATATTTCCACTAGCATTAATATTCCCAACACAATGAAAATATTTTTATCAACCATTCATCATTATAAATCTTGTAAAGTCAAACCCCGACGAAAACCCTGGGAGATCAAAATCAAACCCCGGTGACAACCCCGGGAGATCAAAATTAAACCCCCGCGAAAACCCCTGGAAATCAATTAAAACCCTGGTGACAACCACATGAGATCAAGTCAAACCCCGGCGACAACCTTGGGAGATTAAGTCAAACCCCGACGATAACCCCGGGAGATCAAATCAAACCCCGACGACAACCCCAGGAGATTAAGTCAAACCCTGGCGACAACCCTGGGAGATCAAAATCAAATTCCGGCGATAACAACGGGAGATCAAGTCAAACCACGACGACAACCCCGGGAGATCAAGTCAAACCCCGGCGACATCCCCGGGAGATCAAGTCAAACCCCGGCGACAACCCCATGAGATCAAGTTAACCTTCAACCTTCGGCGATAACCCCGGGAGATCAAATCAATCCCCAGAGATAACCCTATAATATCAAATAAACCCCGCCAACGACCATGAGGAAGAACAGAGTCAACTGGTATCAAACCTCAGAGACAACCCCGAGAAACAGTCGAAAGCCCTGTCAATCCTTGAGACAACCCCCGGAAGGGCAAAATAGTTATTTTTCCAACTTAACATCAAATCAAGTCAAAATCAAGTTCAATCACTGCCATGAAGGTCATGCAGAAGCTTAACGACAATCCCTAGTGAAAATAACACAATATAGCTCAACGGACAGACTACGAAGACTCAAAGATCTGGTCATGGACCCATCTTCCCGGATTCTGAAAAAGTCAAATCCCATATAATTGTGTATCTCTCGAAAAGGGCTTTCTGGAAAGGTATTGCACGCCTCCATCGAATTCCCATATTAAAAGTTATGAAGGTTTTAAGCAGACAGTATATTGGTCGAACTGCACGTACTTCGAGATGATGGGACCCATAGGACCAGGGCCACCCGGGTCAGCCACAGGTAGACCTGCGGCTGCCGCATGTGGATCCGTAACTCCCTGGTCTATAAATAAGACCCCCACCAGCAATGAAAAAGAAGAAAAAAAGAGAAAAAGAGAGGAAATTCGAGCCATTTCAGCTCTTAATCCTACCATCATTATTCCAAACTTCAATATTCTTCTTTCTAAACACTTGTATATGTATATATACTAACATATCAAGTTTTAACCGGTGGAAACGGAGTTTTAAAGCTACAAAAGCTGTTTAAAGCCATTCTCGTTGTACATTGTGAGATTTATGCAGATCTGAAGTTTTTTTCTTCTTTACTATATATATAAGCATATATATATATATATATATATTAATAACTCTTAGTTTTGTCTGGATTGAAAATTCGTGGCCTTTCTGGCTTTAATATATGTGTGTGTGTGTGTGTGTATATATATATATATATAGTCCGGATCAGGTCCGGACTCCCGGACCTTCTTAAATGTGAACTTTTTTCTTCTTTTTTTTTTTGGTTTTTTTTAAACAACTAATAAAAAATGTATAATATTTTATAGAACTGGAAATTTTTCATAATAAAGTGTTTTGTGTGTGATTTGGATACATATAACAAAACCTGTTTTGTTATATGTATCCAAATCACACCCAAAACACTGTATTATAAAAAATTTCTAGTTTCATAAAATATTATAATTTTTTATTAGTTGTTTAAAAAAAACAAAAAAAAAAGGTCCGGATTTTAGCTCCGTCCGGGAGTCCGGACCTGATCTGTATTGTGTATATATATATATAAGTGCTATTTCATCTTGGATTGTAAATCTGTGGCTTTTATCGCTTTAATATATATATATATATATATAAGTATATAGTATATATATATATTTATAAGTGTTCATTGTCGACGTCGGGAAAAAAATCCGAGGGTCGGGTCACAACTCGGATCTTTCTCTCTTCCTAAGTTATCTCTACCCTCACTCTTTTTATTGCAAAAAAGGTTTTAAAGGGTTTTTTTAGGAAAAGGCCAACATGTATCATGTCGACGATGTGTACGTTTTTACAGAGTCGCCAGTTGGTAGATTTGAAATGGTTGTACCAACTCAACCTAGTTTTGTTTGAAAGAGGCCCAATTGCTGGACACTGTCGAAACTTGATCTTTGAAACCGAAGTTTTGAGTTCGGGCCCGATATTGAGATCAATCCCAGGATGGATCATAGCCCATCACATGAGCATGAACCCTGGACCGACAAGGTGGTCGAAGCAGAAACTGTCCAAACTGGTAGGAAATTCCAATTTTAAAGGAATTTCACCAACCTGAACTAGTCAATGGAGGAAGTCCTCCAGATGCCAATCAACGAGGGAATGGTTGCAGACTTATTACCTCCACTAAACCCTCGGTCCAGAAAATTCAAACCTGACTAGATATGTCAGTACCACTCCAATTCACCCAGCCATGATATTGAGGATTGCTGGGCACTTCGTAACCTGATTCAAAACATAATTGAGAGCGGTGAATTGATAAGGGGAAATCAAGTTCTCAACCCCCCAGATGAAGATACTCTCTTGATCCTCATTGCATGGAATCAGGGTACAATAGCTGTCATCTTCTGTGACAATAAACCAACCCTCACATCCTTAGTACTGTCAGGGAAAGAGGTCCAAGAAATACAAAACCCTGTGAAGGTTGCCGCACCCGAGCCTTTAATCTTGCCCTTCAGACTTCAGTATCCAGTTATTAGTCTGAAGAAGGTCCCATGGAATTACGGGAACAATGAAGGTTCCACCTCAAATAACATTGATGTTATACCAAAGAACAATCCATTGTACCTGCCTCAGCGGGTGATTAAACCAGTCATTAAAGCCAAAGAGAAGGTGGCTGATGAGGAAATCGAAGAGTTCCTCAACAAAATGGGACACCATAAAATCAAGGTGGTGCAAGGCTTGAAAGACGCACCTAAGCAAATGCTCATCCTAGACTTGGTCCTATCATCAGTGGATCATCGCAATATTCTAGTGAAAGTACTAAAAGAAGCCCATCTGCCACATACCGTGGATGCCGAGAAATTTCATCATGTGGTGGAATAAATTTTCAATAGCAATGTAATTTCTTTCACTGACAATGATATCCCTGCAGAGGGAACGGGCCATCGTAAGTCCCTGCATATAGCTGTGATGTCTTCCGGGTATGTTATAGGAGGTGTGCTCATAGACGGAGGATCATCCCTCAACATCTATCCCCATGATACCTTGGAAAGAATGAAGATCAACCCGAATAGGATCAAAACCAATCATGTGGTCATCCGGGCTTTCGATGGATCTCGTCGACAAGCTATGGGAGAGATATAACTTCCCCTAGAGATAGGCCCACACACTTTCTATGTTTCCTTTCAGGTGCTCAACATCGCTATTGGATACAATTTACTATTGGGCTGGCCATGGATCCATATGGCAGGGGCAGTTCCATCCACCCTCCATAAATAACTCAAATACATTATCAATGACAACCTCATCATGGTCAATGCCAAACCAGAATACCCTGTCTGCATACAGGGAGACTTGTCAGTGATTATCCTGGATGCAGGGATTGAACCTGCAAGTTTTCAAGCCCTGGAGGTGAGTGATACTCATTATCTACCTATCGATGCACCATCCCTGAAACCAAAGGTCTCCACCGAGGTAATGACCGTGGGCCAAGAGATGATATCTTTAGGTTTCCAACCTGGAGAAAGGTTAGGAAAGAATCAGCAAGGTATCAAGAGTCCAGTACAAATCCCGAGCCAGACTGGGAGAGCCGGATTGTGATTTTTATCCTGGCCAAACCACCAGAACCCACATAAGCACCCTAAGGCTTGTGCTTCCACCACAATCCTATTGCCAAACCTCACTAATGCTGGATGGGGGAAACCAATGAGGAAGATCCCTACTGTAGTATCAACTATACTGTTTCCTCCAATCATACCTGTCAATGAAGGAAAAGCCCTCAAGCCTATGGCGGATAACGAAAAGGGAAAAGAAAAGATCATATACGAAGGACGAAACCCATTCGCTAATATACGGGTCATCATAAACTATGATAGAATGAATGATGAGATGCTAGATAGTGACGACGAGGATCAGATTCAAATTCCTCTCATCAAGAAGGAAAAAGGGGGCAGTTCAAAGAAAAACCCTGGTCCTATTTCAAAGGATATCTTAGTCATCATCCGAGACGAAGCGGATGATCACCAATCTTTGATCCTCCTTGTTCACGAGGATCTAACCTTGGATAACTGGAGCAGTGTCCCTTGCCTCTGTCGAAAAGGGACTCAAGCATTGGATGTGTTTGTCTCTGCTGATGAGATGCCAACCTGTCACAGTGACTACAACTTTGATGTAGAACTAAACTTCGACTTGATGGATATTGATCAAGAGAAGGAAGATGACTATGAGGTGCCCGAGGAGATCAAAGAATGGGTCGTAGACAAACCTAAACCAAACCTCGAACAAACCACCACTATCAATATTATACGAGCCTCCAAAAACATCAAAGAAATCCAGATATGTATAGACCTCACCTATGACCAAAAAGACGACCTGATCAAACTCCTAACACAGTTAGAGGATGTGTTTGCATGGTCACATGAAGACATAATTGGCGTGTCTACTGACATTGTCATCCATCGAATACCCATCAAAGATGGATCTATCCGGGGATTGATCTAGTGTCTACTAATCTTTATCATGTCCATTTCACTGAGTCGCATGAACATGATAAAGAGGGGCATCTGTAGACACTCAAAATTTCTTTCCCTGTTACTAACACTGTAGGAGGGCAAGAATGTCATTAGATCAACCCCAATCTCAAATCGGGCCATAAGTTCAACCCCGATATCAATATCGAGCCATCAGATCAACCCCGATCTCAAATCAAGCCATCAGATCAACCCTGATCTCAATATTGGGCCATCAGGTCAACCCTGGTCTCAACCCGGGAAGTACAGATCAGCCCCGGTCTCAACTCGGGAGGTACAGATTAGCCCCGATCTCAACCTAGAAGGTACAGGTCAGCCCTAGTCTCAACCTAGGAGGTACAGGTTAGCCTCAATCTTAACCCGGGAGGTACAGGTCAGCCTCGATCTCAACCAGGGAGGTACAGGTTAGCCCCGGTCTCAACCTAGGAGGTATAGATCAGCCCCGGTCTTAACCTGGGAAGTTAAATCAACTACAGAAACAAACCTAAAGCTCCACAACATCTCCAGAGAAAAACCTGAAATGACCAATTCAGCCTTAGAGACAACACTGAGGAAAAACAGACTCGACGGGGATCCAAGTCTTGGAAACAGCTCCACGAAGTCAACCAAAGGCCATGCTGACACTAAAGGCAACCCCGGGAGGGGCAAAATGGTCATTTTACCAACATTAAGCCAATCCGGTCAAACTCAAGCCGAATTAATGCCACCAAGGTTAGAACAATCCATAATAATGATCCCGAGTGCAAACAGCGCATGACAGCTCAACGGACAAACTGTGGGGAATCGAAGACCTGATTGTGAACCCATCTTCTTGGACCTGGAAAATGTTTTATCCCATGCCATTGTCATACTATCGGCAGAGGGCTTTTCGAAAAGGTATAACACGCCTCAAACGGATGCTCCAATCAAAAGTTATAATGTTTTGACTTCGACCTCACGTTGCTCGGAGTGCACGTACTTTGAGACGATAGAACCTAGAATGTGGGCCCCACCAGGGGAGCCGCACCTCTACCTCCGATAGAAGTAGGTACGGTGGAGTCTCCCTAGCCTATATATATGAGGGCACCCCCCCCCACTCATTTTTATAATTCCAAAACGCTCTGAACCTCTGCCTGTTTGATTTTCAGTCATTTTCAAACCCAAATTTTTTCACTCTAACACGTAGATATACCCACATACTACCACATATCAAACAATAACCTGTAGATTTGGATGTTTAAAGCCTACAATTTGGCAAAAAGATCATGTAGCCGTCCATTGTGAGTATTTTTATGATTAGCAAGTCAATACTACTTCTTTACACTTTTATACACTTGCACGTTAAGTTTCGTTTTCTAAATATGTTCGGAACTTAGTTCTGTGGCCGTTTTCGTCAACATTTTGTACATTTTTGCACATAAACGCATTTTCTGGTATTTCTACAACTCGGATTGACGATCCGTCGCTTCTGGCATCTTCGACGTACTTGCATCTTTGTTATAAGCAAGTTCTCATATGATAATAACTAGACTGTTAAAAGCTTATGTTTAGGGGAAATAGGGGTGTTGCATGCTATGTGGGGAGATGGAGCGTAAGACGCACTCCCCTATGAAAAAGAAAAGAAAAATAATAAAAAAAGAAAAGAAAAAGAAAAATATAATAAACACTTCGGCTACGTCCAGTTCTGTGGCCTTTAATATTCGAGCAAGTAAGCCCACGGGGTGTCTCTACACCAAGCGCCCTAAGGCCGTCTGGTCTGGGAGTAATTGGTCGAAACCTCGCTACACGGATATCATTGAAAAGCCTAAGAGAGCTAGCCATTGCACAATCGATTGTGTACACAGAAAAGTGCGAATACGCCCTCGTGAGTAATAAAAGCTTAATGAAATCCCTCCTGTTGACTCTTAACTTTAGTAATGCATGGTCTTGGTTAGAACTTATATGATTTACTGCTTTTCTTAAAGTTAAAACCTGGTTTTCTCCTAAGAAGCATAGTATGTGAGTTATTTATCTGAAATCAAGTCTGTTAGTTCCCAGTAGGCACAACAATAGATCTAGAAGGGGGTTTGAATAAATCCTTTGCATTTTAAAACTCTTTTCCATTTTATTTTATATTGCTAAGAAGTTAGCACATAACAAACATAAGAATCATTTCAAGCACAGCGGAATAAGTTAAATATCCCTTTCATTGATATATTGATAAACATTGATACATCGTTCTTGGAGTTAGTTTAGTTATAATTGGTTAGTACATACAAAGCAGTTATAGCAGTTAAGTACATAAATGTAAAGACATAAAGTAAATGACAGAATGTAAAAGACACAAAGGGTTTTAAGTGGTTCAGAGCCAACTCGACTCTTAATCCACTCTTCTACACTCTCGTAGGAAATCCATTAAGGAATGGGCAGCACCCTGAATCACTAAGATTCCTTCAAGGCCAGCAGCCCTGGAACTTCAGTTCACTTTTGAACTCTTCAAGCCCTTTGGCTTGAAACTCTGGTTCACTAAGAACTCTTCAAGCCCTCTGGCTTGGAACTCATTTAGTCCCTTCAGACAAAGACCCTTTGGCCCTGGCTACTTGTAGTTGTAGTTATTTTTGTTGTTTGTGCATTGCTGCTAAGATGTCTTGAAGCTTGATCAACTTTGTACTTAGCAGCTAGGCTTGGTCCTCATCAATCTGCTTTGAGTCTGGACCTCTTCTATGGTGCAGCTGATCTTCAGTCTGTTCAGCTCATCTACACTTGTTGTCAGCTGTGCACCATCACCACATAGGACTGCTAAGGCTTTTCATTATGGGTCACCTTCTTCTGACCCTTAGCATCCCTTGAACCCTTCTTGATAGATATGCAGACATGGTTCTGCATCTTTTCTTGTTTAGCTTCTGGTTCTTCATGGTGATCTGTAGAGTGGCTCTTCTGATCTTCTTTATGCTCAGCCACCTTTTTGAATGCTATCTTATTGACCTTCTCAGCTCTCAGCATGGCTGCTATCTTCAGTGGCATTCTCATCATTGTTGAGTGAAGCTTTAGTCTATTCAGTCTTTCTTTAAGTTTGCTTCACTTCCACCTTAGTAGTCTCACTGCCACTGAGACTTGTTCTCTTCAGCTCTGGTGGAACTAGTAGAGTTAACAATGTAGAATTCAAAAAACTCGACGAATCTATAACTCAGCAACAACTCTTATCTTTGAAGTTTGTCCTTTAAATACCCTTCCATGATCTTCCCGTTGGAAAGTAGCCGTTGGAAGCTTTTTGAATTGCTTCGCAGATCTCAAGTTATTTGGTGCAGACTGCTGATGTGACGTGACAGGTCCTTTTTAACTTTACTGACACAGCAGTCTGCTTTCTCACCTACCGCCTCAGAGATGTCATTGTTCCGTGTCAGGCTGGTAGTCATCTTTATTTCTCCTTTCTAATTTCTTGATTCGAATCCTTAGGAGTTTTCCTTTTGCATCGATGCTCTCAATCAACAACGTTCAGATGTCAGTCTTTATTATAATTCATTGCTAGTGCTTCAATACTCATATGCCCGATCTCCACGATTCTGATGCAAGTGTTCTTGGACCTTTATCATAGTGTGTCATATTTAATATTGCCTTGACTGGTTGATACAACACTACAATTCTGAAGAGTGTTCTTGGATCTTCAATGTGGAACACCTCTTCCTTCTCTTTTGCAGTTCTTCATCACTTCTGCTTGCCTTGACTAATCTCAGGAACTGATATCTTGACTTGTCGTTCTAACCTCTTCTGAATAGAAAGACACTTCAGATTTGTGGCATACCCAGCTCCTTTCTCCTGGTGATCTCCTGTTCACCTATCTTCAATGGTCTGACCCATGCTTAATCACTTCTGTCTTGTTCTTCACAAGCTGGCCGGTATCTCTGTAGGTTGTATCAGTTCCTTCTTTACTTTGGCAAACACTACGATCTTGAGTGACTCTCAAGATCGTTGTTTTCTGTTCTCTTGACAGCTACTGCACTTGCTGAGTTTCTCTAGTCAGTCACTTTGTATGAAGTCTTCTTCTGATTGACTTGTGGAAAACTTCATCTCGAATGGCTTTACAACTCAATCTGCATGTTGATAGAGTTGATGCTTAGATCTTCTGTTAGCTTGCATGCCATTTGGTGAGTGCTCTCTAGTACTCTTCATGTAGAATGTATCTTTGTAGCTCAGACCAGAGGCTTCATGCTTTGGATATATTGGGAGTGCCCATTTGTTGAGAATCGTGTTGACACTACGATTCTTCCCTTAGCGTTGTTGAGCAACCATTGTGGAAACCTTAGCTCTGCAGACTATGATTAGGCTTTGTTACTGCAGACACTACGATTCTGAGATCACACCTTGACAGACTACTATTCTGCCTTCGTACTTATTATCCTCGTCTGATCTGGCTCGACTACTATCTGTGTCTCTGATGATCAGTAGACTCCACTGCTTTAAGTGTGATCTATAATTCTTGACTTAGTTCTGGCAGATTCTCAGTCGGCTCATAGACAAACTGTCTCTTTGATTCTGAACGTGACTTCCTCAGCAGACTACGGCTCCGAGGAAGTTCTTCTCGACACACTACGATCTTTCCTCGTTTCTCCTGGCAGACTATGAATTCTGAGATCTACTATCCTGCAGACTACGATTCTAACTTAATAGCTCTCGAGTCTCCTTTGTCTCTCTTGGCAGACTATAATTTCTGATGCAGTGCTCGACGATCAGACAAGCCTATCTATTACACTATAAAAGATCAACCTAATAAGTTTGATCTTTCTATACTTATAGTCCTTGTACATCATTTCTTTTTAAGGACTTTATAGAAGCTGTTTTGCTTATGTAGGATCAACCTAACACATTTGATCAATTGATTCTAAGTCCTTGTACATATTTTCCTATTATCTATCAAAGGACTTTACAGTTCTGTCAATGTAAGCATACTTGCATATTCATTCATTTATATCATAATCAAATCATATATAAATAGGAATATCATTCTTATGAGTATACCTAACAATCTCCCCCTATTTGATTATGACAAAAACAATCAGTGCATATGTATGAGATGAATGAATCTTATATACAGTGAGCATCTGTATTTCTAAAGCAGATAATCATGAATGTCATTGATGAGAATATGAAATTACATATGCTATGACACTCTACATTCTGGATCCAGAACATACTTAACTAGATAGAGATGTACCTCTTTTGCTCCATGTATGTCTCCAGAATGTCTGTTTATTAGCTTCTGCTGCTCCTCATCTTTCTTTTCTTCTTTCCCTTGCTCCCCCTCAGATGCATGCTTCACATCTTTGTCTAATCAGTTTCTGGTTCTGTTGCATGCTCTTCTTCTTTGTTTAGCTCCCCCTCAGATTCTGCGTTCATGGGGTCATCATCTTTTGGCTCCCCCTCAGATGATGATTCTGCTGCTGTTGTTGCTTGCTCTTTCTTCTTTGCCTTTGTCCTCTTGACCACCTTTGTATCTTTACTTCGCTTCTTCTTAAATTGAACCTTCAATCTCCTCCTTGAGTGCTCTCCCCTTAGATGTCTCTTTTGATGCATCTTTTGTTGGGTTTGTATGAAATCATGACGCAATTAAATTGCAAAAATTAGCGAAAGCATGGTATATCAGAGTTTAAAAGTTCTACAAAACCATCACCCGGATCATCCTTTATGCAAATTATTAATTTAAAACGATAAATAAGAAGTTATGGAATCATACCCTTGTAGAACGAAGTTTCCACAGGTACGAGTTCAACTCCTTGTTCTTCGTGATCTCCTTGAATTTCTAGGTTGGATTCCTTCCTTTGATCGTTAGCCACCCAAGTGTTTGGCCTCTAGAGGTGATCCACCAAGGAAGAGGAATTATCAAGAAGGAGGTTGATTGGCTAAACTTTAGTTTTCTATCCTCCATAGAAAAGGAGTACTCTCCAACAATTGGATTTGCATCAACTGATATCTATTATAAGACTCCTCTTATATAGATATTAGTCAACCCTTCTAATCCTATTAGACATGGGATTTCATTTAATTAATTAAACTCCTTTAATTAATTTAGACTTCCCACCACATTGGGAATAATTATTTAAATTTATTTAATTAATTTATCTCCTAATCTTATTAAAAATAAATGAGAGTACTAATATTAAATTAATTACTAAACTCCTTTAAAAATTAATAATAATAATAATTGTAATAATATTAATAAGACTCGTCTTATTAATTTATATTTAATATTTTCGAAATATTAAATAATAAACATTAAGATATTTAACTTATTATATCACCATAGATTAAATTAATTACACTTAATGCATTATTACGATTATGCCATTACCTTCTTAAATAATTATTCTTCCTTTTATGGTGTAACCCTTTAGGTTCTCCATATTAAACCGGTTGTGAATAAATCAATTAGAACAATTCTAATCTTATTTAAATAAATAAATTAAACTAATAATCTATTTAAATAAATAACATTTATTCTACAATAGGGATAAGCCTTCCTAGCGATCAACGACTTTCCAAATAATATAGATTTCAACATTAATCATAAAAAAACCTGTGAGTTAATAGTTACCGTACAATTCAATCCTTCCACCATACAATGTCCCAAATAAATATAAGACATGAATTTACTGTCAAGTCTTATTTTATTTAATTATATGTATTTCGATTAGAAAATGCACAACTCTATTTAATGCAAATTAAAAACTCCTTTCTAATTTCATTCCACCTTGGCCAAGGATTCTTGGGTTGTCATTTAACGAATCACATAGGACATATCTCCTCTTTTACTAGAAGTGGTAGATTCTTTATTGATCATTCATTATCTCCATATGTAACTCATTATACCCAAACATACCCTTTTATATACCCTAAAGGGCTTTAAGGAATAAATCAAAGTATAATTCATTACATACAAGATACTATGATGATCTCAAGTCCAAGGATCACTTGTACTACTATCACATTAGGAATTCCTATTGACAGGCGAGTAAAACTCCATTAGGTATTCCATAGCAAGTCACGTTCAGTGAACTTATTCTCCAATAAGCACCTACATACTTGCTTTAGTGCCTCCAAACAAATGATAATGAGATCAATCGTCCTCATCCAATGAGCAAGCAACATATGTACCAATCTATTCGGATTTACTAATTCCCTTTTTAGTAATCCCACGATTGAGAACTATTTTAGTTTTAAAGATTTCTAAGAATTTAGATCTCATTTTCATGATCATCATCATGATTCTAAAAGCATTGCTTAAAACTATTGGTTATTTACATATTATAAAAATAGCACCATGTAGATAATTAAATGCCTTTAATAAATGAATATTTTTATTAATAAATAAATAATATTATCTCCAAAGTATATGCTTTAGCATTATACATGATTGACTTGTATGCATACTACTTTCATCTTTTTCTCCCCCTTTTTGTCATTAATCACTTGTGAAGGTGCTCCACGTTTGCCATAAGCTGCTCCATCATGTGAGAGGAGTTACCAACCTCAATCTTAAGTTCTTGTTGGCTTAGCTCAAGTTGGAGAGAGAGAGACTATTTCAAATCGTCAATCTTGTCAGAGAGAAATAGGATTTGGTCTTCATTAGCCTTCTGAACTTGTAGAGCTTCTTCCTTCTGATTACTCATGGCCTTCAGAAATACTTGATCCCTTAGATGAAGCTTGAGGGATATGTCTGAGAGTCTGTCTTGAAGCCTTGTTGTCAACTCATTATCTTCTCCTGTTGACAGGTCCTTTACTTCTGCAGCAATTTGAGAAATCTCCTTAACCAAATCTTTTGAGGACTTCTGAGGCTCTTGCTCTTGAGGGTGTCTGTCATCAAATTTCTGAGCTACTGATTGATCAGCCTTCTGTTGAGTATCAGGGTGCACTCCACGATTTTCTTCTTTTTGAGCATCAGATTGGACTCCACGATTCTCACTCTTGGATAGATCTTCAAAGACTGTGAGAATCTGGTAAATCGTTGAGTTCCATGTTGCTTGGTCAGAGTGCATCTTCTCAATTTCATCATGACCATCTTCATTGGTAGAGTGAGAGAACTCTTCGATTGTAAACTTGGGCAGAATTCTTCTTCTATCTGAATCTGCTCGACAGTCATAGGGAATGTAATAATTTTCAGTATGTCGATAGATCTTGAAATGAGATTAGTCTTTGATTAGCAGAGTTACAAATTTCTTGACCCTTGGAAAGTTCTATGCCACCAGCTCTAGGTTTGGAAGATGAGAGAAGTACCATGAGAGATAGCTGTTGTCTCCAGTGAGGGATGCCTTTGCCCATGGCATGTGAGGATGAAACCATCTTATAACATGATCCTTGATTTTAGTATCATAAATCAAGGTTGAAGAGTCTAGCTTTATAGTTTCACGATGGTTGAGTAGATGTGCTGCAGTCATTTTCACCACATACAGCCTTCCATTCCCATGATTAATCCATCTCTCTGGAAGTGCATCTAGTGGTTCTTCATCAACTTCTACCACTATTCTCCTCTTGCGTTGAACATGACAAGGGATGTGAAAATCTTCTGGCACTTCATCCTCAGGATTGGAATCTACTTTACTTTATTCATGATCTGAGCTTGAGTCAGACTGATGTAGACTTCCTTCAACTGATTCATCAGTTTGTTTCAGCATTTGATCATTATCAGCATTAACATCAACAGAGCTTGCCTTTGCAGATTCACTAGCCTCTTCTAGCTCTTTAATCTTCAGCATTTTGCTGCTATTCTTTGTAGACATCTTCATTTGTCTTCCCTTTGATATAGCCTCATCATCACTGAGTTCTATGATAGCTGTAGATGATTCTCCTCTCTTTCCGAGAATAGCTTGATCACTCAATCTGTTGCTCTTCCTCCTTTTTGGGGGTTTAACTTCATGAGTTTCAGACATGTCTTCATCTTCAGTCCTTGAAGTCTCTGATTCATCAGACAGACTTTCTTGAGATTCAACAATAGGAGTGGTGATAGATACTTCTTCAGACTCTATGTCTTTTGAACCATCATAAGGGCTCCTTGATACTTCAGCACTAGGAGGTCTAACTGTTTCAGGACTAGATTCTCCTTTATCAGCAGAATGGTTACTCTGAGGATTAGCCATAGGACTTGCAGCTTCTCCTTCATTATCAAACTTGCTCCTTGAAGAATCATCCTTAAAGTTCTCAGTTCCCACTTTATCTTCCGACTCTACGTTTTCTTTTTCAGTAGATATACTTCTTTGTGGAACTGACTTTTACCTCTGCACAACTTTGGTTTTCTTCTTTGCAGGCTTTATAGACTTAAGCTCTGGGATAATTGCACCTTCAGAGGATGAAAACTCTTCTTCTATCATAGCAGTTGCCTTCCTCTTCCTTGAAGCACTTTTACAGGTGCTGCCATGGGTCAGCCGTTTGTTTTCCATTGGATTTTTCTTCCAATTTGCAAACAGCTGTGTAGTCATTATCTTGTGGCTATTAAGCACTTCACCTTCATCATCCTTAATTTTGTTCCTCAGCCTCTTCTTCAGAATGATGCTTAGTAATCTTCCTTGAAAAACCTTTGTGAGTGGTTTTCCTGTTAACCTTTTCTTCTCCACCTTGTTCAGCCATTTGGACATTTGATCAAGCAGGATAGCTCCAAAATTGATTGGCTTCTTCAGAACTATGGCAGACATAATCTTCAGCTGTTGATCAATCACAGTGTCATGTGTAGTGTCCTTGCATAGTATATATTTGCCTACAATCTCTGCAAGGAACTCAAACTCTTCAGAAAACTCCTTTTTCTTAATATCTTTCAGACTAGGATTTCTTTTATATCCCATAATCTTCTTGGCTCCTTCAACATCAACTTCATTAAGGCTTTTCAGTCCTAGGTCAGGAAAACCTAAGCACTGATTGATGTCAGAAGACTTTAGCTTTAGAATTTGCCCTTTTACCTTGGTAGAAAGAGTTCCAGAACTCATAGTTGCATTTGAGTGAAATTCTTTAACCAGGTCAACATATATTCGAGTGTTTACTCAAGACATTCTGAGAATCCAGTCTTCTTCACAAGTTCAAGAATATCTCTGAACTTCTTCTCAGATTTCTCGAACGTCTTAGTTCCGAGCTGAATGCCAGTGATTACTCGCCAGTTTGCCATTCGGAGAGTTAGGGTTTACTGAGTTTATGATTGTGTGAGAATCTTGTGAGATATCAGGAAGCAATTCAAGATTTGATAGCAGTTTGAGAAGATCTGGTTGTTTGGAAGTTTAGGTTTTGGCTTGAGAGGATGACTGTATGGATTTGACAGGTTTGCAGCTTTTGATGAACTCTCTAAAATGAAACTGCTAATAATTTGAATTTCCCTCTTGTAACTGTTCCCTCCACGTTTCTTACTGGGACAGTTGTAAAACATTGATAGGTCACAATCTGTAACTTCTCCATCGTGTCAGTTAACCAGATTTAACTTTTCTTCTGTTGACCATTGACTTCTTCAATCCGTGGAGTGACTTATGACTTAGCTTGGTACTCCACGATTTCCCAGACTGATCTATATCCTTTGCATCTTCTTCGAAGATCATAGTCTGTGGTCATGCTTCAATAGACATCTTCTTCATTAGCCTCTGAGGGATTGGCAATTCTCATTTGCAGCTTGTAATCTTCTGATGAGATGCTGCTTGCTTCAGCAAAGATTCTTGTGACGTATTCCACATTAGCATTCCTTCTAAAGTAAGGTTGCTCAGGAAGGGCCAATCTCTTAGCTCAACGCTAAGGATTAGGTTTGTCCCTGAGGCGCTTACCAGATGAAAAGACTTATACTAGGTTAGTATTGACATCACATCTGACTTCTCTGTTGGGGAGTTCATCTACCAACTCTGGATATTCATTTGTGTTGGTTTTAGTATAGGGTGTAATCGTGGGGTCCTTTTGCTCTTTTTCTATGGTCAGATGGTTGATCATAGAAGCTTCACGATTTTGAGATGGGTGGCTTATAGGGTTATCAGTAGCATGTTTTGGGACATTACTACTGACTATGATGGATATTCATTTGGTTTATCAGTCACAGAATTTTGGGACTCTGTAGCTAGAATCTTTCTGGTTTGGGTTAGCTCCTGTTTATCTCACAACCTCTGGCAAGAGTGTCATTTCTTTATTTTGCTCCTTGATATTCACCATCTTCATGTCTTCATCTGTTTAGGCTGAGAGGCCGCTGTAGTTTCTCCATCTGCAGTTATAATTTGTCTGGACTCTACGATTGGTGATCACTCTACAATCGTAGTAAGGGAAAACTTCTTTGTTCTGTGACTTCTTTCTTTTCCTGAAGTTCACATCTTCTTCAGCTTTTCACTTGATCTTTCTGAGTTAATCAAGATACTATCTTTTCTGCTTAAGAGATCTGAAGAATTTTCTTCAACAATCATCTTTGACACTTTTAGAGCTGCTGCTCTTAGCAGATCACTGCTCCCCCATAGATGATGCTACCTCTTCATTGAAGCATAAATTTCTCTTCTTCATATTCAGTAGAAGTCAGCCTTAAAGATCTCCTTCTGACTAGAATTTACTCCTTCGTATAAGCTTCCTTAAATCATAAAGAGAGATTTCTTCATGATTGTTCACTCCACAATTGTTGACAGAACTACGAATGTAGTCACTTTCATTGGATACCAGACTGGATGTTTCAGCTGCTTGTAGTCCTTCCTTAGAATCTTCACTATGAGCTAAGGATGGATGATGGATTCCTTTAGACTATCAACTAGTCATCATCCATTAGCCTTTCTTCAGTAATTTGCTCTTCCTCCTTAATCAGAACTGGAATCTTTGATGCTGATTAGAGAGGCACTACGATTAAGGTCATTATGACACAATCGTAGTGTGATGGCTTGCACAGGCTTGGTATAGTCTTGATCATAGAGAACACTACGATTTTCTTTTGGCTCTTTGATAGGCTGCATTCATGGAGTTCTGCTTCTTTGATATTTCCTCTGAGTTGATATGCTTTGAGTGGATAACCATAGAGGATCTTGTTAATCTTGGCATGAATGACCAGCTTCCATATGGAGATCAGCAATCATGTGAGCTTCATTTAAGTTAGCTCAATAAGTCTTCAAGAATAGGTTTTGGCATAAAATGATTTTGACAAGAACATTGCTGAAATGTCTTGAGCCTCTAGCTGTTTGAATCTTTATGACTGAAGTCGTCTGCTTCAGTATTCCTTAGTGTGGTCGGGTAAACCAAGTACCTACAGGTTTAGATAATTTCTATTTTGGTACCCAAGTTTGATTGAGTCCTGCTAGGTTAGTTTTCTCAAAACCCCTATTCCTCATATGCTAGAATTTTCATCAATTTTAGCATCAATGATCATATCTACACATGTATCAGATTAGATAAGATATTTATCATGCATACTGGTGAGAATGTGTAAGATTAATCATTTTAATAAGACACTCTTTTTCTTTGATGGTTTCACCCTTTGCTTGGTTATGTTCACAGGTTTTGAAAGTCTGCAGAGTAGGAATCAACTCTATTACTTAGTTGTATCTTGTTGATTCATGGAGGTGATCAGTTTCTAAGAATCTTCAAGATACTCCTCTAGAACTGATCATACTCTACGTATTATCAAAAACTTAGAACATAGGTTTGTACATACATACTAACCTTTCAACTAGGATTACTCCACTTAATCTTAATTAGATCTTGAGATGCTTATGACCTATTTTAGACTCCTTTCAAGATGTTATCTTCAACCTAAAACTTGGGTGAAGAGAAAGTTTGTTAGCAATTAAGTTTCCAACCTCAATGTACTTTTTCTCTTCCCCTTTTTGGGTAGAGTATGGTCTCTTGATAGAATACTATTATAGTACATAAGGTGATGCAATATGATGTACACATTTATATTAATGAGGAACCGTACCTTTACACTGTCAGTTTCTTGACAGTCATTTACCTTACTAGAATGAGATTAGGCATTGATGTGCATATCTTTACATTTATTTCTGACAGCTTGTTGCTCCAGTTGTCCTTCAATCAATCAGTCATAACCTTGAAGAGATAAGCTAGGAAGATCTTGGCATCTTTAGTTCTTTAACTCTATTGAACCTCAAGGTTCACATCCAACTATTGTTTGGACAAATCATAGTTGAGAGAATCTTCTTTCTCCTCTATATAAACACTTCTTAGCATGTATGGCCTTTCATCTTTAAGAATGGAGGATGCTTGATTCTTTGTTGTAGATACTTCTTGACTTCCCAACTCTGGTCTTCAGACTACAAGAATGACTATGGACAAGGATTGGTCTTGATGTAATGGCATTTAAGAACTGGACCAATCTGAGCAGCTTCAGGTGTATATACACGTCTACCTGTACACATTATGTCCAACGTGTGAGCTCATCTGTATTTACAAGTTACTTACTACTAAACTAAGTTTAGAACAATGTTTGTGCCTAGGATCAGACTCAAAGTGATTAGCTTTTGAATAGCATGAGAACCTGCTCTGATACCAATTCTTAGTTCCCAATAGGCACAACAATAGATCTAAAAGTCGGGTTGAATAGATCCTTTGCATTTTAAAACTCTTTTCCATTTTATTTTGTATTGCTAAGAAGTTAGCACATAACAAACATAAGAATCATTTCAAGCACAGCGGAATAAGTTAAATATCCCCTTCATTAATATATTGATAAACATTGATACATCGTTCTTGGAGTTAGTTTAGTTGTAATTGGTTAAGTACATACAAAGCAGTTATAGCAATTAAGTACATAATGTAAAGACATAAAGTAAATGACAGAATGTAAAAGACACAAAGGGTTTTAAGTGGTTCAGAGCCAACTCAACTCCTAATCCACTCTTCTGCACTCTCGCAGGAAATCCACTAAGGAATGGGCAGCACCCTTAATCACTAAGATTCCTTCAAGGCCAGCAGCCCTAGAACTTCAGTTCACTTTTGAACTCTTCAAGCCCTTTCGCTTGGAACTCTAGTTCACTAAGAACTTTTCAAGCCGTTCGGCTTGGAACTCATTTAGTCCCTTCAGACAAGGACCCTTTGGCTCTGGTTACTTGTAGTTGTAGTTGTTGTTGTTGTTTGTGCTTTGCTACTAAGATGTCTTGAAGCTTGATCATCTTTGTACTTAGCAACTAGGCTTGGTCCTCAGCATTCTGCTTCGAGTCTGGACCTCTTCTATGGTGCAGCTGATATTCAGTCTGTTCAGCTTATCTACACTTGCTGTCAGCTGTGCACCATCACCACATAGGACTGCTAAGGCTTTTCATTGTGGGTCACCTTCTTCTGACCCTTAGCATCCCTTGAACCCTTCTTGAATGATATGTAGACATGGTTCTGCATCTTTTCTTGTTCAGCTTCTGGTTCTTCATGGTGATCTGTAGAGTGGCTCTTCTGATCTTCTTTATGCTCAGCCACCTTCTTGAATGCTATCTTCTTGGACTTCTTGGCTCTCAGCTTGGCTGCCATCTTCAGTGGCATTCTCATCCTTGTTGAATGAAGCTTTAGTCTATTCAGTCTTTCTTTAAGTTTGCTTCACTTCCACCTTAGTAGTCTCACTGCCACTGAGACTTGTTCTCTTCAGCTCTGGTGGAACTCATAGAGTCAATAATGTAGCATTCCAACAACTCGACGAATCTATAACTCAGCAACAACTCTTATCTTTGAAGCTTGTCCTTTAAATACCCTTCCATGATCTTCCCGTTGGAAAGTAGTCGTTGAAAGCTTTTTGAATTGCTTCGCAGATCTCGAGTTATTTGGTGCAGACTACTGATGTGACGTGACAGGTCCTTTTTGACTTTACTGACACAGCAGTCTGCTTTCTCACCTATTCCGTGTCAGGCTGGTAGTCATCTTTATTTATTCTTTCTGATTTCTTGATTCGAATCCTTAGGAGTTATCCTTTTGCATCTATTCTCTAATCAACAACGTTCGGATGTCAGTCTTCATATTGATTCATTGCCAGTGCTTCAATACTCATATGCCCGAACTCCACGATTCTGATGCAAGTGTTCTTGGACCTTTATCGTAGTGTGTCATGTTTAATGTTGCCTTGACTGGTTGATACAACACTACGATTCTGAAGAGTGTTCTTGGATCTTCAATGTGGAACACCTCTTCCTTCTCTTTTGCAGTGCTTCATCACTTCTGCTTGCCTTGACTAATCTCAGGAACTGATATCTTGACTTGTCGTTCTAACCTCTTCTGAATAGCAAGACTCTTCAGATTTGTGGCATACCCAGCTCCTTTCTCCTGGTGATCTCCTGTTCACCTATCTTCAATGGTCTGACCCATGCTTAATCACTTCTGTCTTGTTCTTCACAAGCTGGCCGGTATCTCTGTAGGTTGTATCAGTTCCTTCTTCACTTTGGCAAACACTACGATCTTGAGTGATTCTCAAGATCGTTGTTTTCTGTTCTCTTGACAGCTACTGCACTTGCTGACTTTCTCTAGTCAGTTACTTTGTATGAAGTCTTCTTTTGATTGGCTTGTGGAAAAATTCATCTCGAATGGCTTCACAACTCAGTCTGCATATTGATAGAGTTGATGCTTAGATCTTCTGTTAGCTTGCATGCCATTTGGTGAGTGCTCTCTAGTACTCTTCATGTAGAATGTATCTTTGTAGCTCAGACCCGAGGCTTCATGCTTTGGATATATTGGGAGTGCCCATTTGTTGAGAATCATGTTGACACTACGATTCTTCCTTTAGTGTTGTTGAGCAACCATTGTGGAAACCTTAGCTTTGTAGACTATGATTCAGCTTTGTTGCTGTAGACACTACGATTCCGAGATCAGACCTTGACAGACTACGATTCTGCCTTCGTGCTTGCTGTCCTCGTCTGATCTGACCCGACTACTATCTCTGCCTCTGATGATCAGTAGACTCAACTGCTTTAAGTGTGATCTACGATTCTTGACTTAGTTCTGGAAGATTCTCAGTCGGCTCATAAACAAACTATCTCTTTGATTCTGAACGTGACTTCCTCAGCAGACTACGGCTCCGAGGAAGTTTTTCTCGACACACTATTATCCTTCCTCATTTCTCCTGGCAGACTACGAACTCCGAGATCTACTATCCTGCAGACTACGATTCCGCCTTGATAGCTCTCGAGTCTCCTTCGTCTCTCCTGGAAGACTATGATTTCTGATGCAGTGCTCGCTAATCAGATAAGCCTATCTATTACATTGTAAAAGATTAACCTAACAAGTTTGATCTTTCTATACTTATAGTCCTTGTACATCATTTCTTTTTAAGGACTTTACAGAAGCTGTTTTGCTTATGTAGGATCAACCTAACATATTTGATCAATTCACTCTAAGTCCTTGTACATATATTCCTATTATCTATCAAAGGACTTTACAACTTCTGTCAATGCAAGCATACTTGCATATTCATTCATTTATATCATAATCAAATTATATATAAATAGGAATATCATTCTCATGAGTATTCCTAACAAAGTCTAATGGTTGCTAGGCACACAACGCACAGTACATTAGTGCTGACAGTTTTGGATTTGCAGAATATGCCTTATGATCTTGTCTTGGGTAGCTTATCTATTCGATTATCTTATGGTTTTCTGAGGCATTGCTTATGAAGTTCATTGCTAACTGAGACTTGGATTCGCATTCATGATAGGATAGGTTGCATTCATTTTAGTTACTGCATTGCATCTTTTGTTTAGTTTTTTTTGGTTGCTTGAGGGCAAGAAACGTGTAAGTTTGGGGGTATTTGAAAAGTGGTTTTTATCACCACTTATTCAGATAGTAACCAACTTGTTTTGTTGCTTAAACTCAAGTATCTTTGTGCTTTTCATGTGTTTTTGCTTTGTTTTGTAATTTGCATATTTTGGAACTCCCTTGGAGCTTAATGAGCTAAAAAGGACAAAATGAGGCCAAAAGGAGCAAGAATGGAATGATGGCATGACAATGGGAAGGAAATGCAATCCAGACATCGTTTGGGTGGTTCATGTTCAATTCATGTTCTTAGATTGGAACTTGGTTCAAATTCTAGAGCGTCTTCTAAGCTTTCTGGAACATCTTGAATCATCCCAATCGGAGTTCGGAGGCGAGAGTTCTGCCCCGTATACCAATGGACGTTAAATTTCACGGTTTTGGGTTTCCATTGCACAACTGTCACTTGGAGCTCAATTTAAACCTTTATCCATCCATTATTTCTCAATTCTCAAAGAATGAAAGTTGTAGATCTCTTCAATAGCTTCGCTTTGATAGGTGGCAGGCACCGTAACTCTTCCCGGATCAAAACTAATGGCCGTTTTACCAGAGGACACTACAGCAGAAAATCCTTGGCGCTGGCGCGCGGATTTCTAGTGCATTTTGGGCACGGCCACGCCAGTCCAACATGCTGCCAGACTTGACTTTTCAATTGAACGGGCTTGGATTGAGCAAAGGATATATAGGGGGATCATTTTTAGCAAGAAAGGGGATCAGATATTGGCCTTAAGCCTTAGCCCTAGCTTGTTCTTCCATTTCCTTTACATTTCTTGTATAGATTAGGAGTAGATTAAGTCTAGATTAGGGTTTAGTTTAGTTAGTTAGTTTCTAGGGTTAGATTAGGTTTGAATATTGAAGCAAGTGGATTCCGTTGGAGACTCAGCAAGGAGCTTGAGCACTCAGATTTGCTATTTTTTATCTTTTGAATCTCTTTGCTTCTTATTTGTAATCTTATGATGTATATTCAACTTGTGGATGATATGTTTGAGTCATTTATGACTTAGACCTTATTTTGAGGTCCCAATGGAACCTAATGAGTAGTTTAATTTGATTTTCTTTCATGTTGGTTCTTATTTGATTGCTATGTGATTGTCTACTGCGATTTATGTTTTCATTGATTAATTGAGTCATAACCAATTACTGTGATAACCTATGTGGACTTGAAAGACGAAGTGTAGGTTTAGATCTAATCGTAGTGGCAGGCGATTGTACGTTCGCATAGCGTTGGACGTATGATTTGTGCTTAGGATAGACATATACCAAAGCGCCGCTCGTAGTCAACAGAGAACTTGACCTTAAACCCTATTTATTTGTAAACACTATAGACATATAGGGGTTTAGATAATGTGGGTGTTCACGTGCGTTCTATCATTTGTGGATTGCAAGTGATATGGATTAGGTACATCGAAAGATGGCCTTCTCTCACTTTCGTGTGCTCGGCTTACAAACTGTAGTGATTAATTTGACCTAATTGGGAGTGAATTGGGTTAGACGAATCATTAGGGGAAATTGGAGTCTCTTATCTTCATTATCTGATTTTAACTCTAGAATTACTTAGTTTATGTTTAAATTCCTTGTATAATTAATATTAGTTTAATATTTAGAACTATTTACCTCCCGTTTAAATAAGACCGAGATGATTATGGATTAGTGTTTTGGAGATCTTTTATCTATTAATTCTCCGTGGGAATGATATCTTTCTTACTCTTTATTACTTGTTGACCGCGTATACTTACGCGTTATATTGATCGGTAAAACGACCAACAAGTTTTTGGCGCCGTTGTCGGGGATTTAATTTGATAACTATTTACCAACATTAGTATCAATCAAATTAATCTTAATTTAAATATTTTTATTTTTGTTTAATTCTCTTCCTATATTCTCTTTTCAGGAACAATGGACTTAAATTTCTATCCGTGGAACTACGCAAGGCAAGAGCAACAAAGGGAAACAGGGAATGATGGCATTGACCCAATTGCAACACTTTCAGCACAGTCGGAGGTTCTCTCGAGGAAGTTGGCTACTGTTTCAGCCCAGCAGGGTCGAGAGACGGCAGTGACTTATAACTACGGTGCTGGGAGCTACATGAGCCATCAGGAGTCTATCAGTTATAGACAGGAGCAGTATGGGGGTGAGTACCTCTATAATGAGCCTTATCCCAATTATTAGCAGGATTGGGGGTATCTGTTGGGTTTGTACGTAACGCAATCATGCAATCAAATCACATAAATAGGGCGGAAGAGCAAAAACTAGGTTTTTAAAAATTTATACAAACCCATAACCATGATCATTCTTGTGCATCAATTATCAGTGAATATAGAAGGAGAAAAACAGAATTATACCTTAACCATGATCCAAGCTTCCTTAGGTACAAGTTCTACTCCTTTGATTCCTTTGATTCCTCTGTAGTGGCTCCTTCCCTTGATCAATGTCAGCCACCCAAATGTTTGGCCTCTAACGGTGATCCACCAAGGAAGATGAAGAACTCAGGAAGATGGGTCATTGGCTTAACCCTTGTTTCTATCTCTATAGAATATGTGTACTCCCAACTCTTGAAAAATTCACGTCCCTTATTTCTGATATAAGACTCTCTTATATAGATATTAGGTTAACCCTCCTAATCTAATTAGAATAGGGTTTTATTTAATTAATTAATTAAACACTTTTAATTAATTTATATCCTAATCTTATTAGGATTGAGAGAGAGTACTGATATTATATTAATTCCTAAACTACTTTAGAATTAAAAAAATAATAATATTAATAAGACTCCTCTTATTAATTTATATTTAATATTTCTAAAATATTAAATAATAAACATTATGCTATTTAATTTATTCTATCACCATAGATTAAATTAATTATACTTAATGCATTATTACTATCATGCCATTTTCTTCTTAAATAATTTTTCTTCCTTTTATGGTGTGACCCTTTAGGTTCTCCAGATTAAACCGGTTGTGAATAAATCAATTAGAACAATTCTAATCTTATTTAAATAAATAAATTAAAATAATAATTTATTTAAATAAATAATATTTATTCTACAATAGGGATAAGCCTCCCTAGCGATCAACGACTTTCTAGATAATATAGATTTCAACATTAATCATAAAAGAACCTGTGAGTTAATAGTTACCGTACAATTCAATCCTTCCACCATACAATGTCCTAATTAAATATAAGACATGTATTTACTGTCAAGTCTTAATTTATTTAATCATATGTATTTCGATTAAAAAATGCACAACTCCAAATAATGTAAATTAGAAACCTCTTTCTAATTTCATTCTACCTTGGCCAAGGATTCCTGGGTTGTCATTTAACGAATCACATAGGACATATCTCCTCTTTTACTAGAGGTGGTAGATTCTTTATTGATCATACATTATCTCCATATGCAACTCATTATACCCAAGCAGACCCTATATATGCCTTAAAAGGCCTTAAGGAAAAAGTCAAAGTATAATTTGTTACATACAAGATACTATGATGATCTCAAGTCCAAGGATCACTTGTACTACTATCACATTAGGAATTCCTATTGGCAGGCGAGTAAAACTCCATTAGGTATTCCATAGCGAGTCACGTTCAGTGAACTTATTCTCCAATAAGAACCTACATACTTGCTTTAGTGTCTCCACACAAATGACCATGAGATCAGCCATCCTCATCTAATGAGCAAGCAACATATGTACCAATCTATCCGGATTTACTAATCCCCATTTTAGTAATCCCACGATTGGGAACTATTTTAGTTTTTAAGCTTTCTAAGAATTTAGATCTCATTAGCATGATCTCGTCATGATTCTAAAAGCATTGCTTAAAACTATGGGTTATTTATATATTATAAAAACAGCACCATGTATATAATTAAATGCCTTAAATGAATATTTTATTAATAAATAAATAAGATTGTTTACAAAGTATGTGCTTTATCATCATACATGATTGGCTTGTATGCACACTACTATCAATCTCCCACTTGCACTAAAGTCAATCGCCATGGTATCTCATACCCATCTTCTCTAAGTGACGATCAAACTGCTGTTGTGTTAGAGCTTTAGTAAATGGATCTGCAATGTTGTCTTGAGAGTCAACACGCTCCAAGGTGACGTCTCCTCTTTCAATGATCTCCTTAATCAAGTGAAATCGCCGCAACACGTGTTTGGATTTCTGATGAGACCTGGGTTTCTTAGCCTGTGCAATCGCTCCGGTGTTGTCACAGTATATGGGAACTACTTCTCCAATGCTAGGAACCACACCAAGTTTAGTTATGAACTTCTTCATCCAAACAGCTTCCTTTGCAGCTTCACTTGCAGCTATATACTCTGCCTCTGTCACTGAATCAGCAACTGTTTGCTGCTTGGAACTCTTCCAACTCACTGCGCTTCTGTTCAAGGTCAACACATACCCTGAAATAGATTTACTGTCATCTTGGTCTGTTTGAAAACTTGAGTCCGTGAATCCCTTGAGTTTTAAACCCACCGTAGACAAGAAAAATATCTTTAGTCCTTCTCAAGTACTTTAGGATATTTTTCACTGCCTTCCAGTGCTCTTCTCCTGGATTCAATTGGTATCTGCTTGTTACACTAAGTGCGTAAGCAACATCCGGTCTAGTAAATATCATACCGTACATGATAGATCATATTGCAGAAGCATAAGGTATCTTACTCATACGGTCTCTCTCCTCAGGTGTCTTTGGGGCCTGTTTCTTGGAGAGATGTATTCCATGGCTCATCGGCATGAGACCTCTTTTGGAATCTTCCATGCTAAACCTCTTTAGCATCGTATCAATGTACGTTCCTTGGGATAAGCCGAGCATCTTTTTAGATCTATCTCTATAGATCTTTATTCCCAAAATATAGGATGCTTCACCCAAGTCCTTCATGGAGAAGTTTTTAGATAATCAGATTTTAATTGATTGTAACATAGGAATATCATTCACTATCAGTAATATATCATCAACATATAATACTAGGAATGATACTGCGCTCCCACTAACCTTCTTGTATACACATGGTTCATCCTCGTTTTTGATAAAAGTAAACTCTTTGATTGTCTCATCAAAACGAATGTTCCATCTATGAGAAGCTTGCTTTAACCCATAAATGGATCGTTGCAGCTTACAGACTTGATTTGTTCCAAATTTTGAAATAAATCCCTCTGGCTGTGTCATATACACATCCTCCTCAAGTTTCCCATTGAAGAAGGCCGTTTTCACGTCCATCTGCCAGATTTTATAGTCGTTGTAAGCTGCAATCGCAAGTAAAATCCGAATGGACATGAGCATGGCTACTGGTGAGAAGGTTTCATCATAGTCAACTCCTTGTCTTTGTTTGAAACCTTTTGCAACCAGTAGAGCCTTATAGGTCTCTACCTTTCCGTCTGCTCCAGTCTTTCTCTTAAAAACCCATTTACACCCAATAGGTTTATTACCTTCAGGTGGTGAAACCAAAGTCCATACTTTGTTTTCATACATGGAGTCCATTTCGGATTTCATGACTTCAAGCCATTTCCCTGAGTCTTTATTACTCATAGCCTGTCCGTAATTCAATGGATCATCATCATTCATGATGTGTACCTCATCGTCATCCTCTATAACGAATCCATACCTCTCAGGTATCTTTGGTACTCTTCCAGATTTACGAATAAGGTGTGGTACAGTAGGTTCTTCTACTTGGTCAGGTACCTAACTTTGATCTGTGGTAACTTGTGGTTCTTGAACTTCTTCAAGATATATCTTACTCCCACTGACCCCTTCATGGATAAACTCTTTCAACAAGAAGGTAGCATGTTTCGCAACAAACACCTTTTGATCAGTTGGATGATAGAAATAATACCCTACGGTTTCTTTAGGGTATCCCACAAATCTACACTTATCGGATTTAGTCTGTAGCTTATCATTTTCAAACTTTTTGACATAAGCTGGACAACCCCAAGTCTTAACATGCTTAAGATTTGGTTTCCTCCCTTTCCACATCTCATATGGAGTATTTGGGGCGGATTTGGTAGGTACCTTGTTAAGTAGGTATGCAGCAGTTTCTAGAGCATATCCCCAGAAGGAAATTGGAAGGTCGGTAAAACTCATCATGGATCGAACCATGTCCAACAGTGTTTGATTTCTCCTTTCAGATACTCCATTTAACTGTGGTGTACCTGGAGGAGTCCATTGTGAGTTTATACCATTTTCTTTGAAACAATTGAGAAACTCACCGCTTAAGTATTCTCCACCTCGATTTGATCGAAGTATCTTAATACTCTTGCCCGTTTGTTTCTCTACTTCACTTTTAAACTTTTTGAACTTTTCAAATGATTCTGATTTGTATTTCATCAAATACACATATCCAAATCTTGACTGATCATCAGTGAAAGTAATAAAATAAGAATACCCACCCCGTGCACTTATTGTCATGGGTCCACAAACGTCTGTGTGAATCAATGCCAACAACTCTGTAACTCTTTCTCCTTTTCCACTAAAAGGAGATTTAGTCATTTTACCCATGAGACAAGATTCACAAGTTGGATATGATTCATAATCGGATAACTCGAGGAGCCCATCCTTATGCAACTTGGATAATCTTGTTTCATTGATATGACCAAGTCTATAGTGCCACATATAGGTATAATTAATATCATCTCTTTTCCTTTTCTTAGTTTGTTCAATTTGAAATATATTTTCTTGTAAGTCAAGTGTATAAAGTCCATTTCGCAAATTTCCAATACCATATAAAACATCGTCTTTATAAATAGAACAACAATTGTTCATTATAATAACGCCAAAACCTTCTATATCTAATACAGAAATTGAAATAATATTTTTAATAATATTCTGAACATAATAACGATTATTAAGATAAATGGATTTGCCCGAAGGCATTGCTAAACAATAAGTTCCTACAGCTAATGCAGCAACCTTTGTTCCATTCCCCACTCGTAGGATCACCTCATCATTGTTCAGCTTTCCACTTCTGACCAGTCCCTACACAGTCTTACATATGTGAGAATCACAGCCGGTATCCAATACCCAAGTAGAATTATAACTTTCAGAAAAATTAATTTCAATCATAAACAAACCTTGATTGGAAGTCGAAGCTTCTCCAAGCTTCTTCTCTGCTAGAAACTTCTTGCAGTTCCTCTTCCAATGTCCCGGCTCATTGCAATGAAAGCACATTCCTTTAGCTGGTTCAAGTTTCTTTTGTTCCTTTTCTTTCCCCTTTCCCTTAGCCTTCTTGGATTTCTTATTTTCAGAAGACACCTTGGGCCTCTTCCATTTATTGGAAGAATCCACCATCAAGACATGGTTCTTCTTAGATGAGAAGTGACCTTCTGCAGTTTTCAGCATGTTAAGCAGCTCAGGCAAGCTGACATCTAGCTTATTCATGTGAAAATTAACCACAAACTGCGAGAAGGTCTCAGGGAGTGACTGCAAGACCAAGTCTTGACTCAACTCCCCATCCATGACGAACCCAAGCTGTCTAAGGCGTTCAATCAAATTGATCACCTTTAGGACATGAGTCTCGATGGTAGTACCCTCGGTCATCCGAGATCGAAAGAGCTCCTTAGATATCTCATATCTAGCAATCCTACTCTGTTCACCATACAACTCCTTGAGGTGAAGCAGCATAGCAGGAGCATCCATTTTTTCGTGCTGACGCTGAAGCTCGTTATTCATGGATGCGAGCATGATGCATTGAGCCACAGATGCATCATCTTGCCATTTATTGAAAGTGGCAATCTCTTCCTCAGAGGCTGTTTTCGAAACAGATTCAGGGATAGTTGAATTTAGGACATAAGAAATATTTTCAGCAGTGAGAACAATTCTCAGATTTCTTAGCCAGTCCTCATAATTCAGGCCGGTAAGCTTATTTGCATCAAGTATGCTTCGTAGTGAGATTAATTTTAAAATTCTGCATGTGAAAAGACAACATTTTAGCAAACATTCATTTTATTAACTTTACATACCAAAATAAATTTAGGTCTGTATTTTAAATTGGTATCTCCCACTATTTTCATCAAACTATATTACCCTCACTTATATAGTTCGACAATATCTAATTAAAGATTTGCTAGTAAGATTAAGGATCCCATTTCAAATGTATATAACCTTGTAGATAACACAACAAGCGATATACAAATAAATAGATAGACAACTCTTGTCAATTACATCACCATGTAACTCCTTTTATGTTGCCTCTTAAATCATAATGGTCATGTGTGTGCACATCCGAACTAAAATGATTTAATTTAAGTCCAGCCTAGCACTTCCATAAATTTAAAAAAGAAAAATTTTCGTCCTTGTGGATAGCACAACAAGACTAGATAGTTCAATTTTCTTGATAAGCATCAAATGTGATTAATTAACATCTTAATTATTCAATACTCGTCTTGTGGATAGCACAACAAACTCATATTAAATATTTAATACTCTATTAATTAATCATGCTAGAAAGCGACGTTCGATATTCCAAATATCATTTGAACGCTTCAGACTTAATATTATTTCTTTGAGAGGTTTGTTATTATTTGTCTCATCTTGTTTAGCGCGCATGCACATATATATATAAAATACGCGTCATTTTATTAAACATGCGAAGCATGTTTGCATAAAATATAATATATATAATATTTAGCATGCAATATAGAATACTATATTCTACCCGGATTGATTATGGACTTTTATTCTAGTTTGGTTCACTAGAGCCACCAAATGAACCAAAAGGTCAAACCTAGGAGTGCAAGAATTTAAATTTTAAATGTAACTATTCCATTTAAACCTGGGCTCCATACAAACGGGTCTTCACGCACTCCTTGCTCCTTGGTCTCCAATTTCTTCAAAATAATTCTAACTATCTCTATTACATTAACTATTTAAAATTAAATAGAAACCTTGATCAGCAGTCAAGGGGAAGTACATAGAAAGGAGATAGAATTTACATCGAGAATAAAACTAGAGAAGACGAGGTATGCAGACCCCATTTTATAAAACCCATTCATTCAAGCATTCAACCAAAATAAAATCCAATCACATTGGTCATAGTCCATAATCAATCCCTTTTATTACCATACATATCATCATACGTATCAATAAAACTTATTCATCTCATGAAAATAAATTCATTCCATATATGTATTAATATCAGTTAATGGGAAAAAGTTTGCTAAACTTTGTTTTTGGAAAAATAAACTCCTTTATTTCATTCAAAAATAATTCCAAATTAAACTATTTAATTTTAGCAATTCTGAAATCTCATTTCATATAAAATAAACATCTTTATTTTAAACCTTTATTAATTAAATAAACCATTCATTTAATTAAATAAAACAAAAAAAAATTCAGTTCCTGTCTAGTGGCGCAGCTGCGCCAGGAATGTAAAGGGAACCGGCGCAGCATGAAAACCAGGAACAGTAATCGGCACAGCTGCGCATCAATATTGCCTTGTACCGGCGCAGTTGCGCAGCTTCGCAGAATTTGAAAAATTTTTGTTGCCCAGAACTCGATCCAATCGCATATCATACATGTATGGAATCACATAGACTGATAATTAGCACAACCTGGCTCTGATACCACTGTTGGGTTTGTACGTAACGCAATCATGCAATCAAATCACATAAATAGGGCGAAAGCGCAAAAACTAGGTTTTCAAAAATTTATACAAACCCATAACCATGATCATTCTTGTGCATCAATTATCAATGAATATAGAAGGAGAAAAATAGAATTATACCTTTGCAGATCCAAGCTTCCTCAGGTACAAGTTCTACTCCTTTGATTCCTTTGATTCCTCTGTAGTGGCTCCTTCCCTTGATCAATGTCAGCCACCCAAATGTTTGGCCTCTAACGGTGATCCACCAAGGAAGATGAAGAACTCAGGAAGATGGGTTATTGGCTTGACCCTTGTTTCTATCTCTATAGAATATGTGTACTCCCAACTCTTGAAAAATTCACGTCCCTTATTTCTGATATAAGACTCTCTTATATAGATATTAGGTTAACCCTCCTAATCTAATTAGAATAGGGTTTTATTTAATTAATTAATTAAACACTTTTAATTAATTTATATCCTAATCTTATTAGGATTGAGAGAGAGTACTGATATTATATTAATTCCTAAACTTCTTTAGAATTAAAAAAATAATAATATTAATAAGACTCCTCTTATTAATTTATATTTAATATTTCTAAAATATTAAATAATAAACATTAAGCTATTTAATTTATTCTATCACCATAGATTAAATTAATTATACTTAATGCATTATTACTATCATGCCATTTTCTTCTTAAATAATTTTTCTTCATTTTTATGGTGTGACCCTTTAGGTTCTCCATATTAAACCGGTTGTGAAAAATTCAATTAAAACAATTCTAAGCTTATTTAAATAAATAAATTAAACTAATAATTTATTTAAATAAATAACATTTATTCTACAATAGGGATAAGCCTCCCTAGCGATCAACGACTTTCTAGATAATATAGATTTCAACATTAATCATAAAAGAACCTGTGAGTTAATAGTTACCGTACAATTCAATCCTTCCACCATACAATGTCCCAATTAAATATAAGACATGGATTTACTGTCAAGTCTTAATTTATTTAATCATATGTATTTCGATTAGAAAATGCACAACTCCAAATAATGCAAATTAGAAACCTCTTTCTAATTTTATTCTACCTTGGCAAAAGATTCCTAGGTTGTCATTTAACGAATCACATAGGACATATCTCCTCTTTTACTAGAGGTGGTAGATTCTTTATTGATCATACATTATCTCCATATGCAACTCATTATACCTAAGCATACCCTATATATGCCTTAAATGGCCTTAAGGAATAAGTCAAAGTATAATTTGTTACATACAAGATACTATGATGATCTCAAGTCCAAGGATCACTTGTACTACTATCACATTAGGAATTCCTATTGACAGGCGAGTAAAACTCCATTAGGTATTCCATAGCGAGTCACGTTTAGTGAACTTATTCTCCAATAAGCACCTACATACTTGCTTTAGTGTCTCCACACAAATGACCATGAGATCAGTCATCCTCATCTAATGAGCAAGCAACATATGTACCAATCTATCCGGATTTACTAATCCCCATTTTAGTAATCCCACAATTGGGAACTATTTTAGTTTTTAAGCTTTCTAAGAATTTAGATCTCATTAGCATGATCTCATCATGATTCTAAAAGCATTGCTTAAAACTATGGGTTATTTACATATTATAAAAACAGCACCATGTAGATAATTAAATGCCTTAAATGAATATTTTATTAATAAATAAATAAGATTGTTTACAAAGTATGTGCTTTATCATCATACATGATTGGCTTGTATGCACACTACTATCAGTATCACCCAGAGCCGTTAGGAAGCTACTATCAAGATCACTACTGCGAGCCAAGTCCAATGTACGCACCAGAATGCACCTTCCAGACTCCAACTTATGAGCCTCAATACATGGATGTTGAGGGTGACACAGAAAAGGCAAGCCTGGATGAAGGAGGTGGCATAGCATCATTAAAAGAGACCTTAATTGATCAATCACAGTCAATCGAGAATCTTCAAAATTGGGCAAATCAGATTAGTATGGCATTGATGAAAGCAGAGTTGATTGAGCAAGGGATACAGACTCAGAATCTTCAGAATCAACTCTCTCAAGTAGTGGAAGCCGTGGACAAAGGGCTTCAGAATTCCAGTGAGACTCAATTCATGGAGTCTGAGGCTGCAACAGAAAAGGAGATCTTGATTGAGCAAGAGGAGTCGATTGAGGATCTTCAGGATTGGGTGGAGAAAATTAACACGGCTTTAAGGAATGAGGACATGATTGAGCAGACAAAGACTTAAATTCTTTAGAGTCCTATGCCTTAACTGTTCGAAGTCGTGAGCCAAAGCCCCCAGAATGATTGGTGCTATGATATGGATGCAGAAACTAATGGAGAGTCTGAGGTGCACTTAAAACTGGATGAGCCTAAGGCAATGGAAATCGAGGAGACGATTGGGGATGTGGAAAAGTATGAACCTATGTTTGAAAAGCCAGTCAAGTTTGCACAGCCTTGCCTCCTTGGTAGCCACATTACAGAGATGGATCTCGATGACATGAGAGAGTCCACAATCTTAAAACCATGGTGGTTAGTAGAAGAGAGAATATAAGAAGAGCCAATTGTGTTCGGTGAACCTCAATGCCTCAACCATTTCACGAACACAACAGAACCAGTGCCTAGCTCCTCAACTTGCACAATGGGGAATTTTTGTTCAAACATATGCTAGGTAGTTAATTCCAAGTCCTCTCAAAATGGGAAGCCTCCAAGCTCACACGACAATTCTAATGGATGGAGGGTTTCTCAAATATCGTCGGGGGATCGGATAGTCATCTTAGACACAGTCCAGCTAGAGAACTATAAATCAAGCGCTTGATGGGAGGTACCCCATCATTTCTCTCTCTCCCTACTTATTTAATTCTCCATGACCTACTTTTTATCATATTCCCTTCCCCTTTGTTTAATTCTTATTAGTTTAAATTTTTGAATGCTCGTAGATTTAGGAACTCAGTGCCTGCATTTTTGAACTTAGGCATGTGGGCATATATTTTTGGGTCTATAAAGTATTGAACAGATTTTTGATCACGAGCATGTTGCACAAACGCACGTATAGGAGATTTTGGGAAGTCAAATGCATATATCCATCCATGTTTCATACTCCTAGTTGTAAATATTGCATATTTAGTCTTGATAGTTAAGAGGGCTTAATAAATGTATATGTCTTTCTCAGGTCAATGTTGCTGGATTGAATGAAAAGTTTAAGGCCAGCCTCTTTGCATAACAAAAATCTGCAGAAATAGAAATCTGACAGCCTGTGCGGTCGCTCCAGGATATGCTTGCTGGGCCGCGTGGCCGCGCCTGTCACAACATGGGCATGACTTAAGGAAATGGCAGATTTTGGGGGCACCACTTCATGTCAATTATCAATAGCAGCTAAGCCTCAATCTCTCTAATCCCAAACCCTCAAGTTCCTTCAAACAATCCCCCATCTCTTCCATCTCATTCAATCCTCCTTCATAAATCCCCTCCAACACAAGCCTTAGTTTCAAAAACCTCCTACCTCCTCAATCCAAAGTACTAATCCACCCATCAACCTCATCCTCTCAAACTGATCAATTGAGACAGTGAGTGTGGGTTCGAGAGCAGAGCAAGATTAATATTAAGTTGGGTTGGTTTGTTGAGTACAGTGTTGAGCGGGGTTTATTTTTCCAGAGTAAAGAGAGAAGACGGGGGAGACTTCTGAGAGGACGAGGGCGACGACGAAGCCGAATAGGGGAGTTTCCTTTTACCTTTACCTTCAATGAGGACATTGAACATTTTAAGTTTAGGGGTATTGGTTTTGTTTTTGCATGTTGTTAGTTCATTTCATGTTGTGTTAGTTTATTTAGTGCATGTAGGTTATATTTTGTAAAAATTTGTTAAAATTTTAAAATTTTTGTTTTGTTTTTGCATTCTGTGTTAGAGCATACAGCATGAATCCAGTTTCAGTTGGTTAGTTATGTATTTGGCCTGTGAAGAATCTTGAATCACTTGATTTTTGAACTGATTTGAGACCTAAGCATGATTGTATGGTCATATATGTAAATCCTTAACTGTCAGATACTGTGTAACCAGTTAGCACAATAGAGTAACCATCATGTCATGCTAAGTTTAAATTTTAACATACTTGTCTTCTGGTGGGAAAGCTATGTTTTAATAGAAGAATTTCAATTCTCATATGATAATAACTAGACTGTAAAAAGCTTAAGTTTGGGGGAAATAGGGGTGTTGCATGCTATGTGGGGAGATGGAGCGTAAGACGCACTCCCCTATGAAAAAGAAAAGAAATATAATAGAAAAAGAAAAATATAATAAACACTTCGGCTACGTCGAGTTCTATGGCCTTTGATATTCGAGCAAGTAAGCCCTCGGGGTGTCTCTACACCCAATGCCCTAAGGCCGCCCTTTACAGCTTTTGTATATATATAAGTGTACATATATTATTTTACTCGCTGTATTAAATTATTGCTTTAAATATTCATTTTATATGAATCGACACTGATATATCTGTGACAAATTAGATTTATTTAAATCTCGCCAACTCTAGCTTTGCATTAACATGATAAAGAGTGGCCTCTTATTTATAGGCCAGGAAGCCTCCACCCTACTTGTTACCGCCGCAGGTAGAGGTGTGGCTCCCCTGGTGGGGCCCACGTGCCTGGTCTAAGTCGAAACTTTATAACTTTTGATCGGAGCGTCCGTTTGAGGCGTCCAAGAAGATGGTTCTTAACCAGGTCTTCGATTCCCCACAGTTTGTCCGTGGAGCTGTCTTACGCTGTTTGCACTCGGAATCATCATTATGGTTCGTTCTGACCTTGGTGGTATCAATTCGGCTTGAGTTTGACTGAATCGGCTTATGGTTGGTAAATTGACCATTTTTCCCCTCCCGGGGTTGCCTTTAGTGTCGGTATGGCCTTCGATTGATCCTGTTTGTCCTCAATCTTATCTCTGAGGCTAACTTGGTAGCTCCAGGTTTTCTTCTAAAAATGTTGTGGAGCATCAGGTTTTTTTTGAAGTTGACCTGAGTTCCCGGGTTGAGACCGGGGCTGACCTACACCTCCCGGGTTGAGACCGGGGCTGATCTGTTCCTCCCAGGTTGAGACCGGGGCTGACCTGTACCTCCCAGGTTGAGATCGGGTTTGACCTGTACCTCCCGGGTTGAGACTGGAGCTGACCTGTACCTCCCGGGTTGAGACCGGGGCTGACCTGTACCTCCCGGGTTGAGACCGGGGCTGATATGTACCTCTCGGGTTGAGACCGGGGCTAACTTGTACCTCTCGGGTTGAGACCTGGGCTGACCTGTACATCCCGGGTTGAGATCGGGGTTGACCTGATTTTCCAATATTGGGATCGGGGTTGATCTGATGGCCCGATATTGTGATCAGGGTTGATCTGACGGCCCGATATGAGATCCTGGTTGATATGATGGCCCGATTTGAGATTGGGGTTGATCTGATGGCCCGATATTGAGATCGGGGTTGATCTAACTGCCCAATTTGAGATCAGAGTTGATCTGATGTCCCAATATTGAGATCGGGGTTGATCTGATGGCCTGATTTGAGATCGGGGTTGATTTAACTACCTGATTTGAGATTGGGGTTGAACTGATAGCCCGATATTGAGATTAGGGTTGAACTGACAGCCCGATTTGAGAGCGGGGTTGATCTAATAGCCTGATTTGAGATCAAAGTTGATCTGATGGCCCGATTTGCGATCGGGGTTGATCTGACAGCCCGATTTGAGATCGGGGTTGATCTGATGGCCCGATTTGAGATCGGGGTTGATCTGACAACCCGATTTGAGATCGAGGTTGAATTAATGGCCGGATATTAAGATCGGGGTTGATCTGACTGCCCGATTTGAGATCGGGGTTGAAGTGATGACATTCTTGCCCTCCTACAGTGTTAGTAACAGGGAAAGAAAATTTTGAGTGCCTACAGATGCCTTTCTTTATCATGTTCATGCAACGTAGTGGAATGAATAGGATAAAGATTAGTAGACACTGGAAATGCAAATGCAAAGGGGAGGCAATGTATGATAGGGTATGTCATGAGTGTCAGATACCTTCGAGGGGTTAGGGTTATCATTGATTGATTACGTTAGTTTCTACTGGGGATAACGTTACCCATAATAACCGTTACTGCAGCATTATCATGCGATTTCTAGTGCATATCAGATTTAAACTATCACAGAATGTTTTTGTCTCTTTTTTCTGGGGATGACGTTATCCATGATAGCTTTGCCAACTTTGATGGGGATATATCTCGGTTACCGAGTTACCTTCTTGTATGTTTCTGATTCTTATCCTGGCGATAAATTACAGCGGCAACTTACAACGGGGGGTTGAACCACCAGTCCTTCGATTGCGATGATCTGGGGACCTTTATGTCAAAAAGCCACGAGTGTAGCCTAAGATAGGTCAGCCTCTGATTAACTAAATCCGACGGGAAGCTTCTTCATGCCTTCCTCTTTCAATTCAATGTCAAGTTTTCAATGTAAATATCATAATGAAAGATTTACATTTTTTGTCATATATCGCTTGTCATCCTGTCATAAAACAACTGACCTCTGTTTTACAGGATAAGATTAAAAACCTCATCATAACATACATCATATCCTTACCTACATCAGGAAATTGACACGCCTACGTTTTGTTGTAGGTGAAAAATTGGTCCTATCACTAGATTTAAGTAAGAGAAAGCATATAGTCCATCCACGGACAAGACTTCGAGTGCTCAAACAGAATCCACCCCTGTATCTAGGGAAGAGTTTGAAGGGATGAAGAATTAGATAGCCGAATTAGCCAATTTTCTGAGAGAACAGAGCAAGGCCCTTAAAGGGAAGCAAGCCCAAACTCACACAGAATTGGGAATACCTAGTGGTAGTGGTTGCAGTCAAGAGACCGAAAGGGCCTGAGACTCAGATTCCTGGACCACAACTAGGACACAACCAACAAAACCCCTAAAATAACCACCCTCAACAAAGAAAAGGAAGCTGGTGACATTCTAAAGAAAGTACAGCAGAAGGAAGAAACTCTCCGGTCTATCAAATGGACTGGGGCATTCGGCAGTGTTAATTACTCCGACCTCTGAATCTTCCTCGGGGCTCGTTATCCCAAAAAATTTAGAACTCCTGATTTTAAAAATACGATGGATTGGGAGATCCCTATACCCATCTGAAAGTATTCATTGGAGAACTCATATCATATGCAGAGGACGAGAAGCTTCAAATGCAATTATTTCAGAAGAGTCTGACTAGTGAGGCCAGAGCCTAGTATGCCCGTCTGGACAACTCTAAAATTCACAGTTGGGAAGAATTGGATCATGCCTTCCTCAGTCAGTACAGCTTCCAATCTCAGCTAGCTCCAAACAGATACCAAATAACCAAAATCAAGAAAAAGAACACTGAATCATTTAGAGAATATGCCCAACGATGGAGGCGGGCTGCAGCTGTAAGAACCCGGATTTTCAGAAATTATTAAATAAGGATTTAATAAATAAAATTCTTAAACCGTGAGATGGGTTCGAATAAAAAGATATATATGTGATATGAGGTATGTGGTATTATATTACATAAGGTAATATGGACTATGTAATATGTGTTTTTTGTGATTAATGAATATATTATTAATATATATTTGTTATTTATTTTAGAGACGATTCAATTGAGGTAAAGGAAGTGGATAAATTCCTATCGATATTAAATAATTTATAGAATTATTTTATCATAGTAAGTTGGTGACATTAAATATCCTTAATGTAGAATCACCATATTCTTGTGTATGTGTACTAATAACTCGTATGTTTATAATATAGGTTATTAATAGCACTTAAGCTATCCGTGAATAGGTTTGGATAGTGAAGCATGAGTTAGTTAAGGAATTAACTAATAAGAATAAATATTGGTTAATTTAAGTTGAGAGTTATATTATGGAATAATATAATGTGAATATTGAACCTTAATTAACTAAGGTAATATGGTACAAGGTTTAATTTACTTAAGTAAAGGAGTGAATTAATATATATGTTGAATATATGATTATAATTAGTACCTTCTATATATTACTTAGAATGGTAATATGTGTGAAAGTCTAATGTACAAATAACGTTAATAGATATATATACGTTATTAAAGAGAAATGGAAATCATTATATCTTTAAATAAATATTTGAAGAAATTGTTTTGGAAACAATTTATAGAAAAGAAAGAGAAATAATTATTATAAAGGATATTAAAATAAATTCTAATATTGAATTATTTTAATAAAGGAGGAAATATTATTTTTGAATAATAATATTACCCTATATGTTTTTGGTATGATGTAATAAGTGTGATTAATTAATATGGTAAATACATTAAAACATATTTACTATATATAAATAAATTGATGGAAATAAATTATTATAATAGAAAATAAACTTATTACCTATTTTCTATATATAATGTATGTACATGTGCCATACATGTAATTATTTTAGTAGATATTATATGAAGAATAGTATCTTGAGACAATAAGTAAATTATTTCCTAACAATGAATATCTTTATTTGGAGAAAACATAATATTTTATGTTATGGCAAAATACATAATTCCTAATGTATTTTCAAGAAAGTTTATTAATGAAAGAAAACTAAATTATTTCAATATATTAAATAACTTAAGTTATTATTTTATCGTAGATTTTATATAAATTAATAGAGTAAATATTAATTATTCTAGTGTAAAGGTTATACATATAATTGTTCAAGGTAGCTAAATAATTTAGCATTAAAGTGCATGTGTCACACAGACCTTATATTAAAAGAATATTAAAGTGTGATGTGAGTGATAATAAGCTTAAGGTAAGCTTGTGAGATATGCCTAGTGTGGCAAAGTGGTGGAATAAACATTCATTAAATAAATTAATGAATGAATAATTAATGGAATTAATTATTATTATTATGTGAATAAATTCCTATGTGCAATGATGTGTAATTATAAGTTATATAGTAGCTACATCTATATAATATGGAATGAAGTGTGACACTTCAAGAAAACTATATAATATAAGAAACTATATGATTAAGTGTAATAATAAAGTTACAATAATGGGGTGTGACACTACTCAATTAAAATATATTCGGTATTGTCAAATGTACATGGATTATATGATTGGGTGTATGTGTGACCCTATCATATCATATGGTAATAACATTAAGTTATTAGATATAAGCTTGCAAATTAGTCCATGTGAGAACAATAATGGTCAATCAAGTGGTTAGGGTTCATGAATAGTGGTAGTTGGTGGGAGTTAGCCACCAACTTCCCTTTTGCCCTTTGGGTAATAACCATAGGAGAATAATAGCTTGATAATGAATAGATGCAATACATTGGTGTGTAGAGTTTGTTAATTCAATTACTACATTGTTGCTAAGAAAGCATATAATAAGAAATGTAATTACACCATGAGCATGTTATAAGGTGTAATGATGAGGAAGGACCATGAATAGTAGTAGTTGGTGGAATTAGCCACCAACTCCTCTTTGACCATTGGGTATTACCCATAGGAGGGTAATAGATTGATTATAATAGAGAACATGTAAATTAGTAATGTAATGGTATTACTTTATGAACATATTATAAGATGTAACATTGAGTATAATATTATCTTAGGAGATTATATTATTATAAACTTGTGGACTATTAAATACTAAGTTCACATAATTATGCCTTGTGTGGCATAAATAATGAAGTTAAATCAAGGGGATTTAAATGGAAGTATTAGAAGAAAATGTATGGTTGATATTAATTATCATTATAATATTTGAGTATATTTGTGATAATAATTTTATGAAAAATGGTGGGATGATAGTACCCAACCATATTATATTTAGTCCAATTAGAATATTAGCTTAACCTATGTACATGAGGTACATGATTATATGTAGTAGTGTATATTTAAAATATGAGTATACAATAAAATAATATATCATGGATATATTATAAATAATTATTAAATTAATAAAATTTAATAATAAAGGAAACAATGTAATGTGATAATACCCGATAGAATTATATCCGGTAAGATGAGATATATATGGATGATATATGATACATTGTAATTAGAGATTTTATTTACAATTCATTCATAACCTAAGCTATATGTATGAATGTGTATATATGTATATATTATATAACCTAAGTGTATATATTATATATAGAGGTGTGTAACCAAGTGTGGAATTACATTTGCTAATTGCTATTGATGAGTTAGATTATTTGTCTCACAATGAGTGCTCAACTTCTCTTTCACGTGAATGGCTAAGGCTAGCCTATCTCCTTCATCTCTCAACTTCCTAGCTAGCAATGAGTGTGATGATTGTGAGGGGTGTGGGATTGATGATGGATTTCACCAACTCCTTACTAACCTCTTGTTAACCTCCATGTCTTTGATCAACCCATTGGTTTGATTCAATGTGCAAGAACCAAATTTGGTCCATAAATTCTCTATAAATTGAAGCTTCATATTCACAAATTGAAGTTGCTAAATAATTGCTAAGTTGATATAGAGAATATGGTGATGAGAGTTATGTGAGAAAACTGATTTGGGAAGCAAGCTTAGTAATTCAAGGCTCCAAGAGGTATAACTCTAACTTTGAATTTTTAGTCTTGAATTTGATAAATTAGTAGAGGTTTCATGAATTAGTGAACAATTGATATGAAAGATGATGTTAACATGTTAAGTAGAGTCTAAATATATGTTATAGATACAATATGATGGCTTTCAAGCTTGTTACATGAAGTAAGAAAAGGATTAGCTGAAGCTCTGTTTTAGCAGTAAAGTTTCTGGTCTGGAAACGGGGACGCGCGGCCGCGCATCTCCCTAGTACAAATGGGGCGCGGCCGCGCCCTCTGCAGAAACTCTTGGTGATTTTGTATTTTCTGGTTGGTTAAGCATACTAGTTAGGCTCTAATAATTTCATAAAGGGGTCTGACATGTGTACTAAGGTTGTCATGCACATAGTGAGTTGTATTAGTTGGTTGAACATAATTTTCTAAAAGAAAACGTAAAGTTTTGAAAATGAGACTTGACGAATTTTGTGTTCTTTGAGTCGGACTTTTGAGACATGTGTAAGTGTCTTGGTTATGTGTATCAATGGGTATGAAGGTAGTTGTTGATTAATTACCTTGGCTAATAGTAAACAATTATACCTTGTTGTAGTGGAGTTTTTAATGAAAACTTAAGGTTTTATAAATGAATTTTGGCGTATTTAAGTCATGTTTATATTCTGACTTTTTAAGCATGATTATATGGTTTAGATATGCATGATATGTGAGTCGAAGGTATTGAGCATACACTAGAACACATTGTTTAAATTAAAAATGATTTCAAAAGACAAACTTAGAGTTTTTGGACGTATATATAGGATGTCCACGTTCTGATCATTGAGCATGTATAGATGACTTATATATGTGTTCTAATACATGAGAATCATGACTGCAAGGTACTTTGCATATACTTAGTTACCTTTGTTGACTTAAAGCGATTTTTATGAAATGTTTAGAATGTGTAAGATGATAGCATCAAACACGGAGTGAGTTACATTATGATCACACGAGCATGTATATTAGGATTCATTATGCCTATAGACATGTTGACATAAGCATCATGTGATGAAACATGGATTTCACCTATGCACGCATATTCGAGAAAATGAATTTCAAAAGCATAGACTATGTGATTAAGTATACATGTGTAGTATAAGCACGAGCATGCCTACTTAATGTGTGTATAATATATATCAGAATGCATGATATGTTAAGACCAAACTAAGTTTGTGAAATCTAAGTTCTGGTTCTGGCAGGGAGTCGCGCGGCCGCGCCACTCCCAAGCTTAATTTCCGCGCGGCCGCGCCGTGTTGCAAAGCTGCCAAGAACAGTTTGTTAACTGTCTGGTCCTAAGTTATTTTCCTTAAGGACCCTAAGGACCGAAATAGAATGGTTTCTATAGAATAAGTATGAAGGTATGATGTTGTAACATCGTGGTTATCCTAAGATAGAGTGAAACGAAACCAAGATTAGAAAAAGATATACGAATTGTTATTCTATTAAGAGCATATGAAATGTATGACTGATGGATGTAAATCCATGATTATATAACTGTGTAGGAATACACGAAGTGCAGATAGCTTTAAGCAGTTAAGTCCAGGCAAGTCTTTCAGTTCCTATTTGATATACGAATTCAATAACTGTTAGTTGAATTATATTATGCTGTGATAATGTGAACTTATATATGAATTGTATATGAGATATAAATGAGATTTAAAGTTGATCTTTGATGATATACTTGTTATGTGAAAAGTAACATGCGTAGTAAATATAAATTGTTTATAAATGCATGAACTGAGTATAATATTGTATGCTATGTGATGCATGAAAACTGTTAGAATTGCTGAGCTGCCGAGCTCACTCTTGCAAATAACCACTTTTGCAGGTTAAGGACTTACGATAAAGACTTCGTGCTTCTTGATTGATAAAGATAGATAGTATCGAATTGAAGAGTACTATTTAGATTATTGCTTGAACCCTGTTTAGGTTCTAGAAGTTGTACTTGATAGTTGTTTACACTGTTTAATACATGTTGTGTTAAAAAGATGTATTAGTTAATACATAGAGGATATCAAGTCGAGTTGTAAACGTTATACGATAACTCAAATATAATGAATCATATTTTATAATTGATTCAAGGGTTGTAATTGATTCAAGTTATGAAATCAATAAAAGATTTTATTCAAGGAGGATTGAAAAAGTTTAAATTATTCCGCATTTTAGTAACATCGAACATGATGCAAAGATGAGATCTTGGATATAAATAGAATTTATATTCTAAATTGTAATAAGTAAAGATGTATTCTTTTAGTAATGAATAAAAGATATAATAGTTTGGCGTTAGTAGTATCGTGACTACACCGAATCCTAGGTTTCGAAGGAACGTGGATTTGGGGGCGTCACAGCAGCACAAGTCACCCCAGCCATGAATGAGTCTGAGATAGTCATGACCTTCATCAATATCCAAGAAGCTCCGTATTACTAGAGGGTCCTAGCAGGCATAGGAAAACCATTCTCTGAAATGATCAAGCACGGTGAAATGGTAGAAATGGGGCTCAAATCCGGAAAGATAAAAGATCTGACCGCCCTCGAAGCTGTCGCCGAACATGTCCAGTCTGAAAATTACAGGAGTAATTCCGGAGGGTACACAAAAAGAAAGATGAAGAAGTGTCCTTAGTGTTTCAAGGACAGAGTCAAAGAGATGAGTCAAAAAGTATGCCTATTCAAAGGAGGAACTGTACCCCTTTTCAAACTCCAGCACAGCCTTCAAACCCTCCATTCCAGAAAAATATGGAGGTCAGGCGTCGAAGAACTTTCACCCCTCTAGGGGATTCACTCACCTCATGTCAATCATCCTTGGTATCAAGACATCATGGAATATCTACGAGATGGATCTACACCCGCTGGGGCAAGCCAATCAGAGAGAAAACCGGTTCACAAGATGGCTATGAAGTTCTATCTAATCGGAGATGCACTCTATAAAAGAGATGCTGGAATAGGCATGTTAAGATGCTTTGATAAAGAGCAAGCCCAGATACTTATGGATGAAATCCATAGTGGAGTCTGTGGTGCACACATGAGCGGTCATCTGCTGGCCAAGAAGATATTCAGAATATGACATTATTAGTTTTCGCTTAAAGCTGACTGCGATGATCATGTCAAGAGATGCTTTCAATGTCAAGTACATAGAAATGCCATCCACGCTCCTCCAAATGAGCTACACAATATGAGTTCACCATGGCCTTTCTCCATGAGGGGAATAGATGTGATCTGTCCAGTGGAACCAAAAGCCAGCAATGGTCATCGATTCATCTTTACCATGAATGATTACTTCACCAAATAGGTTAAAGCAGCCCCTTTTCCCAAAGTTACCAAAGAGGTCATCATTGGTTTCATCAAAAATAATGTCGTCTGTCGATATGGACAACCGGAGTTGGTCATATCAGATAACGCCAAGAACCTGAATAATCAAATAATGAAAGAACTATGTAGCATGTTCCACATCAAGCATCTAAATTTTGTCATCTATTTTCCCAAGATGAATGGTGCTGTCAAAACGGCCAATAAGAACATCAAGAGGGGTAGATATACCCACATAATACCACATATCAGAAAATTACCTATAGATTTGGACGTTTAGAGCCTATGATTTGGCAAAAAGTCCGTGTAGCAGTCCATTGTGACTATTTTTATGATCAGCAAGAAAGTCAAAGAAGAAATTGTTAAACAATTCAAAGCCAGGATTATCATGGTCTTAACCTACCCAGAGTGGCTGTCAAACATAGGTCTCATGCCTAAACCCGGAGGGAAGGTACGAGTATGTGTGGATTACCTGGATTGAACAAAGCCTGTCTCAAGGACAATTTCTCGGTACCTTTCATCCACATCTTGATAGACAATACAGCGCAGTACGACATGTATTCCTTTGTAGATTGCTTTGCTGGTTACCATCAAATCATGGTTGCTGAAGAAGACCAGGAGAAAATAGCTTTCATTACTCCCTGGGGAACCTTCTTTTATAGGTAACTCTCCTTCGGCCTCATCAATGCCAGAGCCACCTATCAGCGAGCCATGATGTCCCAGTTTCATGACATGATGCATAAAGAAATAAAGGTTTATATGGACTACATCATCATCAAATCCCGAAGGGAGGATGATCACATTGACCGTCTCAGGAAGCTGTTCAACAGGTTGCGTAAATACAACCTCAAGCTAAATCCCGCCAAATGTGTTTTTTGCATTAAAGCAGGCAAGCTGTTATGATTCTTGGTGAGTAATCAAGGAATCGAGCTAGACCCTGCCATGATCAAAGCCATCACTGAGATGCCAGTACCTCGAACAGAGAAGGAGATACGTGGGTTTCTGGGGAGAATCAACTTTATACGCTAATTCATTTCCTAGCACACAGCAACCTGTGAACCCATATTCAAGCTACTAAGAAAGAATTCCTCCACCAAATGGAACGAGGATTGTCAACGAGCCTTCCTTGCCATCAAGAAAAAGATGATCGAAGCACATGTTTTGGTACCTCCGAAGGATGGAGTTCCTTTGTTCATGTACCTGTCCGTCAATGCCAACGCAATGGGCTGCATGTTGGGACAGAAAGATGATAGTAGCAAAGAAAGAGTCATCTACTACATCAGCAAAAGATTCAGCAGTGGTGAACAGAAGTACACCTTGATCGAGAAGACATGTTATGCATTAGCATGGGCCGTCATGAGGTTGTAACATTATTTGCATGGGCACACAACCTACCTCATTTCTCGTATGTGTCCACTAAAATAAGTATTCAACAAGCCAATATTGAATTGTCGACTGTCCAAATGGCAGTTAATCCTACAACAGTTCGACATTGTCTACGTGACTCAAAAGTCAATCAAGGGTCAAGGCATTGTAGATCAATTAGCTGAAGAACCTTCAGGAGGGTTCGAGCCCCTGGAGACTTATTTCCCAGATGATGGAATCATGATAATTCAACAACTCCAGCAAGAGAATATAGTCCAACCATGGAAAATGTATTTCGACGAAGTAGTAAACATGGAAGGTGCCGGAGCTGGGGCAGTCCTTATCTCTGGTACAGGAGAACAACATCCTGTGGCTACCAAACTTCAATTTGGCAACACCAACAACACAACCGAGTATGAAGGCTGTATAATGGGGTTAAAGCTAGCCCAATCCATGGGTATCAAACACCTACTGGTCTTTAAAGACTCTGAATTGGTCATTAGACAAACCATTGGGGAATATCACACCAAAGAACTGCATTTGCTGCCCTATCATCGGCAAGTCATCAAAATATCCTCGGGTTTTGAAGACCTAACCTTCAGCCATATTCCTCGGAGTAGGAATGACTTCGCTGATGCATTGGCAATGTTAGCTTCATTATTCCGTATATCTGATAGGAGTGGAATTCCTTGCATCAAATTCACAATTTAGAAAGCCCCGACATATGGGAATTACATTGGAGAAGTATCAGATGAAATACCTCTTGTCAATCAGCCTTGGTATCAAAACATCAAAAAATATCTACGAGATGGATCTACACCCGCTGGGGCAAGCCAATCCGAGATAAAGCGAATTCATAAGATGGCTATAAAGTTCTATCTGAGCGGAGATGTACTCTATAAAAGAGATGCATACCTTCCCTCTGAGTTTAGGCACGAGAACTATGTTTGACAGCCACTCTGGGTAGGTTGAGACCATGATAATCCCGTCTTTGAATTGTTTAACAACTTCTTTTTTGACTTTCAGACTCCATTCAGGTTTCAATCTTCTGAGCTTCTATTTGGCTTGCTTGAATCCATCTTTGATGGGCATTCGATGGATGATAATGTCAGTAGATAGGCCAATCATGTCTTTATATGACCATACAAACACATCCTAGAACTGTGTTAGGAGTTCGATCAGGTCGGCTTTTTGGACTTGGGTGAGGTCTATGCCTATCTGGATTTCTTTGATGTTTTCAGAGGTTCCTATATTTATAGTGGTGGTTTGTTCGAGGTTTGGTTTAGATTTGTCTTCGACCCATTCTTTGATCTCCTCGGGCACCTTATAGTAATCTTCCTCCTCTTGATCAATATCCATTAAGTCGAAGTTCAGTTCTACATTAAAGTTGTAGTCATTGTGACAGGTTGGCATCTCATCAGCAGAGATAAACACATCCAATGCTTGAGTCTATTTTCAACCGAGGCAATGGACACTGCTCCAGTTATCCAAGGTTAGATCCTCGTGAACAGGGAGGATCAAAGATTGGTGATCATTCTCTTCGTCTCGGATGATGACTAAGACATCCTTCAAAATAGGGCCAGGGTTTTTCTTCGAACTACCCCTTTTTTCCTTCTTAATGCGAGGAATTTGAATCTGATCCTCGTCGTCACTGTCTGGCATCTCATTATTCATTCCATCATAGTTTATGATGACCCGCATATTAGCGAATGGGTCTCATCCTTCGTACAGGATCTTTTTTTCCCTTTTTGATATCCGCCTTAAGCTTGAGGGCTTTTCTTTCATTGACAGGTGTGATTGGAGGAAACAACATAGCTGATACTACAGTAAGGATCTTCCTCATTGGTTTCACCCATCCGGCATTAGTGAGGTTTGGCAATAGGATTGTGGTGGAAGTAAAAGCCTTAGGGTGCTTATGTGGGTTCCGGTGGTTTAACCCAGATGAAAATCCCAATCCGGCTCTCCCAGTCTGGCTCGGGATTTGTACTGGACTCTTGATACCTTACTGATTCTTTCCTAACCCTTCTCCAGGTTGGAAACCCAAAGCTATCATCTCTTGGCCCACTGTCATGACCTCGGTGGAGACCTTTGGTTTCAGGGCTGGTGCACCGATAGGTAGATAATGAGTATCACTCACCTCCAGGGCTTGAAAACTTGCTGGTTCAATCCCTGCATCCAGGATAATCACTGGCAAGTCTCCCTATATGCAGACAGGGTATTCTGGTTTGATATTGACCGTAATGACGTTGCCGTTGATAATGTATTTGAGTTGTTGATGGAGGGTGGATGGCACTGCCCCTGTCATGTGGATCCATGACCTGCCCAATAGTAAATTATATCCAGTGTCGATGTTGAGAAACTGAAAGGACACATAGAAAGTGTGTGGGCCAATCTCTAGGGGAAGTTCTATCTCTCCCATAGCTTGTCAGCGACATCCATCGAAAGCTCGAATGACCACATGACTGGTTTTGATCCGGTTCGGGTTGATCTTCATTGTTTCCAAGGTATCGTGGGGATAGATGTTTAGGGATGATCCTCCGTCTATGAGCACACCTCCTATAACATACTTGGAAGACATCACAGCTATATGCATGGACTTACGATGGCCCGTTCCCTCTGCAGGGATATCATTGTCAGTGAAAGAAATCACATTGCTATTGAAAATATGTTCCACCACATGACAGAATTTCTCGGCATCCACGGTATATGGCAGATGGGCTTCTACTAGTACATTCAGTAGAATGTTGCGATGATCCACTAATGATAGGACCAAGTCTAGGATGGACATTTGCTTGGGTGCGTCTTTCAAGCCTTACACCACCTTGATTTCATGGTGTCCCATTTTGTTGAGGAACTCTTCAATTTTCTCATCAGCCACCTTTTCTTTGGCTTTGATGACTGGTTTAATCACCCGCTGAGGCAAGTACAATGGTTTGTCCTTTGGTACAATGGTAATATTGTTTGAGGTGGAACCTTCATTGTTCCCATAATTCCATGGGACCCTCTTCAGACTAATAACTGGATACTGAGGTCTGAAGGGCAAGATTAAAAGCTCGGGTGCGGCCACCTTCACAGGGTTTTGTATTTCTTGGACCCCTTTCCCTGGCAGTACTAAGGATGTGAGGATTGGTTCATTATCACAGGAGATGACAGCTATTGTACCCTGATTCCATGCAGTGGAGATCTAGAGAGTATCTTCATCTAGGAGGTTGAGAACTTGATTTCCCCTTATCAATTCATCGCGCTCAATCATATTTTGAATCAGGTTACAAAGTGCCCAGCAATCCTCAGTATCATGGTCGGGTGAATTGGAGTGGTACTGACATATCTGGTCAGGTTTAAATTTTTTGGACCGAGGGTATAGTGGAGGTAACTGCAACCATTCCCTCATTGATTAGCATATGGAGGATTTCCTCCATTGACTAGTTCAGGTTAGTGAAATTCCTTTGAAATAGGAATTTCCAACCAGTTTGGACAGTTTCTGCTTCGACCACCTTATTGGTCTAGGGTTCATTCTCATGTGACCGGCTATGATCCATCTTGGGATTGATCTCTGGTGTGGGAGGACGGTCGATGTCAGACTGGTTGGCCCGTTTTATCATCTTCCTGGTGATCTGATGCTGATAGACGACCAGCTCTGCTAATTGCTCGATTTATTCCTTGATAGAGTTTATTTCCTGCTCTCAAGAACCTCCTTTCTGAGACTTCCCAACTGTCTGGGGTATTGTTTCTGGATGGAGTTGATTCTCCCACATAACGGAGGTACATGGATCCTTCTCCACTTGTGGTGCTGATCATATTGACATTCTCCTCTTTATGTTAAGGAAGAGGATTGTCCTGCACATGAGGTTGTTCAGGCTTTGTTACCACAATCTCTTCATTGTCAATCAAGTCTTGGATTTTGTGCTTAAGAGACCAACAGTCTTGGGTGTTATGGCCCAGAGATCCAGCATGATAAGCACAATTCTTGCTTGGGTCAAAATTTTGTACACCGGTATTGGTAGGTGGAAGGAGTTGGATAATCTTCTTCTGTGCCGTCAATAGCTTTAGCATATTCTCGAGTGAATCCCCTAGAGGGGTGAAAGTTCTTCGATGCCTGACCTCCATATTTTTCTGGAATGGAGGGTTTGAAGGCTGTGCTGGAGTTTGAAAAGGGGTATAGTTCCTCCTTTGAATAGGCATACTGTTTGACTCGCCTATTTGATTATGTCCTTGTAACACTAAGGACACTTCTTCATCTTTCTTTTTGTGTACCCTCCGGGGATTACTCCCGTAATTTTTGGACTGGATATGTTTAGCGACAGCTTCGAGGGCGGTCAAATCTTTTATCTTTCCGAATTTGAGCCCCATTTCTACCATTTCATCATGCTTGATCATTTAAGAGAATGGTTTTCCTATGCCTGCTAGGACCCTCTCGTAATACGGAGCTTCTTGGATATCGATGAAGGTTATGACTATCTTAGACTCATTCATGGTTAGGGTGACTTGTGCTGTAACCCGCCTCCATCGTTGGGCATACTCTCTGAATGATTCAGTGTTCTTTTTCTTGATTTTGGTTATTTGGTATCTGTCTAGAGCTAGCTGAGATTGGAAGCTGTACTGACTGAGGAAGGCATGGGCCAATTCTTCCCAACTGTGAATTTTAGAGTTGTCCAGACGGGCATACCAGGCTCTGGCCTCTCCAGTCAGACTCTTCTGAAATAATTGCATCCGAAGCTTCTCGTCCTCTGCATAGGATCCGAGTTCTCCAATGAATACTTTCATATGAGTATAGAGATCCCCCAATCCATCGTATTTTTTAAAATCAGGAGTTCTAAATTTTTCGAGATAACGAGCCCCAGGGAAGATACAGAGGTCGGAGTAATTAACACTGCAAGGATTGCTAGATCCTACAACAAGAAGGTCCGAATACGGCAATTCAAGGAAAACGACTTGGTGTTGAAGAATGTTTTGGCCAATCAAGATGAAGCTAAAGAAAAATTCGTCCGTAATTGGGAAGTCCCTTTCATTGTCAAGGAGGTGTTGACAGGAGGAGCTATCAGATTATAAGAGATGGACTAGAACGAATTTCCCCAACTCATCAATTCAGATACAGTGAAAAGGTAATATGTTTGAAGCACATAAATACCCGCATCCGCGTCCTACAAATCAAATCAGGTTTGGTTTTTCACTAGAGAGCCGGAACTACGAATGACCTAATCTCCCTCAACCTGGGAGTACGTAGGCAGCCATTTTTGGTGCAGTCAAAACAAACAAAAAACTTAAAACTCATCAAACCAAACTTAAAACCCAAGAAAAATACTTCTCAAACCTCTCTCATATAAAGCCGAAACTACGAATTACCTGATCTCCCTCAACCCGTGAGTACGTAGGCAACCATTTACTGTGCGGTTTGACCTTCAAGAGAAAAAACCAAAATAAAAACCAATTCCAAGACGCCAAAACTATATAAAACCTAAGAACTATCAAGCCTCCATGGTCAACTGGCCCATCTGAGATACCCTCTGACATCTCATCTGTCAGTCCATCAAGGAGAAACTCAAGATACATCAACAACAGCGAGTCATGAAAGAAGTGGTAATCACTCAACAATGATTATACATATCCGAACAGGGAAGTGAATCAAAAATATATTTATCTGATATATAAAACTATTTGATACATACATAGTGTCCTATACATGACAAAAATGGCTGGTCTAGTATGTGCAGGAAAAAATAAAGCTAGTCTATGGACCCAAGGATAAGCGGGCCAACAATGCCACCATGGCATCTCTCTCTAAAGATGGAGGAGCAGCTGCAAATGCAATACCCTTAGCCTCCATACGGCTCAAAACCTCCACAGTCATCTCCAGGGTGGCACTGTGGTCATCAATATATGCACTCATCTCGGTAACCAGACCATGAGTATAAGACCGAAGAGTAGTACTATCGGCAATGTGGAAATCCTTGGAAGCTATAGCCTCATCTCTCTCCATAAAAGCTGCATCCCTAGCAATTAAAGTCTCCTCGATCTCAATAACAGCTGTGTCTCTGGCAGATCTGATCTCCTCTCGCTCAATCAATCCTGCATCATGAGCAGCTCGAGCTGTATCTCTCTTAGCTAAAGCTATATCTTTGTCAGAGAAGGCGGTCAACATCAGCGCTCTAGCCTAATCCCACTCAAAGGTCATCCTAGCTAGTAAGTCCGCCAAAGCCGGATCTGTCCCTGTAGGAATGATCGGTGGATCACTAACTAGTTCTGCTGTCAAACCCATAAAAAGCTCATCCTCGGTAGGAGACTCAGGATCCCATATACGCTCTTCCTCGTCTGAATCTACAATAGGAGCTGACTGGATGAATGCAGCTGATGCAATATCTACCTCCAACCATGCAGAGTACTCCGGAGAACGATCCAGATGGCTACTAGAGAAATCAACCCTCTCTCTGTAAGTCCAACACTCATATACGTGAACCAAGTCGGCAGATGACATAGACAAAGCCAACATCCTCTAATCAGCTGTCCCAAAACAAACAAATGGCTGAACGGGCCCTCTGATAGGGTGAAGCCATCTATGCCCTCCATGGGAATATATGTCAGTGGCAGGATTAACGGCCAATGATGCCAAGCAGGAGAAACAATGGGAATACGGATCTGACCCGTAATACTCCTGATAGCACGCTCTCCCAAATAGAGCTCCTAGCCTCCCTCTGTTGGATGACAAGAGATATATGATAAGAAATGTAAATATTTCATTATGATATTTACATTGAAAACTTGACATTGAATTGAAAGAGGAAGGCATGAAGAAGCTTCCCGTCGGATTTGGTTAATCAGAGGCTGACATATCTTAGGCTACTCTCGCAGCTTTTTGACATGAAGGTCCCTAGATCATCGCAATCTACTAAAGGGGAAATTAATCCGATCTTTCAACTGGAGCGAATCTGGGTGGGGCATTTTCATGAGCCCTAGAGACTAAGTCGTCCCAGAGACATTACTTATCATCGACTAGTTTTGCCTCCTAGTGAGGGGAATCACACAACATACATTCACATATATCGTGCCTCACCATTATGCATATGATGACATGGGTGCGAAGCACTAAAAAGTAGTAAAGCATTCATTCACATTCATTCAATGTAAATACGCAGCATAAACACATTCATTCAATGTAAAGATGCAACATTCACACCTACGTAGTTTTTGAAAGGGAAATTTTTGAAAAGATTTGAACGAGGCCTAAGCCCTCTACTGTCCCCAGCAGAGTCGCCACCTGTCGACGTCAGAAAAAAATTTCGTGGGACGGGTCACAACTCGGATCTTTCTCTCTTCCTAAGTTATCTCTACCCTCACTCTTTTTATTGTGAAAATGTTTTGAAGGGTTTTTTAGGAAAGACCAACATGTATCATGTCGACGATTTGAAAGTTTTTACAGAGTCACCAGTTGGTAGATTTGAAATGGTTGTACCAACTCAACCGAGTTTTGTTTAAAAGAGGCCCAATTGCTGGACACTGTCAAAACTTGATCTTTCAAACCGAAGTTTTGAGTTCGGGGGCTTGGTTAAGTGTGGGGAATGTGTTAGGCACCCCCACAACTCCAGTGTAAACACGGTACCACATTTTTTCAATATTTCCCTTTAAAAACTGAAGTGTGTGTGTGTATGCTATTTGATAATTGAGCCTATGTTTGATTGGTTGAAAGCAAGGAAGTGCTTCGTTGAACCTATACATGATTTGATTTGTAAAAGTGTTTGATTTGATTTGCAAATGCTTTGTCCATCCTGGCTTATTCTGTGGCCTTTAGACTATTTTTTTGCACTCTTCACCAATACTGGGTTATCTTCCCAGTCACTGGTTGACTACTTTTTTGTACATTTACATTCCAGTTCGGCCTGGATTATTCTGTGGCTTTTTTACTGCTTTTATATTTAAATATGCATATATAAGCAGCCTTCACCGCCACTGGGTTATCTTCCCAGTCTTGGTTGACTACTTTTCTGTCAACATATATATATATATATATATATACATATTTCAACTCCAGTCCGGGCACCGGCGTGAAAACCCATCGCCCTTTTTACCGTTTTTCTATATATATTTCAATTCTGTCCAGCCTGGATCATTTCGTTGCTTTATATAGCTTTTATAAATATATATATATATATATATATATTTCAATTCCAGTCTGGGCACCGGTGTGAAAACCTACTGCCCTTTATAGCTTTCGTATACATAACTGTATATATATTGCTTTACTCGCTTTTATTAAATTATTGCTTTAAATATTCATTTTATATGAATCGGCACTAACATATTTGCGGGTGAACTAGATCTATTTCAATCTCGCCAACTCTAGCTTCCAAATGGTTCAAAACATGTACAGACTGAACTGGGGAGCTAGAATGGCTGAGATTTATTTAAATCTAGCATTTTTCTAGTTTTAGTTATAAAAGCAACCTCGCGTCCCTTAGATCACTATCTAGTGGGAACGAGACGCTTCGGCCGTGCGAACCCGGATTTACTGAATGAATCCTCGGTTCTGGCAATCTTGGGATATATATCTGTTTTTGTACAAATTTGAACTGTGCAGGTTTATTGGATACTCATATGTGAGCCTAGGAATCGTAGGATTCATGATCAAACTGATTAGAATCTGATTCTCACGATGGACAAACTCCACTTCATAGATGTACCCTGCCAGTTTTTCTGTAAAAATGTACATACTAAAGACCTTAAAACGGTTATCCGGATTTGAGGTCTCAACATAGTGAAAATATTGTTTATCGTGTCAGAGTCCCTCCGATGGCTATCATGCCCATGAGGCGACCGACATTTGTATATATGTTGTGGTCGAGGATGTTAGTGTTTATGCCCTAGAGGCCAATTCTTTGATGTAATTGCTTAATATTCTTGATATTATATTTGATTGAATAAATGAATTATTTTATTATAGTTTTATTTACTGCGTTATATAAATGTTAGCATAATAAAAGTCCTTAGAATAGTAATACAAATTATATGGCTTCAAGTATGTGACTTGAACATGAGATCATATAATTACAATTAGTATCATTATTCTTAAATGTCCCTAGTCGAGTGTCAGTATTAATGGGACAATAATGATACATTAAGACTAGTATGTGGACTTACTGATGGCCAAATCTCATTGGTCATAAATATATGAGATATTGAGTCAATGCATAGGTACATGTTAGAGAACAATGTACTGGACAGACCCACCATGAGAATTCTACGTGGAGCATTATGCAAAGTGTCATAAGCAATTCTCATAGTGACAATGATGTAATGATCCTCCGACCTGAAATCACTATATTACTATATGAGAATTTATGTACTTTGATATCATCAAAGGTCACCTTTAATAGGGTGGACAATAAAGGTGATTATTGGGTACATCATGAATCGTGTGAGGAATATAAGTGATCTAGATGGAATTTAACCCTCTTATATATTAGGGGTGATATCCATAGGCCTCTTGATTGAGTAGGACTATGAAATGCATGGTCATGCTCAAATAGTGATTTGTTTCATATAGTCTACTCATTGATCAAGAAAACTCAGATTAAATTATGAAGAGTATGACACATTCCATGACTCGAGTTTAATCTAAGATGTTAAGGTTAAAAGGATTAAATTACATTGAAACATTGGTCACGAAAAGGTTGCATCGAATCACCGATCTTATTATTATTTGGGTAACAGTGAAGCATTACTAGATGCCGCTCACTATTTATAATTTTATAATATAATTTTAAAATTATTGTCAACATAATAATAACCTATAGGGTCACACACTAAGAACGTAATTAAAAGGGAATTAATTTAAATTGTAAGGATTTAAATATGTCAATATGATTGATAGTATTTAAAATTACAAATTTAAATTAATAGGATAATTTGTATATATATGTATATTAATTAAGTAAGACTTAATTAAGATATAATATATATATAAATTTAGATTTTACTTTTCTAATGGGATTAGGTTTTTGATTAATTCCTTTTAAACTGCTATATATATGATATCAGTTGTTTTAGGGTCATTATTATCATAAACCCTAGCCGCTCTTAAAGAGAGACTAGAGAGAAAAGCTCCAAAATCCAGATCTTGGCGGCTAGTACCGCAGTTCTCTTTGCTGCAGATCGTGTGACGATTCGCGGGGCGTTCGTGTGGATACCGTAAAGACGCAGTTCCTTTGGATTGCGTTGAAGATTCGAAGCTATTCTAGAATTTCCATCGTCTCCATTCAAGCTTGGATAATCGGTAAAATAAATCTAAACCTCTGAATTAATATATTTTCGCATTGATCCTATTTTAGGGTTTCGAAAAATTTTAATTTTCGCTGCGTTTATGTACTGAAAACCCTACAGAGGATGCTTCACAGCCCGACAATCACCATTCAAATTGAGCCTTAAGGCTGAAAAGATAAAATTGGAAGTATCGATATGCTTCAATTCCTAAGTTAGCGTAGGGGTTTGATAAAATGCTTTCAAAACCTCACTTCAATAATCTTATCAAAAAGAAAATCTTTTGCAAATCAAATCAAACACTTTTACAAATCAAATCAAAGACTTTTGCAAATCAAATCAAACCCTTCGTATATAGGTTCAACGAAGCACTTGCTTTCAACCAATCAAACATAGGACCAATTTTCAAACAGCATACATACACACATTTTAGTTTTTAAAGGGAAATCCACACATTTCACCATTCATCTTTGGCCGTCAATTCATCCCTGTTCTCAATATCGAGCCATCAGTTCTGTAGCGCCCCCAAATTCGGGTCCCCAGAACCTCGGACCTGGTACATCAATTCTATAACTATTATGGAAGATATAAACATAAATTGTTTATACAATAACTTTTACGCATAACTCCCAAGGTCTGAAACCTTAACTTAATACACATATTCATATTCTACACGACATACAATGTCATATTCCTCTAACACAAATACCATTTTAACCGTACAATATTTCAATCCTAGAACTTGTCTTTGCCTTTGACTGTGTTCGAAGTTTTATCTTTAATCTGCAAGGTTTATCATGATATAGCAAGGGTGAGCAACAAGTTTGCCCAGCAAGTTTAATTACAACAAGGATATATCATGATTGAAAAGAATAATAAGCTTACAAACTTTCAACAATATAATAATTGTGAAAGAGCATGAATCAAAATGTCAATAATTGAATGACTGAATCAATAATGTTTAATGTCACAAGGACCATGAACAACTTTACTGAACCTTAGGGTGACGAAGGTGATCAGCCTTTCATACCTGATGAACATATGCAACATGCACTAAGTGCGAATCAATAATCAGTATGGACGCGACTAATCATCAATAATAATTCACTAACATGCTTTGAAATATAACTCGAGTTTGAGTTAAGGAAACTTGCTTGCATAGTCGATTACCGCTACGCAATATAATTTAATCGCTTTATTGTAAAGACCTATCAGTTATAAGATTGATCTTTAAATCAATAAAACATACTTTATCCATAATCATATTACTTTATAAATAACTATCTAACACTTAACTACATTGTAAAATATTAGATAACCTTAACACTAATATATACACTTTAGTCTTAGTATTATCATTATACTTTGATAATCTTTTCATCACTTATAACTTATACTTATAAGTTTTCCCCTTTATATGTTATCTTACTAAGCTAGACAACCTTTCATTAAACTGAAATACTATTTCAGTAAACTAGATTATATTTCAGCATCCTGAATTCACCATTTCGGCAGACCACAAAATATTTCAGCAGACTGAAACCATAAACTATTTCAGCAGACTGAAACCATTTCAGCAGACCATAAACCATTTCAGCAGACCATAAACCATTTCAGAAATTCAAAATCAATTTCAGTACCCTGAACTCTCATTTTAGTCTATTACAAGCATGATATAGTTTCTTGAATACCAAATTCAATAACTATATTGAAAAATAACTTAATCTCTTATTTTAATCTCCTGTCGAATATCATTAATTATGTAATAATATTTTATACTAATGCTATTAACTTCTTAATAACATTCAAGCCAAATACTATTAATAATATCTTAATCCAATATTATTAGTCATATAAAAATAATTTAAGTCATTAATCACATTAATAAACAATTTATTTTAATTATTTTTCTTTCCTTAATTAACTAATTAAAGCATTTTAAAATGTCATAAACATCACAATACTTCATCACCGACCGAAACCTCCCTCACAAATTTACATACACCATGCTCAAGGGTCTCAAGACATAAAATCGTATTTTTCATATTTTTGGACATCATATATTTAATTAAACTCATTTATCCATAAATCATCATTTACATGAAATATACCAAATCAGTTCCAAAAATATTTAGTTTTTGGGATTTGACAGAATATAGTTCCATAATAAACATATATTTTTCCCGGAATTTTTAAAATACATTTGCTATATTTAAATAGTCCATAATAGCCAAATATTCTCAGATTTTTCATAAATCGAGATTAGCTCCAAAAATTCTGAAATTTTCACAGTAAGTTCCTGTTATACACATGTACTTCCAGTAAAATTTTGTAATTTTTGCACTTATACATAGAGAGTTATTCGGGTGGCTTCATAAAAATAGCCTTTCACCGTAAAATCCATATCTCTCAAACCGTATGGCTAAAAATTCTCAAATTTTTATAGGACCTTCATATCTTCTAATATTATCACTAAAAATATTCTCCAAATTTTTAAGGCACAAAAAATGAACGAAACTATCCCTGTTTTAGACTGACCAAAAATAGTTTTGTAAACAAGAAAAATTATTTTTCTTTTCTTTTGATTTCCAATAAATCAACACTCAATATGAGTAAATCCATACATGAAACACATGGATTGAAGGATTTTATACATTCATGTCAAAAACTCCTTTCATCAAATCACAAAAAAAAGAGAATAAAGCTTAGGAAAAATTATACCTTTCTCTCCCATGGAGATTTCTCTCATTTCTCCCTAATGGGTTGCCGCCCCCTCTCTCTTCCTCTCTCTATTCTCCCGTTCTTTCTCTTTCTCTCTCTTTCCTTACCTTCTTTTTGTTTCTTATCTAATCATATCTTCTCTCTTTCTTATCTTATCTCCAAAAATCTTATCCAATATCCTACAAAATCCTATCTTTATCTTTTCCTCTCCTCTAATTTTCGGCCATGTGGCCCTTTAATCCACCCACACTTTGTTTTATTTTTATTAATTACTTACTCAATTACTATCATGCTCCTTCTCAATTTAGGCCAGACCTGGGCCACCCTTTTAATTTCTTTGGGCTTGTTTTTCTTTCTTAATTAACTTATTAACAAAAATCAACTTGGGCTTCCTCCCTTAATTAAATTGGGCCATTATAATACATGTCCCATACTTGTTATATTGGTCTAGCTTAATAACTTATTTCTTGTTAAATCAATTAGCTCCAAGTCCAATGCTCAATTAAACAATTGAGCCACCAATTGGGCAACTCAAATAATTCATTGGCCATAAAATCAACTTAGTTCATTAAATCTATTATTACTAAAATTAATGCTCAACATTTTTGATATTTATATACACAATAAATGTACATACATTATATAATGTATATTTAGTTAATTGCACACACAATTCACAAAAGTCTTCACACAATCTATTAGTTTATTAACTAAATAGCCATAATTGGCTTAATGAGTTATAAACATTCACACTCACATAATTCACATACCTAATTTATATATTAGGTCACCGAAGTTTATAGGTATCGTAGTACCTTGTCCTTAACATTCCATCAAACACATATATATTCATCTATAGGGTTTAGAAATTTGTAACTTATAATTCCTCTATTTTCAATCAAATAATAAACCATTTAGGTTTTTCACAAAATTTTTAAATCTACCAAAATCCTTCACAAAAATGTCAAATCCATACACTTATTTTCTGTCTAGGTCTATTATTGAACCTTAATTTAATCATTTAAGATTTTATAAATTCTCGGGTTGTCACAAGTTCAACCCCGATCTCAATATCGGGCCATCATTTCAACCCCGATCTCAAATCGGGCCGTCAGATCAACCCCGATCTCAAATCAGGCCGTTAGATCAACCCTGATCTCAAATCGGGCCATCAGATCAACCCCGATCTCAAATCGGGCCATCAGTTCAACCCCGATCTCAAAATCGGGCAATCAGTTCAACCCCGATCTCAAATCAAGTCGTCAAATCAACCCTGATCTCAAATTAGGACGTCAGATCAACCCCGATCTCAATATTGGGCTATCAGATCAACCCTGATCTCAAATCGGGTCGTCAGTTCAACCCCGACGTCAATATCGGGCCATCAGATCAACCCTGATCTCAAATCAGGCCATTATATTAACCCCGATCTCAAATCGGGCCGTCAGATCAACCCCGATCTCAATATCGTGCTATCAGATCAACCTTGATCCCAATATAAGGCCATCAGGTCAACCCCGATTTTAACCCGGGAGGTACAAGTCAGCCCCAGTCTCAACCCGAGAGGTACAAGTTAGGCTCGATCTCAACCCGAGAGGTACAAGTCAGCCCCAGTCTCAACCCGGGAGGTACAGGTTAACCCCGGTCTCAACCCGGGAGGTACAGGATAACCCCAGTCTCAACCCGGGAGGTACAAGTCAGCCCCAATCTCAACCCGGGAGGTACAGATTAGCCCCGGTCTCTATCCGTGTGGTGTAGGTCAGCCCCGGTCTCAACCTGGGAAGTTAGGCCAACTTTAGAAACAAACCTGAAGCTCCACAACATCTCCAGAAGAAAACCTAGAGCGACCAAGTCAGCCTTAGAGACAACACTGAGGACAAACAGGATCAACTGGGATCCAAGTCTTGGAAATAGCCCTAAGAAGTCAACCGAAGGCCATGCCGACACTAAAGGCGGGAGGGCCAAAATGATCATTTTACCAACCATAATTCGATTCAGTCAAACTCAAGCTGAATTGATGCCACCAAGGTCAGAACAAACCATAACGATGATCCCGAGTGCAAACAGCGTAATACAGCTCAACGGACAAACTACAGGGAATCGAAGACCTAGTTATGAACCCATCTTCTTGGAACTGAAAAATGTTTTATCCCATGTCATTGTGACACTCTCGGCGAGGGCTTTTCGGAAAGGTACAACACTCCTCAAACCGACGCTCCGATCAAAAGTTAGAAAGTTTCGTCTTCGACCTCGTGTTGCTCGGAGTGCACATACTTCGAGATGACGGAACCAGGCACGTGGGTCCCACCAGGGGAGCGGCACTTCTACCTACAGTAGCAGTAGGTACGGTGGAGGCTCCCTGGCCTATAAATAAGAGGCCACCCCCTCTTATTTTAAGAATTCCAAAACGCTCCGAACCTCTGCCCGTTTGATTTTCAGTCATTTTCAAGTCTTCGAAACCCAAATTTTTTCACTCTAACACATAGATATACCCACATACTACCACATATCAAAAAAAACCGGTAGATTTGGATAATTAGAGCTTACGATTTGGCAAAAAAACCCGTGTAGCAGTCCTATTGTGAGTATTTTTACGATCAGCAAGTCAATCCTACTTCTTTACACTTTTATACCCTTGCACGTTAAGTTTTATTTTCTAAGTATGCCCGTAAATTAGTTATGTGGCCGTTTTTCTCAATCTTTTGTACATTTTTGCACATAAAACCATTTTATGGCATTCCTACAACTAGGATTGACGATCCGTCACTTCCAGCAGCTTCAGCATACTTGCATCTTTGTTATAAGCAACTTCGCCGGACTGGGTTATCTTCCCAGTCTGGGTTTGGCTTTTTTTGTATATATTTAACTGTATATATACTAACTTTTCTATTTTATCAAGCCCGAATGTCAAATCCGAGGTAGTTTACTACTTTTATATATATTTATGCATATATAAGCAGCCTTCACCACCACTGGGTTCTCTTCCTAGTCTTGGTTGACAACATTTCTGTCAATATATATATTTATATTTTAGTCTGGCCTGGATTATTTTGTGGCATTTATACTATTTTTTTGCACCTTTCACCATTACTGGGTTATCTTCCCAATCATTGGTTGACTACTTTTATGTGCATTTAAATTCCAGTTCGGCCTGGATTATTCTTTGGCCTTTTTACTGCTTTTATATATAAAAATATGCATATATAAGTAGTCTTCACCACCACTGGGTTATCTTCCCAATCTTGGTTGACTACTTTTTTTGTCAAAATATAGATACATATTTCAATTCCAGTCCGGGCACCGGAATGAAAATTCATCGCCCTTTTTACTATTTTTCTATATATATTTCAATTCTGTCCAGCCTGGATCATTCCGTGTCTTTTATACAACTTTTATAAATTTATATATATATATATATATATATATATATATTAATTCCAATCCGGGCACCGGTGTGAAAATCCACCGCCCTTTACAGCTTTTGTATATATAACTTTATATATATTGCTTTACTCACTTTTATTAAATTGTTGATTTAAATATTCATTTTATATGAATCGGCACTGAAATATCCACGGGTGAACTAGATTTAGTTAAATCTCGCTAACTCTAGCTTTCAAACGGTTCAAAAGATGTACAGACTGAACTGGGGAGCTAGAATGGCTGAGATTTATTTAAATCTAGCATTTTTCTAGTTTCAGTTACAAAAGAAACCTTGCGTCCCTTAGATCACTATCTTGTGGGAACGAGACGCTTCGGTCGTGGCGAACCCAGATTTACTGAATGAATCCTCGGTTCTGGCAATCTTGGGATATGTATCTTTTTCTGTACAAATTTGAACTGTGCATGTTTATTGGCTACTCATGTGTGAGCCTAGGAATTGTGGGATTCATGATTAAACTGATCAAAATCTGATTCCCACGATGGACAAACTCCACTTTACAGATGTGCCCTGCCAGTTTTTTTGTAAAAATGTACATACAAAAGACCTTAAAACGGTTATCCAGATTTAAGGTCTCAACATAGCAAAAAAATAGTTTGTCATGTCAGAGTCCCTCCGATGGCTATCATACCCATGAGGCGACCGACATTTGTATATATGTTGTGGTCGAGGATACTTTGCAGCCCGACAATCACCATTCAAATTGAGCTTTAAGGCTGAAAATATAAATTGAAAGTATCGATATGCTTCAATTCGAATCCAAGAAGAGAAAAAACTTCAAGTCACCTCGTTGGCGTGGATGGCGACTCAAGTGGCCCAGAAACTCCTGGATCAGCACAACGATGCCTGGAACCTCAGCACGTAGAGCCTGAGCCAGAGCCGGAGCAGCAAAATGAGCCTGCTCATCATCAATATTAATCGGCGGCTCATCCTGTGCTGGACGAATCACCGACTCTGCTAGTCTGCGAGACGGTCGAGCCGGATGTGGCTGAGGAACATCAGAAGCCCTCCTACGTCTAACCCCTGAAATGACTCTGCTGGCACTGCCGGGTCTATCTCTATCCATCACCTGGACAAATTCTCCAATTCACCTCAGAAAGGGTGTGGTATGCTTAAAACCTGTGGCTTATTCATTTAAATCAGTACTCTATGCATCTCTAAGGCCTAAAACTTGCATGGGTCAGTCCAAAATACCTAGTAAAGTCAAAATTGCATGTTTTTCAAAAGATAAATCCTAAAACATGTATGGGTCAGTCAAAAATCCCCAGTAGAGTCAAAATTGCATGTTTATTAAATACTCAGGTTTTAAAAAAAATTTGCCAGAGTCTCCTTTGTAAAACGAATTGTCCGCATGCACATAGGCATGTCTCTGTGGCCATTCAGTAGCACACTTTCCCAAAAATAGGAACAGTTCATATGTATGAAATAAAATCAAAAGTCAACATCACATGGTATCCAAATTACCATAGACATTTTTAGTTGAAAATCCAGGCTCATTAGGACTCAAAAAGAATGAGTAAACTGATCAAAAAGAGCAAAATATGACTGTCTCGAAATCTAAATTTTCTTACATCCAAATGTGTATTACAGTAAGATATGCATACATATGTAATCAAAAAAAATTTAGCAGGTCATATAAGCATACATTTTTCATACATTGCGTCCAAAAGCCCCCTACGTGTTCACATGCTTTTAACGGGTCAAAACTTGAGAAAAAAGGACGTAAAACGTTACCTGCGATGCGTTGAACGCGTAGAAACTGACAGAATTAGAAAACAGCTGCCCAAACTCCATAGATCTGAAAAAGAAGATCGAAATCCATTTGAAACTCAAAATGAAAATGTTTCAAATGAGCTCCCGCTGCCCAAATATAAAACCACAGGTGGAAGCGGGCCCACCTGCGACTGTCGTACCTCCACCTGCGGCTCCCTAAGGTGGGACCCACTCCCCCAGACTTGTTTTGATTTTAGTTAAAACGGAGTTTATATGAGCTGCCAAGTCAAATCTGAAGAAAAATCACTACGCGATTGAGCGATTTGTCCTGAAATCCTGCGTTTAAGCAGTGTAATCCTGACAGAAAGGGGAACACTCTGAAAACCCTTGGTATTCATCCCGAAGATATATCCGGGGATCAACAATGCAAACTGCGGAAAAACTGCCAAAAAACTACAAAAAACTGTCAAAAACTACCACTTTTGAAGCGTCGGGTACAGACCGGTGACAGTTCAGTCGTTGGCTTCAACCCAACGAAGTGTCGGGTACAGACTGAGTCCAATTCAGCCATTGGCTTCAACCCAAAGATGTTTTGGGCACAGACCAAGTCCAGTTAGGCCGTTGGCTTTAACCCAACGAAGTTTCGATTACTGAACGAGTCCAATTCAGCCGTTGGCTTCAACCCAACGAATTTTTGGTTACAGACTGAGCCCAGTTCATCCGTTGGCTTCAACCCAATGAAATTTCGGGTACAGACCGAGTCCAGTTCAGCCGTTGGCTTCAACCCAATGAAGGTTCGGGTACAGACCTAGTCCAATTCACCCGTTGGCTTTAACCCAACGAAGTGTCGGGTACAGACTGGGTCCAATTCAGTCGTTCGCTTCAACCCAACAAAGTTTTGGGTACAGACCGAGTCCAATTCAGCCGTTGGCTTCAACCCAAGGAAGTTTTGGGTACAGACCGAGTCCAGTGTGGCTACCAAACTTTAATTTGACAACACCAACAACACAGCCGAGTATGAAGGTTGTATAATGGGGTTGAAGCTAGCCCAATCCATGGGTATCAAACACCTACTGGTCTTTGGAGACTCTGAATTGGTTATTAGACAAACCACTAGGGCATATCACACCAAAGAACTGCATTTGCTGCCCTATCATCGGCAGGTCGTCAAAATATCCTTGGAGTTTGAAGACCTAACCTTCAGCCATATTCCTCGGAGTAGGAATGACTTCGCTGATGCAATGGCAACATTGGCTTCATTAATCTGTATATCCAATAAGAGTGGGATTCCCTGCATCAAATTCATAATTCAGAAAGCCCCGACATACGGGAATTACATTGGAGAATTATCAGATGAAATACCTCCTGTCAATCAGCCTTAGTATCAAGACATCAAGGAATATCTACGAGACGGAATCTACACCCGCTGGGGCAAGCCAATCTGAGAGAAAGCGGATTCACAAGATGGCTATGAAGTTCTATCAAAGCAGAGATGCACTCAATAAAAGAGATGCTGGAATAGGCCTGTTAAGATGCCTTGATAAAGAGCAAGCCCAAAGACTGATGGATGAAATCCACGGTAGAGTCTGTGGTCTACATATGAGCGGTCATATGCTGGCCAAGAAGATATTCAGAACAGGAAATTATTGGATCTCGCTCAGAGCTGAGTGCGATGATCATGTTAGGAGATACTTTCAATGTCAAGTACATGGAAATGCCATCCACGCTCCTCCAAATGAGCTACACAACATGAGTTCACCATGGCCTTTCTCCATGCGGGGAATGGATGTGATCGGTCCAGTGGAACCAAAAGCCAACAATGGTCATCGATTCATCTTTACCATGATCGATTACTTCACCAAATGGGTTGAAGCAGCCTCTTTTCCCAAAGTCACCAAAGAGGTCATCATTGGTTTCATCAAAAATAATGTCATCTGTCGATATGGACAACCGGAGGTGATCATATCAGACAACGCCAAGAACTTGAACAATCAAATGATGAAAGAACTATGTAGCAGGTTCCACATCAAGCATCTCAATTCCGTCATCAATCGGTCCAAGATGAATGGTGCTATCAAAGCGGCCAACAAGAACATCAAGAAGATTATGCAGAAAATGTCCGCCATTCACAAAGAATGGCCTGACCTGCTGCCTCTCACCCTGGTAGCATACAGGACATCAAAGCGCACCTCTACTAGGGCTACCCCTTATTCATTGGTCTATGGCATGGATGCTGTCCTCCCTATAGAAGTAGAGATGGAGTCCTTGCAAGTGTTAATCGACGCTCAGATGGATGACGATCAGTGGTTGCAAGACCGGTACCACCAACTGTCCCTGATTGATGAGAAGAGGGCTACAACCATTTTCCAAAGACAGTTATATCAGCAAAGGATTGCTAGATCCTACAACAAGAAGGTCCGAATACGGCAATTCAAGGAAAACGACTTGGTGTTGAAGAAAGTTTTGGTCAATCAAGATGAAGCTAAAGGAAAATTCGCCCCTAATTTGGAAGGCCCTTTCATTGTCAATGAGGTGTTGACAGGAGGAGCTATCAGATTACAAGAGATAGACGGGAACAAATTTCCCCAACTCATCAATTTAGATATAGTGAAAATGTACTATTTCTGAAGCATATGCATACCCGCATCCGGGTCCTACAAATCAAATCAAGTTCGATTTTTCATTAGAGAGCCGGAACTACGAATGACCTGATCTCCCTCAACTTGGGAGTATGTAGGCAGCCATTTCTGGTGCAGTCAAACCAAACAAAAAACTCAAAACTCATCAAACCAAACTCAAAACCAAAGAAAAAAACTTTTTAAACCTCTCTCATATAAAGCCAGAACTACAAATGACCTGATCTCCCTGAACCCGGGAGTACGTATATAGCCATTTACGGTGCGGTTTGACCTTCAAGAAAAAAACCAAAATAAAAACCAGTCCCAAAACACCGAAACTATATAAAACCTCAGAACTATCAAGCCTCCCTGGTCAACAGGCCCATCTGAGATACCCATGTAGCAGTCCATTGTGAGTATTTTTACGATCAGCATGTCAATACTACTTCTTTACACTTTTATACACTTGCACGTTAAGTTTCGTTTTCTAAGTATGCCTGGAACTTAGTTCCGTGGCCGTTTTCGTTAACTTTTTGTACATTATTGCACATAAACGCATTTTCTGGTATTTTTACAACTCGGATTGACGATCTGTACTTCCGCAGCTTCGGCATACTTGCATCTTCATTATAAGCAACTTCGCCGGACTGGGTTATCTTCCCAGTCTGGGTTTGTCTTTTTTGTATATATTTAACTGTATATATACTAACTTTTTAATTTTGTCAAGCCCGGATGTCAAATCCGAGGTAGTTTACTGCTTTTATATATATTTATGCATATATAAGCAGCCTTCACCACCACTGGGTTCTCTTTCCAGTCTTGGTTGACTATATATATATATATATATATATTTCAGTCCTGCCTGGATTATTCTGTGGCCTTTATACTATTTTTTTGCACCCTTCACCATTACTGGGTTATCTTCTCAGTCAATGGTTGACTACTTTTTTGTATATTTACATTCCAGTTCTGCCGATCAGGGTTGATCTGACGACCCGATTTGAGATTGGGGTTGATCTGACGGCCCAATTTGAGATCGGGGTTGAACTGATGGCCCGATATTGAGATCGGGGTTGAACTGATGGCCCGATATTGAGATTAGGGTTGAACTGACGGCCCGATTTGAGATCGGGGTTGATCTGATGGCCTGATTTGAGATCGGGGTTGATCTGACGGTCCGATTTGAGATCAGGGTTGAACTGATGGCCCGATATTGAGATCGGGGTTGTTCTGAAGACCCGATTTGTGATCGGGGTGGAACTGATGACATTCTTGCCCTCCTACAATGATAGTAACAGGGAAAGAAAATTTTGAGTGTCTACATTCATTATGTCTGGATTGTAAATCTGTGACTTTTTACTGCTTTAACATATATAATCATATATATATTTATATTAACTTGTTTGGCCTAGATTGTTAATCTGTGGTCTTTTCAGCTTTAATATATATATATATATATATATATATATTGATCAGTCACACTTGGATTGTTAATCCGTGGCTTTTTCCTGCTTTAATATATATATATATATATATATATAAGTAATATATATTAGTTATTTAATGTGATTCAATATCAGTTTTAACTGTTCATTTAATGTAAATCTACACTAATGTAAAGTTTGTGGACCATATTTATCTAAATCTAGCCATATCTAACTTTTAACCGGTTCAAAAGTTGTAAAACTGGAACCGTTCGGCTAGAATGGCTAAAATTTATTTAAATCTAGTTTTCTTTCTAGTTTTGTAAATATTAAACAACTACGCGACCCTAGATCTGTATCTAGTGGTAACGGGAAGCTTGGCTACGCGCATGCAAGGATTTAACTTATGAATCCTTTGTTTTGCGGCGTCTAGATTATAATTTACATTTTATTTCAATATATCTTCCCTGCAAGCTTTTAAATGATATATTGTGAGCCTAGAAATCACGGAATCTACGATTAATCACATGGATATGGATCCGATTCCTACGATGGACAAATTTGAACTGTATATACAGCTTGGAAACCTCTTCGTAAATTTAACCATGGGCCTTAAAGCTGGGAAACAGATTTAAGGCCCTGACATAATTAAATTGTGGTTTGTGGTGCTCGGATCACTTCGATGACTTTCATGCCCATAAAGGATTCGACACTTTTGTAGATATTTATTTATGCTTTGCATCTCCCATAAAATCCAAATCAAGCCGAATACATAATTAAAATGAAAGTATTAAAATGCTTCAATTCCTATGCTAGCGAAAGAATTTGAAAATCACTTTTCAAAACATCACTTTCATATCTCGTCTAAAAAAAGACTTTTCAAAAAAATCAAACCCTTCGTATATAGGTCCAACGAAGCATATCATTACTTTCAAATAAAGTACTTGGCCCAATTACTGCAATACACACACACACACACATAATGATTAGGGAAATTGAAAAGACGCGGTAACCGTGTTTCATGGAAGTCGGGGGGTGCCTAACACCTTCCCCCCGCTTAATTAAGCCCCCGAACTCTATGAATCTCGGTTTCCAAGACCGATTAAACAGAGTCCAGTAATTGGGCCCTATTGCAAAATCTTTCAAAACTCGGTTGAGTTGGTACAACCATTTAACTCATATCAACTGGCGACTCTATCTAATTTGGACCAATAAAATCAAATCTTTTTGAATCGTCAACATTATATGTCGATCTTTTTCTGAAAATATCACCCTCAGATCAAACAAATCCAAACAGAAAACATAAAGTTAGAAATACATAGGAAAAGAAACCAATATTTTTCCCGACGTCGACAAACATCCCTGAAAGTAGTATGCATAGAAGCCAATCATGTATGATGATAAAGCATATACTTTATAAACGACCTTATTTATTTATTAATAAAAGTATTCATTTATTAAAGGCATTTAATTATCTACATGATTCTGTTTTTATAATATGTAAATAACCCATAATTTTAAGCATTGCTTTTAGAATTATGATGTTGATCATGCTAATAAGATGAAAATTCTTAGAAAGCTTAAAACTAAAATAGTTCATAATCATTGGATTACTAAAAAGGGGATTAGTAAATCCAGATAGATTGGTACATATTTTTCTTTCTCATTGGATGAGGATGATTGATCTCATGATCATTTGTGTGGAGACAATAAAGCAAGTATGTAGGTGCTTATTGGAGAATAAGTTCACTGAACGTGACTCGCTATGGAATACCTAATGGAGTTTTACTTGCCTGCCAATAGGAATTCCTAATGTGATAGTAGTACAAGTGATCCTTGGACTTGAGATCATCATAGTATCATGTGTGTAATGAATTATACTTTGCTTTATTCCTTAAGACCCTTAGGGTATATCAAAGGGTATGGTTGGGTGTAATAAGTTACATTTGGAGATAATGAATAGTCAATAAAGAATCTACCACTTCTAGTAAAAGAAGAGATATGTCCTATGTGATTCATTAATGACAACCTAGTAGTCCTTGGTGAAGACAGAATAAAATTTGAAAGGAGTTTCTAATTTGCATTATTTGGAGTTGTGCATTTTCTAATCGAAATACATGTAATTAAATAAAAAAAGAATTGACAGTAATTCCATGTCTTATATTTAATTGGGACATTGTATGGTGGAAGAATTGAATTGTACGGTAACTATTTACTCACATGTTCTTTTACGATTAATGTTGAAATCTATATTATCTAGAAAGTCGTTGATCGCTAGGGAGGCTTATTCCTATTGTAGAATAAATATTATTTATTTAAATAGATTATTAGTTTAATTTATTTATTTAAATAAGATTATAATTGTTCTAATTGATTTATTCACAACCGGTTTAATTTGGAGAACCTAAAAGGTCACACCATAAAAAGAAGAATAATTATTTAAGAAGTTAATGACATAATCGTAATAATGCATTAAGTGTAATTAATTTAATCTATGGTGATAGAATAAATTAAATAGCTTAATGTTTATTATTTAATATTTTGGAAATGTTAAATATAAATTAATAGGAGGAGTCTTATTAATATTATTACAATTATTATTATTTTAATTTTTAAAGGAGTTTAGGAATTAATTTAATATTAGTACTCTCATTTATTCCTAATAAGATTAGGTGGCAAATTAATTAAAGGAGTTTAATTAATTAATCCCAATACGTTGGGAGGCCTAATTAATTAAAGGAGTTTAATTAAATTAAAAGATACCCTATTTCTAATAGGATTAGAAGGGTTGACCAATATCTATACAAGAGGAGTCTTATGTTAGATGTTAGTTGATGCAATTTCAATTATTGGAGAGTACTCCTTTTCTATAGAGGATAGAAAACTAGGGTTTAGCCAACCACTCTCCTTGAACAATACCTCTTCCTTGGTGGATCACCTCTAGAGGCCAAACACTTGGGTGGCTAACGTTGATCAAAAGAAGAAAGCAATCACAGAGATTCAAGGAGATCACGAATAACAAGGAGTTGAACTCATACCTGTGGAAGCTTAATTCTACACGGGTATGATTCTATAACTTCTTATTTATCGTTTTAAATTAATAATTTGCATAAAGAATGATCCAAGTAATGGTTTTGTAGAAATTTTTTTAACTCTGATATACCATGCTTCCGCTTTATTTTGCAATTTGATTGCGCCATATTTTTTTACAAACCCAATAATCCCTTAGTTGGGAAAACTTTTATTTTGCCAAAAAGGCAACAAAAACAAGCAAGTAATGTTGATCAACGCAGGGCATAAAGGGCTGATCACCCATCGTGCCCGGGAGTTAGTCGGTCAACAGTTGAATTACTGTTATACCAATTTATGTTAGGAAAAATATAAAAATAAGGAGATAAAAAACTAAGAACAAAATAATAATAATAAAAATATATAAAATGAAACAAGAACACAAATAAACTTGAAGTAGAAAAATGGCTTGAAACGCGTAAAATCGTTTTCCTAAAAGCAATATTTGTTCCCTCTCCTTCTTGAGACTGCTATAGAATGAATTCAAATAGCCTTAGTAGATATGACAAGCCTTGAGAAGTTTTGCACTTAGCAAATAGTGAAAAACTTCAAAGTAGGAATATGAGAGATGAGAATTTGATCATTTGATTTGAAGTAAAGATAATTTTAGAGAGAATGAAAAGTTTGAACTAAAAATTCCAACCCAATAATAATCTAAAAATTCATATAAATATGTTAGAAATCTCAAAAGATGTAACTATAGGAATGAACATAATGTTTGGTACAAATAACTACCAATAACTTCTTTTTAATAACTAACTTTTTAAATAATTGATAGGTCTCCAAACTAATCAGTCTATTTTGATGATGTTGATGATCACAAACTTAGTAAATAGGATTAATATAAAATAGATAGAATCCTCTCTATAGGATTATTATATCAATTGATTTTAATTATCCTATTTTATTCCTATCAAAAATATTTTTTTATCTTAAAAATTGAATTTATTTTTCTTGATCTTGATAAATTAATTATCAAGTGTTAATTAAATTTATTCAAATATTAACATTTCATAAGGCAAGCAGATTCCTATTCTTTTTCAAAATGTTTCTCTAAAAAATTCTTATTGGGCAAAAAGAATTCAAAATTATTTTTACATATATATATATATATATATATATATATATATAAATGCATACACATGTGTGTGACGTGTGTGTGTGCAATGAATGCATACATGTGTCTTGTGTGTGAATGTGTATGCAAAATGTGTATGTGAAGGAGAAGTAAAATCATTTGTGTGTATATGCTGCAAGCCTTTGCATGTTTTTCAAAAAGAAAGGCTTGGCCAAAGCCTTGCTATTGCACCAAAATGTTGTGCCATGTTTTAACTAAAACTACAAACATCTACTGATAGCAACATGAACAAAGCTTGGCCAATCCGTGTGATTAAAAAATCATCTGAACCATTAATTTTTCATCCATGCAATCTGAACCTTTGATTCAAAAATTAGATTTTAAAAAATTACTATTTTGCCCTCAACTTCAAAATCCTATAAATAGGAGGCTTTTCATTCATTCTAAATTTACCAATTCACAAAGCAAAGAAATGCTATATCTCCTTGCCTACATAATCTCTCTGCAAAAAGCTTTCTCTTCATCTTCTAATTCAAAGTTCTATTTCTTGAAAAAAAGATTAAATTGGTCAAAGTAGTTGAGATAAGTCATTAAATTTTTGTATTTATATTATCTCATATCTGCTTGTATATATAGATGTATTAAAGATTAATTGCTATACACATCTATATATATCTATATTTAATCTATTAAATATTATAAAAAGTCTGCACTTAGATACCGATATTACTCGGAAGAAAGTTTTCTTCCGGACGGTTTTTAAATCCAAAGTGACTTTTTATTAATATTGATACATTATATAAGTATTGAAAAATATTTATATAATTATCAGATTGTGAAACAAACAATTTGGTCAGTACTTAGATACCGGATAATTCAGATGTTATTTCTATAAAATTCTCCGAAACGGTATTTAAATCCTAAGTGACCAAATTTTCACAACATAGATTAAATATAATATAATATATATAAGTGGGTGAATATTTATCAAACTTAATTGTTATACACATTTATATATATCTATATTTAATCTATTAAATATTATAAAAAGTCTGTACTTAGATACCGGTATAATTCGGATGTCATTTTTATGAAATTCTCTGAAACGGTCTTTAAATCCTAAGTAACTTTTTATTAATATTGATACATTATATAAGTATTAAAAAATATTTATATAATTATCAGATTGTGAAACAAACAATTTGGTCAGTACTTAGATACCGGATAAGTAGGATGTTATTTCTATAAAATTCTCCAAAACGGACTTTAAATCCTGAGTGGCCAAATTTTCACAACATAGATCAAATATAATATATATATATATATATATATATATATATATATGTGGGTGAAACAAATTTCATCAAACATTATTTAATTGATAAATCTATTATATTTGATAAACTTTCATAACAAGTATCTTACTCACAAACTTATTTATTCACGGAAATATTTGTTACATTATAAAGTGATTTTATATGATTTTCTAAACTCAAAGTTATATATTTTCAAAATCATAGAAACACACTTTTTATAAAGAAGAATCTTTTCTAGAATTATTTAAACCATAGAAAAACATTCTTTATCAAAAGAAAAGAAAATCTTTATAAAACTGCATCAATTTACTTATCTGCTTATCTGAAACATTTCATATAAAAGTCTTGAACTTTTATTAATAATAAAATATATATCTACTAATCTGAAGTATTCCATTTAAAAGTCTTGAACTTTTATCTGATATTTGATCTTAAATTATATATCTGCTTATCTGAGAAGTATTAATTATAAAAGTTATTCAAACTTTTATAAATCTGTACTAAACCTTATCTGCTTACTTTAGAAGCTATTTCAAAACCGTTTTTGTAAAAGAAAAAGGGTAGAGTAAATTTATTTTATATCTGTGAGAAAGACAAAAATTCTTTTACCAAGACAAGAGTCTTAGAGAGGTCAGCTGGGAGTTGGGTCTCTAGTGAACTAGTGAGGTGTGGAAGAGATTTTTGTTTCAAGACCAAGTTATAGAATAGTTCTGAGCTCTAAAAGAAGATTCAACTAAGCTTGAGGAAGGAGCTGGGAGTTCGCTGTCCAAGATAAGTTAGTTTTGAAAAAGTTGTAAGTTGATCTATAAAACTTTGTAAAGGTTTCTCCACCTAGTGAAGGAGCATTTATTACTAGAAGTAATAGGATCTCAAGCCCTGCAGAGGAGCTTGAGACTGGACATAGCAATATTCCCGAGCTGTATATTGTGAACCAGATAAATCTCTGTGCATTGTGTGATTGAATTTTTCTAACTCTGCATATTAATTTCTGACACTATAAATTAATTTGCTAAAAATTCAAAAAGGCCTAAGATAATTTTTTAAACAGTAATAATCCATTCAACCCCCCTTCTAGATTATTATTGAACTTTCAATTGGTATCAAAGCGGTGCTCTTTAACTTGTTTGTTAAGTGAATACAGGCATATCTAAGAGTAGATCCATCTATGGCCTACAATGCTATCGGTTGCGGAGAAGGACTATCAATGTCTAGACCTCCACTATTTGTTGGCAGAAACTTTGCCACCTGAAAGAATAGATTCAAAATCTATGCCAAGTCACAAGGAATCAAAATCTGGCTGGCAATAGAATGAGGTGTAAGAATTCCCACAAAAATTGAAGGTGAAAAGATCACTGAGAAAGATGCTAATGAATTCTCCACTGAAGATGAGGAGACTATGAATATAGCTGCCAAAGCTGAGCAAGTGCTTATCAGTGCTCTTATAGAAAAAGAATACAAAAGAGTTAGCAACTGCAAGAATGCTAAAGAAATTTGAGAAAAATTGATTGTAACCTATGAAGGAACCAATCACATCAAATAGACTAGAAAAGATGCTCTAATCCAAGAGTATGAAAGCTTCAAGTTAGAAGAAGGTGAAAAAATCATTGATATGGAAACACGTTTTTCCAGAATCATTGATGAACTAGAACAACTGAGAAAAGTTTACACAACAAATGAGAAGAATAGAAGAATCCTCAAAGCTCTTCCATCTGTATTGAAAATGAAGGTTACAGCCATTAAGGAAATGCAAGATCTAACTGCATATCCTCTTGATAGCCTTATTGGAAATCTTCGTGCTCATGAAGTCGACATGCTAGTCGAAAAAACAGGATTAGATACAGATCTCAAAAAGAAAGGGATCGCTTTCAAAGCTTTATTAGTTGATCAAGAAAGCGATGATGAGGAGTTAAATGAAGAACTTCTGAGACTAGATAATAACGAAGTTGCTTTATTATCAAGACAACTCAAGTGAGTAATCCAAAGTAAACCAAAAAGATATGACAAAGGCTTTATGAAAATAAACAACAACTTCAGAAACAAGCAAGCCTTCAAACCAAAAGCACAAGGAGAAAACTTCAAAGCCAACAATAACAATTTCAAAAATGTTGGCTCCAATGAAAATTCAAACACATACTTCGAATGCAATCAGCCTGGACACTTCAAGAAAGATTGTCCAAAACTAGTCAACAGCAAAGTACTATAAGTTGAAGAAGGCTGGGATCTAAGTAATGAAGAAGGAACTGCTGAATAACCTGAGGAAATTGCAAATCTATGTTTAATGGTAGACAATGAATCATCACCAAAATCTGAGGTAAATTCAGAACATCAATTATCTAGTACTTCATTTGTCACACTTAGTCTAGATAATATAAATGAAGAACATCATGAACTACAAGAAGCATATAATTATTGGTGTGCGGTCGTAGACAACCAAAAATAAAACCTTACTGATAACGATAAATATGTAGTAGTGCAAGTAAGAGTCGATCCCACAAAGACTGATTAATCTATTTTTTATATACTTTGTATTCCAAAATAGGGGGATTTTTGATTGTTATTAAAATAAACTAGTGTGTAAAATACTGTAACGAACTAAATCAAGAGAACAAACCTTGGGTTAAGTCAACTTCCACCTTAGAAACATACACTGATCATTAACTCAAGCATACACAATTAATACTTTGAATATTCATCGTTAGAATTAATTCACCAATCAGAATGATTCCGTGTCTTTCCTTATTTTTAGTTAGATAGAAACAAGCGATCTAAATTACCCTAACTACTAAACAACCTTAGACAAGCGCTAAAAATTTAATCTAGTAGAAGCTTTAAGACTTAGAAAAACCGATGAAGCTAAACAACACAAGCACAAGCGATTGCATTTAATTTAGTTGAATATTCTCCCTAAGATATAATAATCTCGTAATCTGCAGTCAATTATTAATCTTAGTTGCTTCGCAAATTAGAGTGAGCAAACAATTACGGATTCGATATCTAATTTAGCAGTAGATGTCAATGAATAATAAACTAGTGTACACCCTAGAAATTAATCAAATCAATCATATAATTCAAGCATAGAAGAATAAATAATACTCAAATATTAATTAAACAATTATAATCAATTAGATCTCATAGTGTATTTAATCCAAGGCTTCCGTCTCATTAATCCAAGTAAAAGAGTTAGCCGCACATGGCTATTGAAAATCACCAAGAAAAAATAGAGAGAAGAAGTATATTATTTAATACATGAGATGAGATATATCAAGGTGTCCCTATTTATATTAATAAAATAGCCCTTATCATGCCATCTTCGCTGCTCCATCCGAATTCAAGTCACAAAAGGAGATCGGCAATAGTTTTTCTCCTCCCCGCTGGGGCGGGGAGTTTCTTGTTTAATGCCCCGCTGGGGTGGCATTTCCCACTGCCCAGCCGGCTTCAATTGATGTTCTATTTCGCCTCTTCCTTGCTTAGTCCGTGGCCCATTCTATACTTCCTTTAATTACTTTTGCTTAAACCAACGTGGCCCCAATATATTAGCAAGGTGAGTATAATTTGCAAGCTGCTGACCCACATCTTCTTTGCATGCTACTCTTAGCTTTTCCAACTGCTTTGGTAACGTAGCCCACATGATGATGCATTAGTGAATTGCAACTCTCCTTTAATTACATGGCTCCACACGTGAATTGCTTCAATTAGTAATTGTGAGCTCATGTTACTTTCCTATGCAAGCTTGAAATTCATTTGAACATAAGCTGCTTGGCCCATTGAACTATTATGAGATGAGCATGTTGATGATTTCGTGGCCTTTTTCTTTTCCAGCTGCCAGACTAAATTGTGGTGGCTGCTCCAATTTGTGGCTAGCCCATGTGAGCTTCCTTTATTTCGTGTGGCCCACTTAATTCCTTTAGAAGCTACTTAAATTTGTGCATCCATGTGAGCTGCTAATTTGAATTGCATGCAACTTGGATTATAAACTGGCGACATGATGAAAGGCTAAGCAACTCAAATTCGTGGGCCCCTTTAATTTGATTACCAAGTTGCTCCCTTTAGTCAATTGCTAGCTTCTAAGCCCATTTCGTGACTTGATTCAATTGTACCTAAAATAACAAATATAAGCAAAATGAATATATTTAGGTACAATGAATATTAAAAATTAAGTATTACGGGAATAAAATATAATATATTTCATTTTCATCAAATTTCCCCACACTTATCTTTTGCTCGCCCTCGGGCAAAACAAAAATAAACTATAACACAAAAATTCAACTTCACAAATATGCCAAACTTGAGCCACGAATTAATACGAATTTCAACATTGACCTCAAAGATTCAAAACAATAACTCTGGGGAACTGTGTTTCAAGCTTACAGACTTTGCCTAAATCATTTCCCTTTTCTTTAAATAATACCTCATATCAACTTCAAGTAATGATCAAACAACTGATAGAGTTCAAAATTTCTTCCCTAGACATTTAATTAGATAAATTTCTTCCAAATCAAAATTAGGGTGAACAAATGGATATGTGCTTAATAGTGAATGGTCTTAAATAAATTAGTGATCAACAAAGAAAATCAAATTTAGATTACCCAATGTCTATCAGTCCTCCCAGAAGTTATCGCAAAGAAATCAAAATTCTATCATTGATCAAAAATCAAGATCAAAATTAACTTATTACTCAAGTGACATATCTGAAAACTACTCCATTTTCGTAGGAAACACGATTGCACTTAGCATGTGCAACAAGCCTTTAAACCCCAAGGTCACCCCAAGTGGATGAGTTTTGTCTCGTGAGGGTTTGCAGTGAATATACCCACAAAATAAAAAATAAAAAATAATAATAATAATAAAAAATTTGGAAAATATCTAAATGCTTCCCCCCACACTTAAAACTTACATTGTCCCCAATGTATACTGAAATGTAAAGAAAAGTAGAGAGATACTCCCCTATGGGTTGCCTCCCATGCAGCGCCTTTGTTTATGGTCGTTGGCTCAACCCAACATTTCCTTTAAGACAACTCTTGTAGACCGAATCCTTTAAGGTCCACCATCTCCATTTTCTTCTCGCGAAAACCCTCACAGAGATATGCATGCGACTAGGAAGAGGCTTCAAATCTGGAATTGGTGCCTGCAAAACAGAGGGTAAAGACTTCTCGTTAGAAATTGGCACTTTAGCATAAAATTTGTCACCTATTTTGGGAGCGTCAGGCAAAGCTGTTACAGTTGCTTGTAACTTGGTGCTCAAGGTTAAATCCGTACTTTCTTCATCAATGTTCGTACTAAGTGCAATTTTCAATGCATCCTTACCATCAAGTTCACCTATTTCCTGTGCTAAAGAGTCAATCACATCAATTGAATAAACAAACTTATCATCAGTGGGATATTTCATGGCATCATAAATATTAAATTTAACAATTTCGCCATCAAATTCCATTGAAAGTGTACCACTATGAACATCTATTTTAGTCTTTGATGTCTTTAAAAATGGTCTTCCTAACAAAATAGGAGCATTTTGGTCACTGTTTTCCATATCAAGCACATAAAAATCAGTACAAAAAATCAAATTATTGACTTGAACAAGGACATCTTCAACTACACCTCTGGGATAAACATTAGATCTGTCAGCCAGCTGTATTACAATACCAGTTTTATTCAAAGATTCAAGTGATAGATTAGCATATATAGAATATGGCATGACATTTATCGAGGCTCCTAAATCTAACATGGCTTATTTAATTTTAGTGCTACCTATCGTGCACGGAATAGTAAACATACCCGGATCTTGGCACTTAGTAGGTAGTTTTCTTTGAATAACTGCAAAGACATTCTCCCCTACCCTTACCTTTTCATACTTTTTCATTTCCTATTTCCTCTTATGTGTACACATTTCTTTCAGAAATTTAGCATAACAAGGTACTTGTTTAATAGCATCTAACAATGGAATATTTATCTCGCATTTATAGAAAAGTTTCATACAAATCTGAATTTTTCTCATATTTTCTGTTTTCTGTTAAAGCAAGAGGGAAAGGAGGTACCGGTTTATATTCAGAGAGAGGATGAAATTTACGCTTAGGCTCATCTTTGTTATTCAGAACTCTGTTGTCTGCTTCTTTACTTTTTCCATCTACATTGTCTTGCTCTTGTGGTGTAGGCATTGTCTTTTCTGAAATTGCTATCTCCTTACCATTTCTCAAAGTGATTGCACTTACATTTTCTTTTGGATTCACCAGTGTTTGAGAGGGTAATTTTCCCAAACTTTGTACCTCCAATCGACTGATTGCAGTTGCCATTTGTCCCACTTGTGTACCCAAATTGTGAATACTTGCCCTCGTTTCCTGTTGAATATTTAAAGTGTTAGTGGAAAGTGTTTTAACAATATCTTCTAAAGACATACTAGGGTTAGAAGATTGGCCCTGTTGTTGTCTATTGAGATACGATGGTTTGTACTGCTGCTGATTTGGAAAAGTCTGAGGTGCGGGTTGACTTGCTTGTGGATTCCCGAAGCTAAAGTTAGGATGATACCTCCATCCAGAATTATATGTATTCGAATAGGGATCATATTTCCTTTGTGGTTGCCCAGGAAATCCTCCTGCTGAATTTGCCTACTCAACATTTTCCTCTTGGAGAGTTAGGCATGCATCTGTCAGATGTCCTACTACCGCACAAATTCTGCAGGTTTTCACCTGCTGTGTGTTACCTGCACCCATTTGATGAACAAGAGCAGTTAAACTCATAATTTGTTGTTCAATAGAAGAAATTTGTACCTCACTTACATTCCTCGGTGCAGAATCCAGTCTAGTGCCAAATTATTGAGAGTTGGCTGCCATATTCACAATTAGGTTTCTTGCAGTCTCGGGAATCTTATCCACCAACGCTCCGCCACTAGCAGCGTCAATCATACTTCTTTCGGTACAACTGAGACCTTAATAGAAATATTGGATGAGAAGCTGATCACTGATTTGGTGATGAGGGCAACTGGCACATAATCTCTTGAAACGTTCCTAATACTCATGTAGGGATTCTCCGTTGTTCTGCCTCACACCGAAAATTGACTTTCTAATGTTGGCTGCCCTTGAAGCTGGAAAATATTTCTCTAGAAATAGTCTTTTAATCTCTTCCCATGTGGTGATACTTCCGGAAGGTAGATAGTAAAGCCAATCCTTGGTTGAATCTTTTAGAGAAAATGGGAAGGCTCTTAACTTGATCTGTTCTTCGGTTACTCCTGTAGGTTTCATACTTGTGCATACCACATGGAATTTCTTCAAGTGTTTGTGGGGATCTTCACCTGCCAAACCATGAAAAGAAGGTAGAAGATGTATCAGTCCAGATTTCAATTCAAACTGAGTATTAGTATCAAGATTAGGGAAAGTTATGCATAAGGGTTGTTGGTTCAAATCAGGAGCCGAAAGCTCTTTCAGCGTTCGATTTGCTGACATAGCTCCCTTTTCTTCACAAAGTTTCTGAGCTTCTTTCCTTAATCTGCGACTAGTTCTCTATATCTCTGGATCACACTTTAAATTACTTTGATTAATAGATCGAGTTTCGGGCATAAATAATCAAGGGAATTCAAATTACTAATAAAAACAAAAACAAAATAAAAGGAGGATCACAAAAATATAAAAATAAACTAAAATCAGTCCCCGGCAACGGCGTCAAAATTTGGTGTGCTGTCGTAGACCACCAAAAATAAAACCTTACTGCGAATGATGAATATGTAGTAGTGCAAGTAAGAGTCAATCCCACAGAGACTGATTAATCTATTTTTTATATACTTTGTATTCCACAAGAGGGGGATTTTTGATTGTTATTAAAATAAACTAGTGTGTAAAATACTGTAACGAACTAAATCAAGAAAATAAACCTTGGGTTAAGTCAACTTCCACCTTAGAAACATACACTGATCATTGACTCAAGCATACACAATTAATACTTTGAATATTCATCGTTAGAATTAATTCAGCAATCAGAATTATTCCGTGTCTTTCCTTATTTTTAGTTAGATAGAAACAAGCGATCTAAATAACCCTAACTACTAAACAACCTCAGACAAGCGCTAAAAGTTTAATCTAGTAGAAGCTTTAAGACTTAGAAAAACCGATGAAGCTAAACAACACAAGCACAAGCGGTTGCATTTAATTTAGTTGAATATTCTCTTTAAGATATAATAATCTCGTAATCTGCTGTCAATTATTAATCTTAGTTGCTTCGCAAATTAGAGTGAGCAAACAATTACGGATTCGATATCTAATTTAGCAGTAGATGTCAATGAATAATAAACTAGTGTACACCCTAGAAATTAATCAAATCAATCATATAATTCAAGCATAGAAGAATAAACAATACTCAAATATTAATTGAACAATTATAATCAATTAGATCTCATAGTGTATTTAATCCAAGGCTTCCGTCTCCTTAATCCAAGAACAAGAGTTAGCCGCACATGGCTATTGAAAATCACCAAGAAAAATTAGAGAGAAGAAGTATATTATTTAATACATGAGATGAGATATATCAAGGTGTCCCTATTTATATTAATAAAATAGCCCTTATTATGCCCTCTTCGCTGCTCCATCCGAATTCAAGTCACAAAAGGAGATTGGCAGCAGTTTTTTGCCTCCCCGCTGGGCGGGGAGTTTCTTGTTTAATGCCCCGCTAGGGAGGCATTTCCCACTGCCCAGCCGACTTCAATTGATGTTATATTTTGCCTCTTCCTTGCTTAGTCCGTGGCCCATTCTATACTTCCTTTAATTACTTTTGCTTAAACCAACGTGGCCCCAATATATTAGCAAGGTGAGTATAATTTGCAAGCTGCTGACCCACATCTTCTTTGCATGCTACTCTTAGCTTTTCCAACTGCTTCGGTAACGTAGCCCACATGATGATGCATTAGTGAATTGCAACTCTCCTTTAATTACATGGCTCCACACGTGAATTGCTTCAATTAGTAATTGTGAGCTCATGTTACTTTCCTATGCAAGCTTGAAATTCATTTGAACATAAGCTGCTTGGCCCATTAAACTATTATGAGATGAGCATGTCGATGATTTCATGGCCTTTTTCTTTTCCAGCTGCCAGACCAAACTGTGGTGGCTGCTCCAATTTGTGGCTAGCCCACGTGAGCTTCCTTTATTTCGTGTGGCCCACTTAATTCTTTTAGAAGCTGCTTGAATTTGTGCATCCATGTGAGCTGCTAATTTAAATTACATGCAACTTGGATTATAAACTGGCGGCATGATGAAAGGCTAAGCAACTCCAATTCGTGGGCCCTTTTAATTTGATTACCAAGTTGCTCCCTTTAGTCAATTTCTAGCTTCTAAGCCCATTTCGTGACTTGATTCAATTGTACCTAAAATAAATAATGTAAGCAAAATGAATATATTTAGGTACAAAATGAATATAAAAATTAAGTATTAAGGGAATAAAATATAATATATTTCATTCTCATCATTTGTGTTTATGAAGATAATTAAATAATTAAAGAAAATTTTATTAAACTAAAAATTTCATTAGAAAAATTAATCAAAACTAATAGAAATCTAAAAATAGAAAATTTAAATCTAATCATAATTAATGAAACTTTAAAAGAAGAAAAAGAGAAACTAGAAAATGACTCTTCAGAAAATCCTGTATTAAAAGAACTAGAGAAATTAAAAAATAAAAATAAAAATCTCGAAATTGAAAATTCAACTCTTGCGGTACTTATTGAAGATTCTCAAACACTAAATCAAGAGTTAAGTAAAGAAATTGAAATAGTCAAAGAGAAAAGTTCCTCTCAACAAATAAAAGAGAAAAATGAAGAATCTACCTTAATAAATCAACTTAGAATGTTGACTATAGAACGGGATGATTTAAACTCAACAGTTATAAAATTTACAAAAGGTAAAAAAAATCTTGATGTTATGCTCAGTTAACAAAGATGTGGTTTTAACAAATAAGGATTAGGATATATCGAAGAATCTAGTAAGACAAAAGATAAAGGACTCTACCATGTTAAAAGCAAAGAAAAACAAAGTCATGCATCTCCTTTTTCTAAATTTTCTTACTGTAACAGGAATGGTCATTCTATTTACTCATGTAATGCCAAAAACAGAAACTATAAAGGAAAAATGATTTGGGTACCAAAAGGAACTTACAATACACCCATTATCACAATAAGAAAACCTCATGAAGGATCATCTAGAAACATTCATCAAAATCCTTCAAGATACAATAATAAAGAAAATCATGCATCTTACAAACCTGCTACTCATAGAACACTAGTGTCTATTAAAACTTATTATCCCGTACCAAATTTTGTAAAGAAAAATACAAATGATCCTTATACAAAATGAAAAACTTACCCAAAGGATCCTTCTCATTAAAGGGTACTAGTTTGTGAGCTTAATATATGTTGCAGGTATGTCTCGCAGCTGACTCTAGTAAAAATAAATGGTACCTTGATAGCGGTTGTTCAAGATACATGACAGGCGACAAAACAAAACTGAACAATCTATAAGCTACAGACTGTGGTGAGGTAACATTTGGAGACAACAACAAAGGTAAAGTTATTGGAATTGAAAGTGTTAGCAACAAACAAATAACCATCTCTAATGTTCAATTAGTCACAGGACTCAGGTACAATCTTCTATCAATTAGTCAATTATGTGATAGTGGTTTTAAAATAACTTTCAGTCCTCATAATTGTTCAATATTTGAACAATCCAAAAAATTAATTTTATTATGTCCTGAAGTCAAAATGTGTACACGTGTGACCTAGATACATATTCACACCTGGAATATGTGTGTCTTGTATCTGCCAATGACAATCCATGGCTTTGGCATCGTAGGTTAGGACACATTAACATGAAATTGATAAATAACATATCTTCTAAGGAACATGTCTATGGTCTTCCTAAATTAAAATTTCTAAAAGACCATATCTGTGAAGCCTGTGAATTAGGAAAATAAATACATGCATCTCATAAACCTAAACTCACAGTGTCAACCTCTCGACCATTAAAACTCTTGCATATAGATTTGGTAGGTCCTATCCCTAAACACAGCCTGGGGGGAGCTGTTTATATTCTAATCCTAGTTGATGACTATTCACGATTCACATGGATTAACTTTCTAAAATTCAAAAATGAAGAAATAAACTCATTCTCAGAATTATGCAAGAAAATTCAAAATCAACAGGGAAACTCTATTATTTATATTCGGTCTGATCATGGAAAAGAATTTGACAAGTTTGATTTCATAATGTTCTGTGATGAGCACGGTGTAAGCCATAACTTTTCTGCTCCATACACACCACAATCAAATGGTGTTGTAGAAAAGAAAATTTGTATCTTGCAAGAAATGGCCAACACTATGCTAAATGAATATCGTCTTCCTAAATACTTTTGGGCCGAAACAATTGCAACATCATGTTATATCTTAAATCGAGTTTTACTAATACCTATGTTGTTGAAAACACCCTATGAGCTTTATTATAAAAGAACACCAAAAATAAATTACTTTCGTATTTTTGGGAGTAAATGTTTTATTTTAAACACTAAACAATATTTGGTGAAATTTGATCCCAAATCTGATGAAGGAATATTTCTGGGATATTCACTTAACTGTAAGGCTTATAGAGTATTCAACAAAAGAACTCTAGTTGTTGAGGAGTCAATGAATGTAACTTTTGATGAATCTGAACCTCCTCCTAAATATAGAGAGCTCATAGATAATGATGTTGTCATTGAAGACATTCTCAGAAATATGAAAGAACTAAAATAGACAATACATCTCTACCTGTCAATGTTAATCCTCTTGAAAATCTTAATCCACAGTTAAATGACTTACCCAAGAAAACACCTGTTATTAGAAATCATCCTATAGAAAACGTAATTGGTGATATATATAAAGGGATTCTTACGAGATCACAAGTTCAAAATCTAGCTGGTCACTTATCCTTCTTATCTCAAATCGAGCCTAAAAACATAAAAGATGCATTGCTCGACGAAGATTGGATTATAGCTATGCAAGATGAACTTGAACAATTCACAAGGAAAAAAGTTTGGGAATTAGTTCCAAAACCTGAGGAAACTTCTATTATTGGAACTCGATGGATTTTTCGTAATAAATTAGATGAAAATGGAATTGTCATACGAAATAAGGCAAGACTAGTTGCACAAGGGTATAATCAACTTGAAGGAATTGATTACGATAAAACTTATGCTCCTGTTGCTAGAATTAAATCTATACGAATGTTACTAGCCTCTGAATGCCATAAAGATTTTAAACTGTTTCAAATGGATGTCAAATCTGCCTTTTTAAATGGTATTATAGAGGATAAAGTTTATGTTAAACAACCTCCTGATTTTGAAGATACTAATTGTCCTGATTATGTGTATAAACTGCATAAAATTTTATATGGTTTAAAACAGGCCCAAAGAGCATGGTATGAACGATTAAGTAAATTCCTGTTAGAAGATGGATTTAAATAAGGATGTAAGAACCCAAATTTTTAGAAATTATTAAATAAGGATTTAATAAATAAAATTCTTCAAGTGTGAGATGGGTTCGAATGAGAACATTTATGTGATACAAGTTATGTAGTATTGTGTTACATAGGGTAATATGAACTATGTAATATGTGATTAATAAATATATATTGTTATTTATCGTAGAGACAATTCAGTTGAGATAAAGGAAGTGGATAAAATTCCCTATCGATATTAAAGTAAGTTGGTGACATTAAATACCTTTAATGTATAATCACCATTTTCTTGTGTATGTATACTAATACCTAGTATGTTTGTAATATTGGTTAATTGATAGTTGAGAGTTATATTATGGAATAATATAATGCGAATATTAAACCTTAATTAACTATGGTGATATAGTACAAGGTTTAATTTATTTAAGTAAAGGGTGAATTAATATATGTGTTGAATATGAAATTATTGTTAGTACTTTCTATATATTACTTAGATGGTAATATGTGAGAGAATCTAATGTACGAATAACATTAATAAATATTGATTAGAAAATTAATTAATATTTGAGATATGGTTAAATGTATAGATTTAAAGAAATTATTTTGGAGACAATTTATTGAAAGGGAAGAGAAATAAATATTAGATATAAAGGATATTAAAATAATTTCTAATATTGAATTATTTTAATAAAAGAGAAAATATTATTTTTAATAATAATATTACCTTATATGTCTTTGTATGAGGTCATAGGTATGATTGATTAATATGGTAAATATATTAAAACATATTTGCTATATGTAAATAAATTGATGGAAACAATTTATTATAATAGAAAAAAAACTTATTATCTATTTTCTATATATAATGTATATACATATGCTGTACATGTAATTATTTTAATAGATATTATATTAAGAATAAAATCTTGAGACAATAAGTAAATTATTTTTTAATAATAATGAATGTCTTTATTTTAAGAAAATATAATATTTTATGTCAAAATACATAAATTCTAATATATTTTCAAGAGAGTTAATTAATGAAAGAAAACTAAGTTATTATTTTATCGTGGATATTATTATTTAAATAATTAATAGAGTAAATCTTAATTATTCTAAGCGTAAAGGTTATACAAATTATAAGTGTATAATTAATTTAGGTAGCTTAGCATTAAAATGCTTGTGTCACACAAACATTATATTAAAAGAATATTAAGTGTGGTGAAAGTGATAATAAGCTTAAGATTGAGCTTGTGAGAAATGTCTTGTGTGGCACGATAATAGATTCGATGATGAATTAATTAATTCAAGGATGGAGGAATTATTAATTAAATAATTAATCTATATTAATTGTTAATTGTTGTTATAATGGTATGTTGAATTATTATTATTGCGAGTGATAGCATGATAATAAGTATATTGGTTATAAATATAATCGAAATTGTATTGATGAGGAATGAGATATATTGTCTTATTATATTAATTATTGTTATAGGCAATATAATATTATCAAGTATTTATTTGATAATATGTCGATTTATGAGTAAATGATTTATAAATATAATAAGATTTATATTTATTTAATGTGATAATTAATCATATAAATGATAATTAATTGTTATGGAGATTAATAATCATATTGATTGATGAAGAATGGATTAATTAAAATTACTATTAATTAATTGATAAGATAAGTCATTAATTAATAATAATATATAAACGAGTAGATTATATTACTCAAGTAGTTGATATGTGCAAAGGATGTGATGATTTAAAAAGTATAACATATAGTAACGACACATGTGTTATATAAAGTGTAGTGCAACACTTAAGTGTGACCATACAGTTATATGTAAACTATATTATAGAATGCAATGTGACACATTAATGTGGCTATATATTATATATATAGACTATATTGTAAGATTAATTTCATTACGTGAGTTACATAATATTATCGCTCATGTAACATGATAAGAATTTCAATAATTTAATTTAATGGAATACATCATGAGGTATGTGACAATATGAGATGGGTGGATACATTAGGGTGTACATATGTGTTTGTGTATATGTACATATGACTTATATTAATGTGTCAATATTAAGTAAGCCTAATGTGAATTATAATGTCCAAAGGGATATAACCTACGTGTACAATTATACATTGATGTAGGAATATATGTAATATACATATGTATGTTGCACAAAGGAATACAATGCTGAGTTTATTAAGCATTGTCCCATAATGAGAGGCACATTTCCTTCTCACGTGAATAACTCAATTGCTAGTCTATTCCCTATATCCTCAAACTCAGCAAACTAGATGGCAATGATCAATGGGGAGTGGTTCTCATGATTGATTTCAACTACCATCTACCAACCCCCCATTATCCTTCATACAATCCTTGATTTCCATTAGTTTGATTTGGGAGATAAATACATTAACCGTGTATTGGTTTTGCTATAAATATGAGCTCTCTCCTTCACAAATTCATTTGCTGAGAAATTCTAAGTAAGAAAGAATAAAGAGTGACCATTCATATCAGTTGAGGAAGGAGTGAGATATCAGCAAGTTCATTTTGCATTTAGCAGAGGTATAACTCCTTTCTTGTTCTTCATCTTTGTTTTATGAGAATTTCTAATTCTTGAATTTAGTATGAAATTCATGATAACGTGATCAAGTAATGTTGGTTAGTAGATATATAAGCTGATATGTATGTTGGTATGGTAATATGGCTTGTCTAAAAACGAATTGATAAGAAATTTTGGTGATTGGCCTAAGCACTGCCGAAGCAGGAAAACTGTCTGGTACGAACCAGACACGGCGCAGCTGCATCGGGCTCTGGAACCAGTTTGCTGTTCTACTAAAAAATCTGTTAAGGGGAAATTAGCTAGTATGGTTTGAATAAGTATGCTAACAAGCTTGGCATGCCTATATGAGTACATTGAGACAATGTAAACATATTTTTGTTAAGATTTCATGCAAGAATGATAAAGTTATAGTTTTGAAAATAAATTTAAGGTTTTATAAACGAATTTTGGCGTATATAAGTAATGTTTATATTCTGACTTTTGAGACGCATTAGTATGGTTTAAGAATGCATGAAAGGCATGTTGACTTACGTATATGGGTTTCATAATGTAACATGAGGATGCATACCTCACTATTGCACATTTTTAACGAAAGTGTAAGTTTTGAAAACAAACTTTGACACGTATGTACCATATCCATATTCTGATTTTGCAAGCATGTTTACATGGCCTTGAAATACATGACAAACATGTTAACATATGTATATATATAACATGAACATGTTAAGCCTTATTAGTGAACTTTACTAATGAAAGTATATGTTTTGAACGTGTACCTTGACATATTACATTCAAGTTTGGATTCCTATATTTATGGACATGTTTGATAGTACTCTTAGACTCGCTAATGTATCATACATGTATGCTTACCATGTTAGTTGTCGTGAAATCAAGTTAAGCATAAATGAAAAATATATAACCTTGAAGTGGGCATAGAATGTGCATGCTAGGTTTCAAACTTGCGTTAGTAACCTTATATACATGTATACATGATGAACATAGTAGCCTTGTATGACTAGTTTAAGTATGACAAGGATTTTGGAAGGTGAAACTTAGAAAGTTTGAATGTAATAGTTATTTAAAACCCCAAAATTATAATTTCGATAAGGTTTGAGAAATGTAAGAGTAATATAAATCTTATATCTATGAGTTTTAAGTATATGTCGAACACCTAAAGTTAAAGTGTGTGATATATGTATATGAAGGATGATAGTAAGTATGTATGGTTAAGGTATACTTATACGTACATAGTTATTCTAAGAATACGATGAGAGAGTAAAACGAAGGTTCTAAGAGCCAAGATAAAAATCAATGTAATACTTATTATTATATTGAGAATGTATGAATGTATGACTGATTGATATGAATCTATGATTATATAATTGTGTAGGATTACACGAAGTGCAGATATCTTTAAGCAGTTAAGTCGTAGTTATTAAACTACGAATCAGGCAAGTCTTTCAGTTCCTATTTAATATATGAATTCAATAACTATTAGTTGAATTATATTATGCTGCAATGATGTGAACTTATATATGAACTGTATATGAGATACGTATGAGATTGAAAGTTGTTCTTTGATGAAATGCTTGTTATGTGAGAAGTAGCGTGCTTAGTAATATAAACTGATTATAAATGCATGAACTGCGTATGATGTTATATGCTATGTGATGCATGAAAACTGTTAGAACTGCTGAGCTGTCAAGCTCACTCTTGCAAATAACCATTTTTGCAGGTTGAGGACATACGATAAAGATTTCGTGCTTCTTGATTGTTAAAGTTAGATAGTATCGCAACGAAGAATGCTATTTAGATTATCGTTTGAACCATGTTTAGGTTCTAGTAGTTGTACTTGATATTTGTTTACAAGGGTTAATGCTTGTCGTACTATAAAGATGTATTAGTTAATACATAGAGGATATCAAGTTAAGATGTATACGGTTATACATAAATTTGAATAGAGTGAATCATAATATAGTTTGATTCAGGGAAATGTATTGGATTCAAGTTATGAAAGCAATAAAAGATTATATTCAAAGAAGATTGAAAAAATTAAGTTATTTCGCATTTTTATAATATCGACCATGATATAAGACAGGAATGGTAAATGACCAAGATTGTAACTTGTAAAAGTTTGGAGTCATTATACGAGATCCTGATAGTGAAAAGAATTTATATTATAAATTGTAATAAAGCAAATTTTATTCTTTAAGTTATGAATAAAAGATGTAATAGTTCGACGATAGTAGTATCGTGACACACCAGATCCGAGGAAAGAGAGGAACTCGGATTTGGGGCGACCGGCGTAAGTTATCATCAGGATAGGCATCGAGAGCACCCACTTAGGTACCTAGGCAAAAGGGATATATCCCTAGTAGAGGAGCCTTCAAAAATGTACAACGACATCAGAAAATTTGCCCCCTGATAGTATTGGCAGATGTGAGAAACCATTGGGCTTAAACCAAGGTAACACCAAGGGTTACCACGGATGATGTCATTCCCAGCAGAAAGTGAGAAGAACAGTCTATGATAGCCTAACTATGATAGCCTACCAATGGCATCCTACCAACAGTAAAGGATATTATAAAGGACATCGTCCCCCAATAAAAATATAGAAAATATTTCAGTTTATCTTCATCAAACAAAGCATCGGCAACACCGATGGAAATCAAACCGTTCAAGTCAACACCAACATAGACATCAGCAGCACTGATGAAAGTCAATCGTTGAGATCAGCCCCAACACAGGCATCATCCATGAACGGTCAGGGTAAGCGATTTGTGATGCGATATGCGATTTGTGATGCAATTTGGGATACGATATGCGATATGTGAAGTGCGATTTATGAAAACATGTTAACATTCATTGCATTGTGATTTGCATCATTAATATTTTGTCATATTTCAAGGGTTTAGAAATCTTTATCCTGCTCATTCCATTACATTGCATAAACATGATAAAGAGGGGCATCTGTAGACACTCAAAATTTTCTTTCCCTATTACTAACGCTGTAGGAGGGAAATATCGAGCAATCAAATTAACCCCAGTCTCAATACCGGACCTCCAGTTCAAATCTGGTCTCAATACCGGTCAATCAAATCAGCTCTGATCTCAATATCGGGTCGTCAAATCAACTTTGATTTCCAATCAGACCGTCAGATCAACCCCGATCTCAATATTTGGCCGTCAAATCAACTCTGATCTCTAATCAAACATTCAAATCAACCCCGATCTCAATATTGGGCCGTCAAATCAACTCTGATCTCCAATCGAATCATCAAATCAACTTCGATCTCCAATCGGACAATCAAATCAACCCCGATCTCAATCGGGCCATCAAATCAACTTCGATCTCTAATCGGACCGTCAGATCAACCCCGATCTCAATATCGGGCCATCAGTTCAAACTCGGTCACTAATATAGGGACAACCATAGCCCCGATCACCAATATTAAGATGTCAACACATCTCTGATCTTAACCCGGGATGTACAAATCAGCCCCGGTCTCAACCTAGGAAGTCCAGGTCATCCCCGGTCCCAACCTAGGAAGTCAAGTCAACCTCAGAAACAAACCTGAAGCATCACAATACCTCCTAGAAGAAAACCTAGAATGACCACGGCAGCTTCAGAAGCAACACTGAGGACAAACAGACTCGAATGGGATCCATATCTTGGAAACGACTCCAGGAAGTCAGCCGAAGGCAATGCCGACATTTAAGGCAACCCCGGTAGGGGTAAAATGGTCATTTTTCTAACTTAAATCCGATTTGGTCAAACTTAAGCTAAATTGATGCCACCAAGGTCAGATAGAACCATAATGGTGATCCCGAGTGAAAACAGCGCAAGACAGCTCGACGGATAAATTGCGGGGAAACGAAGACGCAGTTATGAACCTATCTTTTTGGACTTAAAAGGCCTTAAATCCTAGGTCATTGTGACACTCTCGGCGAGGGCTTTCTGGAAAGATATAGCACGCCTCAAACGAACGCTCCGATCAAAAGTTATAAAGTTTTGAACCTGACATTGCATTGCTCGGCGTACCCGCACTTCGAGGCGACGAGGCCCGCTACCCTGGGCCTGCCACGTGGAGCCACGGGTAGACCCGTTACTGCTGCGGATAGAGTGGAGGCACTCTGGTCTATATATATGAGTGCTCCCCCTCTCATTTTTAAGTTAGAAATCGTTTTAGAGCCCTGCCCGTTTGATTTTTTGACTTTTTCACCTCTTCTAAACCCAAATATTTTGACTCTAATACGTAGATATACCCACATACTACCACATATAAGAAAATAATAGGTAGATTCGGACGTTTAAAGCCTACGATTTGGCAAAAAGCCCGTGTAAGAGTCTATTGTAAGTATTTTTACGATTAAAAAGTTATTCTTACTTCTTTGCATTGTTTTGCACTTGCATATCAAGTTTCATTTTCTAAAAATGCCCGGAACTCAGTTCTGTGGCCGTTTTTGTCAACTTTTTATAAATAAACTCAATTTCTGGCATGTCTACAGCTCGGATTGACGATCCGTCAGCTCTAAAAGCTTCAGTGCACTAACACCTTCATTTTAAGCAACTTTGTCGGACTGGGTTATCTTCCCAGTCTGAGTTTGACTTTTATGTGTTTATTTAACTGTTTATATACTAATTTTTCAATTTTGTCAAGCCCGGATGTCAAATCCGAGGTAGTTTACTGCTTTTATATATATTTATGCATATATAAGCAACTTTCACCACCACTGGGTTCTCTTTCCAGTCTTGGTGGACTACTTTTTTGTCAATATATATATATATATATATATATATATATATATATATATATATATATATATATATTTCAATTCTAGTCCGGGCACCGGCGTGAAAACCCATCGCTCTTTTTACTATTTTTCTATAGATATATTTCAATTCTGTCCAGCCTGGATCATTCCGTAGCTTTTATATAGCTTATATATATATATTTTAATTCCAGTCCGGGCACCGGTGCGAAAACCCATCGCCTTTTACAACTTTCATATATATAATTGTGTATATATATAGCTTTATTTAATTTTAATTAAATTATTTCTTTAAATATTCATTTGATATGAATCGGCACTGACATATCTGCAGGCGAATTAGATTTATTTAAATCTCGCCAATTCTAGCTTTCAAACGGTTTAAAATAGGTACAGATAGAACCGGGAAGATAGAATGGCTGAATTTATTTAAATCTGCCATCTTTTCTAGTTTCAGTTACAAAAGCAACCTCGCGGCCTCTAGATCGCTATCTAGTGGGAACGAGACGCTTCGGGCAGGTGCGGACCAGGATTTACTGATGAATCCTTGGTTCTGATGATATTTGGATATATTTCTGTTCAAATTTGAGCTGTGCAGGTTTATTGGCTTCCCTATATAAACCTAGGAATCGTGGGATTCATGATCAAACTAATCATAATTCGAATCCAACGATGGACAAACTCCACTTTACAAATGTATCCTGCCAGTTTTTCTATAAAATTGTACATACAAAAGACCTTAAAACGGTTATCCGGATTTAAGATATCAACATAGTAAAAATATGGGTTGTCGTGTCAGAGTCCGTTCAATGGCTATCATGCCCATGAGGAAGCCGACACTTGTATATATTTTTGTGGTCGAGGATGCTTCGCAGCCCGACAATCACCATTCCGTGTGAGCCTTTAGACTAAAAAGATAAAACGAAAGTATAAATATGCTTCAATTCCTATGACAGCGTAAGGGTTTGAAAAACCAGTTTTCAAAAAATCATTTAAATCCTTTTGCAAATCAAATTAAACGCTTTGGCAAATCAAAACAAAAACTTTTTGCAAATCAAATCAAACCCTTCGTATATAAGTTCAACAATGCATAGAGATGCTTTCAATCAAGCATAGGCCCAATTTTCAAGCATCATTCACACACGCATTTTAGTTTTAAGGGAAATATTAAAAAGATGCGGTACCTTGTTTACACGGGAGTTGTGGGGTGCCTAGCACCTTCCCCACACTTAACCAAGTCCCCGAACTTAAAACTTTATTTTCAAAGATCAAGTTTCGACACTATCCAGCAATTGGGCCTCTTTTCAAAACAAAACTCGGTTCAGTTGGTACAACCATTTTCAAACCTACCAACTGGCGACTCTGTAAAACGTTCAAATCGTCGACATGATACATGTTGGCATTTTTCCTAAAAAACCCTTCAAGTCCTTTTTTGAAATAAAAAGAGTCAGGGTAGAGATAACTTAGGAAAAGAGATAAAAAGTTCCGGGTTATGACCCGACTCGCGGGATTTTTTAACCAACGTCGACGATGATCTTCCTACTTTTCTGTTATTGATAATTGAGCACAAAGTTTGATCATGGCATGGGTTTGTATAAAAATTTTTAAAACCTTAATTATCACACTTCCGCCCTTATTTATGTAATTTGATTGCATACATGCGTTACGTACAAACCCAACAGTGATATCAGAGCTTAACTTAGAGCTACTTATCAATTTTATGATTCTATGTATGAATTAATGTGAGATTGGATCGAATTTTCTAGACAAAAATTGAATTATGTAGATTTTGCGATAAATAGCGCAGCTGCGCTGTTGCCCAGTTCATTCTGGGCGCAGCTGCGCCGTTCAATATGGCAGCTCAGGTGTGCCGTTGCCCAGTTCATTCTGGGCGCAGGTGTGCCAGTCCATGGACATAATCTGAAATTCTGATTTTTATTAATTAAGTAAATAGTTTATTTAATTTATAAAACTTTAAAATAAAGATGTCTATTTTATCTGAAATATGATTTCAGATTGCTAAAATTAAAGGAGTTTAATTTGGATTTATTTTTTTTATTAAAATAAAAGAGTTTATTTTATTTCAAAAATGAAATTTAGCAAAGTTTTTGTCCATTAAATGACATCGATCTATATATGGAATGACTTTATTATTCATGAGATGAATGGTTATTTATTGATGCATATGTTATTTATTGATGCACATATTGATGTGTATGACTTGTATGCACACTACTATCAATCTCCCACTTGCACTAAAGCCAATCACCATGGTATCTTATACCCATCTTCTCTAAGTGACGATCAAACTGCTGTTGTGTTAGAGCTTTAGTAAATGGATCTACAATGTTGTCTTGAGAGTCCACACGCTCTAAGGTGACGTCTACACTTTCAATGATCTCCCTGATCAAGTGAAATCGCCGCAACACGTGTTTGGATTTCTGATGAGACCTGGGTTCCTTAGCCTGTGCAACCGCTCCGGTGTTTTCACAGTATACGGGAACTGCTTCTCCAATGCTAGGAACCGCACCTAAGTTCAGTTATGAACTTCTTCATCCAAACAGCTTCCTTTGCAGCTATATACTCTGCCTCTGTCACTGAATCAGCAACTGTTTGCTGCTTGGAACTCTTCCAACTCACTGCGCCTCTGTTCAAGGTAAACACATACCCTGAAACAGATTTACTGTCATCTTGGTCTGTTTAAAAACTTGAGTCCATGAATCCCTTGAGTTTTAATTCTGACCCACTGTTGACAAGAAAAATATCTTTAGTCCTTCTCAAGTACTTTAGGATATTTTTCACTGCCTTCCAGTGCTCTTCTCCTAGATTCGACTGGTATCTGCTCGTTACACTAAGTGCGTGAGCAACATCCGGTCTAGTACATATTATACCGTACATGATTAATCCTATTGCAGAAGCATAAGGGATCTTACTCATACGGTCTCTCTCCTCAGGTATCTTTGGGGCCTGTTTCTTGGAGAGATGTATTCCATGGCTCATCGGCATGAGATCTCTTTTAGAATCTTCCGTGCTAAACCTCTTTAGCATCGTATCAATGTACGTTCCTTGGGATAAGCCGAGCATCCTTTTAGATCTATCTCTATAGATCTTTATCCCCAAAATATAGGATGTTTCACCCTAAGTCCTTCATGGAGAAGTTTTTAGATAACCAGATTTTAATTGGTTGTAACATAGGAATGTCATTCCCTATCAGTAATATATCATTAATATATAATACAAGGAATGATACTGCGCTCCCACTAACCTTCTATACACATGGTTCATCCTCGTTTTTGATAAAATCAAACTCTTTGATTGTCTCATCAAAACGAATGTTCCATCTCCGAGAAGCTTGCTTCAACCCATAAATGGATCGTTGTAGCTTACAGACTTGATTTGTTCCAACTTTTGAAATAAATCCCTCTGGCTGTGTCCTATACACATCCTCCTCAAGTTTCCCGTTGAGGAAGGCCATTTTCACGTCCATCTGCCAGATCTCATAGTCGTTATAAGCTGCAATCGCAAGCAAAATCCAAATGGACTTGAGCATGGCTACTGGTGAGAAGGTTTCATCATAGTCAATTCCTTGTCTTTGTTTGAAACCTTTTGCAACCAATCGGGCCTTATAGGTCTCTACCTTCCCGTCTGCTCCTGTCTTTCTCTTAAAAACCCATTTACACCCAATAGGGTTAGTGCCTTCAGCTGGTGAAACCAAAGTCCATACTTTGTTCTCATACATGGAGTCCGTTTCGGATTTCATGGCTTTAAGCCATTTCCCTGAGTCTTTATTACTCATAGCCTATTCGTAATTCAATGGATCATCATCATTCATGATGTGTACCTCATCGTCATCCTCTATAACGAATCCATACCTCTCAGGTATCTTCGGTACTCTTCCAGATTTACAAACAGGGTGTGGTATAGTAGGTTCTTCTACTTGGTTAGGTACCTAACTTTGATCCGTGGTAATTTGTGGTTCTTGAACTTCTTCAAGATATATCTTGATCCGTGATAAACTCTTTCTCCAATAAGGCAGCATATTTCGCAACAACCACCTTTTGATCAGTTGGATGATAGAAATAATACCCTACGATTTCTTTAGGGTATCCCACAAATCTACACTTATCGGATTTAGTCTGTATCTTTTCATTTTCAAACTTTTTGACATAAGCTGGACAACCCCAAGTCTTAACATGCTTAAGATTTGGTTTCCTCCCTTTCCACATCTCATATGGAGTCTTTGGGCCAGATTTTGTAGGTACCTTGTTAAGTAGGTATGCAGCCGTTTCTAGGGCATAACCCCAGAAGGAAATTGGAATGTCGGTAAAACTCATCATGGATCAAACTATGTCCAACAGTGTTCGATTTCTCCTTTCAGATACTCCATTTAACTGTGGTGTACCTGAAGGAGTCCATTGTGAGATTATACCATTTTCTTTGAGACAATTGAGAAACTCACCGCTTAAGTATTCTCCACCTCGATATGATCGAAGTATCTTAATACCCTTGCCCGTTTGTTTCTCTACTTCACTTCTGAACTCTTTGAACTTTTCAAAATTCTGATTTGTATTTCATTAAATACACATATCCAAATCTTGAGTGATCATCAGTGAAAGTAATAAAATAAAAATACCCACCCCGTGCACTTAATGTCATAGGTCCACAAACATCTATGTGAATCAATGCCAACAACTCTGTAACTCTTTCTCCTTTTCCACTAAAAGGAGATTTAGTCATTTTACCCATGAGACAAGATTCACAAGTTGGATATGATTCATAATCGGATAGCTCTAGGAGCCCATCCTTATGCAACTTGGATAATCTTGTTTCATTGATATAATCGAGTCTACAGTGCCACATGTAGGTTTAATTAATATCATCTCTTTTCCTTTTCTTAGTTTGTTTAATTTGAAATATATTTTCTTACAAGTCAAGTATATAAAGCCCATTTCGCAAATTTCCAATATCATATAAAACATCGTCTTTATAAATAGAACAACCATTGTTCTTTATAATAACGTCAAAACCTTCCATATCCAATACTGAAATTTAAATAATGTTTTTACTAATATTCGGAACATAATAACAGTTATTAAGATAAATGGACTTGCCCGAAGGCATTGCTAAACAATAAGTTCCTACAGCTAATGCAGCAACCTTTGCTCTATTTCCCACTCGTAGGATCACCTCTTCATTGTTCAGCTTTCTACTTCTGACCAGTCCCTGCACAGTGTTACATATGTGAGACCCACAGCCGGTATCCAATACCCAAGTAGAATTATGACTTTCAAAAAAATTAATTTCAATCATAAACAAACCTTGATTGGAAGTCGAAGCTTCTCCAAGCTTCTTCTCTGCTAGAAACTTCTTGCAGTTCCTCTTCCAATGTCCTGGCTCATTGCAATGAAAGCACATTCCTTTAGCTAGTTCAGGTTTCTTTTGTTCCTTTTCTTTCTCCTTTCACTTAGCCTTCTTAGATTACTTCTTTTCAGAAGACACTTTGGGCCTCTTCCTTTTATAGGAAGAATCCACCATCAAGACATGGTTTTTCTTGGATGAGAAGTGACCTTCTGCAGTTTTCAGCATGTTAAGCAACTCAGGCAAGCTGACATCTAGCTTATTCATGTGAAAATTAAACACAAACTGCGAGAAGGTCTCAGGGAGTGACTGCAAGACCAAGTCTTGACTCAACTCTCCATCCATGACGAACCCAAGCTGTCCAAGGCGTTCAATCAAATTGATTACCTTCAGAATATGAGTCTCGACGGCAGTGCCCTCGGTCATCCGAGATCGGAAGAGCTCCTTAGATATCTCATATCTAGCAGTCCTACTCTGTTCACCATACAACTCCTTGAGGTGAAGCAGCATAGCAGAAGCTTCCATATTTACTTGCTGACGCTGAAGCTCGTTATTCATAGATACGAGCATGATGCATTGAGCCACAGATGCATCATCTTGCCATTTATTGAAAGTGCCAATCTCTTCCTCAGAGGTTGTTTCCGAAAAAGATTCAAGGATAGTTGAATTTAGGACATAAGAAATCTTTTCAGCAGTGATAACAATTCTCAGATTTCTTAGCCAGTCCTTATAATTCGGCCCGGTAAGCTTATTTGCATCAAGTATGCTTCGTAGTGAGATTAGTGATTCTGACATTTTTAAAATTCTGCATGTGAAAAGACAACATTTTTAGCAAACATTCATTTTATTAACTTTACATACCAAAATAAATTTAGGTCTTTATTTTAAATTGGTATCTCCCACTATTTTCATCAAACTATATTACCCTCACTTATATAGTTCGACAACATCTAATTAAAGATTTGCTAGTGAGATTAAGGATCCCATTTTAAATGTATATAACCTTGTGGATAGCACAACAAGCGATATACAAAAAAATAGGTAGACAACTCTAGTCAATTACATCACCATGTAACTCCTTTTATTTTGCCACTTAAATCGTAATGGTCATGTGTGTGCACATCCGAACTAAAATGATTTAAGTTAAGTTCAGCCTATCACTGTTATAAATTCAAAAAAGAAAAATTTTCGTCCTTGTGGATAGCACAACAAGACTAGATCGTTCAATTTTCTTGATAAGCATCAAATGTGATTAATTAACATCTTAAATATTCAATACTAGCCTTGTTGATAGCACAATAAACTCATATTAAATATTTAATACTCTATTAATTAACCATGCTAGAAGGCGACGTTCGATATTCCAAATATCATTTGAACGCTTCGGACTTAATATTATTTCTTTGAGGGTTTGTTATTATTTGTCTCATCTTGTTTAGCGAGCATGCACACATATATATAAAATACGCGTCATTTTAATTAACATGCGAAGCATGTTTGCATAAAATATAATATATATAATATTTAGCATGCAATATAGAATACTATATTCTACCCGGATTGATTATGAACTTTTATTCGAGTTTGGTTCACTAGAGCCACCAAGTGAACCAAAAGGTCAAACCTAGGAGTGCAAGAATTTAAATTTAAATATAACTATTACATTTAAACCCGGGCTTCATACAAATGGGTCTTCACGCGTTCCTTGCTCCTTGGTCTTCAATTTCTTCAAGATAACTCTAACTATTTCTATTACATAAACTATAATTAAATAGAAACCTTGATCAGTAGTCAAGGAGAAGTATATAGGAAGGAGATAGAATTTACATCGAGAATAAAACTAAAGAAGATGAGGTACGCAGACCCTATTTTATAAAACCCATTCATTCAAGCATTCATCCAAAATAAAATTCAATCACATTGGTTATAGTCCATAATCAACCCCATTTATTATCATACACATCACCATATGCATCAATAAATTTTCATTCATCTCATGAATTATAAAGCTATTCTATGTATAGATCGATGTCATTTAATGGACAAAAGTTTTGCTAAATTTTATTTTTGAAATAAAATAAACTCTTTTATTTTAATCAAAAATAAATCCAAATTAAACTCATTTAACTTTAGCAATCTGAAATCATATTTCAGATAAAATAAACATCTTTATTTTAAAACTTCATTAATTAAATAAACAGTTTACTTAATTAAATAAAATCAATTTTCAGGGTCTGTCTAGGTACCGCCGCAGCTGCGCCAAGAATGTACTGGGCTGCTGCGCAGCTGCGCAGGAAGACTGAAACACCGAATTTTGCAGACCGGCGCAGCTACGCCGAGAATAAACTGGGCAGCTGCGCCGTTTGTCTGCAGAATCACCCGAAATCAGTTTTTGTCCAGAAAATCTGATCCTATCATACATTAATTCATCCATGGAATTATGTAATTGATAATTAGCACAAAGTTAGGCTCTGATACCATTGTTGGATTTGTACGTAATGCAATCATGCAATCAAATCACATAAATAAGGCGGAAGCGCGAAACATAGGTTTTTTAAAAATTTATACAAACCCATAACCATGATCTTGCTTTGTGCTAGTTATCAATAACAGAAAAGAGAGAACATGGAATTATACCTTTGAAGATCTAAGCTTCCTCAAGTACAAGTTCTACTCCTTCGATTCCTTTGATTCCTCTGTAGTGGCTCCTTCCCTTGATCAATGTTAGCCACCCAAATGTTTGGCCTCTAACGGTGATCCACCTAGGAAGATGAAGAACTCAGGAAGATGGGTTATTGGCTTAACCTTTGTTTCTATCTCTATAGAATATGTGTACTCCCAACTTTTGGAAAAATTCACGTACCTTATTTCTAATATAAGACTCTCTTATATAGATATTAGGTTAACTCTCATAATCCAATTAGAATAGGGTTTTATTTAATTAATTAATTAAACACTTATAATTAATTTATATCCTAATCTTATTAGGATTGAGAGAGAGTACTGATATTATATTAATTCCTAAACTCCTTTAGAATTAAAAAATAATAATAATAATAATAATATTAATAAGACTCCTCTTATTAATTTATATTTAATATTTTTAAAATATTAAATAATAAACATTAAGCTATTTAATTTATTCTATCACCATAGATTAAATTAATTATACTTAATGCAATATTACTATTGTGACGCCTCTAGAATAGGTCCATTCAACCCAACCCATTCTGAGTCGCCAAATACATGGTACAGAATTCAAATACAAACTTTATATCATACGGTCGTGCAAAATACGACCACACAACTGTGAGTCTCAATACAAATATGTAGAAAATATTAAGATTCAAACTAAGTCCTCATATCAATTATTATCACACTATTTATCAGAATTAGTGAGGACTACTACTGCTCTAACTCGGACCATCACTCTGTCCCCCGACTAGTTCCCGCAACATTCTCATTTCTTGAAGAGGACAACAGATGAAAAGGGTGAGCTCAACTAGCTCAGTAAAGAATATTATGACTAAGATAATGGAAAATAAATTATCGTTAGTCTTCAACAAATCAGATAAAATATAATGGACAACCAACTCTAGATCAATATTTGCAGCGGAAATAACAGTTCATTAGAAGAATTAAGCAGAGAATAAAGTCTACTATCTTCTATGATTTAAAAGTCCATCATCAATATTTTATCCCTGTAACATCAATCAATATACATCTTGAATCAAATATTCATCTTTGCACTACAGGCCAAAGATATTCATTTGTATCATCAGTGGTCATGTTCATCTCAACACCTGTCATCTTTGCACTACAGGCCAAAGATATTCATCAGGTAATCATTCATCTTTGCTCTACAGGCCAAAGATATTCATCAAGTAATCATTCATCTTTGCTCTACAGGCCAAAGATATTCAGTTACATCACCTTTTAGGACTGAGAATGATGAAAAACATTTTAAAAAAAACGAATCCAGTGAGATAAAAGACAAAGACTAAGGATTCGTATTTTAGTATATCCCATTCAAAAATACCTCGTAATAATCAATTATGGAGCAAAATTCAAGAATAGAGCTCAAAACTTAGATACAATCAAAGATAATAACCTTAACAAATAATTTGGACAAATAGAAGAAAATTTAGTTTTTCTGTGAATAGTGCCGTATACGTGAATAGTAACCCCGACGAAAAAAGTAAGAATTTCAACATAAAATCCATGACAATATTTCTGTATAATGATATTGAAAAGAATAATATCATTTACGAAAGAAAATAACATCCCTTACCTCAAAAAGATAGTACCTATGACTGGAATATCGGATATAATACCGAAGGAAACTTGCACTGAATACTAATACTCAAAGTATAGAAATATTCACAAAAATACGCTCGATATTATAGAGAGAGAAAACTGATGATTCTGGTGTGATTTTCAATTCTAACCTAAGCACCCTATTTATAGGAAAAGCTTAGGATGCCAAAGGAGGCTAAAATAATAAAATAATATTATTTTTTCAAAATTTCCGCCGCCTGGCGGCTAAATTTTTTTTCCAACAAAAGTGGGTCCCACCCATTAAATAATATTTATTTTTTGAAACTTTAATAATTCATAACAAATAGCCCCTTTGTCAGAAAAATACAAATTCTATGTCCTTCCATAGTAAATTTAATTCCCTACAACTTTGCAGAAGGAAGTTTTTCCAAATTCCAAACATAAATTATCCGAAATCCATAAACAGATGATTTCTCACACCAAAATATTGATAAAAACTCACCAGCGCCAATTCCTTCTTTAATATCCACAAAATAAATATTTCCTTATCATATAAATCAATAATTAATTATTCACAAATAATATTATAGAACTATAATATTAACAACCAGGTCGTTCCCAGGACAGAGGGGGCCTTCCGATAAGGACTTCTCCTTACTGGCGCGCAATTAAATAACCCCTCCTAGACAGAACTTCCTTAGACATTGTCAATAATGCTATCTAATAATATTATTCAAATAATATGAATTATTGAGTTGATAACGTGAAATACTGTGCAACGACAATTATTGAATCAATACTACAAAATATCAACTGTAGCCATTATTGAATCAATCATAAAAAAATAGCAACATAGCAATTATTGAGTCAATAAAATATCAATGCAGCAATTATTGAGTCAATAATATAAAATATCAACGTAGCAATTATTGAGTCAATAATATAAAATATTGAACAGTAATTACTGTAACAATAATTGAGTAATGGCTTCTCACGTAAGACTCAATAATTTGAAATACTGTGTAATACCGTGTGCTACTATGCAACACCGTGTATCACTGTATTTTAACCACCGTGTATTTCAACAGTACTAACGGTAACAACCACGCCGTTATTTTGTAAAAAGTTATTTCTGTCGCTTTCTATATCCGACAGTTACTCCGTTGTGGGGGCCCACAAATAGCTGCGCCGTCGTACGAATATTCCCCGACAACAAGAATATTCCACGACCAAACGAATATTCCCCGACAACCAGAATATTTTATAACCACTTGCTCATTTTAAAAATGTTTGCACATTTCACCCATAACTTTCATATTTATCAAAACAACACCTTACTGTTTCGAAATAATATATAAAGAAAACTAAATCTTTATTCATAAAAGTTGGGGTCTTACAACCTCCCCTCCTTATGAAATTTCGTCCTCGAAATTGACGTACGTACCTGGTATGTCGAAAAGGTGAGGATACCTCGCTTTCATTTCCGATTCCAACTCCCAGGTCATTTCCTCAATTGCATGGTTTCTCCACAAAACTTTAACTTGAGGTATAATTTTCGAGCGTAGGATATGCTCCTTCCTATCCAAGATCTTGACAGGTACCTCCTCGTACGTTAAATCTTCAGCTATCTCGTCTGGTTCTAACTCAATAATGCGGTTTGGATCCTTCACATATTTACGTAACACGGATATGTGAAACACATTATGAACACGAGACATGCTTGGAGGTAAAGCGAGTCTATAAGCCACATTTCCTATTCGGTCAAGAATCTCAAATGGACCAATGAATCGTGGATTGAGCTTTTCTCTCTTCCCAAACCTCGTAACTCCTTTCCACGGAGCAATACGTAACAATACATGGTCCCCAACGTTAAATTCCACATCCTTTCGATGAAGATCCGCATAACTCTTTTGTCGATCCTGTGCCGTTTGTATACGTTGTCGGATTATTTGGATCTTTTCCGTAGTCATACGTACTAACTCCGGTCCCAACAACGTTGTTTCACCCACCTCGTTCCAACATACCGGAGAGCGACACTTTCTCCCATACAATGCTTCGAATGGAGCTACGCCAATACTTGCCTGATAACTGTTGTTGTAGGAGAATTCCACCAATGGTAAGTACTTATCCCAACTCCCTTTGAAGTCTAGAACACAAAGTCTCAATAGATCCTCAAGAGTTTGGATAGTCCTTTCCGATTGTCCGACTGTTTGAGGATGATAAGCCGAACTGAATCGTAAATCCGTACCCATAGCTTTCTGCAAACTGATCCAAAATCGTGAAGTAAATCTGGGATCACGATCCGAAACTATGGATACTGGCATGCCATGCAACCTCATAATCTCATTCACGTACATATGAGCAAGACGTTCAAGGGAATAAGTCTCTCGTATCGGCAAGAAATGAGCAGACTTGGTTAATCTATCAACAATAACCCAAATCGCATCTAAGCCTTGAGAAACCTTGGGAAGACCCGTAACGAAATCCATCGTAAGGTGTTCCCACTTCCATTTCGGAATCTCCAGTGGTTGCAATGGACCCTTCGGCACTTGATGTTCCGCCTTTACACGTTGACAAGTTAAACATCTCGAGATGAACTCCGCAATCTCTCTCTTCATATTGCCCCACCAAAATGTATGTCGAAGATCACGATACATTTTAGTACTCCCAGGATGGATCGCAAACGGTGTGTTGTGTGCCTCCATCATGATTCTATACTTCAAGTCGGAATCGTTAGGAACACAAAGTCTGGAGTTGACTCGAAGTATTCCATCTTCATCGATTCTCGCTTCTGGAATTGCACCTTCTTGCACCTTCTTCTTCATCTTCATCAGCTCCGCATCCGTAGCTTGAGCAGGTTTAACTTTATCAATCAAAGTTGGTTCTACGCGTATACTTGACATCATCGCACTCGTTCCCACATATGATCTTCTACTCAACGCGTCAGCTACCACGTTCGCTTTTCCAGGATGGTATTGGATAGTATGATCGTAATCTTTCAATAGCTCAAGCCAACGTCGTTGCCGCATGTTGAGTTCCTTCTGAGTGAAGAAATATTTAAGGCTCTTATGATCCGTATAAATCTCCACTTTCTCTCCGTACAAGTAATGTCTCCAGATCTTCAACGCGAAAACGACTGCTGCCAACTCTAGATCATGAGTAGGATAATTCCTCTCATATTCTTTGAGTTGTCGCGAGGCATAGGCTATGACTTTCCCATGTTGCATGAGAACACATCCTAACCCTTTGCCCGAAGCATCGCTGTAAATAACAAATCCATCCGAACCAGATGGTATTGTCAGAACAGGTGCCGAAATAAGTCTCCTCTTGAGCTCTTGGAAGCTCTTCTCGCATTCCTCGCTCCAAACGAATTTCGTATCTTTCCGGGTCAACTGAGTTAATGGAGTAGCGATTCGAGAAAATCCCTCTACGAACCTCCGATAATAACCAGCTAAGCCCAGAAAGCTTCGTACTTTGGTCACCGACTTAGGTTGCTCCCAGCTTTGTATTGCTTCAATCTTCGCCGGGTCAACAGATACTCCACGTTTCGATACCACGTGCCCAAGAAATGCTACTTCCTCAAGCCAGAACTCGCATTTCTTCAACTTGGCGTATAGCTTGTTCTCACGAAGCTTTTGAAGTACTAACTTCAAATGGTGTTCATGATCTTCACGGCTTTTAGAATAGATGAGAATGTCATCAATAAAGACAACAACGAATTGATCTAAATACTCCTTAAATACACGGTTCATCATATCCATGAAAGCAGCAGGAGCATTAGTCAATCCAAAAGACATGACTAAGAACTCATAATGCCCGTACCGTGTTCTAAAAGCAGTCTTTGGAATATCCTCAGTTTTAATCTTCAACTGATGATATCCAGAACGAAGATCGATCTTTGAAAAGAATTGCGCTCCTTGCAACTGGTCGAACAGGTCATCAATACGAGGTAACGGATACCTATTCTTAATGGTGACATGGTTCAACTCCCGATAGTCAATACAAAGTCGCATACTCCCGTCTTTCTTCTTTACGAATAAAACAGGAGCACCCCAAGGAGACGTACTAGGACGAATAAAATCGATGTCTAACAACTCTTGTAATTGAACCTTTAACTCCTGAAGTTCAATAGGAGCCATTCGATATGGGGTTTTAGAAATGGGTTTTGTACCGGGCTCAAGGTCAATAAAGAATTCAACTTCACGTTCTGGGGGTAGATCGGGAAGTTCTTCGGGAAATACATCAGGAAACTCATTAACAACGGAAATATCATTCAAATCTGATGTATTCTGATTTAGATCAGTGACATGAGCTAAGAAAGCTTGACATCCGTTTTTCAATAAACGAATAGCCTTGGGATTTGAAATGATATTGACTGATTTTAGTGGTTTGGTGATTTGGATTCGCACAACAGGTTGATTAGGAATATGAAAACTAACAACCTTACGAAAACAATCAATTTTGGCATGGTAAGTGGTTAACCAGTCAATTCCTAAAATCACGTCAAATGCAAGTATTTTCAAAGATATAAGATCAACAGGTAAGGTAAGGGTACCAATCTGAATCAAGCAAGATTTGTAAACTGTAGATGTAACAAAGGTTTCTCCTAACGGAGTTTCAACAGATAAGTCAAAGTCCAATTTATCAGAAGTCAAGTTCAAACGTTGAGCACAAGCAGGTGAAATAAAGGAATGGGTAGCACCGGTATCTAACAAGGTATAAACTTCGCAAGAGTTTATGATCAGCTTACCCGTAATCACCTCGTGTGGATTCCTCGCGTTTTGGGCTGTCACGACAAACGCTCTTCCAGGAATCACCGACTTTAACTTGTCTGCAACCGCCTTTGGAATCACCATCCCCGCCGAACATGGTTTCGCAACAGGACAATCTCGAGCTATATGTCCTTCTTTTCCACAGTTATAGCATCCTTTGAACTGTTGTGGGTAGTTTGGGCTGATATGTCCCTCTTTCCCGCATTTAAAGCATACGACTGATGGTCGTTCTCCTCCCCTCGAAACAGTTGATGCTGGTGCTGATGTTGACATCTTCGCGTTCTCATTGTTGTACCTTCTCTTCTTGAAATCTCCTCCCGATTCGCTTCTTCTACTATCATGGCCACGATAACCACCGGAGTGGTTACCGCTTCTGTCATACTTTCCTCCTCGCTGGTTGTCATTGCTCCGATGACTGCTGCCACCGGTACGACCTTGGTTGTGGTCCCTCGGTTGAACATAATCATTATCTCGTTCTAATAACTGGGCCCTGTTTACTACATCCGAATATAAAGAAAATTTATGGGAAATGAGGTATTGACGTATTTCGGGTTTCAAACCTCTTAGAAACATCCGCGTCATACGTTCCTCATTCTCCACCAAATGAGGTGCAAACCTGGACAGCTCCGCGAACTTAGCCTCGTACTGGGATACCGTCATATTGTTTTGCTCGAGTCTAATAAACTCTACTTCCTTCATATGACGAATACTTTCAGGAAAGTACTTGTCATTAAACAGTTTCTGGAACGCTTCCCAAGACATCTTAAGTGCGGCAGGCTGGGTACGTTTCACAGATTCCCACCAGTAATCTGCCTCTCCACGGAACATAAACGTGGCGAATGGAACCTTCTGTTCCTCTGTACATCCCAAGACATCAAATATCTTGGTAATTTGTTTAATCCACGTCTCCGCCTTGATCGGATTTGGCTTTCCCAGAAATTCTGGTGGCCCCAATTCTTTGAACTGCTTAGCAGTGACAGCTCGTGTATTGTTATTATCTCCACCTGTATGTTGCACACGAGTCTCCCTCGTCTGATTTTGCATAAACTGCAAAAAACTTCTAAACATCTCATCGTTTATCGTCTGATCAGCGTTATTTTCAGGATGAACATTGCCTTCTTGTTGCATGTTCTCCTGGTTAACGATTAAAGGTGTCTCCACGGTCTCATTCACTTCGTTGTTAACATTCTCAGCTGCCATTCTCAAATACTACCATAAAACAAGGGTTAATTAAACAAATCAACATATCACATATTAACCCTATGCTCCGATTGACCAATTAAATATCACATAAGCTTAGGTAGGACACACTAGCGAAGGATTTACTCGTCTCTCCCCTCCTAGTTCTATTCCCCGATCTCCGCCAGAGATCATATCCCTAAGCTCTGATACCAACTGTGACTCTTGTCCCAACCTTGGACAGCACCTCACAATGATACCTATCAGTTTGCCACCGCAGAACGGCGTCCCCTACGGAGAGTCTGGCTTCGATGCATCCCCCATACACAGGAAGTCACCAGATAGAGGCTCGGGGCTCTTTACTTATGGCTCTGATACCAACTGTGACGCCCCCAGAATAGGTCCATTCAACCCAACCCATTCTGAGTCGCCAAATACATGGTACAGAATTCAAATACAAACTTTATATCATACGGTCGTGCAAAATACGACCACACAACTGTGAGTCTCAATACAAATATGTAGAAAATATTAAGATTCAAACTAAGTCCTCATTACAATTATTATCACACTATTTATCAGAAATAGTGATGACTACTACTGCTCTAACTCGGACCATCACTCTGTCCCCCGACTAGTTCCCGCAACATTCTCATTTCCTGAAGAGGACAACAGATGAAAAGGGTGAGCTCAACTAGCTCAGTAAAGAATATTATGACTAAGATAATGGAAAATAAATTATCGTTAGTCTTCAACAAATCAGATAAAATATAATGGACAACCAACTCTAGATCAATATTTGCAGCGGAAATAACAGTTCATTAGAAGAATTAAGCAAAGAATAAAGTCTACTATCTTCTATGATTTAAAAGTCCATCATCAATATTTTATCCCTGTAACATCAATCAATATACATCTTGAATCAAATATTCATCTTTGCACTACAGGCCAAAGATATTCATTTGTATCATCAGTGGTCATGTTCATCTCAACACCTGTCATCTTTGCACTACAGGCCAAAGATATTCATCAGGTAATCATTCATCTTTGCTCTACAGGCCAAAGATATTCATCAAGTAATCATTCATCTTTGCTCTACAGGCCAAAGATATTCAGTTACATCACCTTTTAGGACTGAGAATGATGAAAAACATTTTAAAAAAAACGAATCCAGTGAGATAAAAGACAAAGACTAAGGATTCGTATTTTAGTATATCCCATTCAAAAATACCTCGTAATAATCAATTATGGAGCAAAATTCAAGAATAGAGCTCAAAACTTGGATACAATCAAAGATAGTAACCTTAACAAGCAATTTGGACAAATAGAAGAAAATTTAGTTTTTCTGTGAATAGTGCCGTATACGTGAATAGTGCCGTATACGTGAATAGTAACCCCGACGGAAAAAGTAAGAATTTCAACATAAAATCCATGACAATATTTCTGTATAATGATATTGAAAAGAATAATATCATTTACGAAAGAAAATAACATCCCTTACCTCAAAAAGATAGTACCTCTGACTGGAATATCGGATATAATACCAAAGGAAACTTGCACTGAATACTAATACTCAAAGTATAGAAATACTCACAAAAATACGCTCGATATTATAGAGAGAGAAAACTGATGATTCTGGTGTGATTTTCAATTCTAACCTAAGCACCCTATTTATAGGAAAAGCTTAGGATGCCAAAGGAGACTAAAATAATAAAATAATATTATTTTTTCAAAATTTCCGCCGCCTGGCGGCTAAATTTTTTTTCCAACAAAAGTGGGTCCCACCCATTAAATAATATTTATTTTCCGAAACTTCAATAATTCATAACAAATAGCCCCTTTGTCAGAAAAATACAAATTCTATGTCCTTCCATAGGAAATTTAATTCCCTACAACTTTGCAGAAGGAAGTTTTTCCAAATTCCAAACATAAATTATCCGAAATCCATAAACAGATGATTTCTCACACCAAAATATTGATAAAAACTCACCAGCGCCAATTCCTTCTTTAATATCCACAAAATAAATATTTCCTTATCATATAAATCAATAATTAATTATTCACAAATAATATTATAGAACTATAATATTAACAACCAGGTCGTTCCCAGGACAGAGGGGGCCTTCCGATAAGGACTTCTCCTTACTGGCGCGCAATTAAATAACCCCTCCTAGACAGAACTTCCTTAGACATTGTCAATAATGCTATCTAATAATATTATTCAAATAATATGAATTATTGAGTTGATAACGTGAAATACTGTGCAACGACAATTATTGAATCAATACTACAAAATATCAACTGTAGCCATTATTGAATCAATCATAAAAAAATAGCAACATAGCAATTATTGAGTCAATAAAATATCAATGCAGCAATTATTGAGTCAATAATATAAAATATCAACGTAGCAATTATTGAGTCAATAATATAAAATATTGAACAGTAATTACTGTAACAATAATTGAGTAATGGCTTCTCACGTAAGACTCAATAATTTGAAATACTGTGTAATACCGTGTGCTACTATGCAACACCGTGTATCACTGTATTTTAACCACCGGGTATTTCAACAGTACTAACGGTAACAACCACGCCGTTATTTTGTAAAAAGTTATTTCTGTCGCTTTCTATATCCGACAGTTACTCCGTTGTGGGGGCCCACAAATAGCTGCGCCGTCGTACGAATATTCCCCGACAACAAGAATATTCCACGACCAAACGAATATTCCCCGACAACCAGAATATTTTATAACCAATTGCTCATTTTAAAAATGTTTGCACATTTCACCCATAACTTTCATATTTATCAAAACAACACCTTACTGTTTCGAAATAATATATAAAGAAAACTAAATCTTTATTCATAAAAGTTGGGGTCTTACAACTATCATGCCATTTTCTTCTTAAATAATTTTTTTCCTTTTATGGTGTGACCCTTTAGGTTCTCCATATTAAACCGGTTGTAAATAAATCAATTAGAACAATTCTAATCTTATTTAAATAAATAAATTAAACTAATAATCTATTTAAATAAATAACATTTATTCTACAATAGGGATAAGCCTCCCTAGCGATCAACGACTTTCCAGATAATATAGATTTCAACATTAATCATAAAAGAACCTGTGAGTTAATAGTTATCATACAATTCAATCCTTCCACCATACAATGTCCCAATTAAATATAAGACATGGATTTACTGTCAAGTCTTAACTTATTTAATCATATGTATTTCGATTAGAAAACGCACAACTTCAAATAATGCAAATTAGAAACCTCTTTCTAATTTTATTCTACCTTGGCCAAGGATTCCTGGGTTGTAATTTAACGAATCACATAGGACATATCTCCTCTTTTACTAGAGGTGGTAGATTCTTTATTGATCATACATTATCTCCATATGTAACTCATTATACCCAAGCCTACCCTATATATGCCTTAAATGACCTTAAGGAATAAGTCAAAGTATAATTTATTACATACAAGATACTATGATGATCTCAAGTCCAAGGATCACTTGTACTACTATCACATTAGGAATTCCTATTGACAGGCGAGTAAAACTCCATTAGGTATTCCATAGCGAGTCACGCTCAGTGAACTTATTCTCCAATAAGCACCTACATACTTGCTTTAGTGTCTCCACACAAATGACCATGAGATCAGTCATCCTCATCCAATGAGCAAGCAACATATGTACCAATCTATTCGGATTTACTAATCCCCATTGTAGTAATCCCACAATTGGGAACTATTTTAGTTTTTAAGCTTTCTAAGAATTTAGATCTCATTAGCATGATCTCATCATGATTCTAAAATCATTTCTTAAAACTATGGGTTATTTACATATTATTAAAAACAGCACCATGTAGATAATTAAATGCCTTAAATGAATATTTTATTAATAAATAAATAAGATTGTTTACAAAGTATGTGCTTTATCATCATACATGATTGGCTTGTATGCACACTACTATCAAAAAACTGCAGAAGGTTACTTCCCATCAAAGAACCATGTCTTGATGGTGGATTCTTCTAATAAAATGAAGATGCCCAAGGTGTCTTCTAAAAAGAAGAAATCTAAGAAGGCTAAGGGAAAGGGGAAAGAAAAGGAACAAAAGAAATATGATCCAGCTGGCAAAGGAATGTGCTTCCAATGCAACGAGCCGGAACATTGGAAAAGGAACTGCAAAAAGTTTCTAGTAGAGAAGAAGCTTGGATAAGCTTCGACTTCTAATCAAGGTTTGTTCATGACTGAAATTAATTTTTCTAAAAGTCATCATTATACTTGGGTATTGGATATCGGCTATGGTTCTCACATATGTAATACTGTGCAGGGACTGGTCAAAAGTAGAAAGCTAAGCAATGATGAGGTCATCCTACGAGTGGAGAATGGAGCAAAGGTTGATGCATTAGTTGTAGGGAATTATTATTTAGCAATCCCTTCGGGCAAGTCCATTTATCTGAATAATTGTTATTTTATTTCGAATATCATTAGAAACATTATTTCTATTTTTGTATTGGATATGGAAGGATTTGACGTTATTATAAAGAACAACAGTTGTTCTATTTATAAAAACAATATTTTATATGGTATTGGTAATCTGCGAAATGGACTTTATATACTTGACTTGCATGAAAATATACTTCAAATAGAACAACTAAGAAAAGAAAAAGAGATTATGTTAATTATACCTATATGTGGCAATGTAGGCTCGGTCATATCAATGAAATAAGATTATTCAAGTTGCATAAGGATGGGCTCTTAGAGCTATCTGATTTTGAATCATATCCAACTTGTGAATCTTGTCTCATGTGTAAAATGACTAAATCTCCCTTTAGTGAAAAAGGAGAAAGAGTTACAGAGTTGTTAGCGTTGGTTCACACAGACATTTGTGAACCTATGATAACGAATACATAGGGTGGCTATTCTTATTTCATTACTTTCACTGATAATCACTCAAGATTTGGATATGTGTATTTAATGAAATAAAAATCAGAATCATTTAAAAGGTTCAAAGGGTTCAGAAGTGAAGTAGAGAAACAAACAAGCAAGAGTATTAAGATTTTTCGATCAGATCGAGGTGGAGAATACTTAAGCGGTGAGTTTCTCAATTGTCTCAAAGATAATGGTATAATCTCACAATGGACTCTACCATGTACACCACATTTGAATGGAGTATCTGAAAGGAGAAATCGAACATTGTTGGACATGGTTCGATACGTGATGAGTTTTATCGATCTTCTAATTTCATTCTGGGGTTATGCCCTAGAATTGGCTGCATACCTGCTTAACAAGGTACCTAGAAAATCCACCCCAAAGACTCCGTATGAGATGTGGAAGGGTTAAGAATTGGGGTTGTCCAGCTTATGTCAAAAAGTTTGAAAATGATAAGCTACAGACTAAATCTGACAAGTGTAGATTTTTGGGATACCCTAAAGAAACCGTAGGGTATTATTTTTATCATTCAACTGATCAAAAGGTGTTTGTTGCGAAACATGCTGCCTTCTTGGAAAAAGAGTTTATCCATGAAGGGGTAAGTGGGAGTAAGATATATCTTGAAGAAGTTCAAGAACCACAAATTACTACGGATCAAAGTCAGGTACCTGACCAAGTGGAAGAACCTACTGTATCACACCTTATTCATAAATCTGGAAGAGTACCGAAGATACTTGAGAGGTATGGATTCATCATAGAGGATGACGATGAGGTACACATCATGAATGATCCATTGAATTACGAACAGGCTATGAGTAATAAAGACTATGGAAAATGGTTTGAAGCCATGAAATCTGAAATGGTCTCCATGGATGAAAACCAAGTATGAACTTTGGTTTCACCACCTAAAGGCATTAAACCCATTGGGTGTAAATGGGTCTTTAAAAAAAAGACTGGAGCTGACGGTAAGGTAGAGACCTATAAAGCCCAACTTGTTGCAACAGGTTTCAAACATAGACAAGGAGTTGACTATGATGAAACCTTCTCACTAGTAGCTATGTTCAAGTCCATTCGGATTTTGCTTGCGATTGCAGCTTATAACGACTATGAGATTTGGCAGATGGACGTGAAAATGGCCTTCGTTAATGGAAAACATGAGGAGGATATGTATATGACACAACTAGAGGGATTTATTTCAAAGGTTGGAACAAATCAAGTCTGTAAGCTGCAACGATCCATTTATGGATTGAAGCAAGCTTCTCGTAGATGGAACATTTGATTTGATGAGACAATCAAAGAGTTTGATTTTTATCAAAAACGAGGATGAACCATGTGTGTACAAGAATGTTAGTGGGAGCGATGTTTCATTCCTTATAGTATATATTGATGATATATTACTGATAAGGAATGACATTCCTATGCTACAATCGATAAAAATAAAGTTGTCTAAACATTCCTCCATAAATAATTTGGGTAGCACATCCTAAATTGGGGATATAAATCTGTATAGATAGATTTAAAAGGATGTTCGGCTTAACTTAAGGAACGTATATTCATTAGATGTTAAAGACGTTTAGCATGGCAAACTCCAAAAGGGTGTGTCATGATGATGAGCCATGGAGTGTATCTCTCTAAAATTATCCTCAATAAAAGAGAGATCGCATGAGTTACTATCATGTATGTAATAAAATATACGAGACTTGATGTTGATCAGTCATATTCTAGAGAAGATCATTGTAAGGCAGTGATAAACATCCTAAAGTACTTAACTAACACTAAGGATGTCATCATGACACATGATGGGTCTGAATTAAACTAGAGGACTAAACAGACTCAAGTTTTCAGACTAACCAAGACGATAGCAAATCCACTATAGGGTAAGTTATTACCTTGAATGGTGGTGCAGTGAATTGGAAAGGTTTCAAACAGCAAAAGGTTGCTGGGTTAGTGACAAAGACAAAGTATATAACTATAAGTGAAGATGCAAGTTGATGCTTCGGATGAAAATTTCATTACAGAACTAGGAATAGTTCCTATGTCTCATCTTGAATCTAAACATATGCTGCAGCACTTTGATTAAAGAAATCATTGAAAGAGGAGACGTCACCTTAGAGTGTGTAGACTCTCAAGATAACATTGCAGATCAATTTACTAAAGCTTTAACACAATAGTAGTTTGATCGTCACTTAGAGAAGATGGGTATGAGATACTATGACGATTGGCTTTAGTGCAAGTGGGAGATTGATAGTAGTGTGCATATAAGCCAATCATGTATGATGATAAAGCACATACTTTGTAAACAATATTATTTATTTATTAATAAAAGTATTCATTAAATGTATTTAATTATCTACATGATACTGTTTTTATAATATGTAAATAACCCATAGTTTTAAGCAATGCTTTTAGAATCATGATGTTGATCATGCTAGTAAGATTTAAATTCTTAGAAAGCTTAAAACTAAAATAGGTACCAATCGTGGGATTACTAAAAAGGGAATTAGTAAATCCAGATAGATTGGTACATATGTTGCTTGCTCATTGGATTAGGATGATTGATTTCATGATCATTTGTGTGGAGACACTAAAGCAAGTATGTAGGTGCTTATTGGAGAATAAGTTTACTGAACGTGACTCACTGTAGAATACATAATGGAGTTTTACTCGCCTGTCAATAGGAATTCCTAATGTGTTAGTAGTACAAGTGATCCTTGGACTTGAGATCATCATAGTATTTTGTGTGAAATGAATTATACTTTGACTTATTTCGAAGGCCCTTTAGGGTATATAAAAAGGTATGCTTGGGTATAATGAGTTACATACGGAGATAATGAATGATCAATAAAGAATATACCACCTCTAGTAAAAGAGGAGATATGTCATATGTGATTCGTTAAATGACAACCTAGGAATCCTTGGCCAAGGTGGAATGAAATTAGAAAGGAGTTTCTAATTTGCATTATTTGGAGTTGTGCATTTTCTAATCGAAATACATATAATGAAATATAATAAGACTTGACAGTAAATCCATGTCTTATATTTAATTGGGACATTGTATGGTGGAAGGATTGAATTGTACTTTAACTATGAACTCACAGGTTCTTTTATGATTAATGTTGAAATCTATATTATTTGGAACATCGTTAATCGCTAGGGAGGCTTATTCCTATTGTAGAATAAATGTTATTTAATTAAATAGATTATTAGATTAATTCATTTATTTAAATAAGATTAGAATTGTTCTAATTGATTTATTCACAACCGGTTTAGTATGGAGAACCTAAAGGGTCACATCATAAAAGGAAGAATAATTATTTAAGAAGATAATGGCATAATCGTAATAATGCATTAAGTGTAATTAATTTAATCTATGGTGATAGAATAAATTAAATAGCTTAATATTTATTATTCAATATTTGGAAAATATTAAATATAAATTAATAAGAGGAGTCTTGTTAATATTATCACAATTATTATTATTTTAATTCTAAAGAAGTTTAGGAATTAATTTAATATTAGTACTCTCACTCAATCCTAATGAGATTAGGAGGCAAATTAATTAAAGAGTTTAATTAATTAATCCCAATATGTTTGGAAGCCAAATTAATTAAAAGAGTTTAATTTATTAATTAAATAAAACCTAATTCTAATTAGATTAGTAGGTTTAACCTAATATCTATATAAGAGAGTCTTATATCAGATACAAGGTACGTGAATTCCAAAAAGTTGGGAGTACACCATATTTCTATAGAGAATAGAAAAAGGGTTTAGCCCACCACCCATCTTTTTGAATAATTCCTCTTCCTTGGTAGATCACCTCTAGAGACCAAACACTTGGGTGGCTAACGCAGATCAAAGGAAGGAGCCACTATAGGAATTTCAAAGGAGATCAAGGAGAGCATGGAGTAGAACTTGTACCTATGGAAGCTTGATTCTACAAGGGTATGATTCTGATCTTCCTACTTTTCTGTTACTGATAATTGAACACAAAGTTTGATCATGGCATGGGTGATAAGTAGGTTTTATACCTGCTTATTGGCTATCAACTTACTAGAATTACAGCTTAAATATCAAGTATTTTAGTGTCTTTTTATGTTTTTATCTTTGTTTTATAGGTTGCATTGAGGAAACTCCACTGGCAAAAGGATGGCATGAATTGGCATGAAATTGGCATGGAAATGGCCTGAAGGCAAAGATGGAGAGTGTGTGGTGGATTTAAGGTCGGCTAGGCTTGTGAAAGATGGCTTATGGCATGAGCATGATATCGGAGCAGTAAGAAGTGAAGGAAAAAGAAGTAGTAAGGATCAACAAGGCACCAGTAAGCATAAGGAAAAACTGCAGAACAGTGTGGCTGTGCGGCTTGAAAGAGTAATCTCAGCGCGCCCTTACTATAAGGAGACCGGACTGGGTAATGGCGCGCCCGTGCCCCAAATTGCTTATAGGGAATCTCAGCCGCGCCAGTCAAAAATTATGTAGAGTGGACTTTTCATTTAATCTTTTGATTTATTCCTTATATGGGTGTATTTGCAAGTTACGAAAGAGATTCACTATTCATCCTATAGTTTTAATTTCTATTTTAGGTTTAGAGAGCTAGAGAGGGTTTGGAGCTACTCTTCACTATTGTGGCTTCTCTCTTCTAGTTCTTAGTAGATTTCCATTATTAGGGTTTAAATTTAACTTTATTGTGATTCTGAACTAAGCTTCAATGCTTGTTGCGGAAGGAAGATTATCAGATTTGCAATTTCATCTCTCTTATTCACTTTACTTTCATTATTTGGTTTCAATGTTTAGATCAAATCTCATAATGGTTATTGGTTTAGAGATTAACTAAACACCATTATAGGATTCTAATGGAGCATATTGTTTAATTCAGATCTATATATGTCTCTTTGTTATGTGTGATTAATTATATATGGATTGTCTATTATGGTTGTGTTTATTGATTAGATGATTGATCACCATCTACCTTAATAGTTTATATGGAATTGAAAGAGGAAGTATAAACTCAGATTTTGCCATGCTACCATATTTTCATGAAATTTGCATGTGATGAGTTTTGTGATTCGTAATCCGGATAGACATATATCGGCTTACCATATGTTGTCAATCGAGAGCTTGCACTTAAATTGATATTGCTTGTAAGTCACATAAACATATAGTGATTTAGGTAATATTGATGTTCATATGAATTCTATCTCTTTTGTGGATTTTATTTGATATGTACTTGGTATATTTAAAGTTAGTCATTTCTCACCTTCGTGCTCTCGACTAGTAATCCAGAATAATGAATTAAGCTTAACAAGAGGTGTATATTCTGAATGATGCAATAAGTGAAGTTAGGATCCCATATCTCTCCAATTTTAATCAATCGTATGTTAAATATTTAATTTTAGTTTCCAATCATTTTAGTCATTAATTCACACCTTGTTTACTCGTTTGAGCAGCTGAGAATAGCTATAAAGTTGTTGCATGATAGTATAAATATAATTTCTTTTCTCCGTGGGAACGATCTTTACTTATCATATATTACTTGTTGACCGTGTATACTTGCACGCGTTTGTGTCTGTTTTGTTAACACCGAAACGGAGTAACAAGTTTTTGGCGCCGTTGCCCGGGATAAGTTGTTATTTTTATAACTATTGACATCAATTTTTGTTAAATTTGTCTGACATGAACAATTCACACCTTATCTCATTTCTATTTTATTTTTATTTGTGTTTTAGGTACTTGAGGTTAGTATATGCACACTTGATCTACAAATTCTACGTTAGTGCCTCTACAAGAAAACATCAATGGTAGAGCTTAGATAGCGAACACACGCACTACTAACACTCAAGAGAACCCTGAACCACCGGTACAAATGGCAGCCGAGGAACAAAGACCGTTGAGGGATTACTCAATGCCAAAAATCAATGATTTACAATCCAGTATAGTCAGGCCAGCGATAGCTGCAAACACCTTCGAAATCAAAACAGGGACACTTCAGATGGTTCAGAACACAATCCAGTTTGGGGGTACAGCTACTGAAAATTCTAATGAGCATATCTTGAGTTTTATCGAAATTTACAACACATTCAAGTATAATAATGTGTCGGAAGATGCGGTGAATCTTCGACTCTTCCCATTTACTTTGAGGGATAAAGCGAAGAGTTGGTTGCATTCGCTACCATCAAGGTCAATTACTATGTGGGAGGACTTAGCATAGATGTTTTTCGCCACATTCTTTCCCATGGCTAAGACTGCTCAGATGAGGAGTGCCATGTCTTAGTTTGCACCACAACAATGGGGAATCTTTGTATGAGGCATGGGAGCGATATAAGAAGATGCTAAGGAAATGTCCTCATCACGGAATGCCAGACTGGATGATGATCAGCTCGTTCTATAATGGTTTGGGATGGCAATCAAGTCCGATCATTGATGCCGCATCAGGAGGAGCTCTATGGGCCAAAAGCTATGAGACAACTTATGATTTAATAGAGACTATGGAGGCGAATGAATACCAGAATCCGACATGTAGAATGCTGCAACCAAAAGTGGCTAGGGTCTTGGATGTGGATGCCGTCACAGTACTTTCAGCTCAAATGGTCGCGATGTCAAAGAAAATTATCTCTATGGCTGAAAATAGAGTTCAACAAGTTGCTTTTGTATGTGAGTTATGTGCGGGATCACATCCGAAAGAATAATGTGCCATCACTACAGAGTCGGTTTAATTCATCAGCAACTATCAAAAGCCTCAGAATTAATTTTTGAACTCCTACCATCCAAACAATAGAAACCATCCAAATTTTAGCTAGAGTAATAACCAAAATGCTCAACAGTCTCAATACCAACCTCAACAACAACCACACCAAAGTGCCCAATAGTCTCAATACTGACCTCAAGAACCATACCAAAACCAAAAATCTTAACCACTACAGTCTCAACAACAGTATGCCCCTAGACTGTCACATCCTCTCGGGTTTCATCAATAACAACATCAACACAATCCAGCTCCTAGTCCACAATTAGAGGAGAAAACTGAAATAGAAGAACTCAAGTTGATGGTTTAGACTCGAGCGGTGTCTATCAAAATATTAGAGAGTCAAATAGGCCAGATTGCCAATGCACTCATTAACAGACCCCAAGGGACTCTACCAAGCAATACTGAAGGAAATCCAGGAAGACGGGATGGAAAGGAATAATGTCAAGCCATTACATTGAGGTCTGGGAAGCAAACTGATGATCTAGAGATTGGCGTGGCCACGCCCTAGGAAGAACGAAACACGGTGCAGGCGCGCCCATGTTCAAAAATTTTTGAAGAAGTGTTGAATGATGGAAAGGATGGGGAACATGTTGTGGAGACAGAGAAGCATGAAAAAGATGACAAAATCAATGCTACACCACAAGTGATCTACCCTCCTGCACCATACCCTCAGATAATTTAGAAACAGAGATTAGACAATCAGTTTGTGAAGTTTTTGGAGGTGTTTAAGAAACTGCAGATCAACATACCCTTTGCCGAAGCTTTGGAACAAATGCCAAGCTATGCGAAGTTTATGAAAGGCATTCTATCAAGGAAGAAGAAGCTAGAGGATTATGAAACAATTTCCTTGATAGACGAATGTAGCGCAGTATTGCAAAGAAAACTACCTCCAAAGCTCAAAGATCCAGGAAGTTTTACGATACCATGCTCCATTGGGAAATTGTCCTTCAATAAGTGCTTATGCGACTTGGGGGTAAGTCTAAATTTGATGCCTCTATCGGTATTCACACAGTTGGGATTGCCAGCTCCTAAGCCGACAAGCATATCATTGCAGCTTGCCGATAGGTCCATCACATACCCAAGAGGTATCGTAGAAGATGTCCTGGTGAAAGTGGACAAGTTTATTTTCCCTGCCGACTTTATCATTCTGGATTTCAAAGAGGACAAGAACATACCGATCATTCTTGGAAGACCTTTTGTAGCTACTGGGCGAACACTTATAGATGTACTGAAGGGAGAACTGACTATGAGAGTTTAGGACAAAGAGGTCACATTTAATGTCTTCAAAGTTATGAAGTTCCCCACAGATGAAGAAGAATGCTTTCGGGTTGATGTGGTCGACAGGGTACTGCATAAAGAGGCTGAGCAGGTTATGAGCATGGATCCATTAGAAAGTGCTCTACTGGGAGACTCTGACATGGAGGACACAGATGTTGTGGAGAACATACAAATTTTGAACACGGTGCCACTGATGAGAAAATTCAAGATTCTCATTGAACCACTTGGACATACTGGGGAGACATTAAAGCGACTCAAGCCTTCTCTTGAGATGCCTCCCAACCTTGACCTTAAAACCTCATCCTGATCATTTGAGATATGCTTATTTGGGGGAATCTTCCACGTTACTGGTTATTATTACTTCTGCTCTAACATCCTGTCAGGAAAGTAAGTTGCTGCGGGTTCTACGAGAGTTCAAATCAGCTATTGGGTGGACCATAGCTGACATTAAGGATATCAGCCCCTCATACTGCATGCATAAGATACTCTTGGATGATGACAGTAAGCCAACGGTAGAGCAACAGAGGAGATTGAATCCGATTATGAAAGAGGTCGTCAAGAAGGAGATCCTCAAGTGGTTAGATGACGGAATCATTTATCCGATCTCAGACTGCTCTTGGGTGAGCCCGGTGCAATGCGTTCAGGCATGACAGTCGTGTCAAATGAAAAGAATAAACTTATACCTACCAGAACAGTCACATGGTGGAGGGTCGGCATGGACTATCGCAGATTGAACAAAGCTATAAGAAAGGACCATTTCCCTCTCCCATTCATTGACCAAATGTTGGATAGGTTAGCGGGACATGACTACTATTACCTCTTGGATGGTTATTCGGGGTATAACCAGATTGTTATAGCTCCAAAAGACTAGGAGAAGACTACCTTCACGTGCCCATATAGTCCTTTTGCATTCAAAAGGATGTCTTTCAGATTATGCAACGCTCCAGCCACATTCCAGAGATGTATGATGGCAATATTTTTTGATATGGTCGAGCAAAATGTAGAAGTTTTCATGTAGGACTTCTCAGTCTTTGGAGACTCCTTTGACATATGCTTAGAGAATCTGGTGCTGGTATTAAAGAGGTGTGTTGAGACCAATTTAGTGTTGAATTGGGAAAAGTGCCATTTCATGGTACAGGAAGGCATTATTTTGGGGCACAAAGTCTAAGGGAAAGGATTAGAGGTGGACAGAGCGAAGCTGGAGACTATCGAGAGCTTACCTCCACCAACGTCTATGAAAGGGGTCTGTAGTTTCCTTGGGCACGTGAGATTCTATCGTCGCTTCATAAAGGACTTCTCAAAGATCACTAAGCCTCTGTGCAGTCTACTTGAGAAGGATGTCACATTTAGATTCAACGAGGAATGCTTAGAGACCTTTGAACACTTGAAGAAGAAATTGACTACGACACCCATTATTACAGCTCTTGACTGGTCAATCCCATTTAAATTGATGTGCTATGTGAGTGACTTTGCTGTGGGAGTTGTCTTGGGGCAACGCAGGGACAAGGTTTTTCATGTTATCTACTATGCAAGCAAAACCCTGACGATTGCCCAACTAAACTACACTACCACAGAGAAGGAGCTTCTAGCGGTGGTATACGCATTTGATAAATTCAGGTCTTATCTGATTGGCACAAGAGTTGTAATACCCGATAATTTCCTAATATTATTAAATAGATATATTAATGGAAATGAGAAGTTATTTGAATATAAATAATTTTATGTTATGAGATGAATTAATTCAATTATATAAAATTGAATAATTATAATAATTGAGAAATTGATAGAGTTTGCGATAAACTCATTGATAGCCTTGTGTGGCACAGTGACGTAATATAAGAATGATTATATTAATTTAAGCGAAAAATTAATCTATATTAATTGTTATTGTAAAATATTAATTTATTGTTATCGTAGAATATTAAATAATTATTGTGGAATATTAACTGTGATTGATTAATAATATGTGATTATTATTATTGCAAGAAATATAATAATGATAAACCACTTGTTTATAATTGTGCTGAGATTTATACTTGTTAATGTGATAATGAATCCTATGATTATTAATTAGGTGTTATTAATAATCGATGAGGAATGGATTAATTAAAATTATTGTTAATTAATTGATAAGGTAAATAATTTATTTATTTGACATTATGAATAATAAAACAAATAAGTAGGTTATTAATATAATAAGATTATATTGATTATTATGTACAAGCATGCAATAATATAAAATACGACTATATTATATAGTGTAGAGAAACACTTAGGCGTGACCATATAAGTATACATAAACTATGTTATATAATGCAATGTGAATATATTACACATATGGACCATGTATTAAGATTAATTAAACTATGTGAGCTACATGATTAATACCTATGTGACAATGTGAGTAAGTATACATTAAAATGATATATCATGAATATACTATAAACAATTATTGAATTAATAGAATCTAATAATGAATGAGATAATGTAATATGGTAATATTTTATTTGAATTATATCCGGTAAAACAAATGTGCATGGATTATATGTGTGTAAATTACACTTATTACAGTATGTGAATTACATTGTGACATTAAATTACAACCTAAGTGTAGATATTATGTATAAGTATACAACATAAGTGTTGTATGAATTCATATTGACCAATGGCTGAGCTGCATTCTCTTGTCCCAGAATAAGAGTCACATTTCATTCTCTTCACGTGAAAAACTCCAAGCTAGTCTACTGCCTCTTCTCTCAAAATCAACATTCTAGCTATCATGATGAACAAGGGAGTGGTATTGATAATGAGTTTCACCAACTAATTACCAACTCTCCATTAACCTCTATACAATATAAAATCTCGTTGGTTTAATTTGATGTATATATGCATTGTCTGTATTTTGGTTTCTTTATAAATACAACCCATCTCCTTCTACATTGATTTGCTGAGAATTTCTAAGAGAAGAGAGTATACTGTGATTGTCTATTTAGTTGAGAAGGAATCTCTATAGTAGCATTAGCAAGCCCAAACCATTAACAGAGGTATATTAAGCATTCCTTGTTCTTCATTTTTCAGTTTCTGTCAAAATTCCAATTCTTGATTATGGATGCAAAACATGCCAAATGGATTATAGAAAGCTTGTTTAGTTGTTATAATAGACTTATAAGCATATTGAAATACAATATGGTTATTTTCGTGAGGAAATTTTGTGAATTGGGTTGATGTTTTCCAAAACAGGAGCTTCCAGCTCTGTACAGGTAACGGCGCAGCTGCGCCCTGGTTATACAGGGGTACTGCGCAGCTGCGCCAGTGCTGAACTTGTGTTTTGCTGGCCAAGGCCCTGCGCAGCTGCGCCAGTTTTGAACTGGGAGGCTGCGCATCTGCGCCGGCCATTGGTTTCAGATTCTACTTTTGATCCAGACTGTTACATGCTAACTTATGATAACACTTTAGAACAAGTTTTAGAACATAAGTAGCATGCCTATAAGAGTACATGGAGATAACGCAAACATGTTTTACTATGTTGCATGCATGATTGGTGAAGACTTATAGTGTTGAAGCAAACTTAGAGTTTATAAATGAACTTTGATATATGTACATGCCATGTTGATATTCTGATCTTGCGAAAGTGTTAACATGACTTGACTACATACGATAAGAGCTTTGAAGTTGCCTTGTATGTGTTAAATTGCGTTGTTCAAGTTTAAAATGGTTTCAAAAGCAAACTTGGATATGTTTTCGAACCAAGTGCATTAAGTATGAGTAGTTAAGTTCTTAAAATAAAAAATGACATGTTTACATTCATTATGCCTCTAAGCATGACTCTTTTATGTTTGATATAACGGTAGTAAACCAAGTGAGCATGTTAGACCATATGAGTTCGTGTCCTTGAATGGCTTTAAGTATTAACTTAAGAACCAATACCATGTATGATTGGATTTGAAAAAATATACAAACATAAAAGTATTCTTTAAAATGTATACATGCTACGTGATATTATATGATGTTACTTGAACCCGATTTTGACGGTTAACTTATGAGAATGCCATAACTTGCTAAAATGAAATATATTTAGTATTGATTGTAGTCTTATGTGATATTAATAATATGCGAGTATGTTTGCTAATTGTGATAGTCTCACATGATAGTAATGATGTATGAATATGATCAACTTGAGAAAAGAGGAAGTTAAGGATAGAAATTATATTCTATATAACTGTGTAGCTAGGTTAAAACTTAGCTTATGTGTTGATCGTATATTCGAAGACAAAATGTGAAGTTAAATTATATGACTAATGAATATCATATATATACGTAATTGTTTTACGATAAGAATTCGAAAGTGTTGGCTAGCTTTACGTGAGTAAACTACGCATAAGGCAAGTATCCTAAACCCTTGCATTACTTTATTCAACGGATATCGTAAGCGAGTTTCTAAATCTTCTCTCTTTGGATACAAGTATTCTATCTTTGTATATTGCGAACTAGTTTCCTACTTAATCGTTTGAATTGAATTAGCATACTTGAACTCTTATTTCATTAAAGCTATTATTCATGTGGAACTTGGTATTGTTCTTGAATATTGTGAAAGTGTCTATGCCATTTGATTCGGCTAGACTTATATTGTTAAAAAGCGACCCAAACTAATTGATTGGTGCGGGATCTTGTATTTGACTGAGAAGAATAACCTTCTTTGAAGGGAATATATAATTGTCGGAGAACCGATGTGCACACTTGAGTATGATTGATTGTTATGCATAACGATGGTACTTTAGGCTGATCACCTGTTGTACCTGTTTTTGATGGATTTTCAGTTTATTACTGTTAATTCTAGTAGAAGTTCATAGTCCTTAGCGACTGCTCAGTATTCAGTTATCTTTAAATCTTGAACTGATTTGTTATTGAATCACATTGATATTATTCTGTTATTAGCGACTATTATTAAAAACTGTTGATATTCTTGTTATCCTTGAACTATCAAACTTTGATATACCCTTTCGAGAATTAAGAATTATATCACTTACCCTTATTGTATATTACTTGCTGGGCAATTTGTGCTCATTCTTGCTTTCCCTAAAATAATTCAGTTAAGGCAGAGCAGGGCGAACCTTCGGGCGTTGATAAGGGCAAGGGCAAGGCTACCAACTAGCTTGTCTCTTTTATGTTTTAAATATTTTAATATTGTATTTAGATGATGTAGTAAGACTGGATTTGATTATGTTTAAGCTTAAGTTAGATTATGTAATAAGTCGTTAATTGATATTATTATGTAATCTATTAAGTACTATAGGTTGCGAGACTTGGGGGAATAATTATAATAAATCATTGTAAATTATTCTAGAATAGATTTTCCGCTGTGATGTGTGTTATTTAGTTATTATTATTGTGATGTATTACCATGAGCATGTGATAAACCGAATTCGAGCGACCCCGTGACGGTCCTGGAATTTGCGGGCGTCACAGGTTGGTATCAGAGCTGTAGTTATAAACCTTAGGAACGAGTGTCCTTAGACTATAACTTAGGCGAACTTATAAGTTGGAAAGGAGATAAAACTCACATAGAGTTTTCCCTAGAGCGAGACTTAGCGTGTTATGAAATGTAACTTCATTCTATATAATGAACTTATGTTTTAGTTAACATTCTAATGAAGTTGCTGTTTGTTTGTCTTGTGTTTGTGATTGTAGGATGACAGACACAGGAGTACCTAGTAGAGTGGCAGAGGAGGAGCCCAGGGATATACATGTAGTATACGAAGCACCTCTAGAGGCTACACCAGTGCAGGCTGTTGCACCATTCGAGTCTGACGATGAGGACGAGATTTAGATAGAGTCTGATCCAGAGGAGGAGCCGATGGAGGACGAGCCGGTGGGGGATGAGCCAGTAGAGGACTCCGATGAGGTTACTGTAGAGGAGCAGATGCTAGGCGAGTATGAGGAATGGATCCAAGAGTTAGACTGCAGAGTACAAGAGCTAGAGGAAGAGGCCAAAGAGAGAGAGTCTGAGTTCCAGAAGCTGAGGGACGAAGACCACCAGAGGAAGCTGGCCATACAGGAGTTAGAGGTGGAGATTGCCTACCGTAAGGAGGCAGGGATCCAGATGGGGACTTTGTTTCATAGGTCAGTGGCTAGGAATATAGATCTGGAAGGGATGCTGGAAGAAGTAGAACAGAGAGAATTGAGTGAGAAGACTGAGAAAGAGGCACTCCGTACTCAACTAGAATTGGAGGTGATGGATAGGATACACTTCGAGGAGAAGTGGGAAGCGTCCAATGAGAGAGCTGACGACCTAGAGGATGAGGTCAGGTGCAAGAAGAGAAAGATGAACAAGATGGGGTATGTGTTCTGTTCAGCTTTTGAGAGGGTGATTGATGGTGTGTACCACTACCCGGCAGAGCAGGGACATACTCTACATACTTTGAGTCGAGAGCTGGTTGCGTATATAGCACAGTTGGAGTACAAAAGCGCAGTGGAGCCCGGGATGATGGGATGAGATTCCCTTAGTCAGTAGTAGTTAGTAGCATTTATCTTTATGTGTTGTAGATTCTATGTTGTAATCCCGATCTTTTGTGTAAGATGTGGGATAATGATGTGAACCCCGTGTTAGCTTTTGTTAGAGGGGTAGTATGGTAGTAGGTTGGTATATTCCCCGTCTTGTGTGATATTAGGGGATATATGTGATAACATTTATAGCAGTATGCTAGGGAAATCATGTAATGAAACTGATTTGGCATATGAATATAAATGAAGTTTATTTCAGAAATGTGTTATAAATTTATTCTTTTGTATTAAAAGAAATACTTACGTAATATACTTGAACAATAATAAAATGAAAACTTGTGATGCAGATAATGCCGCCCAAACGTAGATTGACTGCACCTGAGGAGTCAGTGAACAATGAGAGGGAACAAGTAGACCCGATCCAGAAACTGGTAGACCTGTTAGGAGAGGCATTAAGGGGAAGGAACAATGATCCCATTCGCCCAAACCCTTAGGCTGTTCCAGTAACAACCTTTAAAGACTTTAAGAGTGTAGGACCCCCGGAGTTCGAGGGAACTACCGACCCAATCGTAGCACAAACCTGGATCAAAGAGATCAAAAAAGCTTTCACTATAGCTAGCGTAGGCGAAGATCAGAAGACTGTGTTTTCCACGTACATGATGAGGGGAGAAGCGAACTACTGGTGGGAGGTTAATCAACAAAGAGCTGGAGAAGGGATAATAGCTTGGGATAAGTTTAAGACGCTGTTCGTCGAGAATTACTTCCCGAAGAGTATGAAGAATAGGATGGAGGTGAAATTCCTAGAGTTAAAATAAGGTGATATGACGGTGGCGCAATACGCGGCTAGGTTTAACGAACTAGTGCGATTTGCGGAGCACCAAGTTGGGGATGAAGAGAGAAAGGCTAGATACTTCGAACAAGGGTTGAAGCCATGGCTGTTCAATAAGGTATCAGTTCTTCAAATTGATTCCTTTGCAACATTATTGGAAAAGGCAATCATTGCGGAAGGTGGCAGTGAGGCCTTAAGTCTGTATAACAAAGAGAAGAAAGGAAAGAATGCTGGAGGAGAGAACCGTACGGGAGGAAGCAGTAGCGGAGGAAGCAACTTGGGAAAGAGAAAATGGGAAAATAACAACAACAACAAAAACAACAATAATCAATCAGGGAATTTTCGTGGAGGTTTCAAGAAGAGGGCTGAATGATGCCCAAAGTGTGGGAAGAATCACCAGGGCGAGTGCTGGAAGGGACGTGGCACTTGCTACAACTGCGGACAGGAAGGGCACATCTCGCGAAACTGTCCAAAACCAAAGAAGATCCAAGGGTGTTTTGCTTGCGGCTCAACTGAGCACCGTATTAAGGATTGCCCAAAGAAGGGAAGTGGCGGGGGTAGTAATCAGCAAGGAGGCAACAAGCTGATGATCGGCGGACTGGCACAATCCAACCGCCCAACCGCCAGAACTTTTAACATGACCGTCCAGGACGCCGTGGCTGCGAAGGACGTGGTGTCAGGTATAATCCCGATCAATGATATAAATACTTATGTATTATTTGATTCGGGTGCCACCTGTTCTTTTGTATCTGAAGAATTTGCTAGTAAACTTAGTACACCCCGAGAACGATTAGAAAATCCTTTGACCATAGAAGTTGCGAATAAGGAAGTAATCCCTGTAGAATACGTTTATCGAGATTGTCGCACAAACATTAGGGAACATGAATTGAGCGTAGACTTCATTCCTATTAGATTGGGAGAATTTGACGTAATACTGGGAATGGAATTGTTGTATAACCATACTGCGATAATTGACTGTCAGAATAAATGTGTAAACCTTCAGACTCAGAGTAAGTCTAAGGTAGTGTTTTATGGTAGCTCATCGCTTAAGCAATCGTGTTGCATTACGAAGATGCAGGCCAAGAAATTGTTAAGGAAAGGATGTGTAGGTTTTTTAGCTTACATTGTTGATACTCAAAAAAAGGGAGTAGAAATTAAGGATATATATGTAGTTAATGAATTTCAAGATGTGTTTCCGGACGATCTGCCTGGCCTTCCGCCAGACAGAGAAATCGAATTCGTAATAGACTTAGCACCGGGAACGGCACCGATTTCGAAAGCTCCATATCGTATGGGGCCAGTAGAAATGAAGGAATTGATGATACAATTGCAAGAGTTGTTGGATAAGGGTTACATTCGACCGAGTGTTTCTCCTTGGGGAGCACTAGTGTTATTCGTTAAGAAGAAGGACGGATCGATGAGACTCTGTATCGATTATCGAGAATTGAACAGAGTAACGATCAAGAACCGATATCCACTACCGAGGATAGACGACTTGTTTGATCAAGTGAAGGGAGCAAAGTGTTTCTTGAAAATCGACCTACGAACAGGATATCATCAACTGAAAGTGAGGGATGAGGACATACCAAAGACTGCGTTTCGAACCCGTTATGGACACTACGAGTTTTTGGTAATGTCATTTGGATTAACTAATGCTCCAGCAGCATTTATGGACTTGATGAACCTAGTTTTCAAGCCATACTTGGATAAATTTATAGTAGTTTTTATCGACGACATCTTGATCTACTCGAAGACAGAGGAAGAACACGCCGAACATCTGAAGATTGTTTTGGAGGCACTAAGGAAGGAGAAGATGTATGTGAAATTTTCAAAGTGCGAATTTTGGATGGAGAAGGTTCAATTCTTAGGCCACGTGGTGGATAAGAATGGAATCTCTGTAGACCCTGCCAAGGTTGAAGCAGTAAGTAATTGGGAACAACCGAGAACATCGACGGAGGTGAGAAGCTTTTTAGGGTTAGCTGGATACTATCGAAGATTCATCCAAGATTTTTCTAAGATAGCAACCCCGCTGACCAATTTGACTAGAAAGACGGTGAAATTTGTATGGACCGACAAATGTGAACAGAGTTTTCAGGAGTTGAAGAAGAGATTGAGCGAAGCACCTGTGTTATCATTACCAGATGATGCGGGAAATTTTATGGTGTATAGTGATGCATTGCACAAGGGACTTGGTTGTGTGCTCATGCAACACGGCAAGGTCATTGCGTATGTGTCATGACAACTTAAGGATTATGAAAAATAATACCCTACTCACGACTTAGAGTTAGCGGCAGTAGTTTTTGCGTTAAAGATATGGAGGCATTATTTGTACTGGGAGAAATGTGAGATATACACGGACCACAAGAGTCTGATATATATCTTCACATAGAAGGAGTTGAATATGCGTCAGAGGAGGTGGTTAGAATTGATCAAGGATTATGACTGCGATATTCTTTATCACCCGGGAAAGGCAAATGTGGTTGCCGACGCTCTGAGAAGAAAAGGGAGGGAGAAGTTGTTTAATTTGATGACTCAGGAAGAGTTGATAAGAGAGATGGAAAAATTGGAGATAGAAGTGAAAGGACCAAAAAAGTCTGGTGAGAAGTTAATTGTAATGGAAGCTTGTCCGACGTTATTGGATAGAGTGAAGTAAGCCCAGAAAAAGGATGAAGAGTGTGAGAAAATCTGAAAGAGGATCACGGAAAATGAGGAAGAGAAATTTAGAATGGATAAAGACGGTATTTTAAGATTTGAAGGAAGAGTGTGGGTACCAGCGGTAACCGAGTTGAGGGAAGAGATTTTGCACGAGGCACACAATACGACATATTCCGTTCATCTGGGAGGCACAAAGATGTATTGAGATCTAAAGCAACATTTTTGGTGGCCTAATTTGAAACGGGAAGTCGTAGAGTGCGTCAGTAGATGTTTGACTTGCCAACGCGTTAAAGTAGAGCATCAACGAGCCGAGTGGTTTACTACAACCGTTAGAAATACCAGAGTGGAAATGGGAGCATATTACAATGGACTTCGTGGTAGGACTTCCAGTTACACAGAAAGGTTATGATGCTATTTGGGTTATCGTGGATCGACTAACCAAGACCGCACATTTTCTACCAATCAAGATCAGCTACAGTTTGAATCAGTTAGAGAGCCTATACGTAAAAGAAATTATCTCACGACATGGAGTGCCGGTGTCAATTGTCTCTGATCGAGATCCGCGCTTCACGTCTAATTTTTGGAAGAGTTTTCAAGAAAGAATGGGAACACAGTTGAGATTGAGTACTGCTTACCATCCTCAGACAGACGGACAGAGTGAGCGAACTATACAAACGCTGGAGGACATGCTTAGGACTTACGTGATGGATTTTAAGGGAAGTTGGGACGACCACCTACCCTTAGTCGAATTTGCGTATAATAATAGTTAACATGCGAGTATCAGCATGCCACCGTACGAAGCTCTTTACAGAAGAAAGTGCAGAACGCCGTTATATTGGGACAAAGTCGGACAGCGACGAATACTCGGACCAGAGCTAGTACAACAAACCGCAGACGTGGTGACAGTGATAAGAGCCAGATTAGTAGCAGCTCAAGATCGCTAGAAGAAATACGCAGATTTACATCGGCAGGACCGAGACTTCAAAGTCGGCAATTTCGTATTCTTGAAGGTATCTCCATAGAAGGGAAAGATCCATTTCGGCAAGAAAGGAAAATTGAGTCTGAGATTCATAGGACCGTTCGAGATACTGAAGCGAGTGGGCGAAGTGGCATACAAAGTTGCGTTACCACCCGAACTGGAGCACATCCACAACGTGTTTCACATTTCCGTGTTGCGACCGTACAAGGTCGACTACAAGCATGTGATTTCTTACGAGCCCATTCAAGTGGAGAAGAACTTGGCATATGAAGAGATTCCTGTCCAGATATTAGATAGGAAAGAGCACACCTTGAGAAATAAAATTATTTCATCTGTAAAAGTACTTTGGCGTAACCACGATGACGAGGAGGCAACGTGGGAGTTAGAAGATAGGATGATGAAGGACTATCCCCATCTATTCGTGTAACCTTGTAGCAATTCCGGGACAGAATTTTTATAAGGGGGGGAGGATGTAATACCCGAGAATTTCCTAATATTATTAAATAGATATATTAATGGAAATGAGAAGTTATTTGAATATAAACGATTTTGTGTTATGAGATGAATTAATTCAATTATATAAAATTGAATAATTATAATAATTGAGAAATTAATGGAGTTTGCGATAAACTCATTGATAGCCTTGTGTGGCACAGTGACGTAATATAAGAATTATTATATTAATTTAAGCGAACAATTAATCTATATTAATTGTTATTGTAAAAAATTAATTTATTATTATCGTAGAATATTAAATAATTATTGTAGAATATTAACTGTGATTGATTAATAATATGTAATTATTATTATTGCAAGAAATATAATAATGATAAACCACTTGTTTATAATTGTGCTGAGATTTATACTTGTTAATGTGATAATGAATCCTATGATTATTAATTAGGTGTTATTAATGATCGATGAGGAATGGATTAATTAATATTATTGTTAATTAAATGATAAGGTAAATAATTTATTTCTTTGACATTATGAATAATAAAACAAATAAGTAAGTTATTAATATAATAAGATTATATTGATTGTTATGTACAAGCATGCAATAATATAAAATACGACTATATTATATAGTGTAGAGAAACACTTAGGTGTGACCATATAAGTATACATAAACTATGTTATATAATGCAATGTGAATATATTACACATATGGACCATGTATTAAGATTAATTAAACTATGTGAGCTACATGATTAATACCTATGTGACAATGTGAGTAAGTATACATTAAAATGATATATCATGAATATATTATAAACAATTATTGAATTAATAGAATCTAATAATGAATGAGATAATGTAATATGGTAATATTTTATTTGAATTATATCCGGTAAAACAAATGTGCATGGATTATATGTGTGTAAATTACACTTATTACAGTATGTGAATTACATTGTGACATTAAATTACAACCTAAGTGTAGATATTATGTATAAGTATACAACATAAGTGTTGTATGAATCCATATTGACCAATGGCTGAGCTGCATTCTCTTGTCCCAGAATAAAAGTCACATTTCATTCTCTTCACGTGAAAAACTTCAAGCTAGTCTACTGCCTCTTCTCTCAAAATCAACATTCTAGCTATCATGATGAACAAGGGAGTGGTATTGATAATGAGTTTCACCAACTAATTACCAACTCTCCATTAACCTCTATACAATATAAAATCTCGTTGGTTTAATTTGATGTATATATGCATTGTCTGGATTTTGGTTTCTCTATAAATACAATCCATCTCCTTCTAAATTGATTTGTTAAGAATTTCTAAGAGAAGAGAGTATACTATGATTGTCTATTTAGTTGAGAAGTAATCTCTATAGTAGCATTAGCAAGCCCAAACCATTAACAGAGGTATATTAAGCATTCCTTGTTCTTCATTTTTTAGTTTTTGTCAAAATTCTAATTCTTGATTATGGATGCAAAACATGCCAAATGGATTATAGAAAGCTTGTTTAGTTGTTATAATAGACTTATAAGCATATTGAAATATAATATGGTTATTTTCGTGAGGAAATTTTGTGAATTGGGTTGATGTTTTCCGAAGCATGAGCTTCTAGCTCTGTACAGGTAATGGCGCAGCTGCGCCCTGGTTATGCTGGGGTGCTGCGCAGGTGTGCCAGTGCTGAACTTGTGTTTTGCTGGCCAAGGCCCTGCGCAGCTGCGCCAGTTTTGAACTGGGAGGCTGCGCAGCTGCGCCGGCCACTGGTTTCAGATTCTACTTTTGATCCAGACTGTTACATGCTAACTTATGATAACACTTTAGACCAAGTTTGAGAACATAAGTAGCATGCCTATAGGAGTACATGGAGATAACGCAAACATATTTTACTATGTTGCATGCATGATTGGTGAAGACTTATAGTGTTGAAGCAAACTTAGAGTTTATAAATGAACTTTGATATATGTACATGCCATGTTGATATTCTGATCTTGCGAAAGTGTTAACATGACTTGACTACATACGATAAGAGCTTTGAAGTTGCCTTGTATGTGTTAAATTGCGTTGTTCAAGTTTAAAATGGTTTCAAAAGCAAACTTGGATATATTTTCGAACCAAGTGCATTAAGTATGAGTAGTTAAGTTCTTAAAATAAAAATGACATGTTTACATTCATTATGTCTCTAAGCATAACTCTTTTATGTTTGATATAACGGTAGTAAACTAAGCGAGCATGTTAGACCTTATGAGTTCGTGTCCTTGAATGGCTTTAAGTATTAACTTAAGAACCAATACCATGTATGATTGGATTTGAAAAAGTTATACAAACATAAAAGTATTCTTTAAAATGTATACATGCTACGTGATATTATATGATGTTACTTGAACCCGATTTTGACGGTTAACTTATGAGAATGCCATAACTTGCTAAAATGAAATATATTTAGTATTGATTGTAGTCTTATGTGATATTAATAATATGCAAGTATGTTTGCTAATTGTGATAGTCTCACATGATAGTAATGATGTATGAATATGATCAACTTGAGAAAAGAGGAAGTTAAGGATAGAAATTATATTCTATATAACTGTGTAGCTAGGTTAAAACTTAGCTTATGTGTTGATCGTATATTCGAAGACAAAATGTGAAGTTAAATTATATGACTAATGAATATCATTTATATACGTAATTGTATTACGATAAGAATTCGAAAGTGTTGGCTAGCTTTACGTGAGTAAACTACGCATAAGGCAAGTATCCTAAACCCTTGCATTACTTTATTCAACGGATATCGTAAGCGAGTTTCTAAATCTTCTCTCTTTGGATACAAGTATTCTATCTTTGTATATTGCGAACTAGTTTCCTACTTAATCGTTTGAATTGAATTAGCATACTTGAACTCTTATTTCATTAAAGCTATTATTCATGTGGAACTTGGTATTGTTCTTGAATATTGTGAAAGTGTCTATGCCATTTGATTCGACTAGACTTATATTATTGAAAAGCGACCCAAACTAATTGATTGGTGCGGGATCTTGTATTTGACTGAGAAGAACAACCTTCTTTGAAGGGAATATATAATTGTCGGAGAACCGATGTGCACACTTGAGTATGATTGATTGTTATGCATAACGATGGTACTTTAGGCTGATCACCTGTTGTACCTGTTTTTGTTGGATTTTTAGTTTATTACTGTTAATTCTAGTAGAAGTTCATAGTCCTTAGCGACTGTTCAATATTCAGTTATCTTGAAATCTTGAACTGATTTGTTATTGAATCACATTGATATTATTCTGTCCTTAGCGACTATTATTGAAAACTATTGATATTCTTGTTATCCTTAAACTATCAAACTTTGATATACCCTTTCGAGAATTAAGAATTATATCAGTTACTCTTATTGTATATTACTTGCTGGGCAATTTGTGCTCATTCTTGCTTTCCCTAAAATATTTCAGTTAAGGTAGAGCAGGGCGAACCTTCGGGCGTTGATAAGGGCAAGGGCAAGGCTACCAACTAGCTTGTCTCTTTTATGTTTTAAATATTTTAATATTGTATTAAGATGATGTAGTAAGACTGGATTTGATTATGTTTAAGCTTAAGTTAGATTATGTAATAAGTCGTTAATTGATATTATTATGTAATCTATTAAGTACTGTAGGTTGCGAGACTTGGGGGAATAATTATAATAAATCATTGTAAATTATTCTAGAATAGATTTTCCACAGTGATGTGTGTTATTTAGTTATTATTATTGTGATGTATTACCATGAGCACGTGATGAACCGAATTCGAGCGACCCCGTGACGGTCTTGGAATTTGGGGGAGTCACAAGAGTTGTCGTATAAACCGATTATGCAGCAATCCGATACCTGATTTCAAAGAAAGATGTGAATCCCCGTCTCATTCGATGGATACTTCTTCTACAAGAATTTAATTTGGAAATCAAAGACAGAACGGTGACCAAAAACCAAGTGGCTGACCACTTACCTCGATTGGAGAACCCTGGAATGGAAACAAATGACAAAGTGTTGATTAATGAGTCATTCCCGGACGAACAATTGTTTGTGGTGCAAGGCAAAATGCCATAGTTTGCAAACTTTGCAAACTTCCTAGTGAGCAATATTATCCCTTCTGACTTGACTAGAGCCCAAAAGAAGAAGTTTCTACATGATATTAGATGGTATATTTGGGATGAACCTTACCTGTTTAAGCATTGCGCGGATAGGATGATCAAAAGGTGCATCCTAAAAAGTGAGATGGAAAGCATACTTCAGGATTTCCATTCATCAGTTTATGGAAGACACTACGGGGGCTAGAGGACAGCTGCCAAGGTACTTCAGGCAGGCTTTTATTGGCCGACATTGTTTAAAGATGCTTACAAATTCATCCAAAAATGCGACAGGTGTCATCGAGGGGGCAATATATCCAAACGGGACGAGATGCCTTTGAATATGATCCTAAAGATCGAGATCTTTGACATCTGGGGGATATATTTCATGGGTCCTTTTGTTTCTTCATGTGGAAATTTGTATATCTTCCTGGTAGTGGATTACGTGTCCAAGTGGGTGGAAGTATCAGCCTTGCCGACTAATGATGCGATAGTGGTCTTGCGATTTCTTTAAAAGAACATATTGACAAGATTCGGGACTCCTCGAGCTATTATAAGTGATGAAGGCACCCATTTCTGCAATCGTTAGTTTACTGCATTATTGGCCAAGTATGGGGTGAACCACCATGTCACCACAGCTTACCATCCCCAAACGACCGGCCAAGCTGAGGCATCAAATCGTGAGGTGAAAAGGATCTTAGAGAAAATTATAAATCCCACGAAGAAAGATTGGTCCCTCAAGCTCGACGATACAGTGTGGGCATATAGGACTGCCTACAAGACACTACTGGGTATGTCACCGTATCAACTAGTGTATGGGAAGGCCTGCCACCTACCCATGGAACTTGAGCATAAGGCCTACTGGGACATCAAAAAGTTGAATTTTGACTTGAAGGCTGCAGGGGAGAAGAGGCTTCTCCTACTAAATGAGCTAGACGAATTCAGACTGTAAGCCTACGAAAACTCCAAGCTGTATAAAGAAAAGGTTAAAAGGTGGCACGACTGTGACGCCCCCAAATTCCAGGACCGTCACGGGGTCGCTCGAATTCGATTTGTCACGTGCTTATGGTAATACATCACAATAATAATTACTAAATATCACACATTCACAGCGGAAAATCTATTCTAGAATAATTTACAATGATTTATTATAATTATTCCCCCAAGTCTCACAACCTACAGTACTTAATAGATTACATAATAATATCAACTAACGACTTATTACATAATCTAACTTAAGCTTAAACATAATCAAATCCAGTCTTACTACATCATCTTAATACAATATCAAAATATTTAAAAACATAGAAGAGACAAGCTAGTTGGTAGCCTTGCCCTTGCCCTTATCAATGCCTGAAGATTCACCATGCTCTGCCTTAACTGAAATGTTTTAGGGAAAGCAAGAATGAGCACAAATTGCCCAGCAAGTAAAATACAACAAGGGTAAGTGATATAATTCTTAATTCTCGAAAGGGTATAACAAAGTTTAATAGTTCAAGAATAACAAGAATATCAACAGTTTTCAATAATAGTCGCTAAGGACAGAATAATATCAATGTGATTCAATAAATCAATTCAAGATTTTAGGATAACTGAATATTGAGCAGTCACTAAGGACTATGAACTTCTACTAGAATTAATAGTAATAAACTGAAAATCCAACAAAAAACGGGTACAACAGGTGATCAGCCTAAAGCACCATCGTTATGCATAACAATCAATCATACTCAAGTGTGCACGTCGGTTCTCCGACAATTATATATTCCCTTCAAAGAAGGTTGTTCTTCTCAGTCAAATACAAGATCCCGCACCAATCAATTAGTTTGGGTCGCTTTTCAATAGCATAAGTCTAGCCGAATCAAATGGCATATACACTTTCATAATATTCAAGAACAATACTAAGTTCAACATGAATAATAGCTTTAATGAAATAAGAGTTCCAGTATGCTAATTCTATTCAAACGACTAAGTAGGAAACTAGTTCACAATATACAAAGATAAAATACTTGTACAGTAAAAGAGTGTAAGTTAGGAAACTTGCACAATCATAGATTTTCTTGCATAAAGTAAATGCGTCGGTTAGGATACTTGCCTTTAGCGTAGTTTATCCACGTTAAGTAAATCAACACTTTCGAATCCTATTTATAGTGTATTATAAGTATAGGATATTCATTAGCTAACTCATTCGGTACATAAGCTTGTTACTCAAATATACACACATTGTATTTCCTAGTCACACGTCATTGCATACTTATACACATTCGGTATGAAATCAAATTATGAATTCAAATAACATTTGTATAGCATTATGTTATTTTTAATCGAGTAGGCTTTCTTTAGCTATGGAATTACTTTTCTTAAGTTAATCATCTTCATACATCATTACTATCATGTGAGACTACCACAAATAGCAATTATATTCAAATTAGCGAGTTATAGCATTACCTATAAGTTAACCGTAAAAAATTGGATTCAATCATTAACATGTTATATCACCTCAGCTATCATGTTTATTTTAAACATATGAGGAGAGTATATAACTCATTCCAGGCATGCTTATGAGTATTCATGTAACTATCGTAGTTATTAGTTTGAAAACATGTTTCGTTTACGCTAAACTTGGTTTCACGACATATAACATAGTAGGCAATCATGAATGAGACTTTAACAAGTCTAAAAGTATTATCAAGTATAATCACAACTTTCAGAATACGAATCCTGTAATATCATGTTAAGGTTCACCATCAAAGCTTCTATTTTATTAGTAAGTCTTACTAACATGTTCGTGTTACATCATGAAATCCGTATACATAAGTCAATAGGTCTGACACGCATTTCAAGGTTATATAAACATGCTCGATAAATGGGAGCTGTCGTTTACACTCCTAAATTAACCTCACTTTCACTTCACGAATTTTAAATAATTAGCACAGTAGTAAGCAAGGATCGATCCCACAGAGAGTAAGTTTGTTTTAGATTTATTCTACTATTTTAACAGAAAATAAAGATGGGGGATTTTTGAAATTGTTTTAAACTAAGAAAAACAGAATTTAAATAAAGAGATTAACCAAATATGTAAAAACTTCAGTTCTGTAGTTCAGTTTCACCAAGCATAGCAATCAATTAATCAAGTTATTATTCTTTACCCTTCAATGAAACTATTAACCCTAGATAACAATAAGCTCTGCTATCCGAAATTCTCCTTAGATATTCACTGTATGAAACAAGCTCTTCACCAGATTCAACTAGCATATAACCTAGAACAAGCTCTCTAGATTTAATATGATAGAAGCATTAAGAAATAGAGAATTAGGCTAATCCAAGCAACAAACACATAAGCTCGATTTGTTTAACTTGTTTTCTGATAATCTTAGCAATACCCAAAAGCTTGTCCACAATTAGTATCACTAATTTACTACTTGTGATGAAGACAGATATCAATTACACGTAATAGCAATCTTAATCTAGCATATGATAATGATTAAATTAACTCAATTGGCCATATCAAATTAATTAGATCAATTAGCATGCAATCAATGAAAACAGATTATTAGAAGAAATTTCATACAAGAAGGAATAAATAATAATACTCAATTAATTAATTACTTGTAACAAGGTTCCACCTCCCTTTAGAACTGAATAAAGAAACTAGCCTGACATGCTCCAAGTCTGCACTTCAATGAGGTATGATAGTTGGTAGAAGATTGAATGAATAAAACATTGACTATCATCCTCTATTTATAGTGCTAGACAAGGGCCTAAATCCTATAAGAACTAGGAATCCAAATCCTAAAAGGAATTACAATTATAACTAGTTTCCATAAAGAAATTATTTATAACATTAAATTTGCAGCCCTCATCTCCCCTTCCTTATTGCTCCGTCCGAATGGGAAAAGGAGAAGTGTAGCTGACCCATATCCCGCCTACCCGCCCCAGCGGGGAACTCCATGCCAACTGCCCCGCCCCAGCGGGGAAACACTCTGTCCGGCTTTATCAATTCGCTTCATGATATTTGCTGAGTCTTCTTTTACAAGCCACATGGCACGTGAGCTACTTTGAGTTTTAAAGCAAGCTGGACATTCTTTACATACTTATTACGTGGATGCCACTTTATTAATATATAACATACTAATTAGTTTGCATGCAAGGCTGAACCGTGGCCCACACATGAGTCATTTCTCCCATTGAACTTTCAATCCGTGTGGTGCTTGAGTTTGGTGAGCTGCTGAACTTGTGTGACTTGTGACCCATATCATTCCACTACCAGCCCATGTCATAATCCCTTTGAAAGCTACTGGATCCGTGTTCTTTGCAATCTAAATACTTATGTAATTAAAATCCTTTTGCATGTGCTGTTGACCGTGGGCCCCATGTAATACCCAATTCGTGGGCTGCCTTCTTTTGATGCAAGGTCGTGGCATGTGTAGCATTCCTTGTAATTGAATAAACCAAACAAGCTGCTGCCGTGGCCCATTCATGTTGCTGACCCAATGAATTGAAAAAAACTTTGTTGCCGAACTGGGTCAGCCCAAATGATCCAAATTAAATTCTAATTCGTCCCGTTTCAATATACTAGCTCCACATAATCCTGAAATCAATAAACACAGTAATAAGCTCATATCCACATTAAACATGTAATAAAACTAAATATAAAGGAATAATAATTATCGAATATTATGTACTTATCAAATTCCCCCACACTTAGCTTTTACACGTCCTCGTGTAAATCAAAAGTTTGATTTCCATAAAATTCTATTCAACCATTATTTCAAAAGATTTTCAGATCAAATCATGATTATCAATACTAAACCCACAAAAACATAATCAACGCTTCATTAATCAACTCAAGATAACCAGCTTGCCATTTTACCAACGAATTTTATTAAGTTAAATTGTATCCACATAAGCATTCTTCTATGATCCACACACTTACTCAACTTAGTTATCATGAAGCAAAAACCGTGCACACCACTCAAAAACTCAAAACATACTTTTCTACTTTATTTTTTACCAGAACTCTTTTATTTTCCTCTTTGATTCCGGTGAATGCATTTTATGCTCCGTTTCACCTTTCACAATCATTCTTTTATAAGTGAGTGCATTTTATGCTCCATCTCACTTATTCACACGTGTTTATGAGAGAGTGCGTTTTACGCTCCATCTCATCCCACCACATGACTTCTCTTTTGCTTCTTTTTCAACAATTTTCATTGATTTTCAACTTTTCAGATTTTTTTTTATATGGTCCTGCAAAAAGCATAAGCAGTTCAATAGTTCTAAAGCATGAGATTAGTGCACATAGACAACTCCACAGATAACTAAGCCAACTAAGCATATATCACATGTTCAAGTACTCATGAGATACAAATTCAATTTAAATCAATTACTATGGATCATGACTTAGTTTTTCTCAATCATTAACCAATTCAACATTAAATAGATTTTGAATTTTTAGAATTGATTCCCATTTGTTGACTTTATCCTTCAAACACATAGGCAAATAGAATTTTTCAAAAATTTCAAGGCATCAAATTTTCAAGTTTCCTATCAAAAACAGCAGATCAATATCCCTAAAAATAAAATAAAAACCTAAATCTCTCCCCCTACACTCAAACCTTACATTGTCCCCAATGTAAGAAAATCATGCAAAGAAGAAATAACTACGTGCAATTAAAAAAAAATAAAAAATAAAAAACTAAATAGTAAAAGGATAGAAAGATCAAATCTGGATTCTTGGGTTGCCTCCCAAGCAGCTGCCCTTGTTTATTGTCATTGGCTTGACATCATGTCTCCATTCTCATTCTTCATAGACCGGATCATCTAGCTCCACCATCTCAATATTTTCCACCTGATGTCCCTCATAGAACGGTTTCAATCTATATCCATTCACTTTAAAAATCTTTCCTGTACTTGGACTATGAATCTCGACTGCACCATGAGAAAACACATTAGTGATAACAAAAGGACCAACCCATCTAGATCTCAATTTACCCGGAAATAACTTAAGCCGAGAATGATATAACAAAACTTTCTGTCCCATAACAAAGGTTTTCCGCACAATTTGCTTATCATGAAAGGCCTTGGTCTTTTCCTTGTAAATTTTTGAACTTTCATAGGCTTCAATCCTTAATTCCTCCAATTCTTGTAATTGCAACTTCCTGTGTACTCCAGCTACTTCCAAACTCATGTTGCACTGCTTGATTGCCCAAAAGGCCCTATGCTCTAACCCAATAGGAGTTTTGAATGCCGTTCGATAGGCCCAAAGTGCATCATCTAGTCTCAAACTCCAATCCTTCCTACTTGGGTTGACTACCTTCTCCAAAATGGATTTGATCTCCCGGTTGGACACCTCAGCTTGGCCATTACTTTGCGGATGGTAGGATGTAGAAACCTTGTGCAAAACATTGTACTTCTTGAACAAAGCCGCTAATACCCTATTACAAAAGTGAGTTCCGCGATCGCTAATGATGGCCCGTGGTGCTCCAAACCTGACAAATATGTTAGTCCTGACAAAATCTGCAACAACTTTAGAATCGTCAGTCCTAGTGGCTTTAGCTTCCACCCATTTTGAGACATAATCAACAGCCAAAAGAATATATACATTTCCAAAGGATGAAGGAAAAGGTCCCATAAAATCTATACCCCAAACATCAAAAATCTCAACAACTAAAATAGGAGTTTGGGGCATTTGATTTCTTTGAGAGATATTCCCCGTCCTTTGGCAATTATCACATGTTTTACAAAACAGATAGGAATCTTTAAAAATTGATGGCCAATAAAAACCACTTTCCAAAACTTTGTTAGCAGTTCTTTTTGGACCAAAATGTCCTCCACATGCCTGAGAATGGCAAAAAACTAGAATAGATTGGAATTCATTATTTGGCACACATCTTCTAATTATCTGGTCAGCACAAAATTTCCATAAGTATGGATCATCCCAAACATAGTGTCTAGCATCACTCTTTAGCTTTTCTTTCTGGGATTTGGAAAATTCCTTAGGAAAATATGCACTTACCAAATAGTTCACCAAATCTGCATACCATGGAGTTTCAGCATGGATGGAAAGTAACTGCTCATCTGGGAAGGAATCACGCAAAGGTAGTTCATCCTCTTCTCTCAGCAACCTACTCAGGTGATCCGCTACTAAGTTATCTGCACCCTTCTTATCTTTGATCTCCAAGTTAAATTCTTGCAAAAGGAGAATCCATCTAATAATCCTAGGTTTAGAGTCCTTCTTAGTTAGCAAATACCTGAGAGCAGCATAGTCAGAATAAACTATAACTTTAGTGCCAAGCAAATATGATCGAAATTTATCTAAAGCAAAAACCACAGATAAAAGTTCCTTTTCAGTTGTGGAATAGTTTATCTGAGCTCCATTCAAAGTTCTAGAAGCATAGTAGATAGCATGAACAACTTTGTCAATTCTTTGTCCCAAAACAGCCCCCAATGCATAGTTGCTTGCATCACACATGATTTCAAATGGAAACTTCCAATTCGGTGGTTGGATCACAGGGGCAGAGGTCAGCAATTTCTTTAAAATATCAAAAGCTTCCTTGCACTCATCATTAAACTGAAAGTCCACATCCTTTTGTAGCAACTTACACAAGGGCAATGCAATCTTCGAGAACTCCTTGATAAACCTTCGATAGAATCCTGCATGACCAAGAAAAGAACGAATCTCCCGCACACTGACGGGGTAAGGCAAAGCAGAAATAATATCTATCTTAGCTTTATCAACTTCGAGACCCTTAGATGATACAACATGACCAAGTACTATTCCTTGTTCTACCATAAAATGACATTTTTCCCAATTTAGAACAAGATTAGTTTCCTTGCATCTATCCAAAACACTACTCAAATTATCTAAGCATGCATCCAAAGAATCACCATGTATTATGAAGTCATCCATAAAGACCTCAATGCAGTTTTCTAAAAGGTCTGAAAAAATGCTTACCATGCATCTCTGAAAAGTACCAGGAGCATTACAGAGTCCAAATGACATACGTCGGTATGCAAATGTGCCGAAGGGACATGTGAATGTGGTCTTTTCTTGGTCCTCGGGTGCAATCACAATCTGGTTATATCCTGAAAAACCATCTAGAAAACAGTAATAAGTGTGCCCAGCTAATCTTTCCAACATTTGATCAATAAAAGGAAGAGGAAAGTGATCTTTTCTTGTTACAGCATTTAATTTCCTGTAGTCAATACACACTCTCCATCCTGTTTGTATCCGTGTGGGTACCAACTTATTATCATCGTTCTTGACAACGGTGATTCTGGATTTCTTTGGGACTACCTGCACTGGACTCACCCATTGACTATCGGAAATGGGATAGATTATGCCGGCATCAAGCAGTTTGAGCACCTCTTTTTTCACCACCTCCATCATGGGTGGATTCAATCTTCTTTGTGCGTCCCTCGTGGGCTTAGCTCCATCCTCTAATAATATCCGATGCATGCACATCGCAGGACTAATACCTTTGATATCCGCTATCGTCCAACCAAAAACTGTGACATGGTCCCTTAGGACTCTCAGCAATTTATCTTCCTGCATTTTAGTTAGATTGCTAGCAATAATAACAGGCAAAGTATCATTAGTCCCCAAATATGCATATTTCAAATGTACAGGTAATTGTTTTAATTCTAGGGTTGGAGCTTGCACAACAGATGGTAGTAACTTTTGATGAGAAATAGGTAATTGAATAGAATGTACTGCTGACTTATCTGAGAATTTCGGCAATGAGTGTAGTGCAGCCACAATTTCATTCAATTCCTGAGTTCGCTCAACTTCATCTTCCTTGTCCATATCCATACTGTTGGTGATGACCACCTCCAAACTATCCCTGTGTATTCTTTCCAAAGCTCTATGTATTAAGGAATCTCTCACATCAATAGCAAAAACTTGCCCTATATCACTAGGGTACCTCATGGCATCATAGATGTTAAATTGAATCTTTTCTCCATCGAATTCCATTGTCAAGGTCCCATTATGCTCATCAATCATGGTTTTTGCTGTTTTTAGGAATGGCCTTCCTAACAAGATATGGGAAGGGTTTGGTGATATATCATCTTCCATGTCCACAATGTAAAAATCTGCAGGAAAGATTAGTTCGTTCACCTGCACTAAGACATCTTCAATTACCCCTCGGGGGTAAGTGTTAGTACGATCTGCCAATTGAATAATTACACCAGTATTTTTCAAAGGACCTAGATTTAAAGAGGCATAAATAGATAAAGGCATAACATTAATTGAAGCTCCTAAATCTAGCATGGCCTTTTCAAATCTGGTGTTTCCTATTTTGCATGGGATTGTGAACATTCCTGGATCTTTACATTTAGGAGGCATTTTTCTTTGAAGGACAGCAGATACATTTTCTCCAATAGTAACTTTTTCATCATTTTGTAATTTTCTTTTATTAGTGCATAATTCTTTTAAAAATTTTGCATATCTTGGCACTTGTTTGATTGCATCAAGGAGAGGGATGTTTACTTCTACTTTTCTAAAAGTTTCCAGAATTTCTTTTTCTTTTTCATCTTTCTTTGTGGTTTTAGAATTTCTGGGAGGAAATAGAAGAGGAATGTTTTTAAGCTGAGTAGGAGGGTTAGGTTGTACCTTGGATTTTTTTGTTTCCTCCTTAGCTGCTTCCTCCTCAAACTCTACGGGGGTAGGTGGTGTATGTAACTGTGTTCCACTCCGCAAAGTTATGGCACTTGCATTCTCCCTTGGGTTGACTACTGTTTGAGATGGTAATTTTCCCGAGTCTTTGGATTCCAATATCCCCACAGTTGTAGCCAGCTGTCCTACTTGGTTTCTCAAGTCTTGAACCGAAGCTTTTGTCTCCTGCTGGAACTGCTGTGTCTGATTCATGAACTGTTGTGTCTGTCCCATGAATGCTTTGAACATATCCTCCAATGTTGTTCCAGTAGGTGCAGGTGCTGCTTGCTTAGGTTGATATTGGGGTTGGGCTGGTTGGAAGCCCTGCTGCCTCGGTGGGAACACTCCTTGTGTTTGTGGCCTGTTCCCGCCATAACTGAGGTTCGGATGGTCTCTCCAGCCTGGATTGTAAGTGTTTGAGTAGGGATCATATTTCTTTGGTTGTGTTTGGTAGTTACCTACTACATTGGCTTGCTGTGCATTCTCATCCTCTTGCAATGTTGGGCACGCGTCAGTAGCATGCCCTGCCATTAAGCATAATCCGCAAGCCCTCGCAACCGGCACGTTTCCTGTTGTTAATTGTTGCACCACAGCAGTTAAGTTAGAAATCTGTTGTACCAATTCACTTGTGCTTACCTCATTTACCTTTTTTGGAGTATGATCATTCCTTGTTCCGTATTGTTGTGAGTTAGCAGCCATGTTTGCAATCAGATTTCTTGCAGCCTCTGGTGTCTTGTCCACTAATGCTCCTCCACTAGCCGCATCGATCATACTTCTTTCCATTGGTATCAATCCTTCGTAGAAGTACTGAATCAAGTGTTGCTCATCGATTTGGTGGGGAGGGCAGCTGGAGCACAATTTCTTGAATCTCTCCCAGTACTCGTACAGTGTTTCTCCACTAAATTGTCGGATCCCGCAAATCTCTTTCCTTATATTGGCCACTCTTGAAGCAGGAAAATATTTCTTTAAGAATAGCCCTTTCATGTCGTACCATGAATTTATTGATCCGGATGGGAGATAGTACAGCCAATCCTTTGCTAAATCTGCTAGAGAGAATGGGAAGGCTCTTAATTTGATTTGTTCCTCTGAAATTCCGTGTGGTTTCATGGTCGAGCACACCACATGAAATTCCTTTAAATGCTTGTATGGATCTTCACCTGTAAGACCACGGAAAGTAGGCAAATGATGAATTAGTCCGGATTTAAGTTCAAATGCAGCATTTAAAGCAGGATATTCAATGCACAAAGGTTGATGAGTAAGATTAGGAGTAGCCAATTGTTTCAATGTCCGATTGTTGTTGGGCTCCGCCATCTTTTCTTCTTCGTCTGATTCGGTGAATGATTTGTCAGAAAGTAATTCCAAAGCTAAGTTGAGGCCCGGTGATGATGCAGAAGCCTCGTCTAAATCTGCAGTAGAATGTTGTACTTTTTGCTTTCTTAGCCTCCTTGCAGTTTTCTCAATCTCTGGATCAAAATCTAATATAGTAGCCTGAGAAGATCGAGTCATAAAACAAAAACAAAAGAAATAATAGAATAAAAACAAAACGCACAATTACTCCCCGGCAACGGCGCCAAAATTTGGGAGCTGTCGTTTACACTCCTATATTAACCTCACTTTCACTTCACGAATTTTAAATAATTAGCACAGTAGTAAGCAAGGATCGATCCCACAGAGAGTAAGTTTGTTTTAGATTTATTCTACTATTTTAACAGAAAATAAAGATGGGGGATTTTTGAAATTGTTTTAAACTAAGAAAAACAGAATTTAAATAAAGAGATTAACCAAATATGTAAAAACTTCAGTTCTGTAGTTCAGTTTCACCAAGCACAGCAATCAATTAATCAAGTTATTATTCTTTACCCTTCAATGAAACTATTAACCCTAGATAACAATAAGCTCTGCTATCCGAAATTCTCCTTAGATATTCACTGTATGAAACAAGCTCTTCACCAGATTCAACTAGCATATAACCTAGAACAAGCTCTCTAGATTTAATATGATAGAAGCATTAAGAAATAGAGAATTAGGCTAATCCAAGCAACAAACACAAAAGCTCGATTTGTTTAACTTATTTTCTGATAATCTTAGCAATACCCAAAAGCTTGTCCACAATTAGTATCACTAATTTACTACTTGTGATGAAGACAGATATCAATTACACGTAATACCAATCTTAATCTAGCATATGATAATGATTAAATTAACTCAATTGGCCATATCAAATTAATTAGATCAATTAGCATGCAATCAATGAAAACAGATTATCAGAAGAAATTTCATACAAGAAGGAATAAATAATAATACTCAATTAATTAATTACTTGTAACAAGGTTCCACCTCCCTTTAGAACTGAATAAAGAAACTAGCCTGACATGCTCCAAGTCTGCACTTCAATGAGGTATGATAGTTGGTAGAAGATTGAATGAATAAAACATTGACTATCATCCTCTATTTATAGTGCTAGACAAGGGCCTAAATCCTATAAGAACTAGGAATCCAAATCCTAAAAGGAATTACAATTATAACTAGTTTCCATAAAGAAATTATTTATAACATTAAATTTGCAGCCCTCATCTCCCCTTCCTTATTGCTCCGTCCGAATGGGAAAAGGAGAAGTGTAGCTGACCCATATCCCGCCTACCCGCCCCAGCGGGGAACTCCATGCCAACTGCCCCGCCCCAGCGGGGAAACACTCTGTCCGGCTTTATCAATTCGCTTCATGATATTTGCTGAGTCTTCTTTTACAAGCCACATGGCACGTGAGCTACTTTGAGTTTTAAAGCAAGCTGGACATTCTTTACATACTTATTACGTGGCTGCCACTTTATTAATAAATAACATACTAATTAGTTTGCATGCAAGGCTGAACCGTGGCCCACACATGAGTCATTTCTCCCATTGAACTTTCAATCCGTGTGGTGCTTGAGTTTGGTGAGCTGCTGAACTTGTGTGACTTGTGACCCATATCATTCCACTAGCAGCCCATGTCATAATCCCTTTGAAAGCTACTGGATCCGTGTTCTTTGCAATCTAAATACTTATGTAATTAAAATCCTTTTGCATGTGCTGTTGACCGTGGGCCCCATGTAATACCCAATTCGTGGGCTGCCTTCTTTTGATGCAAGGTCGTGGCATGTGTAGCATTCCTTGTAATTGAATAAACCAAACAAGCTGCTGCCGTGGCCCATTCATGTTGCTGACCCAATGAATTGAAAAAAACTTTGTTGCCGAACTGGGTCAGCCCAAATGATCCAAATTAAATTCTAATTCGTCCCGTTTCAATATACTAGCTCCACATAATCCTGAAATCAATAAACACAGTAATAAGCTCATATCCACATTAAACATGTAATAAAACTAAATATAAAGGAATAATAATTATCGAATATTATGTACTTATCAATAAATCAGAACCTAGAATCCTAATAAAACATGTTAGAGTCCATGTAAACGCTTGTGTTTTTAAAATCATGGGTTCTCTTTTTATGTTAAGTAAACTATGGAAACATATATTGCATAAGAGGGACTCCATAAATTATGTTACATTTACTTAGTATGAATTATAATTTCACTGCTCTCGGACTGGACAAACAGATAGTCAAGATAGTTATTTCTGGCTTGCCTGCACAGCGGCGCTGCAGCACGGCAACAACAGCAGCAAGCTGGCGCTGCGGTGCTGGTGGAGCTGCGGCGTGGCAACATCAGCATCAAGCTGACGCTGCGGCGCTTGTGGCGCTGCGGCGTGGACAATAGCGCTGCGGCTTGGGGACATTTCTGCACACTGCCAAAACCGACCCAAAACCTCCCATTTCATCGATTTCAATATACCCAGATGCTATTAGACTTCTTTAACTTACTAACACATATATATATGCTTATATAACAGTTAATCGCCATTTATCAATTCCCAATTTCATGAACTCCAACTAAATTCAGGAATTGAAACAGAAATCTCAGAACAGAAAATGAAAATAAAGAACGATGAGCTTGTGAGCTATATTATAGTTCCAACATGTATGTAAGTCCACAATACACTACACAAGCTTTCTACAATTCAATTATACTTCAATTTCATATGATCGAGAATTTGGATTTTTGACAGAAATAAGAAATGGAGTTTTTTTCAGAGGATGAAAATGATAAGCAAGGAAGAGGGATTATACCTCTGTAAATGAAATCGAACTTGTTAATAAGAACTCTCTCAGCCTCCGAGAATGCTATCACTGATATATGTATATGCTATCCCTTTCAACACTTAGCAAATCTTAGCAATTGAAAATATGAAAGAGATGGGTTTTATTTAAGAGAAATCCTTACACAGACAATGCAATTGTCCATTAAATTGAACCAATAGATTGAAGCTTTGTATATCAGCTAAGGAAGAGTTGGTAGAGTGGTTGAAGAACACTGTTGTGCCCACTCCCCATATCATGATTTGCTAGAATACTGAGTTTGAGAGAAGAGAGTAGGCTAGCTTTTTGATGCATTTCACGTGTACAAGGTTTGTGTTTATTAATATGGGACAAGGCAATATCACTCTCAGCACTCTATCAATTTGTACAATGCAATGTTATAACATATATTATACACTTAGGTTAGCTCATATATATACATACTGTATATTTAGATTACAATTAAAATTACAATGTAATCCCAATAATACTACTATGTAATTCATACAATGTAGTAAATGTAATTTACACACATATAATCCATGTACATTTTATTACATCGGTATAATTTAATCAGATACTATCACATTTATTATTAAATTCTACAATCAACAATTGATTATAATATATCCACAACATATTATTTTAATGTATACTCATACACAATTGTCACCTAAGCATTATCATGTAGCTTTCTCAATTCAAAGTCTTTACTATATAGTTTACGTATAATTGTATAACCACATTGCACTACTTCATACAACATATAGGTAGCTATCATACCTTATACATTTAATTCACATGCTTGCATGTAACAATTAATACAACCTCATTTTATTCATAACTTACTTATTTGTTTTATTATTCATAATGTCAAATAAATAAATTATTCATCTTATTGATTAATTAACAATAATATTAATTAATCCATTTCTCATCGATTATTAATAACACCTAATTAATAATCATAAGATTAATTATCACATTAACAAATATAATTCCCAGCATATTTATAACCAAGTGTTTTATTATTATTATTATTATATTTCTTGCAATAATAATAATCACATATTATTAATCAATCACAGTTAATATTCCACAACAATTAATTAATATTCTACAATTAATATAGATTAACTGTTTGCTTACATTAATATAATCATTCTCATATTACGTCACTGTGCCACACGAGGCTATCAATGAGTTTATCGCAAACTCCATCAATTTCTCAATTATTATAATTATTCAATTTAATATAATTGAATTAATCCTTCTCATAACACAAAATCATTTATATTAAATAAATTCTCATTTTCATTAATATTTTCATTTAATAATAGATGGAAACTCTCGGGTATTACATCCTCCCCCCTTATAAAAACTCCATCCCGGAATTGCTACAAGGTTACACAAATAAATGGGGATAGTCCCTCATCATCCTATCTTCTAACTCCCACGTTGCCTCCTCGACATAGTGGTTACGCCAAAGTACTTTTACAGTTGAAATAACTTTATTTCTCAAAGTTTGTTCTTTCCTATCTAATATCTGGACAGGAATTTCTTCATACGCCAAGTTCTTCTCCACTTGAATGGGCTCGTAAGAAATCACGTGCTTGTAGTCGGCCTTATACGGTCGCAACACGGAAATGTGGAACACGTTGTGGATTTGCTCCAACTCGGGTGGTAACGCAACTTTGTATGCCACTTCGCCCACTCGCTTCAGTATCTCGAACGGTCCTATGAATCTTGGACTCAATTTTTCTTTCTTACCGAAACGGATCTTCCCCTTCCATGGAGATACCTTCAAGAAAACAAAACTGCCGACTTTATAGTCTCGGTCCTGCCGATGCAAATCTGCGTATTTCTTCTGGCGATCTTGAGCTGCTACTAATCTGGCTCTTATCATTATCACCACGTCTGCTGTTTGTTGAACTAACTCTGGTCCGAGTATTCGTCGCTCTCCGACTTCGTCCCAATATAATGGCGATCTGCACTTTCTCCCATAAAGAGCTTCGTACGGTGGCATGTCGATACTCGCATGGTAACTATTATTATATGCAAATTCGACTAAGGGTAGGTGGTCGTCCCAATTTCCCTTAAAATCCATCACGCAAGTCCTAAGCATGTCCTTCAGCATTTGTGTCGTTCGCTCACTCTGTCCGTCGGTCTGAGGATGGTAAGCAGTACTCAGCCTTAACTGTGTTCCCATTCTTTCTTGCAAACTCTTCTAAAAATTAGACGTGAAGCGCGGATCTCGATCAGAGACAATTGACACCGGCACTCCATGTCGTGAGACAATTTCTTTTACGTATAGGCTCGCTAACTGATTCAAACTGTAGCGGATCTTGATTGGTAGAAAATGTGAGGTCTTCGTTAGTCGATCCACGATAACCCAAATGGCATCATAACCTTTCTGTGTAACTGGAAGTCCTACCACGAAGTCCATCGTAATATGCTTCCATTTCCACTCTGGTATTTCTAACGGTTGTAGTAAACCACTCGGCCATTGATGCTCTGCTTTAACGCCTTGGCAAGTCAAACATCTACTGAAGCACTTTGCGACTTCCCGTTTCAAATTGGGCCACCAAAAATGTTGCTTCAAATTTCGGTACATCTTAGTGCCTCCCGGATGAACGGAATACGTCGTATTATGTGCCTCGTGCAAAATCTCTTCCCTCAACTCGGTTACCGCTGGTACCCACACTCTTCCTTCAAATCTTAAGATACCGTCTTTATCCATTCGAAATTTCTCTTCCTCATTTTCTGTGATCCTATTTTGGATTTTCTCACACTCTTCATCCTTTTCCTGGGCTTCCTTTACTCTATCCAACAATGTCGGATGAGCTCCCACTACAAACAACTTCTCTCCAGGCTTCTTTGGTTCTTTCACTTCTATTTCCAATTTCTCCATCTCTCTTATCAACTCTTCCTGAGTCGTTAAATTAAACAACTTCTCCCTTCCTTTCCTGCTCAAAGCGTCGGCAACCACGTTTGCCTTTCCCGGGTGATAAAGAATATCGCAGTCATAGTCTTTGATTAATTCTAACCACCTTCTCTGCCGCATGATCAACTCCTTCTGTGTGAAGATATATTTCAGACTTTTGTGGTCCGTGTATATCTCACATTTTTCCCCATACAAATAATGCCTCCATATCTTTAACGCAAAAATTACTGCCACTAACTCTAAGTATTGAGTAGGATATCGTTTTTTGTAATCCTTCAATTGTCGTGATGCATACGCAATGACCTTGCCGTGCTGCATAAGCACACAGCCAAGTCCCTTGTGCGATGCATCACTATACACCACAAAATTTCCCGCATCATCTGGTAATGATAACACAGGTGATTTGCTCAACCTCCTTTTCAATTCCTGGAAACTTTCTTCGCATTTGTCGGTCCATACAAATTTCACCTTCTTTCAAGTCAAATTGGTCAACGGGGTTGCTATCTTAGAAAAATCTTGGATAAATCTTCGATAGTACCCAGCTAATCCTAAAAAACTTCTCACCTCCGTCGGTGTTCTCGGTTTTTCCCAATTACTTCTGTTTCTACCTTCGCAGGGTCTACAACAATTCCATTCTTATCCACCACGTGGCCTAAGAATTGAACCTTCTCCATCCAAAATTCGCACTTTGCAAATTTCGCATACATCTTCTCCTTCCTTAGTGCCTCCAAAATAATCTTCAGATGTTCGGCGTGTTCTTCCTCTGTCTTTGAGTAGATCAAAATGTCGTCGATAAAAACCACTACAAATTTATCCAAGTATGGCTTGAAAACTCGGTTCATCAAGTCCATAAATGCTGCCGGAGCATTAGTCAATCCGAATGACATTACCAAAAACTCGTAGTGTCCATAACGGGTTCGAAACGCAGTCATTGGTATGTCCTCATCCCTCACTTTTAGTTGATGATATCCTATTCGTAGGTGATTTTCGAGAAGCACTTTGCTCCCTTCAGTTGATCAAACAGGTCGTCTATCCTCGGTAGCGGATATCATTTCTTGATCGTTACTCTATTCAATTCTCGATAATCGATATAGAGCCTCATCGATCCGTCCTTCTTCTTAACGAATAGTACTGGTTCTCCCCAAGGAGAAACACTCGATCGAATGTAACCCTTATCCAATAACTCTTGCAATTGTATCATCAATTCCTTCATTTCTACTGGCGCCATACGATATGGAGCTTTCGAGATCGGTGCTGTTCCCGGTGCTAAGTCTATTACGAATTCAATTTCTCTGTTTGGCGGAAGACTAGGCAGATCGTCCGGAAATACATCTTGAAATTCATTCACTACGGATATATCCTTAATTTCTACTCCCTTTTTCCGAGTATCAACGATGTAAGCTAAATAACCAACACATCCTTTCCTTAACAATCTCTTGGCCTGCATCATCGTAACGCAACATGATTGCTTAAGCGATGAACTACCATAAAACACTACCTTAGACTTAATCGGAGTATGAAGGTTCACACATTTGTTCTGACAGTCAATTATCGCAGCATGGTTATACAACCAATCCATTCCCAGTATCATATCAAATTCTCCCAATCTAATAGGAATCAAGTCTACGCTTAGTTCATGTTCTCTAATATTTGCGCGATAATTTCGATAAACGTATTCTACAGGTATTATTTCCTTATTCGCAACTTCTATGTTCAAAGGATTTTCTAATCGTTCTCGGGGCGTACTAAGTCTACTAGCAAATTCTTCAGATATAAAAGAACAGGTGGCACCCGAATAAAATAATACATAAGCATTATAGCATTGATTGGGATTATACCTGGCACCACATCCTTTGCAGCCATGGCGTCCTGGACGGTCATGTTAAAGGTTCTGGCAGTTGGGCGGTTGGATTGTGTCGGCCCGCTGAACATCAGCTTGTTGCCTCCTTGCTGATTACTGCCCCCGCCACTTCCCTTCTTTGGGAAATCCTTAATACGGTGCTCAGTTGAGCCGCAAGCAAAACACCCTTGAATCTTCTTTGGTTTCGGATAGTTGGTCGAGATGTGCCCTTCCTGTCCGCAGTTGTAGCAAGTGCCGCGACCCTTCCAGCACTCACCCTGGTGGTTCTTTCCACACTTTGGGCATCCTTCAGCCCTCTTCTTGAAACCTCCAGGAAAATTCCCTGATTGATTATTATTTTTGTTGTTGTTGTTGTTGTTGTTGTTATTCTCCCATTTTTTCTTTCCCAAATTACTTCCTCCACTGCGGCTTCCTCCAATACGATTCTCTCCTCCAACATTCTTTCCTTTCTTCTCTTTGTTATACAGACTTAAGGCCTCACTGCCACCTTCCGCAATGATTGCCTTTTCCAGTAATGTTGCAAAGGAATCAATTTGAAGAACTGATACCTTATTGAACAGCCACGGCTTCAACCCTTGTTCGAAGCGTCTAGCCTTTCTCTCCTCATCACCAACTTGGTGCTCCGCAAATCGCGCTAGTTCGTTAAACCTAGCCACGTACTGCGCCACCGTCATCTCACCTTATTTTAACTATAGGAATTTCACCTCCATCCTATTTTTCATACTCTTCGGGAAGTAATTCTCGAAGAACAACGTCTTAAACTTATCCCAAGCTATTATCCCTTCTCCAGCTCTTTGTTGATTAGTCTCCCACCAGTAGTTCGCTTCTCCCCTCATCATGAACGTTGCAAACACTGTCTTCTGATCTTCGCCTACGCTAGCTATAGTGAAAGCTTTTTCGATCTCCTTGATCCACGTTTGTGCGACGATTGGGTTGGTAGTTCCCTCAAACTCCGGGGGTCCTACACTCTTAAAGTCTTTAAAGGTTGTTACTGGCACAGCCTGAGGGTTTGGGCGAACGGGTTCATTGTTCCTTCCCCTTGAGGCTTCTCCTAACAAGTCTACCAGTTTCTGGATCGGGTCTACTTGTTCCCTCTCATTGTTCACTGACTCCTCAGGTGCAGTTAATCTACGTCTAGGCGGCATTATCTGCATCACAAGTTTTCATTTTATTATTATTCAAGTATATTACTTAAGTATTTCTTTTAATACTAAAGGAAAAAAAAATTGTAACACATTTCTGAAATAAACCCCATTTATATACATATGCCAAATCGTTTCATTACATGATTTCCCTAGCATACTACTATAAATGTTATCACATATATCTCCTAATATCACAAAAGACGGGGAATATACCAACCTACTACAAAACTACCCCTCTAACAAAAGCTAACTCGAGGTTCACATCATTATCCCACATCTTACACAAAAGATTGGGATTACAACATAGTATATACAATACATAAAGAGAATACCACTAGACTATCTAAGGGAATCTCATCACATCATCCCTCGCTCTACTGCGCTCTTGTACTCCATCTACGCTATATAAGCAACTAGCTCTCGGCTCATAGTGTGTAGGGTCTGTCCCTGCTCTGCCGGGTAGTGGTACACACCATCAAGCACTCTCTCAAATGCCGAACGGAACACGTACCCCATCTTGTTCATTTTCCTCTTCTTACATTTGAACTCATCTTCCAGGTCATCTGCTTTCTCATGGGCAGCCCCCCACTTCTCCTCGAAGTGTATCCTATCCATCACCTCTAATTCTAACTGAGTGCGGAGTGCTTCCTTCTCTGTCTTCTCACTCAGCTCCCTCTGCTCAACCTCTTCTAGCTTCTCTGCCAAATCTACATTCCTAGCCACTGACCCGTGAAACAGAGTCCCCATCTGGATCCCTGCCTCCTTACGGTAGGCGATCTCCACCTTTAACTCCTGCATGGCCAACTTCCTCTGGTGGTCCTCGTCCCTCAATTTCTGGAACTCGTACTCTCTCTCTTGGGCCTCTGCCTCCAGCTCCTGAACCCTGCAGTCTAACTCGAGGATTCGCTCCTCATACTCTCCTAGCATCTGCTCCTCTATAGTAGCCTCATCAGAGTCCTCTACTGGCTCATCCTCCATCGGCTCGTCCTCTATCGGCTCGTCCTCTGGATCAGACTCTATCTCAATCTCGTCCTCGTCGTCAGACTCAGACGGTGCAACTGCATGTACTGGCACAGCCTGTAAAGGTGCCTCGTATACTACATGTATATCCCTGGGCTCCTCCTCTACCACTCTACTAGGTACACCTGTGTCTGTCATCATACAATCACAAACACAAGACAAACAAACAGCAACTTCATTAGAATGTTAAATAAAACATAAGTTCATTGTATAGAATGAAGTTAAATTTCATAACACGCTAAGTCTTGCTCTAGGGAAAACTCTATATGAGTTTTATCTCCTTTCCAACTTCTAAGTTCACCTAAGTTATAGTCTAAGGACACTCGTTCCTAAGGTTTATAACTACAGCTTTGATACCAACCTGTGACGCCCCCAAATTCCAGGACCGTCATGGGGTCGCTCGAATTCGGTTTGTCACGTGCTCATGGTAATACATCACAATAATAATAACTAAATATCACACATTCACAGCGAAAAATCTATTCTAGATTAATTTACAATGATTTATTATAATTATTCACCCAAGTCTCGCAACAGATAGTACTTAATAGATTACATAATAATATCAATTAATGACTTATTACATAATCTAACTTAAGCTTAAACATAATCAAATCCAGTCTTACTACATCATCTTAATACAATATCAAAATATTTAAAAATATAGAAGAGACAAGCTAGTTGGTAGCCTTGCCCTTGCCCTTATCAATGCCTGAAGATTCACCATGCTCTGCCTTAACTGAAATATTTTAGGGAAAGCAAGAATGAGCACAAATTGCCCAGCAAGTAATATACAACAAGGATAAGTGATATAATTCTTAATTCTCGAAAGGGTATAACAAAGTTTAATAGTTCAAGAATAACAAGAATATCAACAACTTTCAATAATAGTCGCTAAGGACAGAATAATATCAATGTGATTCAATAAATCAATTCAAGATTTCAGGATAACTGAATACTGAGCAGTCACTAAGGACTATGAACTTCTACTAAAATTAACAGTAATAAACTGAAAATCCAACAAAAAACAGGTACAACAGGTTATCAGCCTAAAGCACCATCGTTATGCATAACAATCAATCATACTCAAGTGTGCACGTCGGTTCTCCGACAATTATATATTCCCTTCAAAGAAGTTTTTTCTTCTTAGACAAATACAAGATCCTGCACCAATCAATTAGTTTGGGTCGCTTTTCAATAGCATCAGTCTAGCCGGATCAAATGACATAGACACTTTCACAATATTCAAGAACAATACTAAGTTCAACATGAATAATAGCTTTAATGAAATAAGAGTTCCAGTATGCTAATTCAATTCAAACGATTAAGTAGGAAACTAGTTCGCAATATACAAAGATAGAATACTTGTACAGTAAAAGAGTGTAAGTTAGGAAACTTGCACAATCATAGATTTCCTTGCATAAAGTAAATGCGTCGGTTAGGATACTTTCCTTTAGCGTAGTTTATCCACGTTAAGTAAATCAACACTTTCAAATCCTATTTATAGTGTATTATAAGTATAGGATATTCATTAGCTAACTCATTCGGTACATAAGCTTGTTACTCAAATATACACACATTGTATTTCCTAGTCACACGTCATTGCATACTTATACACATTCGGTATGAAATCAAATTATGAATTCAAATAACATTTGTATAGCATTATGTTATTTTTAATCGAGTAGGCTTTCTTTAGCTATGGAATTACTTTTCTTAAGTTAATCATCTTCATACATTATTACTATCATGTGAGACTACCACAAATAGCAATTATATTCAAATTAGCGAGTTATAGCATTACCTATAAGTTAACCGTCAAAAATTGGATTCAATCATTAACATGTGATATCATCTTAGCTATCATGTTTATTTTAAACATAGGAGGCAATTGTATAACTCATTCCAGGCATGCTTATGAGTATTCATGTAACTAACGTAGTTATTAGTTTGAAAACATGTTTCGTTTACGCTAAACTTGGTTTCACGACATGTAACATAGTAGGCAATCATGAATCAGACTTTAACAAGTCTAAAAGTATTATCAAGTATGATCATAACTTTCAGAATACGAATCCTGTAATAACATGTTAAGGTTCACCATCAAAGCTTCTATTTTATCAGTAAGTCTTACTAACATGTTCGTGTTACATCATAAAATCTGTATACATAAGTCAATAGGTCTGACATGCATTTCAAGGTTATATAAACGTGCTCGAAAAATCAGAACCAAGAATCCTAATATAACATGTTAGAGTCCATGTAAACGCTTGTTTTTTCAAAATCATGGGTTCTCTTTTTATGTTAAGTAAACTATGGAAACATATATTGCATAAGAGGGACTCCATAAATCATGTTACATTTACTTAGTATGAATTATAATTTCACTGCTCTCGGATTGGACAAACAGATAGTCAAGATAGTTATTTTTGGCTTGCCTGCACAGCGGCGCAGCAGCGCGGCAACAACAGCAGCAAGCTGGTGGAGCTGCGGCGCTGGTGGCGCTGCGGCGCTGCGGCACGGCAACATCAGCATCAAGCTGACGCTGCGGCGCTAGTGGCGCTGCTACGCGGACAATGGCGCTGCGGCGTGGGGACATTTCTGCACACTGCCAAAACCGACCCAAAACCTCCCATTTCATCAATTTCAACATACCCAGATGCTATTAGACTTCTTTAACTTACTAACACACACACACACACACACACACACATATATATATATATATATGCTTATATAACAGTCAATCGCCATTTATCAATTCCCAATTTCATGAACTCCAACTAAATTCAGAAATTGAAACAGAAATCTCAGAACAGAAAATGAAAATAAAGAACGATGAGCTTGTGAGCTATATTGTAGTTCCAACATGTATGTAAGTCCACAATACACTACACAAGCTTTCTACAATTCAATTATACTTCAATTTCATATGATCGAGAATTTGGATTTTTGACAGAAATAAGAAATGGAGTTTTTGTTAGAGGATGAAAATAATAAGCAAGGAAGAGGGATTATACCTCTGTAAATGAAATCGAACTTGCTAATAAGAACTCTCTCAGCCTCCGAGAATGCTATAACTGATATATGTATATGCTCTCCCTTTCAACACTTAGCAAATCTCAGCAATTAAAAATATGAAAGAGATGGGTTTTATTTATAGAGAAATCCTTACACAGACAATGCAATTGTCCATTAAATTGAACCAATAGATTGAAGCTTTGTATATCAGCTAAGGAAGAGTTGGTAGAGTGGTTGAAGAACACTGTTGTGCCCACTCCCCATATCATGATTTGCTAGAATACTGAGTTTGAGAGAAGAGAGTAGGCTAGCTTCATGATGCATTTCACGTGTACAAGGTTTGTGTTTATTAATATGGGACAAGGCAATATCACTCTCAGCACTCTATCAATTTGTACAATGCAATGTTATAACATATATTATACACTTAGGTTAGCTCATATATATACATACTGTATATTTAGATTACAATTAAAATTACAATGTAATCCTAATAATACTACTATGTAATTCATACAATGTAGTAAATGTAATTTACACACATATAATCCATGCACATTTTATTACACCGGTATAATTTAATCGGATACTATCACATTTATTATTAAATTCTACAATCAACAATTGATTATAATATATCCATAACATATTATTTTAATGTATACTCATACACAATTGTCACCTAAGCATTATTATGTAGCTTTCTCAATTCAATATCTTTACTATATAGTTTACGTATAATTGTATAACCACATTGCACTACTTCATACAACATATAGGTAGCTATCGTACCTTATACATTTAATTCGCATGCTTGCATGTAACAATTAATACAACCTCATTTTATTCATAACTTACTTATTTGTTTTATTATTCATAATGTCAAATAAATAAATTATTCATCTTATTGATTAGTTAAAAATAATATTAATTAATCCATTCCTCATCGATTATTAATAACACCTAATTAATAATCATAGGATTAATTATCATTAACAAATATAATTCCCAGCATATTTATAACCAAGTGTTTTATTATTATTATTATTATTATTATTATATTTCTTGCAATAATAATAATCATATATTATTAATCAATCACAGTTAATATTCCACAACAATTAATTAATATTCTATAATTAATATAGATTAATTGTTTTCTTAAATTAATATAATCATTCTCATATTACGTCACTGTGTCACACGAGGCTATCAATGAGTTTATCGCAAACTCCATCAATTTCTCAATTATTATAATTATTCAATTTAACAGAATTGAATTAATCCTTCTCATAACACAAAATTATTTATATGAAATAAATTCTCATTTCCATTAATATTTTCATTTAATAATAGATGGAAATTCTCGGGTATTACAACGATCGGAAGATTATGGAAAGGAATTCGAGTCGGGGCAAGCAATGTTGTTGTACAACTCTCACCTTAAACTATTTCCTGGAAAGCTCAAATCGCGGTGGTCGGGCCCTTTCACGGTGAAAACTGTGTTTCCACATGGTGCAGTGGAGATTTTTGACCAATACCCAGACAAGCTTTTCAAAGTGAATAGACAGAGGTTGAAGCACTATTATGGAGGTGATGCCAATCGAGAGAAGGTCACCTCAATTCTTTCCACTACTTGACAATTACAAACAGAGTTGAGCTAATGGACTGTAAACAAGCGCTCGATGGGAGGCACCCCATCATCTTTCTTATCCCTTATATATAATTCTTGTTACATATCTCTTTTCCCCTTACTATTTAATTCTAAGCATTGTGAACAGTTTGAACAATTTTGGAAGTAGGAGCTTATTGCATATATTTTTGGACTTAGGAGTTATTGCATATATTTTTGGAAGTATGAGCATATTGCATATACGCACATATAGTATTTTTGAGGATTCACGTACATATAATTCACACATATAGCATTTCTAAGGATTCAAACGTACATACATCTTACATAGGCAAATTTTGAATATGGAATCAAGTTATATCTCAGTTTTGAAAGCTATGTGTGCAGGAAAGAAATTACATTTGAGTTGCTGCTTAAGCCTTCATCATTGCTGCAGGAAAAGAAATTTTTTGGCTGAGCTCAAAGCAGGGCGGCTGCGCCAGCCTCAAGGAAAAAAGTTGGGCGGCCGCGCCAATATGCAGATGTTTAGAGAGTTGTCTGGAAGCACGCGAGGCCGCACCCTACTCACAACATAAACCCGCGTGCCCGCACCTGACCCTAGAAAATTGCCTGATTATAGTTTTAAAAATTCGTCTCCTGCCCTAACTCTATATGTATTTGATTGACCCATTCTATCACAACACCCACGCACTCTCTCTCAGAACATAACCCTTGAGCCTTCTAATCCTATTTCAATTCTCTCTCACAAACATAGCCCTAATCCTATACAATCTATCTCTCTCTGATTCTATATAAAAGCCCTACCCTCCTATCTCACATCATACCATCATTCTTACGATTCCATATATAAATTCCTAACCCTATCCTTCACTCACATATCGTCAATCCAAATTCCTTCAGAAGTTAGGGTTTGGAGATAGAGAATTTTAGAGGCTACGAGTTGGGGGAATTGTGTGTAGAAAAATTAGGGTTTGTGCAATCACTTTATAGAATTTAGAGGATCAGATTAGGGGTTGTTCTTCAGCAGTCATCAATTAAGATTTGCAAGGCAAGTTTTCTGAATTTATCATGGGTCCAAAGCGAGCACGCTCTGTCACTCTCGGATCGCCCGCTCAGAGTAGCCAGGGTGAGGACACTGTGGAATTGACTAAGTTCATCAGCCTTGAGGCACAACTTGAATATTATTAAATTGCACCTAAGTCATTTGTAAAGGAGCGGGGACTAAAATCGATGAGGGAAGATGGCCAAATGGTTGCCATGATCAGAGAGATGAGTTGGCTTGGAATTTATGCAACACCGTCGCCTGTCCTGATGGCCATTGTTCGCGAATTCTATTCTAATGCCAAGGAAACATAGAGTGACTTCTCTTTTGTTTGGGGCATAAACGCCGATTATCATCCGTCGGCGATCCGTGAGGTGCTTAGTGCGCATTCAATCCCGGCTGGCCATGCAACTTGGGTGGAGTCAGGGCATTTTGAGACTGACCTGGACTAGTTGATCACTGATTTGTGCGTGCCAGGCACGAAGTGGAAGTATAGGCAGGGCACAGATGAACACACCAACTTCCCCGCCTCATCTCTAAAACCGGTATGCCAAGGCATGTAATCTGTTCTTATGCTCCAATCTGATGTCGTCCACTCACCAGCACGAAATTACAGTTGAGAGGGCCATTATTCTGTGGGGGATAATTACTGGGAAGAATATCAATGTCGGACATTTGCTCCATCAGAACATGTTGCGCTTCATGCGAGGCAGTACCATCTGGGGAATTCCACACGCATCAGTGGTGGCACATCTGTGTTCACATGTAGGGCTTGAATGGGAGGACGAACAGGTCCAGATGCCAAGCAAGGATATAAATCATTCTACCATCAAGAACTTTAACGATTGGGCTGGTGCCATGGCACACCCACGAGGAAAAGTGTTCATCTTACCGACCCTTCCACCAATTCCCCCACCGCAGCCAGCAGCAGTAGCTTGTCCTTCCACCACCAGTACAGGGCAGCAAGATCGCCAGATGAGGCGATTGGAGAGGAGGATGGACGCTCTGCATGGCAATTGCACTGCTTTTGCAGATGGACTGACCCGAGCCCCGGGTGAAGCTTTTACACAGTAGGGAACGCTAGTGGAGTGGCCTATCTTTGGTTTTGCCATGCCGTTCCCACCGCCAGATTCACCACCCAAGTCGGGTGGCCATGCCGATACATAGGGGAGTTTCCTGACCCTTTACTTCCATTGAGGACAATAAAGATTTTAAGTTTGGGGGTATTGGGTGTAGTTAGTGTAGTTGCATTTAGTTTTATTGCATGTTTATTCTGCATAGTAGTTGCATTTTAGTATTTATTAGTTAAATTTTGCTTGAAAATTTTTCAATTTGCTTTTGTTTTGTTTGTTTAGTATGTGTTTAGTTGCATTGCATAGCATAATCCCGTGTTTTAGCCTGTTGAATTTTAGTCTGGCCGATGATGATATTGAAATGCTAAAGATTTTTGAACTCAGTGATAACTTAAACTTAGTCATAAGTTTATACATGATGTAATCTATGCCTATTGCTTTGATGTTACTGGATAGCACGACATTGTTATTATTTGCTTGTTGGTTAGATTAGCACATGCTTGTCTTATGAGGAGAAAATTTTACTTTTAATGATAGAATTGGGTAAGAAAATGAGTAATGACCTTAATGACACATAAATGAAAGTTTGGGGGAAAACATTGGGTATGCATGCTAAAAGAAAGAAAAAGAAAAAGAAAAAAAAATAAATTGAGAAAAAGAAAAAAATAGAATAAACACCTTGGCTAGCTAAGTCTTGTGGCCTTTGATACTCGAGCAAGTATGCCCTAGGGGATTATCTCTACACCTAAGGCCTTAAGGCCTTATGGTTTGGGAGTTGTTGGTCGAAAGCTCGTTAAATGAGAATCACTGCAAAGCCTAATAGGGCTTAGCATTGCACAGTCAGGTGTAACCACGGGAAAGTGAAAATATCGCCCCCGTGAGTGAATAAAAGCATAATAAACCCTTTTGTTGAACCTTAGCTTGTATTGATGTGTTGGATTGGTTGTTGTTTCATATATGTGCAAAATTCTTGATTTAAAACCTCAGTTTTCTTCCTTAGAAGTATAGCATGTGGAATCTTCACCTCTATCAAGCTTATTTGTGATATAGCACACACACTACATCTTAGCACAGGTTGTTATTTTCAGATTGTATGCCCTTATGACTTTAGCTTGGTTGTTGCTTTATTCATAGTTCTTGTTATTTCTTTGAGGCACATCTTATTGGAATTCTTAACATGGCTGAAATTTTGGGATTCATTTTCATGTTAGTATAGTTGCATAGCATGTAGTTTGCATTTGTGTTTGTTGCTTGAGGGCAAGCAATACTTCAAGTTTGGGCGTATTTGATAAGTAGGTTTTATACATACTTATTGGCTATCAAGTTGCTAGAATTACAGCTTAAATCTCAAGTATTTTAGTATCTTTTTATGTTTTTATCTTTGTTTTATAGGTTGCACTGAGGAAACTCCAATGGCAAAAAAATGGCATGAATTGGCATGAAATTGGCATGGAAATGGCCAGAAGGCAAGATGGAGAGCGTGTGGTGGATTTAAGGTGGGCTAGGCTTGTGAAAGATGGCTTATGGCATGAGCATAATATCTGAGCAGTAAGAAGTGTAGGAAAAAGAAGCAGCAAGGAAGCAACAAGGATCAGTAATGCACCAGCAAGCATAAGGAAAAATTGCAGAACAGCTCGGTCGCACCACTTGGAAGAGTAATCTCAGCGCGCCCACGCTATGAGGAGACCGGATTGGGTATTGGCCCATCCTCGCCCCAATTTGCTTATGTGGACGTTCAGCCGCGCTAGTCAAAAATTCTGCAGAGTGGACTTTTCATTTAATCTTTTGATGTATTCCTTATAAGCGTGTATTTGCAAGTTACGAAAGAGATTCACTATTTATCCTACAGTTTTAATTTCTATTCTAGGGTTTAAAGAGCTAGAGAGGGTTTGGAGCTACTCTTCACTATTGTGGCCTCTCTCTTCTAGTTCTGAGTAGATTTCCATTGTTAGGGTTTAAATTTGACTTGATTGTGATTCTGAACTCAGCTTGAAGGCTTATTGTGGAAGGAAGATTATCTGATTTGCAATTTTATCTCTCTTATTCTCTTTACTTTCATTCTTTGCTTTCAATGTTAAGATCAAATCCCATAATGGTTGTTGCTTCAGAGATTAACTAAACACCGTTATGGGATTCTAATGGAGTATATTGTTTAATTCAGATCTATATATGCCTCTTTGTTATGTGTGATTAATTATGTATGGATTGTCTATCATAGTTGTGTTTATTGATTAGATGCTTGATCACCATCTACCTTAATAGTTTATATGGAATTGAAAGAGGAAGTATAAACTCAGATTTGGCCATGCTAGCATATGTTCATGAAATTTACATGTGATGAGTTTTGTGATTCGTAATCTGGATAGACATATACCGGCTTACTATATGTAGTCAATCGAGAGCTTGCACTTAAATTGATATTGCTCGTAAGTCACATAGACATATAGTGATTTAGGTAATATTGATGTTCATATGAATTCTATCTCTTTTGTATTTTGTGTGATATATGGACTTGGTATATTGAAAGATAGCCATTTCTCACCTTCGTGCTCTCGACTAGCAATCCAGAATAATGAATTATGCTTAACAAGAGGTGTATATTCTGAATGATGCAATAACTGAAGTTAGGATCCCATATCTCTCCAATTTGAATCAATCGTCTATTAAATAGTTAATTTTAGTTTACAATCATTTTAGTCATTAATTCACACCTTGTTTACTCGTTTGAGCAGCCAAAAATAGCTATAAAGTTGTTACATGATAGTATAAATATAATTTCTTTTCTCCGTGGGAACGATCTTTACTTATCATATATTACTTGTTAACCGTGTATACATGCACGCGTTTGTGTCTGTTTTGTTAACTCCGAAACGGAGTAACAATGGGTTTGTATGAAATTTTTTAAAACCATAATTATCGCACTTCCGCCCTTATTTATGTAATTTGATTGTATGTATGCGTTACGTACAAACCCAACAGTACCTTTTATCCACATACTGATAGACCGCACGGCGCAATATGGCATGTATTCTTTTGTGGATTGCTTTGTCGGATACCATCAAATCATGGTGGCTGAAGAGGACAGGGAGAAAATAGCCTTCATCACTCCTAAGGGAACCTTCTATTATAGACGTTTATCTTTCGGCCTTATCAATGCTGGTGCTACATATCAGCGAGCCATGATGGCCCTATTTCAAGACATGATGCACAAAGAGATAGAGGTCTATGTGGATGACATCATCATCAAATCCCGGAGGGAGGATGACCATCAACCATCTCAAAAATCTTTTCAACAGGTTGCGCAAGTACAAACGAAAGCTAAATCCGGCCAAATGTGCTTTTGGTGTCAAATCAGGTAAGGTGTTGGGATTTCTAGTGAGCAACAGAGGCATTGAATTGGATCCCGCCAAGATTAAAGCCATCACTGAGATGCCCGTGCCCCAAATAGAAAAGATAATACGGTGGTTTCTGGGAAGAATCAATTTCATAAGCAGGTTCATTTCTCAACTCACAGCAACTTGTGAAACCATTTTCAAGCTGCTAAGGAAGAATTTCTCCACGAAATAGAATGAAGATTGTCAAAAAGCTTTCCTTTCCATCAAGAAGCAGCTGATCGAAGCACCTATCTTGGTACCTCTAAAGGATGGGGTTCCCCTATTTATGTACCTATCCGTCAATGCCAATGCAATGGGCTATATGCTGGGGCAGAAAGATGATAGAAGCAAAGAAAGAGTTATCTATTACCTCAGCGAAAGATTTAGTAGCGGCGAGCAGAAGCACACTTTGATTGAAAAGACCTGTTGTGCGTTAGCATGGGCCACCATAAGATTACAACATTATGTGCATAGGAACACGACCTATCTCATATCTTGCATGGATCCACTGAAGTATGTATTCAGCAAACCCATGTTAAATTATAGGTTGTACAAATGGCAGTTCATTCTGCAATAGTTCGACATTGTCTACGTGACTCAGAAGGCCATCAAAGGTTAGGGGATTGCAGATCAATTAGCCGAAGCACCGTCAGGGGATTTTGAACCCTTGGAAACTTATTTCCCGGATGATGGGATCATGATAATTCAGCAAATCCCTCAAGAAAATACAGTCCAATAGTGGAGAATGTATTTTGATGGAACAATGAACATGGAAGGTGCCGGAGATGGGGCAATCTTTGTCTTTGTTACAGGAGAGCAGTATCCTGTTGCTATTAAGTTGCAGTTTGTCAACACCAACAACACAGCTGAGTATGAAGGCTGTATAATGGGGTTAAAACTAGCCCAATCCATGGGTATCAAATGTTTACTAGTCTTTGGGGATTCTGAGTTGGTTATCAAGCAAACCATCGGGGCATATCACACTAAAGAGTTGCATTTTCTGCCCTATCATAGGCAAGTTATCAAGAAATTAATGGAGTTTCAAGAAATAACCTTCATCCACATCCCTCTAGGTAGGAATGACTTTGTTAATGCATTGGCAACGTTGGCTTCCTTGATCCACATATCTGATAGGATAGGAATTCTCGACATCAAATTTAAAAGCCAAAAGGCCCTATCTTATGGGAATTACATTGGATAAATATCGGATGAGATACCTCCTATCGAATAACCTTTGTATCAAGATATAAAGGAATATCTACGAGATGGATCTACACTCGCCGGGGCATGTCAAGCTAAAGAAAGCCGATTCATAAAATGGCTATGAAGTTTTATCTGAGCGGCGATGCACTCTATAAAAGGGATGCTGGAATAGGCCTTTTAAGATGCCTGAATAAAGATCAAGCCTAGAGACTGATGGATGAAGTCCATGGTAGAGTCTGTGGTCCACACATGAGCGGTCCATTACTTGCCAAAAAGATATTGAGAACATGGCATTACTGGATCTCTCTCAAAGATGACTGTGATGACCACGTTAGGATATGCCACCAATGCAAAGTACATGGAAATGCCATCCACGCTCCTCCAAACGAACTGCACCACATGAGTTTGCCAAGGCCTTTTTCCATGTGGGGAATGGATGTGATTGGGCCAATAGAACCCAAAGCCAGCAATGGTCATCGATTCATCTTCACCATGATCGATTACTTCACCAATTGGGTTGAAGCTGCCTCTTTTCCCAAAGTCACGAAAGAGGTAATCATTGGTTTCATCAGAAATAATGTCGTCTGTCGATATGGACAACCAGAGGTGATCGTATTAGACAATGCCAAGAATCTAAACAATCAGATGATGAGAGAATTATGCAGCAAGTTTCATATCAAGCATCTCAATTCCGTCATCTATCATCCTAAGATGAATGGTGTCGTCGAAAGCGGCCAACAAAAATATCAAGAAGATAATGCAAAAAATGTCCGCCACTCACAAAGGATGGCCTGACCTATTGCCTCTGACTTTGCTAGCATATAGAACGTCAATGCGTACTAATTCTACTGGGGCTACCCCCTACTCATTGGTCTATGGTATGGAAGCAGTACTTCCCATAGAAGTAGAAATTAAGTCCTTGAGAGTGTTAATAAATGCTCAGATGGAAGAAGACTAGTGGCTGCAAGAACGGTACCAGCAGTTGTCCCGGATAGATGAAAAAAGGGCTACAACCATCTTTCACGGACAGTTATATCAACGAAGGATTGCTCGGTCATACAACAAAAAAGTTTAACTCAGACAATTCAAAGAAAAGGACTTGGTGCTGAAGAAAGTCCTTGCCAGTCAGGATGAAGCCAAAGGAAAGTTTGCCCCAAATTGGGAAGACCCTATCATTGTCAAATAAGTGTTGACAGGAGGAGCCATCTGATAGTAGTGTGCATACAAGCCAATCATGTATGATGATAAAGCACGTACTTTGTAAACAATCTTATTTATTTATTAATGAAATATTCATTTATTAAAGGCATTTAATTATCTACATGTTGCTGTTTTTATAATATGTAAATAACCCATAGTTTTAAGCAATGCTTTTAGAATCATGATGATGATCATGCTAATGAGATCTAAATTCTTAGAAAGTTTTAAAACTTAAATAGTTCCCAATCGTGGGATTACTAAAAAGGGGATTAGTAAATCCGGATAGATTGGTACATATGTTGCTTGCTCATTGGATGAGGATGATTGATCTCATGATCATTTGTGTGGAGACACTAAAGCAAGTATGTAGGTGCTTATTAGAGAATAAGTTCACTGAACGTGATTCGCTATGGAATACCTAATGGAGTTTTACTCGCATGTCAATAGGAATTCCTAATGTGATAGTAGTACAAGTGATCCTTGGACTTGAGATCATCATAGTATCTTATATGTAACAAATTATACTTTGACTTATTCCTTAAGACCTTTTAAGGCATATATAGGGTATGCTTGGGTATAATGAGTTACATATGGAGATAATGAATGATCAATAAAGAATCTACCACCTCTAGTAAAAGAGGAGATATGTCCTATGTGATTCGTTAAATGACAACCCAGGAATCCTTGGCCAAGGTGAAATGAAATTAGAAAGGAGTTTTTAATTTGCATTATTTGGAGTTGTGCATTTTCTAATCGAAATACATATAATTAAATAAAATAAGACTTGACAGTAAATCCATGTCTTATATTTAATTGGGACATTGTATGGTGGAAGGATTGAATTGTATGGTAACTATTAACTCACAGGTTCTTTTATGATTAATGTTAAAATCTATATTATCTGGAAAGTCGTTGATCGCTAGGGAGGCTTATCCCTATTGTAGAATAAATATTATTTATTTAAATAAATTATTAGTTTAATTTATTTATTTAAATAAGATTAAAATTGTTTTAATTGATTTATTCACAACCGGTTTAATATGGAGAACCTAAAGGGTCACACCATAAAAGGAAGAATAATTATTTAAGAAGGTAATGGCATAATCGTAATAATGCATTAAGTATAATTAATTTAATCTATGGTGATAGAATAAATTAAATAGCTTAATGTTTATTATTTAATATTTTGGAAATATTAAATATAAATTAATAAGAGGAGTCTTATTAATATTATTACAATTATTATTATTTTAATTTCTAAAGGAGTTTAGTAATTAATTTAATATTTAGTACTCTCATTTATTCCTAATAAGATTAGGAGACAAATTAATTAAATGAATTTAATTAATTATTCCCATGTGGTGGGAAGCCTAAATTAATTAAAGGAGTTTAATTAATTAAAAGAAATCCCATGTCTAATAGGATTAGAAGGGTTGACCAATGTCTATATAAGAGAAGTCTTATAATAGATATTAGATTGATGCAATTCCAATTGTTGGAGAGTACTCCTTTTCTATAGAGGATAGAAAACTAAGGTTAAGCCAAACACCCTCCTTCTTGATAATTCATCTTCCTTGGTGGATCACCTCTAGAGGCCAAACACTTGGGTGGCTAACGTTGATCAAAGGAAGGAATCTAACCTGGAAATTCAAGGAGATCACGAAGAACAAGGAGTTGAACTATTACCTGTGGAAGCTTCGTTCTACAAGGGTATGATTCCATAACTTCTTATTTATCGTTTTAAATTAATAATTTGCATAAAGGATGATCCGGGTAATGGTTTTGTAGAAATTTTTTTTAAACTCTGATATATCATGCTTCCGCTAATTTTTGCAATTTGATTGCGTCACGATTTCGTACAAACCCAACAGTGGCATCAGAGCCAAATCTTTATGCAATTATTAATTTATTTTTGATTTCATATACATATGGGTATGTATTTAAAATAATTTATTGGGCATAATTTTATTGTATAAAATTATATTTTTTAAGAAAAAAAAAAGAAAAAAAGAAAAAAAAAAGGAGACTTTTTTTGGGACGAATCACAATTTTTTTTGGTGCTAATCTTGAATTCTGCAAAGAAAAGGTGTTGTCTCTTTCTTACTCCAAAAAGAAGGTGACCCATCAGGAAAGGACTTTTTTAATAAACCTGTAGGACTCTTTTAATAAAAGAAGGTGACTTCCTTTTAAAAAATAAATATGATATATTTATATATTATATTCTAAATAATTTTATAATTAAAATAAAGAGTTTATTTTAATCTTGAAATTGGATTTCATGCAATTTAAAATTGCCCATTAAATGATACTCATATATATATGGAATGTTTTAATTAATGAGATGAATATTTATTTATTGATATATATGGTGATATGTATGAAAATAAATGGGGATTGATTATGGACTATTTGACCAATGTGATTGGATTTTATTTTAGTTGAATGCTTGAATGAATGGGTTTTATTAAATGGGGTCTGCGTACCTCGTCTTCTCTAATTTTTGTTTCTTGATGTAAAATTCTATCTCCCTCCTATGTACTTCCCCTTGACTGTTGATCAAGGTTTCTATTTAAATTAAATAGTTTAATGTAATAAGAATAGTTAGAATTATCTTGAAGAAATTGGAGACCAAGGAGCAAGGAGCGCGTATAGACCTATTTGTATGGAGCCCGGGTTTAAATGTAATAGTTATATTTAAATTTAAATTCTTGCACTCCTAGATTTGACCTTTTGGTTCACTTGGTGGCTCTAGTGAACCAAACTAGAATAAAAGTCCATAATCAATCCGGGTAGAATATAATATTCTATATTGCATGCTAAATATTATATATATTATATTTTATGTAAACATGCTTCGCATGTTTAATAAAATGACGCGTATTTTATATATATATGTGCATGCGCGCTAAACAAGATGAGACAAATAATAACAAACCCCTCAAAGAAATAATATTAAGTCCGAAGCGTTCAAATGATATTTGGAATATCGAACGTCGCCTTCTAGCATGATAAATTAATAGAGTATTAAATATTTAATATGAGCTTGTTGTGCTATCCACAAGGCGAGTATTGCGTATTTAAGATGTTAATTAATCACATATGATGCTTATCAAGAAAATTGAACGATCTAGTCTTGTTGTGCTATCCACAAGGACGAACATTTTTCTTTTTTGAATTTATGGAAGTGCTAGGCTGGACTTAACTTAAATCATTTTAGTTCGGATGTGCACACACTTGACCATTATGATTTAAGAGGCAAAATAAAAGGAGTTATATAGTGTTGTAATTGACAAGAGTTGTCTACCTATTTATTTGTATATCGCTTGTTGTGCTATCCACAAGGTTATATACATTTGAAATGGGATCCTTATTCTCACTAGCAAATCTTTAATTAGATGTTGCCGAACTATATAAGTGAGGGTAATATAGTTTGATAAAAATAGTGGGAGATACCAATTTAAAATAAAGACCTAAATTTATTTTGGTATGCAAAATTAATAAAATGAATGTTTGCTAAAATGTTGTTTTTCACATGCAAAATTTTAAAAATGTCAAAATCACTAATTTCACTGCGAAGCATACTTGATGCTAATAAGCTTACCGGGCCGAATTATACGGACTGGCTAAGAAATCTGAGAATAGTTCTCACTGCTGAAAAGATTTCTTATGTCCTAAACTCACCTGTCCCTGGAACTGTTCCAGAAACAGTCTCTGAGGAAGAGATTGCCACCATTGTAAAGTGGCAAGATGATGCATCTGTGGCTCAATGCATCATGCTCGCATCCATGAATAACGAGCTTCAGCGTCAGCACGAAAATATGGATGCTCTTACTATGTTGATTCACCTCAAGGAGTTGTATGGTGAACAAAGTAGGACTGCTAAATATGAGATATCTAAGGAGCTCTTCCGATCTCGGATGACCAAGGGCAAAGTGAACATAAAGGAACAAAAGAAATCTGATCCAGCTAGCAAAGGAATGTGCTTCCATTGCAACGAGCCGGGTCATTGGAAGAGGAACTGCAAGAAGTTTCTGGCAAAGAAGAAGCTTGGAGAAGCTTCGACTTCCAATCAAGGTTTGTTCATGATTGAAATTAATTTTTCAGAAAGTCAAAATTCTACTTGGGTATTAGATACCGGCTGTGGTTCTCACATATGTAATAATGTGAAGGGACTGGTCAGAAGTAGAAAGCTGAACAATGATGAGGTGATCCTGCGAGTGGGGAATGGAGCAAAGGTTGCTGCATTAGCTGTAGGAACTTATTATTTAGCAATGCCTTCGGGCAAGTCCATTTATCTTAATAATTGTTATTATGTTCCGAATATTATTAAAAACTATTATTTCAATTTCTGTATTGGATATGGAAGGATTTAACGTTGTTATAAAGAACAATAGTTGTTCTATTTATAAAGACGATGTTTTATATGGTATTGGAAATTTGCGAAATGGACTTTATACACTTGACTTACAAGAAAATATATTTCAAATTGAACAAACTAAGAAAAGAAAAAGAGATGATATTAATTATACCTACATGTGGCACTGTAGACTCGGTCATATCAATGAAACAAGATTATCCAAGTTGCATAAAGATGGGCTCCTCGAGCTATCCGATTATGAATCATATCCAACTTGTGAATCTTGTCTCATGGGTAAAATGACTAAATCTCCTTTTAGTGGAAGAGGAGAAAGAGTTACAGAGTTGTTGGCATTGATTCACACAGACGTTTGTGGGCCTATGACAACAAGTGCACGGGGTGGGTATTCTTATTTTATTACTTTCACTGATGATCACTCAAGATTTGGATATGTGTATTTAATGAAATACAAGTCAGAATCATTTGAAAAGTTCAAAGAGTTCAGAAGTGAAGTAGAGAAACAAACGGGCAAGAGTATAAAGATACTTCGATCAGATCGAGGCGGAGAATACTTAAGCGGTGAGTTTCTCAATCGTCTCAAAGAAAATGGTATAATCTCACAATGGACTCCTCCAGGTACACCACAGTTAAATGGAGTATCTGAAAGGAGAAATCGAACACTGTTAGACATGGTTCGATCCATGATGAGTTTTACCGACCTTCCAATTTCCTTCTGGGGATATGCCCTAGAAACGGCTGCATACCTACTTAACAAGGTACCTACCAAATCCGCCCCAAAGACTCCATATGAGATGTGGAAGGGGAGGAAACCAAATCTTAAGCATGTTAAGACTTGGGGTTGTCCAGCTTATGTCAAAAAGTTTGAACATGATAAGCTACAGACTAAATCCGAAAAAGTGTAGATTTGTGGGATACCCTAAAGAAACTGTAGGGTATTATTTCTATCATCTAACTGATCAAAAGGTGTTTGTTGCGAAACATCCTGCCTTCTTGGAAAAGGAGTTTATCCATGAAGGGGTCAGTGGGAGTAAGATATATCTTGAAGAAGTTCAAGAACCACAAATTACCATGGATCAAAGTCAGGTACCTGACCAAGTAGAAGAACCTACTATACCACACCCTGTTCGTAAATCTTGGAGAGTACCGAAGATACCTGAGAGGTATAGATTCGTTATAGAGGATGACGATGAGGTACGCATCATGAATGATGATGATCCATTGAATTACGAACAGGCCATGAGTAATAAACACTCAGGGAAATGGCTTGAAGCCATGAAATCCGAAATGGACTCCATGTATGAAAACAAAGTATGGACTTTGGTTTCACCACCTGAAGGCATTAAGCCTATTGGGTGTAAATGGGTCTTTAAAAGAAAGACTGGAGCGGACGGCAAGGTGGAGACCTATAAGGCCCGACTGGTTGCAAAAGGTTTCAAACAAAGACAAGGAGTTGATTATGATGAAACCTTTTCACCAGTAGCTATGCTCAAGTCCATTCGGATTTTGCTTGCGATTGCAGCTTATAACGACTATGAGATCTGGCAGATGGACGTGAAAACGGCCTTCCTCAATGGGAAACTTGAGGAGGATGTGTATATGACACAGCCAGAGGGATTTGTTTCAAAGGTTGGAATAAATCAAGTCTGTAAGCTGCAACAATCCATTTATGGATTGAAGCAAGCTTCTCGTAGATGGAACATTCGTTTTGATGAGACAATCAAAGAGTTTGATTTTATCAAAAATGACGATGAACCATGTGTGTACAAGAAGGTTAGTGGGAGCGCAGTTTCATTCCTTGTATTATATGTTGATGATATATTACTGATAGGGAGTGACATTCCTATGCTACAATCAATTAAAATCTGGTTATCTAAACACTTCTCCATGAAGGACTTGGGAGAAGCATCCTATATTTTGGGGATAAAGATCTATAGAGATAGATCTAAAAGGATGCTTGGTTTATCCCAAGGAACGTACATTGATACAATGCTAAAGAGATTTAGCATGGAAGATTCCAAAAGAGGACTCATGCCGATGAGCCATGGAATACATCTCTCCAAGAAACAGGCCCCAAAGACACCTGAGGAGAGAGACCGAATGAGTAAGATCCCTTATGCTTCTGCAATAGGATCTATCATGTACGGTATGATATGTACTAGACCGGATGTTGCTCATTCACTTAGTGTAATGAGCAGATACCAGTCGAATCCAGGAGAAGAGCACTGGAAGGCAGTGAAGAATATCCTAAAATACTTGAGAAGGACTAAGGATATTTTTCTTGTCTACGGTGGGTCTGAATTAAAACTCGAGGGCTTCACAGACTCAAGTTTTCAAATGGACCAAGATGACAGTAAATCTGTTTCGGGGTATGTTTTTACCTTGAACGGAGGCGCAGTGAGTTGGAAGAGTTCCAAGCAGCAAACAGTTGCTGATTCAGTGACAGAGGCAGAGTATATAGCTGCAAGTGAAGCTGCAAAGGAAGCTGTTTGGATGAAGAAGTTCATAACTGAACTTGGTGTGGTTCCTAGCATTGGAGAAACAGTTCCCATTTACTGTGACAACATAGGAGCAATTGCACAGGCTAAGGAACCGAGGTCTCATCAGAAATCTAAACACGTGTTGCGGCGATTTCATTTGATCAGGGAGATCATTGAAAGAGGAGACGTCACCTTGGAGCGTGTTGACTCTCAAGACAACATTGCAGATCCATTTACTAAAGCTTTAACACAACAGCAGTTTGATCATCACTTAGAGAAGATGGGTATGAGATACCATGGCAATTGGCTTTAGTGCAAGTGGGAGATTGATAGTAGTGTGCATACAAGCCAATCATATATGATGATAAAGCACGTACTTTGTAAACAATCTTATTTATTTATTAATGAAATATTCATTTATTAAAGGCATTTAATTATCTACATGTTGCTGTTTTTATAATATGTAAATAACCCATAGTTTTAAGCAATGCTTTTAGAATCATGATGATGATCATGCTAATGAGATCTAAATTCTTAGAAAGTTTTAAAACTTAAATAGTTCCCAATCGTGGGATTACTAAAAAGGGGATTAGTAAATCCGGATAGATTGGTACATATGTTGCTTGCTCATTGGATGAGGATGATTGATCTCATGATCATTTGTGTGGAGACACTAAAGCAAGTATGTAGGTGCTTATTGGAGAATAAGTTCACTGAACGTGATTCGCTATGGAATACCTAATGGAGTTTTACTCGCATGTCAATAGGAATTCCTAATGTGATAGTAGTACAAGTGATCCTTGGACTTGAGATCATCATAGTATCTTATATGTAACAAATTATACTTTGACTTATTCCTTAAGACCTTTTAAGGCATATATAGGGTATGCTTGGGTATAATGAGTTACATATGGAGATAATGAATGATCAATAAAGAATCTACCACCTCTAGTAAAAGAGGAGATATGTCCTATGTGATTCGTTAAATGACAACCCAGGAATCCTTGGCCAAGGTGAAATGAAATTAGAAAGGAGTTTTTAATTTGCATTATTTGGAGTTGTGCATTTTTTAATCGAAATACATATAATTAAATAAAATAAGACTTGACAGTAAATCCATGTCTTATATTTAATTGGGACATTGTATGGTGGAAGGATTGAATTGTATGGTAACTATTAACTCACAGGTTCTTTTATGATTAATGTTGAAATCTATATTATCTGAAAAGTCGTTGATCGCTAGGGAGGCTTATCCCTATTGTAGAATAAATATTATTTATTTAAATAAATTATTAGTTTAATTTATTTATTTAAATAAGATTAAAATTGTTTTAATTGATTTATTCACAACCGGTTTAATATGGAGAACCTAAAGGGTCACACCATAAAAGGAAGAATAATTATTTAAGAATGTAATGGCATAATCGTAATAATGCATTAAGTATAATTAATTTAATCTATGGTGATAGAATAAATTAAATAGCTTAATGTTTATTATTTAATATTTTGGAAATATTAAATATAAATTAATAAGAGGAGTCTTATTAATATTATTACAATTATTATTATTTTAATTTCTAAAGGAGTTTAGTAATTAATTTAATATTTAGTACTCTCATTTATTCCTAATAAGATTAGGAGACAAATTAATTAAATGAATTTAATTAATTATTCCCATGTGGTGGGAAGCCTAAATTAATTAAAGGAGTTTAATTAATTAAAAGAAATCCCATGTCTAATAGGATTAGAAGGGTTGACCAATGTCTATATAAGAGAAGTCTTATAATAGATATTAGATTGATGCAATTCCAATTGTTGGAGAGTACTCCTTTTCTATAGAGGATAGAAAACTAAGGTTAAGCCAAGCACCCTCCTTCTTGATAATTCATCTTCCTTGGTGGATCACCTCTAGAGGCCAAACACTTGGGTGGCTAACGTTGATCAAAGGAAGGAATCTAACCTGGAAATTCAAGGAGATCACGAAGAACAAGGAGTTGAACTAGTACCTGTGGAAGCTTCGTTCTACAAGGGTATGATTCCATAACTTCTTATTTATCGTTTTAAATTAATAATTTGCATAAAGGATGATCCGGGTAATGGTTTTGTAGAATTTTTTTTTAAACTCTGATATATCATGCTTCCGCTAATTTTTGCAATTTGATTGCGTCACGATTTCGTACAAACCCAACACAATCAGATTACAAGAAATGGATGGGAAAGAATTTCCCCAACTCATCAATTCATACACCGTGAAGAGGTACTATGTCTGAAACACCTGCAAGCTATCATCTTGGTCCTGTGAAGAATCGAATCAGTTCAGGTTTTCACTAGAAGCCTGAACTACGAATGACCGGATTTCCCCTCAACCCGAAAGTACATAGGCAGCCATTTACAGTGCGGTCAAACCAAACAAAAAATTCAAAAACCATCAAACCAAGCTCAAACCCAAAATAAACACTTCTCAAACCATTCAGGAAAAACCTGAACTACGAATGACTTGATCTCCCTAAACCTGGGGGTACGTAGGCAACCATTTATGGTGTGGTTTGACCTTCAGAAAAAAACAAAAACCAATAAAAAACCAGTCCCAAAATACCGTAACCCTATAAAACTCAAATACTATTAAGCCTCCCTGATCAACAGGCCCTACTAAGGTACTCTCCGACATCTTAATGTCAATCAGTCAAGGAGAAGCTCATGATACATCAAAATAGCAAGTCATGAAAAAAGTGGTAATCACTCAGCAATGACAATACATATCCAACAGGGAAGTGAATCAAAATATATCTCTCTGCTATATATAATACTTCTTGATTTATACAATGTATCATGTACATGACAAAAATGTTTGATATAGTATGTACAAAAAAATCAAAGCTAGTCTATAAGCCCATCGATAAACGGGATAGCAAGGCCAACATAGCATCCCTCTCAGAAGATCGAGGAGCATCTGTAAGCTCATGTCCCACTGGCCTTCATGAGAGCAAGAAGATCCACAGCCATCTGCATAGTGCTTTTATGACCATCTATGAAGGCACTCATATCCGCGATGATACTGTGCGTATATGACTTAAGTGCAGTACTATTAGCAATATAAACATCCCGGGTAGCTAAGGCCTCATCCCTCTCAATATAAGCAGCATCCCGGGCGACTAAAGCCTCCTCAATCTCAACAAAAGCAGCATCCCGGGTGGCTTGACCCTCGTCTCTATCAGCAAAAGCTGCATCCCTGCCAGAAGGGGCTATCAACATCAGTGCTCTAGCCTGATCCCTCTCAAAGGTCATATGAGCTATCGAATAGATAAGAGCTGGATCTGTCCCAGTAGAATTGCTCAGAGGGACATTGACCAAAAATGCTGTCAAATCAGCAAATAAATCATCCTCGGTGGGAGAATCAGGATCTTCCATAGGCTTCTCCTCATCTGAATTAATACTCGGCTCTTAGTGGATAATCGCAGCCAGTGCAATATCTGCCTTCAACCATGCAGAATACTCTGGAGAACGATTCGAATGGCTAGTAGAAAAATTAGCCCTCTCCCTACGAGTCCAACAATCATTAGTCATGGCGAGGTCAGCTGATGAAAAAGAAGAAGCTGATTTCCGCTGATCTATAGCCCCCTCAAAGTGGTGGATTCTCTGAAACTGATCAAACTGTCCAATCATAGCCAGCGGATGATATGTGGTCACCCCCCTCAAACCCACTAGGGGCAGGTAATCCATGCCAACTGTATGAGTAATGAAGCTGTAAGGGGAGCTAAGCCCTGAGCAGGGCAATATAGAAAAGGGATGCTCGAATCGACATCAAGAAGGCTAACCATGATGTCGCATTTGTACACTCTGCCGGCCAAAAAAAGTAGGACATGGCTATCTCATGAGTAAAGCAATACCCATAATGTCTGAAGGTGCCAGTGGGTCTCAAGTGTGTCATAAACTACACGTACAGCAAAACAACGCTACCCCTGAAAAACCCCACTGGATGGGTATGGCAAAATATGGCTGACCTTAAGGTTTCGACCAATATCATGGACAGGATAGTACAACCCTGTGTAAGAGCACGAACCACTACCATCAGGCCAATGTCCAAGTGGTCCATATATAGTGGCATATACAGATAAGCTGTGATGCACATCAACAGAACTTCTAGCAGTGCAAACTGCCACTCATCTGCAGGGATGATAAAGTCTCCTGAATATCGGTAGTAGCTGTCCAGCCGGCCAAAGTGATCGATCAAGAAGTCCAGAGACACCAAATGCCCCGCAGTAATCTCCTTAGTGACTATTATGCACCTCAGACCCGTCATAGTCATGAACGATCGTCTCATGTCACTAAGTGTCATCGTAGCACAAGGCAGATCTAATGCCAAACCCTTGAGGCACTCATACTCCTCCAGCATAAAGGTCAGCTCATGGAGGCCGAATCTGAAAACCTAGCGCTCAGGTATCCAATAAGACAACATGTTATCCACAAAGCCCATGTGGAACCTAAAAGTTAAAATGGCCAAAGAATGCCCCAGTATCTGACCAACTGTCCCCTTGTCTGTGGGAGGCAAACTATCATACCAATATCTCAAAGAAGATGCTATCAAGAATGTGGCAGGTGCTCGATACGGCTGACGGTAGATGAAGACATCTATATAACCGTATCATGAAACCATCTAGGGGTCAAATCTAAACTAACCTGTCTAAGTACATAACCATGACATAATACATGCATGATGAAAATGATAAATGACAATAAGATGCAATAGATAGAAAATATCATGCATTTCTAAAATACACTATCTACTGAAAGCATCATATCTGTCTGCACATAAAATGCAAAATAAAAAGTACAGGGAAATGGGGCACAACCGCCCAATGACTAACAGAGGCCTATCAAAAGATATAACGAGAAATGGGGCACAGCGGCCTAATATCTAATAGAGGCCTATCAAAAGATATAGTGAGAAAGCTATCCAAAGAAATCTATAATATCTACATCTAGGCGATCTACCTACTGTAGCTCCTCCTGAGTCATTGAATCTCGGCCAGTAGGAATGTCTGGTCGATACAAAGGAGGATCAGTACCTACATAGCTACCAGGATATGGATCTGCTGAGGGGCTAGCTCCGCTGAGGGGCCAGCTCTGGAGCTGGAAGGATCAAACGAATTTGCCTCTGAAGGATCCCTGCTAAGGTGCCTGATGATAAATTCAGCCTGCTCCAACCGCCGGGTTAATTCTAAAATCTGCTTCAAATGAGTAGGCTCTCTGACGTAAGCTATCCAGACTGTCATCATCACAGACCCAGGCACCATGTCTGCCATAAATTGGGTAGCACGATTCTGAGCCCCAATAGTACGAGGACTCCACCAGCCATGAAATGCCTCCTGGCTGTGAGGACCCTATGACAGGGTAAAGCCATCTATGCCCATCAGGGGAATATCTGTAACTGGCTAAGCCAAGGGCCAATGATGCTAAGCACGAGGAACAAAGGGAATGTGGATCTCTCCTGTGAAGCTTCGAATAGCATGCTCTCCCAAATAGAGCTCCCAACTTGCCTCAATAAAAAAGGGAATTCAACGAGTGGACAATGTAAACTCCATCCCGATCAAAAAGCCATCCTCGAACCCGACTGTCAGATAGTCCGGGGTGTAAGGAACCCACGTGATAGAGTCGACAGTCAACAGCAATGGTTGCAAGAAGGAGTGGGTAAATCCCTCTGCTACAGAGACATCCGTCAAGGTAGAATGATGCCAACGCCGTCACCGCGGATATGTCTCCAAGCCCAAAGTAGTGGTAGGAGGCAAGAAAAATTCTCTTATACCCAAAACTGATAATACAAAGATCAAATGACCTCAATGATAAGATTATTAAACATAAATGAGGAAAATTAAAAGCTAAAAGATAAATGACTCACCAGCAGGAAGGGATAAAAACTTAGCCAAGCCTCCGTCACGCCCTCAGAGCGTAGGCACATCCCACGAAGAAAATAGGCGAATGTGTAGGTGCCCCAGTCAAAATCCCTGATGCGCTCCATGTATCAAGTAGCGCTGACCAGAGAGAAATAGACTATCAAGGATTTGTCTGCAATGAAACAACCCCTGATGATCACTAAGAACAGTCGCCGAAGAATGCGTTCTCTAACCCTCTGATCATCAGGTAGAGGCTCAGTCAAAGCCCCGCTTTGGGCATCAATACTTAAGGGACCAAAATGGATAGTCTGACCCTTGATGGCCATCGCAGGAACTTCCAAAAAGTATCGAACGATAGCAGGTGAAATGTTAGCCACCAACGGCACTGGCTCCTCTGCAAACTCTATTCATGTGATGAACCGCCAGTCCATCGGCGTCATCATCACCTCACAGTCTAACAGATGGAGAGACTGGGTCTGGTGGAACCACCGCTCAAATAATGCCCTTAGATAATCCCAAGGGCAACGACGGGGAGGAATAGAAAAGAAGGCCTCGAAACCCTACGTGTTGTGGATAGCCAAATACTCCTGATGTAGAGTATGATATAAAGAATGGACGTTGAACCAGTTCCCCCTAGGCTGCGTAAAGTCGGGAACCTGCATTAAATAGCAAATCCAGATAAAACCTAGGCCCTGAAACAACATAAAGAAAGAAAAGTCCAGAATAAAAAGTTCAGTCACCTCATTGGTGTGAAGGTATATCGAGGGATGGCTTCTCAAATTACCCAAAAGCTCCAGAAGCGGCACAATGATGGCTGGAAGCTCCCTACATGGAGTATGAGCTAGAATATGATCCATAAATGGGGCATCCTCATCGTCCACGTCATCCGACATCTTACACCCGGATCGAACGAATCACAGACTCAGCCAAACGGCGAGGCAGTCGGGCTGGACGAGACTGGGGAACATCAGAAGCACTTCCCTACCTTACACCGGCAGAGACCCTACTAGCAATGTCTGGTCTATCTGGCTCCATAACCTAGACAAAGTCTCTAAATCACCTCAGAAAGGGTGAGGTAAGCCTTAAACTTATGGCTTATTAAGATTAAGTCATTACTTCAGGCATTAGTTAACATACATCCTAGTAAAGTTAAAATTGCATGTTCATTAAATGCTCAGGATTTTGAATTTTTTTTGCCAGAGTCTCCTTTGTAAAATGGACTGTCCGCATGTACATAGGCATGACTAGGTGGCCATTTAGTAGCACACCTACCCAAAAACATGAACAATTCATATATATGAAAAAAATCAAAATTAAACTGCCTATGGAAGCTAAATTACTATGTGTATTTTTAGTTAAAAATCCAGGCTCATTTGCCCTCAAATAAGACTAGTAAATTGGCCAAAGAGTGCGCCAAATGACTGTCTTACAAATCAAAAATTTTCACATCAAAACGTTCAGCGTAGTAAAACCTGCATATTTACTAAGTCTAAACAATTTTTTTAAGTCATATAATCATGCCTATTAGCTATATTGGGTCTAGAAGCATACTATATAAAATCTAATATTCTAACGGTCAAAACTTAAAAAGAAAGAATGTAAACGTTACCAGAGATGTGCAAAATGATTGTACGATGACGGAATTTTGAAATAGCAGCCCGAACTCGATAGATCTGAAGAAGAAATCTTAGATTTTCTTTATAGTTCAAACTTGAAAATGAATTATAAAAGTCACGGGGGCTGAAGTTATACTCGAATGGAGTAGCAACTCCAACTGTAGTAGCCACAAGTGGCCACACGACTCCCTAAGGTGTGTCCCACCCCAACCAGTTTGGTCCGATTAAAGATAAAGTGGAGTTTATAGAAGCTGAAAAGTCAAATAAGGGAAAATACTGCTACGCGATTGAGCGAAATGGCCTGAAACCCTGATTCTAAGCGTCAAGCATCTGATGAAGGAAGAAACTTCCTATAAGACATTTGTAGAAGCCCTGATGTGGTATTCAGAGTATCGATGATGAAAGTTGCTAGAAATTGCCTCTGTCAGGACATCGGGAAGGTCCGACGTTATGAACAGCGGGTTTTGAATGCATCAAAGTATCCTGATTTGTTCGAGGGTATGATTTATCAGAAATGTCATGCCCAACGTCGAGATCAAATAGATCTGACAATACAAACCATTAACGACAACTCTAGCGAAGCGTCGGGAATGAGCCGGTGATGAAAGTTGTTGAAAACTATTTCAGTGAGGGTCATAATATCTGACATTGTAAACTGTTAGCGATAACTCCAACGTTATTTTGGGAAGGATACCCCCCACGTCGAGTTCGTTTAGGTTTGACATTGCAAACCATTGGAGACAACTCTAACGAAGCATCTGGAACGAGCAGGTGATAAAAGCCTTTGATAAGTGCTTCAACGAAAGTCAGAATATTTGACATGATAAACCGTTGGCGACAACTCCAGCGTAGCATCGGGAACGAGCCGGTGATGAAAGCCGTTGAAACTACTTCAACGAGGGTTAGAGGATATGACTTTGCAAACCTTTGGCGATAACTTTAGCATAGCATCAGAAAAGATCCGGTGATGAGAACCGTGGAGAAATTTTTCTCCATAGAGGACAGGTGATGGAATCTATTATACAAATCTCCACCTAGAACACCAAGAGAGTTTGGTGGTTAAGCCGGCCATTGTAAACTACCATTCGAGTAGACACAGAGAAGGTTCAGTGATGGTCAAGACTTTGCAAACTACCGTTCGAGTATGCGTCAAGATAATTTAGTTAGAGCTATCATGGACGACATCATCCCCAGTAGGAATGGTAGGAATAGTCATTGATAGAATGTTGTGGCCACTAACACCATAAGAGCATATAGCATTCATGACATAGCATATCGTGCATTGCATATAGTGCATTGCATTCCATTTGCATATATCATGTTTCTAGTGTCTAGCAGTCTCTATCTTGTTCATTCGATTGTATTGCATAAACATGATAAAGAGTGGCATCTATAGACACTTGAAGTTTTGCATTCCTGTTACTAACGCTGTAAGAGGGCAAAATAGTCTTTTACATTCCAAAGATAACCCTAGAAAGTCAAATCAAAGTCAGACCTGGGCGACAACACCGGGAGATCAAACTCAACCCTAACGACAACACTGGGATGTCAAGGCAAGCCCCGAAAATAACTCGGGGAGGTACAAAAACCGCATCGACAACACTGGGAGATCAAACTCAACCCCGATGATAACACTAGGATGTCAAAGGCAAGCCCCGATGACAACCCTGGGAGGTACAAAAACCCCAGCGACAATACCAGGAGATCAAATCCGACCCCGGCGACAACACTAGGATGTCAAAGAAACCCCAGCGACAACCCTGGGAGATACAATAACCCCGACGACGACCCTAGGAGATCAAATCAACTTCGGAGACAGCCCCAAAAAATCAAATCATTCCCAGAGACAACCCTGGAGACCAAATCAACCTTAGAGATAACCCTGAGCAACAGAGTCGGCTGCGATCAAACCTCGGAGACAACCCCGAGAAAACAGTCGAAAACCTTGTAAATCCTAGAGACAACCCCTGGAAGGCCAAAATGGTCATTTCACCAACTTGACATATAAACAAGTCAAAATCAAGACAAATCGATGCAATTAGTGTCAGAAAGAGCCATAACATCAATCCCGAGTGAAAACTACACAATACAGCACAATAGATAGACTGCAAAAAATCAAAGATTTGGTCATGGACCCATCTTCCAAGATTCAAAAAAGGTCAAATCCCATGTCAATGTGTAGATTTTGGAAAGGGCTTTCCGGAAAGGTATAGCACGCCTCAAACGGACTCCTAGATTGAAAGTTCTGAATGTTCGAAGAAGACATCGCGTTGTTCGATGTGCATGTACTTCGAGACGACTGGACCAACGGGAGCAGGGACCACTCGGCGAGCCGCATATCTACTCACGACTTCCGCGAGTAGACCCGCTACTATTTTGGTCTATAAATAAGACCCCCCCCCCCCCCCCACCTTACAAAAAAAGAAGAAAAATAGAATAAAGTAGAGAAACTTTTCCCATTTCAACATTTAGCCCAACTTTTAGTACTTCAAACTTCAATTTTATTCTTCCAATACGTTTACATACGTATACTCTGCAACAAATCAAGTTTTAACCGGTGGAAAAGGAGATTTGAAGCCCTCCGAGTGGAAAAGAGCCCGTAGAGTTGTCTATTTTATGTATTTTTACGATCAGAAACTATTTACTGCTTTATCGCACATATGTGAACGTACATATGAAGTTTTAGCTTCTGGTTTCGCCCGAATCTCAAATTCGTGACCTTTCTAGCTTACTTTTTACTATATATCAGTGTATATATATATATATATATATAAGTTTTTCTTTGTTTACACATCTTGGATTGCTAATCTGTGACTTTTTACTGCTTTCCTATATATATAACTATATATATATATATTTACGCTATTTTGTTTGGCCTAGATTATTAAATCATGGCCTTTTAGCTTTATTATATATATTTCTGACTATATACATACTAACATTCAATTCCGTCAAGCCTGAATTGTAAATCCGTGGCCTTTACCGCTTTTATATATATATAACTATATATATAGATATATTTATTTATTCTAACTTGTTTGGCCTGGATTGCTAATTCGTGGCCTTTTCAGCTTTAATATATATATACTAACTGAATATATTAACATTTCATTCAGTCGAGCTTGGATTAGAAATTCGTGGCTCTTTACAGCTTATATATATATTTACATTTCTCAGTCGAACCTGGATTAGAAATTTGTGGCTCTTTACAACTTTTATATATATATATATATATATATATATATATATTTACATTTTCTCTGTCAAGCCTAGATTGTAAATTCATGGCTCTTTACAACTTATATATATATATATATATATATACGGTTCGGATCTTAAGCTCACCCTTTATCTAATATGCCTTGCTCACCCCCCTTTAGCTACAGACCGGGCAACGGTTCGGTCCGTTGCTATATATACAACTGTCGTCTATATGTTTTCCGTAGCTATATGTTGTTCGTTGCTAAAAGCTAAGACAACGGTTGTATATATAGCGATGGACCAAACCGTCGCCCGGTCCATCGATAAAGGGGGGTGAGCAAAGTATGTTAGATAAAGGGTGAGCTTAAGATCTGGACCATATATATATATATATATTCTTTATTCAATGTGATTAAATATCTACTTTAATTATTCATTTTATATGAATCTATTTTAATGTAAATTTTGTGCATTAGATTCATCTAAATCTAGCCCGTTCTAACTTTAAAAACTGTTCAATATCGGTCAAACCGAAACCGGAGAGCTGGAATGGCTAATATTTATTTAAATCTAGTTTTCTTTCTATTTTTGTAAATATTAAAGCAACTACGCTACCCTAGATCAATATCTAGTGCGAACGGGAAGCTTCAGGCTACGTGCATGCAAGGATTTAACTGATGAATCCTTCGTTTTGCGACGTCTATAGTACAATTTGCACTATATGTCAATATCTTTGTTGTGCAGGTTTCTTGATCACTTTCTGTGAGCCTAGGAATCATGGGATTAATGATCAACCACACGAATCTAAATTCGATTCCCATAATGGGCAACTCCGTATTGTAAATACATCCTGCCTAGTTTTTCTGTAAATGTAAATCAGATGGACCTTAAAACGGTTATCCGAATTTAAGGTCGTCACATAGTACACTGTGGTTTGTCGTGCTAGGTCACTTGGATGGCTTTCATGCCCATAAGAAGACTGACACTTGTATATACATTCTGTGGTCGAGGATGCTTCGTATTCCGACAATAAAAATCTATATCAAGCAAATGCAGAATAAAATCGAAGTATCAAAAGGCTTCAATTCATATGTGAGCGAAAGGGTTTGAAAATCATCTTTCAAAACGTCATTTTCATATCTTTGTCCAAAAATGGACTTTTCAAAACAAATTAAACCCTTCGTATATAGGTTCAACGAAGCACGACACTATTTTCAAATCAAACACGTAGGCTCAATTACTTCCAGCACACACACACATATTGCTAATAAAAAAGGGAAAAATTGAAAAGATGCGGTAACCGTATTTCACAAAAGACGTGGGGTGCCTAACACCTTCCCCCCACTTAACCAAGCCCCCAAACTTTATGAATCTTGGTTTCCAAGGCAAAGTTTTGACAGCATCCTTTAATTGGGCCTACTTGCAAAATCAAACAAAACTCGGTTGAGTTGGTACAACCATTTCAAAATATACCAACTGGCGACTCTAATTACCTTTCAAATCATTGACATGATACATGTTGGCCTTTTCCTAAAATTTTCATTCTTCATAAAATAGATAAGACAAACAAGGGTAGAAAACAACAAATAATTAGGGACAGGAAGATCTGTTTAAATGATTTTTTTCCAACGTCGATAGAAACCTTAAATATGGTATATGCACATTTTTAGAGTATGTTTTGGTCATTGTTGATGAGATATAATGTTTATTGCATTTCAGGATTATTAAATAAATAATTTAGTAAAGGGTAAACAATTAAAATAAATTATTTATTGATTTAATAAATGATTAAAATATTATTAAATGACTAATAATATTAGGTTACAATATTATTAATATAATTAATAATATTAGACTAAAATATTGTTAAAAGATTAATAATATTAGCTTAAGATATTATTAAATAAATAATAATATTAAACGGAAGATTAAAATGAATAATATAGAGAAGTAAGTTATTTGAAGAATATGGTTTGTTGAATTAGACATTCAATTTATTGAGTTTATAGTATGCTAAAATGGGGAAAATGGTTTGCTGGATTGACAGCTGGTTTGGTAGATTGACATTTGGTTGGCTGGATTGGCATCTGGTTTGCTGTATTGACATCTGGTTTGCTGGATTTAAATCTGGTTTGTTGGATTACCATCTGGTTTGCTGTATTAGTATTTGGTCTACCAGATTATAAAGAGGAACTTATAAAATAAAAGATTAAGCGATGATGTGATTGAAATATTATCAAAGGATGATAATAATACCAATACTTTAATGTAATGTCTAATACTTAACTATGTGATTGAATGTTAGACAATTTAATATAGAGTAATGATATTATAAGTGAGTATATGCTAGGACCAATTGAAAGATCAATTATAGGTCTTTTCTCTAAGAAGTTAAACTAAATTGCATAACAGTAGACCGTGATCGAGACAAGTTCTCTAACTCAAACTGGAATATTATTTTTAAAGCATGTTAGTGAATATTTATTGTTGATTATTCACATCTATACCGATTATTGATATTCGCACTTTGAGCAATAGAATTCTCGTTCTATTATTATTGAACAGTTGTGAATTAGTTAAAGTTATTTTATTCATGAACTGTTTATGATATAGATTTATGCTAGTTGTATCAGCTAGATCAAGCATGTTTAAATTTGTTGAATCAAATATGTTTTGAAAGCTATTCCTAACCAAATGATTTGGTAACGATTCTTTACTGAGAAAAGAACAATTTGATTAAAGTATTATTGAAAAATAATTGTTCCTCATATATTGAGTGGTTATGCATAATTCACCGGGTATGAAAGGCTGATCCCCTTGAATACCAAAACTTACTAAAAGGACCAGTTTAAATACTGACAACCTTCACATATGTTCATGGTCATTTTGACCACTCAACATCTATTATTCAATTATTCAATTATTGAAACCTAATTCATGTTCTTTCACAATCAATTTCTCTTGTTGAACATTGAAAGCTAAATTCTTTTCTAATCATAATATATCTCCTTTGTATTTAAACTTGCTAAGAAAATTAGTTGCTTACTCTTGCTATATCATGACGTTTATTTCAGCTAAGCCAGAGACGTCCAAGTAGGACAAAGGCAAAGGAAAAGTCCAGTAATAGTTAATATGAATGTTTATGTATTATATTATATTATGTAAATTGGTATTGTAAACCTTTTGTGTTACTAAGCGTAACTTAAGTAAGGTATGTATTGAAGTTAAGGTTAAGAAGACCTTGGGATTATGATGTAGAACATTAATGTAATGAACAATATATGTTTATTATTCCGCAATAACTTATATAATTCTTATGATGTGATGGATCTTGAGCACCAAACCTGAGGTTAGAGAACCTGGATTTGGGGGCGTCACATGTTGGTATCAGAGCTGTAGGTTATAAACATTAGGATTTGAAACCTAGGTTATAACCTTAGAAGAAAACTAGTATAGTGTATGCTAGAAGATGGATTGTGGAGATTCATCTAGTATAGATCGTACATAATAAAATATCATTTCATTTTATCAATGAATATATTTTATTGTGATACTGATGTTGTACTTGTTTGTTTATAGGATGTCTGCAGATAGACATGATAGCCATACTGTGGAGCAGGAGCCAAGGAATCTTGTTGAGGAGCACGTTGAGAGTGAGGACTATGACGAGGATATGATGGTGGTAGATTTGTTTGAGGAGAATGTAGCATTGGGAAATAGAATTGCACAACTGGAGGATGGATTGTGGAGATTCATCTAGTATAGATCGTACATAATAAAATATCATTTCATTTTATCAATGAATATATTTTATTGTGATACTGATGTTGTACTTGTTTGTTTATAGGATGTCTGAAGATAGACATGATAGCCATACTGTGGAGCAGGAGCCAAGGAATCCTGTTGAGGAGCACGTTGAGAGTGAGGACTATGACGAGGATATGATGGTGGTAGATTTGTTTGAGGAGAATGTAGCATTGGGAAATAGAATTGCACAACTGGAGGAAGAAAACTCGACCAATCAGTTTAATGAGACGTAATATAAAGAGTTAGCATATCAGGCTCAAGCAGAGCTAGCAGAGGTAAAGATGCAGTTGCAAGGACATGTAACATCGGCTCAGTAAATGGTTGCCATGAATTGAGTTGAGGGAAAGATTGGAGTAAGAGTGAAGCTGGGAGTGCTAAGAGTTGAGCATCAGGCAATGCAATTTGCGTTTGATTTTGAGATCGCTAACAAGATTCGGGTTTAGGATGCCTGGATCCAAGCAGCGAGGAGAGTGGACCAGTTAGAGGAAACGTTGGAGGACAAGGAGGTCAGGATAGAGTTTTTGGGACGGGCTTTAGATGCAGCATATGCGAGTCCCAAGGTTGGTGATAAGAGGCCGCACTTTGAGATCGACTAGTCGAGCCGTTCCATGAGACGCCGTGTGGATGGAGGTGCATTGCTGGAGCAGGAGCAGGTCCATATTGAGGTGGCTCAGCCTGACAGTCAGTGATATGTTGGTTTGGTTGTGATGTATATAGATGCATTAGTACCCTTTTGTTTACTAGGGCTATATTAAGTATAATGTAAACCTCAGGTTGTGTGAAGTAGTATGTAAATATGATGTATCCACATCTTATGTGTATATGGGAGTATATCTTTTGGTAGATTGTAAGACCCCAACTTTTATGAATAAAGATTTAGTTTTCTTTATATATTATTTCGAAACAGTAAGGTGTTGTTTTGATAAATATGAAAGTTATGGGTGAAATGTGCAAACATTTTTAAAATGAGCAAGTGGTTATAAAATATTCTGGTTGTCGGGGAATATTCGTTTAGTCGTGGAATATTCTTGTTGTCGGGGAATATTCGTACGACGGCGCAGCTATTTGTGGGCCCCCACAACGGAATAACTGTCGGATATAGAAAGCGATAGAAATAACTTTTTACAAAATAACGGCGTGGTTGTTACCGTTAGTACTGTTGAAATACCCGGTGGTTAAAATACAGTGATACACGGTGTTGCATAGTAGCACACAGTATTACACAGTATTTCAAATTATTGAGTCTTACGTGAGAAGCCATTACTCAATTATTGTTACAGTAATTACTGTTCAATATTTTATATTATTGACTCAATAATTGCTACGTTGATATTTTATATTATTGACTCAATAATTGCTGCATTGATATTTTATTGACTCAATAATTGCTATGTTGCTATTTTTTTATGATTGATTCAATAATGGCTACAGTTGATATTTTGTAGTATTGATTCAATAATTGTCGTTGCACAGTATTTCACGTTATCAACTCAATAATTCATATTATTTGAATAATATTATTAGATAGCATTATTGACAATGTCTAAGGAAGTTCTGTCTAGGAGGGGTTATTTAATTGCGCGCCAGTAAGGAGAAGTCCTTATCGGAAGGCCCCCTCTGTCCTGGGAACGACCTGGTTGTTAATATTGTAGTTCTATAATATTATTTATGAATAATTAATTATTGATTTATATGATAAGGAAATATTTATTTTGTGGATATTAAAGAAGGAATTGGCGCTGGTGAGTTTTTATCAATATTTTGGTGTGAGAAATCATCTGTTTATGAATTTCGGATAATTTATGTTTGGAATTTGGAAAAACTTCCTTCTGCAAAGTTGTAGGGAATTAAATTTCCTATGGAAGGACATAGAATTTGTATTTTTCTGACAAAGGGGCTATTTGTTATGAATTATTGAAGTTTCAGAAAATAAATATTATTTAATGGGTGGGACCCACTTTTGTTGGAAAAAAAATTTAGCCGCCAGGAGCGGAAATTTTGAAAAAATAATATTATTTTATTATTTTAGTCTCCTTTGGCATCCTAAGCTTTTCCTATAAATAGGGTGCTTAGGTTAAAATTGAAAATCACACCAGAATCATCAGTTTTCTCTCTCTATAATATCGAGCGTATTTTTGTGAGTATTTCTATACTTTGAGTATTAGTATTCAGTGCAAGTTTCCTTCGGTATTATATCCGATATTCTAGTCAGAGATACTATTTTTTTGAGGTAAGGGATGTTATTTTCTTTGGTAAATGATGTTATTCTTTTCAATATCATTATACAGAAATATTGTCATGAATTTTATGTTGAAATTCTTACTTTTTCCGTCGGGGTTACTATTCACGTATACGGCACTATTCACGGAAAAATTAAATTTTCTTCTATTTGTCCAAATTGCTTGTTAAGGTTACTATCTTTGATTGTATCCAAGTTTTGAGCTCTATTCTTGAATTTTGCTCCATAATTGATTATTACGAGGTATTTTTGAATAGGATATACTAAAATACGAATCCTTAGTCTTTGTCTTTTATCTCACTGGATTCGTTTTTTTTAAAATGTTTTTCATCATTCTCAGTCCTAAAAGGTGATGTAACTGAATATCTTTGGCCTGTAGAGCAAAGATGAATGATTACTTGATGAATATCTTTGGCCTGTAGAGCAAAGATGAATGATTACCTGATGAATATCTTTGGCCTGTAGTGCAAAGATGACAGGTGTTGAGATGAAAATGACCACTGATGATACAAATGAATATCTTTGGCATGTAGTGCAAAGATGAATATTTGATTCAAGATGTATATTGATTGATGTTACAGGGATAAAATATTGATGATGGACTTTTAAATCATAGAAGATAGTAGACTTTATTCTCTGCTTAATTCTTCTAATGAACTGTTATTTCCGCTGCGAATATTGATCTAGAGTTGGTTGTCCATTATATTTTATCTGATTTGTTGAAGACTAACGATAATTTATTTTCCATTATCTTAGTCATAATATTCTTTACTGAGCTAGTTGAGCTCACCCTTTTCATCTGTTGTCCTCTTCAGGAAATGAGAATGTTGCGGGAACTAGTCGAGGGACAGAGTGATGGTCCGAGTTAGAGCAGTAGTAGTCCTCACTATTTCTGATAAATAGTGTGATAATAATTGTACTGAGGACTTAGTTTGAATCTTAATATTTTCTACATATTTGTATTGAGACTCACAGTTGTGTGGTCGTATTTTGCACGACCGTATGATATAAAGTTTGTATTTGAATTCTGTACCATGTATTTGGCGACTCAGAATGGGTTGGGTTGAATGGACCTATTCCGAGGGCATCACAGTTGGTATCAGAGCTTAGGGATATGATCTCTGGCGGAGATCGGGGAATAGAACTAGGAGGGGAGAGACGAGTAAATCCTTCGCTAGTGTGTCCTACCTAAGCTTATGTGATATTTAATTGGTCAATCGGAGCATAGGGTTAATATGTGATATGTTGATTTGTTTAATTAACCCTTGTTTTATGGCAGTATTTGAGAATGGCAGCTGAGAATGTTAACAACGAAGTGAATGAGACCGTGGAGACACCTTTAATCGTTAACCAGGAGAACATGCAACAAGAAGGCAATGTTCATCCTGAAAATAACGCTGGTCAGACGATAAACGATGAGATGTTTAGAAGTTTTTTGCAGTTTATGCAAAATCAGACGAGGGAGACTCGTGTGCAACATACAGGTGGAGATAATAACAACACACGAGCTATCACTGCTAAGCAGTTCAAAGAATTGGGGCCACCAGAATTTCTGGGAAAGCCAGATCCGATCAAGGCGGAGACGTGGATTAAACAAATTACCAAGATATTTGATGTCTTGGGATGTACAGAGGAACAGAAGGTTCCATTCGCCACGTTTATGTTCCGTGGAGAGGCAGATTACTGGTGGGAATCTGTGAAACGTACCCAGCCTGCCGCACTAAAGATGTCTTGGGAAGCGTTCCAGAAACTGTTTAATGACAAGTACTTTCCTGAAAGTATTCGTCATATGAAGGAAGTAGAGTTTATTAGACTCGAGCAAAACAACATGACGGTATCCCAGTACGAGGCTAAGTTCGCGGAGCTGTCCAGGTTTGCACCTCATTTGGTGGAGAATGAGGAACGTATGACGCGGATGTTTCTAAGAGGTTTGAAACCCGAAATACGTCAATACCTCATTTCCCATAAATTTTCTTTATATTCGGATGTAGTAAACAGGGCCCAGTTATTAGAACGAGATAATGATTATGTTCAACCGAGGGACCACAACCAAGGTCGTACCGGTGGCAGCAGTCATCGGAGCAATGACAACCAGCGAGGAGGAAAGTATGGCAGAAGCGGTAACCACTCCGGTGGTTATCTTGGCCATGATAGTAGAAGAAGCGAATCGGGAGGAGATTTCAAGAAGAGAAGGTACAACAATGAGAACGCGAAGATGTCAACATCAGCACCAGCATCAACTGTTTCGAGGGGAGGAGAACGACCATCGGTCGTATGCTTTAAATGCGGGAAAGAGGGACATATCAGCCCAAACTGCCCACAACAGTTCAAAGGATGCTATAACTGTGGAAAAGAAGGACATATAGCTCGAGATTGTCCTGTTGCGAAACCAAGTTCGGCGGGGGGTGGTGATTCCAAAGGCGGTTGCAGACAAGTCAAAGTCGGTGATTCCTGGAAGAGCGTTTGTCGTGACAGCCCAAAATGCGAGGAATCCACACGAGGTGATTACGGGTAAGCTGATCATAAACTCTTGCGAAGTTTATACCTTGTTAGATACCGGTGCTACCCATTCCTTTATTTCACCTGCTTGTGCTCAACGTTTGAACTTGACTTCTGATAAATTGGACTTTGACTTATCTGTTGAAACTCCGTTAGGAGAAACCTTTGTTACATCTACAGTTTACAAATCTTGCGTGATTCAGATTGGTACCCTTACCGTACCTGTTGATCTTATATCTTTGAAAATACATGCATTTGACGTGATTTTAGGAATTGACTGGTTAACCACTTACCATGCCAAAATTGATTGTTTTCGTAAGGTTGTTAGTTTTCATATTCCTAATCAACCTGTTGTGCGAATCCAAATCACCAAACCACTAAAATTAGTCAATATCATTTCAAATCCCAAGGCTATTCGTTTATTGAAAAACGGATGTCAAGCTTTCTTAGCTCATGTCACTGATCTAAATCAGAATACATCAGATTTGAATGATATTTCCGTTGTTAATGAGTTTCCTGATGTATTTCCCGAAGAACTTCCCGGTCTACCCCCAGAACGTGAAGTTGAATTCTTTATTGACCTTGAGCCCGGTACAAAACCCATTTCTAAAACCCCATATCGAATGGCTCCTATTGAATTTCAGGAGTTAAAGGTTCAATTACAAGAGTTGTTAGACATCGGTTTTATTCGTCCTAGTACGTCTCCTTGGGGTGCTCCTGTTTTATTCGTAAAGAAGAAAGACGGGAGTATGCGACTTTGTATTGACTATCGGGAGTTGAACCATGTCACCATTAAGAATAGGTATCCGTTACCTCGTATTGATGACCTGTTCGACCAGTTGCAAGGAGCGCAATTCTTTTCAAATATCGATCTTCGTTCTGGATATCATCAGTTGAAGATTAAAACTGAGGATATTCCAAAGACTGCTTTTAGAACACGGTACGGGCATTATGAGTTCTTAGTCATGTCTTTTGGATTGACTAATGCTCCTGCTGCTTTCATGGATATGATGAATCGTGTATTTAAGGAGTATTTAGATCAATTCGTTGTTGTCTTTATTGATGACATTCTCATCTATTCTAAAAGCCGTGAAGATCATGAACACCATTTGAAGTTAGTACTTCAAAAGCTTCGTGAGAACAAGCTATACGCCAAGTTAAAGAAATGCGAGTTCTGGCTTGAGGAAGTAGCATTTCTTGGGCACGTGGTATCGAAACGTGGAGTATCTGTTGACCCGGCGAAGATTGAAGCAATACAAAGCTGGGAGCAACCTAAGTCGGTGACCGAAGTACGAAGCTTTCTGGGCTTAGCTGGTTATTATCGGAGGTTCGTAGAGGGATTTTCTCGAATCTCTACTCCATTAACTCAGTTGACCCGGAAAGATACGAAATTCGTTTGGGGCGAGGAATGCGAGAAGAGCTTCCAAGAGCTCAAGAGGAGACATATTTCGGCACCTGTTCTGACAATACCATCTGGTTCGGATGGATTTGTTATTTACAGCGATGCTTCGGGCAAAGGGTTAGGATGTGTTCTCATGCAACATGGGAAAGTCATAGCCTATGCCTCGCGACAACTCAAAGAATATGAGAGGAATTATCCTACTCATGATCTAGAGTTGGCAGCAGTCGTTTTCGCGTTGAAGATCTGGAGACATTACTTGTACGGAGAGAAAGTGAAGATTTATACGGATCATAAGAGCCTTAAATATTTCTTCACTCAGAAGGAACTCAACATGCGGCAACGACGTTGGCTTGAGCTGTTGAAAGATTACGATCATACTATCCAATACCATCCTGGAAAAGCGAACGTGGTAGCTGACGCGTTGAGTAGAAGATCATATGTGGGAACGAGTGCGATGATGTCAAGTATACGCGTAGAACCAGCTTTGATTGATAAAGTTAAAGCTGCTCAAGCTACGGATGCGGAGCTGATGAAGATGAAGAAGAAGGTGCAATTCCAGAAGAGAGAATCGATGAAGATGGAATACTTCGAGTCAACTCCAGACTTTGTGTTCCTAACGATTCCGACTTGAAGTATAGAATCATGATGGAGGCACACAACACACCGTTTGCGATCCATCCTGGGAGTACTAAAATGTATCGTGATCTTCGACATACATTTTGGTGGGGCAATATGAAGAGAGAGATTGCGGAGTTCATCTCGAGATGTTTAACTTGTCAACGTGTAAAGGCGGAACATCAAGTGCCGAAGGGTCCATTGCAACCACTGGAGATTCCGAAATGGAAGTGGGAACACCTTACGATGGATTTCGTTACGGGTCTTCCCAAGGTTTCTCAAGGCTTAGATGCGATTTGGGTTATTGTTGATAGATTAACCAAGTCTGCTCATTTCTTGCCGATACGAGAGACTTATTCCCTTGAACGTCTTGCTCATATGTACGTGAATGAGATTGTGAGGTTGCATGGCATGCCAGTATCCATAGTTTCGGATCGTGATCCCAGATTTACTTCACGATTTTGGATCAGTTTGCAGAAAGCTATGGGTACGGATTTACGATTCAGTTCGGCTTATCATCCTCAAACAGACGGACAATCGGAAAGGACTATCCAAACTCTTGAGGATCTATTGAGACTTTGTGTTCTAGACTTCAAAGGGAGTTGGGATAAGTACTTACCATTGGTGGAATTCTCCTACAACAACAGTTATCAGGCAAGTATTGGCGTAGCTCCATTCGAAGCATTGTATGGGAGAAAGTGTCGCTCTCCGGTATGTTGGAACGAGGTGGGTGAAACAACGTTGTTGGGACCGGAGTTAGTACGTATGACTACGGAAAAGATCCAAATAATCTGACAACGTATACAAACGGCACAGGATCGACAAAAGAGTTATGCGGATCTTCATCGAAAGGATGTGGAATTTAACATTGGGGACCATGTATTGTTACGTATTGCTCTGTGGAAAGGAGTTACGAGGTTTGGGAAGAGAGGAAAGCTCAATCCACGATTCATTGGTCCATTTGAGATTCTTGACCGAATAGGAAATGTGGCTTATAGACTCGCTTTACCTCCAAGCATGTCTCGTGTTCATAATGTGTTTCACATATCCGTGTTACGTAAATATGTGAAGGATCCAAACCGCATTATTGAGTTAGAACCAGACGAGATAGCTGAAGATTTAACGTACGAGGAGGTACCTGTCATGATCTTGGATAGGAAGGAGCATGTCCTACGCTCGAAAATTATACCTCAAGTTAAAGTTTTGTGGAGAAACCATGCAATTGAGGAATGACCTGGGAGTTGGAATCGGAAATGAAAGCGAGGTATCCTCACCTTTTCGACATACCAGGTACGTACGTCAATTTCGAGGACAAAATTTCATAAGGAGGAGAGGTTGTAAGACCCCAACTTTTATGAATAAAGATTTAGTTTTCTTTATATATTATTTCGAAACAGTAAGGTGTTGTTTTGATAAATATGAAAGTTATGGGTGAAATGTGCAAACATTTTTAAAATGAGCAAGTGGTTATAAAATATTCTGGTTGTCGGGGAATATTCGTTTGGTCGTGGAATATTCTTGTTGTGGGGGAATATTCGTACGACGGCGCAGCTATTTGTGGGCCCCCACAACGGAATAACTGTAGGATATAGAAAGCGACAGAAATAACTTTTTACAAAATAACGGCGTGGTTATTACCGTTAGTACTGTTGAAATACCCGGTGGTTAAAATACAGTGATACACGGTGTTGCATAGTAGCACACGGTATTACACAGTATTTCAAATTATTGAGTCTTACGTGAGAAGCCATTACTCAATTATTGTTACAGTAATTACTGTTCAATATTTTATATTATTGACTCAATAATTGCTACGTTGATATTTTATATTATTGACTCAATAATTGCTGCATTGATATTTTATTGACTCAATAATTGCTATGTTGCTATTTTTTTATGATTGATTCAATAATGGCTACAGTTGATATTTTGTAGTATTGATTCAATAATTGTCGTTGCACAGTATTTCACGTTATCAACTCAATAATTCATATTATTTGAATAATATTATTAGATAGCATTATTGACAATGTCTAAGGAAGTTCTGTCTAGGAGGGGTTATTTAATTGCGCGCCAGTAAGGAGAAGTCCTTATCGGAAGGCCCCCTCTGTCCTGGGAACGACCTGGTTGTTAATATTGTAGTTCTATAATATTATTTGTGAATAATTAATTATTGATTTATATGATAAGGAAATATTTATTTTATGGATATTAAAGAAGGAATTGGCGCTGGTGAGTTTTTATCAATATTTTGGTGTGAGAAATCATCTTTTTATGGATTTCGGATAATTTATGTTTGGAATTTGGAAAAACTTCCTTCTGCAAAGTTGTAGGGAATTAAATTTCCTATGGAAGGACATAGAATTTGTATTTTTCTGACAAAGGGGCTATTTGTTATGAATTATTGAAGTTTCGGAAAATAAATATTATTTAATGGATGGGACCCACTTTTGTTGGAAAAAAAATTTAGCCGCCAGGCGGCGGAAATTTTGAAAAAATAATATTATTTTATTATTTTAGTCTCCTTTGGCATCCTAAGCTTTTCCTATAAATAGGGTGCTTAGGTTAGAATTGAAAATCACACCAGAATCATCAGTTTTCTCTCTCTATAATATCGAGCGTATTTTTGTTAGTATTTCTATACTTTGAGTATTAGTATTCAGTGCAAGTTTCCTTCGGTATTATATCCGATATTCCAGTCAGAGGTACTATCTTTTTGAGGTAAGGGATGTTATTTTCTTTCGTAAATGATATTATTCTTTTCAATATCATTATACAGAAATATTGTCATGGATTTTATGTTGAAATTCTTACTTTTTCCGTCGGGATTACTATTCACGTATGCGGCACTATTCACGTATACGGCACTATTCACAGAAAAACTAAATTTTCTTCTATTTGTCCAAATTGCTTGTTAAGGTTACTATCTTTGATTGTATCCAAGTTTTGAGCTCTATTCTTGAATTTTGCTCCATAATTGATTATTACGAGGTATTTTTGAATGGGATATACTAAAATACGAATCCTTAGTCTTTGTCTTTTATCTCACTGGATTCGTTTTTTTTAAAATGTTTTTCATCATTCTCAGTCCTAAAAGGTGATGTAACTGAATATCTTTGGCCTGTAGAGCAAAGATGAATGATTACTTGATGAATATCTTTGGCCTGTAGAGCAAAGATGAATGATTACCTGATGAATATCTTTGGCCTGTAGTGCAAAGATGACAGGTGTTGAGATGAACATGACCACTGATGATACAAATGAATATCTTTGGCCTGTAGTGCAAACATGAATATTTGATTCAAGATGTATATTGATTGATGTTACAGGGATAAAATATTGATGATGGACTTTTAAATCATAGAAGATAGTAGACTTTATTCTTTGCTTAATTCTTCTAATGAACTGTTATTTTCGCTGCGAATATTGATCTAGAGTTGGTTGTCCATTATATTTTATCTGATTTGTTGAAGACTAACGATAATTTATTTTCCATTATCTTAGTCATAATATTCTTTACTGAGCTAGTTGAGCTCACCCTTTTCATCTATTGTCCTCTTCAGGAAATGAGAATGTTGCGAGAACTAGTCGGGGGACAGAGTGATGGTCCGAGTTAGAGCAGTAGTAGTCCTCACTATTTCTGATAAATAGTGTGATAATAATTGTAATGAGGACTTAGTTTGAATCTTAATATTTTCTACATATTTGTATTGAGACTCACAGTTGTGTGGTCGTATTTTGCACGACCGTATGATATAAAGTTTGTATTTGAATTCTGTACCATGTATTTGACGACTCAGAATGGGTTGGGTTGAATGGACCTATTCTGGGGGCGGCACATAGATCCCATCTCTTGATGTTTATAATGGGATAGTTAGCATTTATAGAAATATGTCATGCATGTAAGTGTAAGACACTCACATTTGGTATATAATATAAATGCAATATTATGAGTATATATTTGATTAAGTAGATAAGTTTTGAGAATTAAGATAGTAAGTTGTCTGTCTGATAATTTGAAAATTTATTAAACTGAATTTGTCAATTCAGTAAGTCAAATATGTTAATTCAGTAAGTTGAATGTGTTAACTCAACAAGCTGAATTTGATAATTCAGCAAGTTGAATTTATTAATCCAACGTTATGATTATATGATTGTAAGAGTTTAAATTACATGTAATATTTTTAAACACTTATAGGATATAACATATAATGACACTTGAAGTAATAATATAAGATTTTGTTTAACCAGATAATGCCGCCAAGACGACAAAACTGTAACCAAAGGGAGGAACGATATGTGAATAATGAAGGAGATCAAGTGGACTCAATGCAGAACTTCGTTAACATGTTAGCTCAAGCTATGCAGACGAGAGCACTAGCAGCAAGAAATCAAATGGATAATAGATTGCAAAACTTTAAAGACTTTAAGGTAGTAGGACAGCCAGAATTCAGAGGAACCAGTGACCCTATTGAAGTTCAGACATGGGTGAAAGAGATGGAAAAGGCTTTTGTTATCTCTAGGGTAGCAGAGGAGCAAAAGAAAGCTTTTACTACCTATTTAATGAAAGGAGAGGCTAATTACTAGTGGGTGTCGAACCAGGCAAGAGCCGAGACAACAGTAGTAACTTGGACAAGGTTTAAGGAACTATTCTTTGAGAATTATTTCTCGCTGAGTATGCAAACCAGGATGGAAATGAAGTTTCTAGAGTTGAAGCAAGAGAATATGACAGTTTCAGAATATGCCACAAAATGTAACGAGTTAGCCCGATTTGCTCCACATCAGGTCGACACGAAGGCAAGAAAGGCGCGTAGGTTTGAAAATGGATTGAAGTCGTGGATATACAACAAAGTGGCAGTGTTACAAATTGGTACGTTTTTAGTGCTGTTGGAGAAAGCTATCATTGTAGAAGGTGGTAGCGAATCAATATCCAAGTACAATCGGGAATAGAACAAGAAGAAGATTGAAGGTGGAAATCAGGGTGCCTGCAGTGGTGGCAGTAACAGCAAGAAACGCATGTGGAACAACAGTGGCAATGACTTAGGTACTTAACAAGGGAGTACATAACAGAAGAAGCCAACATGTGAAAAGTGCGAAAAAAATCACTTTGGAGAGTGTATGAAGGAGAAGAACGTCTGTTACAATTATAGACAGGAAGGACATATTTCACTATATTGTCCAAAACCAAATAAAGAAGGTTGCTTCTCATGTGGAGGAATGGGACATCGGTTTAAGGATTGTCCGTTAAAGAAGAATACTGGCGGAGGAAGTAGAAACATAAGTAGTAACACTAAGTTGAAAATTAGAGGGCCAACATAGCAGAGCAAGCCGACAGCCCGAACATTCAACATGACGGTGCAAGACGCAGTTGCATCAAAGGAGGTGGTGTCAAGTATTATTCCTATCAATAATATAAATGCATATATATTATTTGATTCAGGAGCTACCTGTTCATTTATGTCTGATGAATCTGATAGAAGATTAAATTTACCCTGTGAAAGGTTAAAGAACCTAATGAATATAGAAGTTACAAACAAAGAAGTGATCCATGTAGAGTTTATCCATATGAATTGTTGTCTGGAAATAAGGGGACATAAGTTAAGCGTGAATTTGATTCCAATACGCTTAGGAGAATTTGATGTTATCCTAGGGATGGAATGGTTATTTAACCATGAGGTAGTAATTTACTTTCAAAAGAAGAGTATACGCCTTAAGAAACCAAATAAGTCTAAGGTTGTATTTTTTGGTAGCAATTCGCCAAGACAAACAATTATCTGACGATGATGCAGGCCAAGAGGATGTTACGAAAAGGATGTGAAGGTTATTTGGCTCATGTTGTGGATACACGGATGGTGAATTCGGACATGGGGGCAGATATTTATAGTTAATGAGTTTGGGGATATCTTTCCATAAGAGCTTTCGAGACTTCCACCAGACCGAGAGATAGAATTTGTGATTAATTTAGTACTGGGGATAGCACCGATATCGAAAGCACCGTATATGATGGCTCCAGGTAGAAATAAAAGAATTAATGATCCAGCTACAGAAGTTGTTGGACAAGAAGTACATACAACCTAGTGTATCTCCGTGGGGAGCACCAGTGTTATTTATAAAGAAGAAGGATGGTTCGATGAGGTTATGTATGGATTATAGAGAATTAAATAAGGTGATAATCAAGAACAAGTATCCGTTACCGAGAATAGACGATCTGTTTGATCAACTTAAAGGAGCGAGATGTTTTTTGAAGATTAATTTGAGGACTGGTTATCATTAGTTGAAGGTGAGGACAGAGGATGTACCAAAGACAACATTTAGAACTCGTTAAGACCATTATGAGTTCTTAGTGATGTCATTTGGACTGACGAATGGGCCAGCTGCTTTTATGGACTTAATTAATAGAGTATTTAAATAGTTTGTGGATGTGTTCATTACCGACATTCTGGAGCATGCCAAACATCTGTGGATTGTATTGGAAACATTAAGAAGGAAGAAGTTATATGCAAAAATTTTATAGTGTGAGTTTGGGTTAAAGAGAGTTCAGTTATTGGGACATGTCATCGATAACGAGGGAATTTCTGTTGATCCAGCAAAAGTGGAAGTGATGAAAAATTGGGGACAACTGAAGACACGGACAGAAGTCAGAAGTTTCTTAGGATTGGCAGTATATTACCGGAGGTTTTTTCAGGATTTCTCGAAGATAGCGACACCATTGACTAATCTGACGAGGAAGACAGTTAAATATGTGTGGACAGAAAAGTGTGAACGGAGTTTTTAGGAGCTAAGGAAGAGATTGTGTGAAGCACTTGTGTTATCTTTACCAGATAGTACGGGAGGTTTTATAGTGTATAATGATGTGTCACACAAGGGACTAGGTTACGTATTGATGCAGAATGGTAAAGTCATTGCGTACGCGTCACGACAACTAAAGGGCTATAAGAAGGGATACCCTACCCATGACCTGGAATTGGCTGCAGTAGTATTTTCCCATAAGATTTGGAGACATTATCTCTACGGAGAAACATGTGAGATATACACAGATCATAAGAGTCTGAAGTATATTTTTACACAAAAGGAGTTAAACATGAGGCATAGGAGGTGGTTAGAATTTATCAAGGATTACGATTGTGATATTCTATATCATCCAGGAAATGTCCATGTAGTAGCAGATGCTTTAAGTAGGAAGAGCAAAGAAAATTTGTTTTTATTGATAGAGCAAGAAGAATTAGTAAGAGAAATGGAGAAAATAGTGTTGGAGGTGAAAAATCCGAAGAATTCGAATAGAGTAATAGAAATGGAAGCAAGTCCAACCTTATTAGACAAGGTGAAAGAAGCACAAGAAAATGATGAGGAGTGTGGTAACATCAAGAAGCGGTTAGCTGAAGGTGAAGAGTTGAAGTATAAGATTAATGGCACTGGATTGCTGAGATTTGAAGAACGTGTTTGGGTACTGTCGACGTCGGGAAATAAATTCGCGGGTCGGGTCACAACACAGATCTTTCTCTCTTCCTAAGTTATCTCTCCCCTTACTCTTTTTATTGCGAAAAAGATTCTGAAGGATTTTTTAGGAAAAGGCCAACAGGTATCATGTCGACGATTGAACGTTTTACAGAATCGCCAGTTGGTAGAATTGAAATGGTTGTACCAACTCAATCGAGTTTTGTTTTAAAGAGGCCCAATTGCTGGACACTGTCGAAACTTGATCTTTGAAAACAAAGTTTGAGTTCGGGGGCTTGGTTAAGTGTGGGGAAGGTGTTAGGCACCCCACAACTCCCGTGAAAACACGGTACCGCATCTTTTCAATATTTCCCTTAAAAAACTGAAATGTGTGTGTGAATGCTGTTTTGAAAAATTGGGCCTAAGTTTGATGGAAAGCATGTCTATGCATCGTTGAACCTATATACGAAGGGTTTGATATGATTTGCAAAATGTCTTTGATTTAATTTATAAAAGCTTTCTTTTTCAATAAAATTATTAAAATGAGTTTTTTGAAAGCAGGTTATCAAACCCTTACGCTAACAAAGGAATTGAAGCATATTGATACTTCAGTATTATCTTTTCAGCCTTTTGGCTCAATTTGAATGATGATTGTCGGGCTGCGAAGCATCCTCGACCATAAAATAAATAAGTGTCGGTCTCCTCATGGGCATGATAGCCATCAGAGTGACTCTGACACGACAAACCATTATTCTTATTCTTTTGAGACCTTAAACCTGGATAACCATTTTAAGGTCTTTAGTATGTAAATTTCTACATAAAAACTGGCAGGGTACATTCGAAAAGTGGAGTTTGTCCATTGTGGGAATCATTTTCTGATAAGTTTGATCATGAATCCCACGATTCCTAGGCTCACATATAAGTAGCCAATAAACCTGCACAGTTCAAATTTGTACAAAAATATATATATCCCAAATGTCACCAGAACCAAGGATTCATTCAGTAAATCCTGGTTCACACCTAACCGAAGCGTCTCGTTCCTACTAGATAGCGATCTAAGGGATGCGAGGTTGCTTTTGTAACTGAAACTAGAAAAAAATGCTAGATTTAAATAAATCTCAGTCATTCTAGCTTTTCGGTTCTGTCTGTACCTATCTTGAACCATTTGAAAGCTAGAGTTGGCGAGATTTAAATACATCTAGTTCACTCGCAGATATGTCAGTGCCGATTTATATCAAATGAATATTTAAAGCAACAATTTAATAATGCGAGTAAAGCAATATATATACAGTTATATATACAAAATCTGTAAAGGGCGATGGGTTTTCACACCGATGTCCGGACTAGATTTGAAATATATATTTGTAAAAGTTATATAAAAGCCACGAAATAATCAAGGATGGACAGAATTGAAATATATATTAAAAAGGGCGATGGGTTTTCACACCTGTGCTCGGATTGAAATTGAAATATATATATATATATATATATATATATATATTTAAATATAGACAAAAAAGTAGTTAACCAAGACTGTGAAGATAACCCAGTGTGGTGAATGTTGCAGATATATATAAAAACAGTAAAAAGGCCATAGAATAATCTAGGGTGGACTGGAATGTAAATGTACAGAAAAGTAGTTAACCAAGACTGGGAAGATTAACCTAGTGGTGGTGAAAGTTGTTTATATATGCATAAATATATATAAAAGCAATAAAAAGGCCAAAGAATAATCTAGGCTGAACTAAAATATATATATATAAAGACAGAAACGTAGTCAACTAAGACTAGGAAGATAACCTAGTGGTGGTGAAAGTTGCTTATATATGCATAAGTATATATAAAAACTGTAAACTACCACGGATTTGACATCCGGGCTTGACAGAATTGAAAAGTTTGTATATATACAGTTAAATATATACAAAAAAAACAAAACCTAGACTGTGAAGATAACCCAGTGCAACGAAGTTGCTCAGTACGAATATGCAAGTATATGCAAGCTGCTTGAAGCGACGGATCGTCAATCCGAGTTGTAAAAATGCCAGAAAATGCGTTTATGTTCAAAAATATACCAAAAGTTAACAAAAACGGCCACGAAACTGAGTTTCGGGCATATTTAGAAAACGAAACTTGATATGCAAGTGTATAAAAGTGCAAAGAAGTAGTATTGACTTGCTGATCGTAAAAATACTCATAATGGACTGCTACACGGGCTTTTTGCCAAATTGTAGGCTTTAAAAGTCTAAATCTACCAGTTATTTTCTGATATGTGATAGGATGTTGGTATATCTACGTGTTTGAGTGAAAAAATTTGGGTTTGGTAGACAAGAAATTAGACAAAAAACCAAACAGGCAAAGGTTCGGAGCGTTTTTGAATTATAAAAATGAGGGGGGGTGCCCTCTTATTTATAGACAAGGGAACCTCCACTCTACTTGCTACTGCGGTAGGTAGATGTGCGGTTCCATGTGGTTGGGCCCACGTGGCGGGTCCCGTAGTCTTGAAGTAGGTGCACTTCGAGCAACGCGAGGTCGAAGTCGAAACTTTCTAACATTTGATTTAAGCGTCCGTTTGAGGCGTGCAATACATTTCCGGAATGCCCTCGCCGAGAGTGTCACAATGACATGGGATAAAACATTTTCTGGGTCCAAGAAGACTGGTTCATAACCAGGTCTTCGATTCCCCGTAGTTTGTCTGTAGAGCTATCTTGCGCTGTTTACACTCGGGATCATTGTTATGGTTCAATCTGACCTTGTTGGCATCAATTTAGCTTGAGTTTGACCGAATCGGCTTGGAGTTGGTAAAATGACCATTTTACCCCTCTCGGGGTTGTCCTTAATGTCGGCATGGCCTTCGGTTGACTTCCTGGGTTGTTTCCAAGAATTAGATCCCATTCGAGTATGTTTGTCCTCAGTGTTGTCTCTGAGGCTATCTTGGTCATTCCCAATTTTCCTCTGGAGATATTGTGATGCTTCAGGATTGTGTCTGAAGCTGACCTGACCTCCCGGGTTGAGACCGGGGACGACCTGCACTTCCTAGGTTGAGACTAGGGCTGATCTGTGCATCCCGTGTTGAGACCGGGGCTAACATGTACCTCCTAGGTTGAGACCGAGGCTGAGCTATAGATCTCAGGTTGAGACTGGGGCTGACCTGTATCCTCCCGGGTTGAGATCGGGGATGACCTGTACCTCCCGAGTTGAGACTGGGGCTGACCTGTACCTCCCGAGTTGAGACGGGGGCTGACCTGTACCTCCTGGGTTAAGACCGGGACTGACCTATACCTCACGGGTTAAGTCCGTGGCTGACTTGTACCTCTCGGGTTAAGATCGGGGCTAACCTGATGGCCCGGTATTGAGACCGGGGTTGATTTAATGACCCGGTATTGAGACCGGGGTTGATTTGATGGCCCAGTTTTGAGACCAAGGTTGATTTGATGGGACAGTTTTGCCCTCCTACAATGTTAGTACCAGGGAAAGAAAATTTTGAGTGTCTACAGATGCCCCTCTTTATCATTTCATGCAAACCAGTGAAATGAATAGGATAAAGATTAGTAGACACTTGAAATGCAAATGCAAAGGGGATGCAATGCATAATATGGTATGTGAGGAGTGTTAGATACCTTTGAGGAGGTGGGGTTATCACTGGTGGATTACGTTAGTTTCTGCTGGGGATAACGTTATCCGTGATAACCCTTGTGACAACATTATTCTGCGATTGCTGGTAGGATATCAAATTTAAGCTATCATAGAATGTTCTTGTCACTTTCTGCTGGGGATGATGTTAATAGTCTACCGCGAACTATTTTTCATCATTTTCTACTAGGGATGACGTCATTCATGATAGCCTAAGGATGGCATGGTTGCCGGCGAGTTATGCCAATGAGCATTCCCGATGGCTATCTTCACGATAATTTACACCGGTAGTTGTCACCAGGGGGATTGAATCACCAATCCTTCTTGGTTCTCCTTTTGAGGATGTGTATAACAGATTACATCATTGGTGATGGATTACTATATTGCTTTCGCCACCTGATCCCCTTAGACGCTTTGTTGGGGTTGAGCCAACAGCTGATCTATCACCAGTACGTACCCGATGCTTCGCTGGGGTTGTGCCAACGACTGAACTATCACCAGTCTGTACCCGATGCTTTGCTAGGGTTGTGCTAACGGCTGAACTGTCTCGGTTTGTACCCAACTCTTCGCTGGGATTGTGCCAACGGCTGAACTATTGTCAGTTAGTCCCCGACGCTCAAAAGTGGCAGTATTCGGTAATTTTGCCCAGTTTTTCAGTAGTTTTTTTGCAATTTGCATTATTGATCCCCGCATATGGCTTCGGGATGAATACCAATGGTTTTTAGAGAGTTCCCTTTCTGTCAGGATTATGCTGCTTAAACGCAGGATTTCAGAACAAATCGCTCAATTGCGTAGCAATTTTTCTTTAAATTTGACTTGGCAGCTCATATAAACTCCGTTTTAACTCGAACCGAACCGACACCGGGGGAGTGGGACCCACCCTGGGGAGCCGAAGGTAGAGGCCTGGATGCCGTGGATGGGCTCGCTTCCAACTGGGGCCTTATATTGGGCAGCGAGATTTTATAATTTTCAAGTTTCATTTCAAGTTTCAAACGGAATCCTATTTTCTTTTTCAGATCTACAGAGTTCGGGCAGGTAACGTTTTAGTCCTTTTTTTGCAAGTTTTGACTGTTAAAAGCATGTGAACTACTGTAGGGGGCTTTTAGACATAATGTATGAAAAATGTATGCTTATATGACCTGCTAAAAATTTTCTGACTTCATATGTATGCATATCTTACAGTAATGCATGTTGGGATGTAAGAAAATTTAGATTCTGAGACAGTAATAGTTTGCTCTTTTTGATCAGTTTACTCATCCTTTCTGAGGCCTAGTGAGCATGGATTTTCAACTAAAAACGTCCATGGTAATTTAGCTACCATGTGAGGCTTACTTTTGATTTTATTTCATAAATATGAACTATTCCTATTTTTGGGAAGGTGTGCTACTGAATGTCCACCTAGACATGCCTGTGTGCATGCGGACAGTCCGTTTTAAAAAGGAGACTTTAGCAAAAAAAAAAATCAAAACCCGAGTATTTAATGAACATTCAATTTTGACTTTACTGGGGATTTCGGACTGACCCATGCACGTTCTAGGATTTATCTTTTGAAAACATGCAGTTTTGACTTTACTGGGTATTTTTGACTGACCCATGCATATTTTAGGACTTAGAGATGCATAGAGTACTGATTTAAATTAATAAGCCACTAGTTTTAGGCTTACCACACCCTTTCTGAGGTGATTTAGAGACTTTTTCCAGGTGATGGACCGAGATAGACCCGACAGTGCCAACAGAGTCATTTCAGGCGTTAAACGTAAGAGGGCTTCTGATGTTCCTCAGCTACATCTAGCTCGACTGCCTCGCAGATTGGTAGAGTCGGTGATTCGTCCAGCCCAGGACGAGCCGCCTATTGATATTGATGATGAGCAGGCTTCTTTTGCTGCTCCTGCCCCTGCTCAGGCCCCATGTGTAGAGGTTTCGGGCATTGTTGTGCCTACCCAGGAGCTATTGGGCGACTTGAGTCATCATCCATCGAGGTTTCTGCATGCCAACGAGGTGACTTGAAGTTTTCTTCTTCCTGGATTCTCTTTCTTTCTTTTGCCATTCTCGGGGCATATATTTTTGACATGGGTTGGTTTTTGATGGAGTTTCCTGGCTTTACGCAGCCTCGAGGGAACTTGTTCAACGTCCACTCCCTGTACCATACTCTGCACCAGGACTACAGGGATATCGTTGATGGCTGGGGGTTTCAAGCTTTCTTCTCTATTCTTCCCCGTCGTTGCCCCTGGGGGTATATGAGGGCTTTGTCTGAGCGCTAGTTCAACCAGACTATGTCCCTTCATTTGTTGGACTGTGAGATAATGATGACCCCTATGGACTGGAGGTTCATCACCAACATTGAGTTCAAGGTTGAGCCAGTGCCTGTCATAGCCGACATAACACCTACTGCCGTTCGGTCCCTGCTGGAGTTCCTCCGACAGCGATCAAGGATCGGACGGTCCGATCTGGTCCTTTGAGTATAGATGCCCAGAGTGGGGCTTCGATTGAGCCTCCGCCTGATGATCAGAAGGTTAGGGATCGCATCTTAAGGCGATTATTTTTGGTGATCATCAGGGGTTGTTTTGTGGCAGACAACTCATCAATTGTGTCCTTCGCCTTGGTTAGCGCTACCAGGTCTGTAAAGCACCTCAGTGACTTCGATTGGGGCTCCTACACCTTTGCCTATTTTCTTCGGAGCATGCACATATTTTCGGAGGGTTTAACGGAGGCTTGGTTAGGGTTCTACCCATTTCTGCTGGTGAGTACATCTTTCTTGTACCTTTTTGATTTCTGTATTTACATTTGTCAATCTTGGTTACTGAGGACTTTTGATATTTACATGGCCAGTTCTGGGCATTTAAGAGGTTTCCTTGCCTACGGCCCACCACTGCTTTAGGTCTGGAGACCTATCCTCGAGGACGGCATTGGCATCACTCCACTCTAACGGAGGTCCCTGTTGCTGAGGGATTCACACATGCCTGTATACAGTTGGAGCTTTTGACGACTAGATCGATCTCTTTGATGCCGTATACCTCCGAGTTTTTGATGGTTGGATTTGAGGGAGGCTTCCCCACTGGTCGAGAATTTGCATTGTTGACCCGCAGAATCCCAATTTTAACAGAGGGAGGCTGGGAGCTTTATTTGGGAAAGCATGCTATCAGGAGTATTACGGGTCAGATCCGCATTCCCATTATTCCTCCTTCTTGGCATCATTGGTCGTTGCTCTTGCCACTGTCAGATATCCCTATGGAGGGCATAGATGGCTTTACCCTATCAGAGGGCCCGTTCAACTAGGAGGCATTCAGTAGATGGTGGAGTCCTCGCATGATTAGAGCTCAGACTAGAGCCACCCAGTTAATGGCAGACATGGTGCCAGGGTTTGTGATGATGACAGACTAGATAGTTTGCCTCAGGGAGCCCACTTATTCAGATTAGATTGCGGAGTTGACCCCAGAGTTGGAGAGAGCTTGCTTTTTTATCAAGCACCTTGGCCAAGATCTTTCAGAGGCATCTTCTTTTGACCCATCCAGCTCAGGAGCGGGCCCTTTTTTAGGTCCATTTTTTAGCAATTTTGCAGGGGTTGATCCTCCCTTGTATAGCCCAGACATGCTTGATGACTGCAACTTTGTGTCCACGGAGGATATGGATCAGGTTTACCACCTGAGTGTAGATATTTTGGATCTTTTTGGATAGTTATGGTAGCTATATCTTTTGGTCAGCCAGTATTTTGATAATTTGGCGGTTGTGCCTCATTTTGATAGACCACTGTTAGTCGTTGGGTGGTGGCGTCCCATATTCCTGTACTCTTCATTTTACTTTGTATTATTAGACAGGGATGATGCTCGCAGTAGATAGTTTGTTATAGATATTCATGATATTTCCTATCTATCACATTATGTTTATATTTGTCACCATGCATGTATTATGTCATATGTATGCATTTAGACATATGAGTTCAGATTTGACCCATGGATGGTCTTGTGATACGGTGATACAGATGACGGTATCTACCGTTAGCCGTATCGAGCATTCGCCACCATCTGAGGTAGCCTCATCTTTAAAATTGTGGTATAACAGTCTGTCCTTCTCAGCCAGAGGGACAGTTGATCAGATGTTGGGGCATTCATTGGCCCTTGCAGAAATTTGAGTTCCATATGGGTTTGTTGATGGTCTTTTACCCTTCTGGATACCCGAGAGACAGGTTTTCCATTTTGGACAATATGAGCTGACGCCGACTCTTGAGGAGTACCAGCAGTTTACTGGTTTAGCATTAGAGTTTCCCTGCGCTCGGACAGCGATTAGCGTTTTATGGAGACCGTTCACACAAATGTCAAGTCTTTGCCAAAGCGTGGTGAGGGATGAGTTATCTCTGGACGGGTGATCTCTATTAACTTTTTGATTAATCACTTTGGTGAGCTAGACAGCTATTATCGACATGCCACGGATTTTATTGCTTCAGTAGAGGCATGACATTTAGTCAGGAAAGACATTTTGCTAATGTGCATCGTGTCCTACATCTACATGTCGCTACGCTTGGACCATTTGGATGTAGGTTGATAGTTGTGGTTAGGGCCCTTAGGCAGGGTAGCACAATCATACCGATGTTATTGGCTGAGACGCTGAGGTCAGCCACTCACTGCATTACCCACTCGGAGGGGTTCTTCAGAGGCAGTTCGGTCTTGTTATTTGTAGGCTTATATCCCATATTCGATCGATTGGATTTTTTAGATATCAGGGGTATTCCTTCACCCATGAGATAGCCACGTCACTCTTCTTCCAGCCTGCGGAGTGTACTGATGTAGAGACATGGTCAGCATTTCTGTCTGATATTGTGCATCCATTTTTGATTCTGCTGTGCGCAGGGCTAGTCTCCCTTTATAGCTTCATCACCCATGCATCTGGCATGGACTATCTGCCCCTAGCGGGATTGAGGGGAGTGACTACTTATCATCCTCTGGCTGTTATGGGCCAGTTTGATCAGATTCAGATCCTGCATCAGTTTGAGTAGGATGTTGATTAGAGGATGTCAGCTTCGTCTATGTCGTCTGCCGATTTGATTAGAGTGTATGAGTGTTGTACTCATAGAGAGAGGGCTAATTTCTCCATTAGGCTTCCGAATTGTTCTCCAGAGTACTCGGCGTAGTTGGAGGCAGATATCGCATCAGCTGCATTCATTCAATCAGCTCCGATTGTAAATTAAGACGAGGAGGAGCCTATGGAGGATCCTGAGTCTCCTATCACGGATGAGTTGTTTATGGGTTTGACAGTAGCACTAGTTAATGATCCACTGATCATTCCCGTAGGGACAGTTTCGGCTTTGGCAGACTAACTAGCTAGGATGACCTTTGAGAGGGATCAGGCTGGAGCGCTGATGTTGACCGCCTTGTCTGGCAGAGATATAGCTTTGGCTGAGAGAGACACGGCTCGAGCAGCTCATGATGCACGATTGATTGAGCGAGAGGAGATCAGATCTGCCAGAGACGTAACTTTTGTTGAGATCGAGGAGACTTTGATTGCTAGGGACGCAGCTTTTGTGGAGAGGGATGAGGCCATAGCTTCCTGAGATTTCCATATTGCCGACATTAATGCTCTGCGGTCTTATATTCATGGTCTAGTTAGCAAGATGAGTGCATATATTGATGACACAGTGCCACACTGCATATGAATGTGGATATTTTGAGTCGTATGGAGGCTGAGGGTATTGCACTTGCAGCTGCTCCTCCATCTTCAAAGAGAGATGCCATGTTGGCATTGCTGTCTCGTTTATCATTGGGTCCATAGACTAGCTTTATTTTTCCTGCACATACTAGATAGGCTATTTTTGTTATGTACAGGACACTATATATATATAAAATAATTTATATATCAGAGAAATATATTTTTGATTCACTTCCCTATTTGGATACGTATTGTCATTGCTGAGTGATTATCACTTCTTTCATGACTCACTGTTGTTGATGTATCTTGAGCTTCTCCTTGGTGGACTGACAGATGAGATGTCAGAGAGTATCTCAGATGGGCCTGCTGACCAACGAGGCTTAATAGGACTTAGACTTTATATAGTTTTGGTGTCTTGGAACTGGTTTTTTTTATTGGTTTTTATTTTTCTTGAAGGTCAAACCGCGCCGTAAATGGCTACCTACGTACTTCCGGGTGTAGGGAGATCAAGTCATTTGTAGTTTAATTTTTGTGTGATAGTGGTTTGAGAATTATTTGTCTAGGGTTTTGAGTATGGTTTGATGAGTTTTGAATTTTTATTTGGTTTGACCGCACCATAAATGGCTGCATACGTACTCCCGGGTTGAGGGAGATCAAGTCATTCATATTTTTGGCTTTCTAGTGAAAAATCAAACCTGATTTGATTTGTAGGACCCGGATGCGGGTATGCATACCTTTCATACATAGTACCTTTTTATGGTGTCTGAGTTTATGAGTTGGGGAAATTCGGTCCCGTCCACTTCTTGTAATCTGATAGCTCCTCCTGTCAACATTTCCTTGACAATGAAAGGGCCTTCCCAATTAGGGGCAAACTTTCCTTTAGGTTTATCTTGATTGTCCAAAACTTTCTTCAGCACGAAGTCGTTTTCCTTGAATTGTCGTATTCGAACCTTTTTGTCGTAGGATCGAGCAATCCTTTGCTGATATAATTACCCGTGGAAAATGGTTGTAGCCCTCTTTTCATCTATCAGGGATAGTTGGCGATACCAATCTTGAAACCACTGCTCTTCGTCCATCTGAACGTCTATCAAAACTCTCAGGGACTCCATTTCTACTTCTATGGGAAGGGCTGCTTCCATGCCATAGGCCAATGAATAGGGGGTAGCCCCAGTAGAAATGCGCATTGACGTCCTATATGCTAACAGGGTTAGAGGCAGCAGGTCAGGCCATTCTTTGTGATTGGCGGACATTTTCTGCATAATCTTTTTGATGTTCTTGTTGGCCTCTTTGACAGCACCATTCATCTTGGGCCGATAGATGACAGAGTTGAGATGCTTAATGTGGAACTTGCTACATAGTTCTCTCATCATTTGATTGTTCAGGTTTTTGGTGTTGTCAGATATGATCACCTTCGGTTGTCCATATCGACAGACGACATTGTTTCTGATGAAACGAATGATGACCTCTTTGGTGACTTTGGGAAAAGAGGCTGCTTCAACCCATTTGGTGAAATAATTGATCATGGCGAAGATGAATCGATGACCATTACTAGATTTTGGTTCCACTAGACCGATCACATCTATTCCCCACATAGAGAAAGGCCTTGGTAAACTCTTGTTGTGTTGCTCATTCGGAGGAGCATGTACGGCATTTCTATATACTTGGCATTGAAAGCATCTCATAACGTGATCATCACAGTCAGCTTTAAGTGAGATCCAATAATGTCATATTCTTAATACTTTCTTGGCCAGCAGGTGACCGCTTATGTGTGGACAACAGACTCCACCGTGGATTTCATCCATCAGTCTCTAGGCTTGCACTTTATGAAGGCATTTTAACAAGCCTATTCCAACATCTCTTTTACAGGGTGCATCTCTGCTCAGATAGAATTTTATAGCCATCTTGTGAATCCGCTTTCGCTCGGATTAGCTTTCCCTGGTGGGTGTAGATCCATCTCAATGATATTCCTTGATGTCTTGATACCCAGGCTGATTGACAGGAGGTATTTCATCTGATACCTCTCCAATGTAATTCACGTATGTCGGGGCTTTCTGAATTGTGAATTTGATGCAGGGAATCCCACTCCTATCGGATATGCTGATTAATGAAACCAACGTTGCTAATGCATCAGTGAAATCATTCCTACCCCGAGGAATATGGATGAAGGTTAGGTCTTCAAACTCCATGGATATTTTGACAACCTGCCGATGATAGGGTTGTAAATGCAATTCTTTGGTGTGATATTCCCCAGTGGTTTATCTGATGGCCAACTCAGAGTTTCCAAGGACCAGTAAATGTTTAATACCCATGGATTGGGCTAGTTTCAACCCCATTATACAGCCTTCATACTCAGCTGTATTGTTGGTGTTGCCAAATTGAAGTTTGGTAACCACAGGATATTGTTCTCCTGTACCAGAGATAAGGACTGCCCCAGCTCCGGCACCTTCCATATTTACTTCTCCGTCAAAATACATTTTCCATGCTTGGACTGTATTCTCTTGCTAGAGTTGTTGAATTGTCATGATCCCATCATCCGGAAAATAAGTGTCTAGGGGCTCGAACCCTCCTGAAGGTTCTTCAGCTAATTGATCTGCAATGCATTGACCCTTGATTGACTTCTGAGTCACGTAGACAATGTCAAATTGTTGTAGGATCAACTGCCATTTGGACAATCGACAATTCAACATTGGCTTGTTGAATACGTACTTCAGGGGATCCATGCGAGATATGAGGTAAGTCATGTGATTATGGAGGTAATGATGTAACCTCGTTGCGTACCATGCTAATGCACAACATGTTTTCTCTATCAGGGTGTATTTCTATTCACCACTGCTGAATCTTTTGCTGATGTAGTAGATGACTCGTCCTTGCTACTATCATCCTTCTGTCCTATCATGCAACCCATTGCATTGGCATTGACGAACAGGTACATGAACAAAGGAACTTTATCCCTCAGAGGTACCAAAACAGGTGCTTCGATCAGCTGTTTCTTGAAGGCAAGGAAGGCTTCCTGACAATCCTCATTCCATTTGGTGGAGGAATTCTTTCTTAGTAGCTTGAATATGGGTTCATAGGTTGCTGTAAGCTGGGAAATGAATCGACTTATAAAGTTGATCATCCCCAGAAACCCACGTATCTCCTTCTCTGTTCGAGGTACTGGCATCTCAGTGATGGCTTTGATATTGGCAGGGTCTAGCTCGATGCCTCAATTACTCACCAAGAATCCTAGCAGCTTGCCTGCTTTAACGCCAAAACCACATTTGGCGGGATTTAGCTTAAGGTTCTACTTATGCAACCTGTTGAACAGCTTCCTGAGATGGTCAATGTGATCATCCTCCCTCTGGGATTTGATGATGATGTTGTCCACATAAACCTCTATCTCTTTGTGCATCATGTCATGAAACAGGGCCATCATGGCTCGCTGATACGTGGCTCCTGCATTAATGAGGCCGAATGAAAATCGTCTGTAGCAGAAGGTTCCCCAGGGAGTGATGAAAGCTGTTTTCTCCCGGTCCTCTTCAGCAACCATGATTTGATGGTAACCAGCAAAGCAATCTATGAAGGAATACATATCGTACTGCGCCATATTGTCTATCAATATGTGGATGAAAGTTACCGGGAAATTGTCCTTGAGACAGGCTTTGTTCAAATCCCGGTAATCCATGCATACTCGTACCTTTCGTCCTGGCTTAGGCACGGGGACTATGTTTGAAAGCCACTCTGGGTAGGTTGATACCATGATAATCCTAGCTTCAAATTATTTAACAACTTCTTCTTTGACTTTCAGACTCCATTCAGGTTTCAATCGCCTGAGCTTTTGTTTGACTGGCTTGAATCCATCCTTGATGGGCATTCGATGGATAACAATGTCAGCGGACAGGCCAATCATGTCTTCATGTGACCATGTAAATATATCCTGGAACTGTGTTAGATCAATATTCGCAGCGAAAATAATAATTCATTAGAAGAGTTAAGTAGAGAATGAAGTCTACTATTTTCTATGATTTAAAATTCATCATTAATATTTTATCCCTGTAACATTAATCCATATACATCTTGAATCAAATATTCATCTTTGCACTACGGGCCAATGATATTCATTTGTATCACTAGTTGGTCATGTTCCTCTCAACACCTGTCCATCTTTGCACTACGAGCAAAAGATATTCATCAGGTAATCATTCATCTTTGCTCTACAGGCCAAAGATATTCTGTTATATCATCATTTAGGACTGAGGATGATAAAAATAATATAAATAACGAATCCAGTGAGATAAAGGACAAAGATTAGGGATTCGTAATTTAGTTTATCCAAGTTTAAAAATACTCCATAATAATCAATTGTAGAGCAAAATTCAAGAATGAAGTTCAAAACAAGGATACAATCAAAGATAGTAACCATAACAAACAACTTGGAAAATTAAAAGAAAATTTAATTTTTTTTATGAATAGTACCATATACGTGAATAGTGCCGTATACGTGAATAGTGCCGTATACGTGAATAGTAACCCAGACATGAAAAGGTAAAAAAAATTATAATAAAATTCATACCAACATTCCAATGAAATGATATTAGATGAAATGCAAAATTCGAAGAATTTCTGATCATTTCAGAAATTATAGAAGCAATACTTATCGTAGTAAGTTTTAATTTGGGTATATGAAATGAAATATTATGGAATATGAAAGAAAATAATATGCTTTATGAGTATTGAAAGAAAGCAATATCATTTACGAGAAAAATAATATCCCTTATCTTAAAAGAAGAGTATTTTTGACTGGTAGGGCGGGGATATTCTTGAAGAAAACTTGCACTGTTTTCTACACTCAAAGCTTCCTTAAACTTTAAAGAAAATATGCTCAATATTATAGAAGAATAATTCTCTGATTCTGGTGTGATTTTCATTTTTAAACTTAGCATCTTATTTATAATAGAATGGAATGATACTATTTAGAAAATAAAATCACGGACGCATAGTAGAATCATTCACAGGCGCAACCGGTGAAAAAATATTCTATTTATAATCTAGTAAAACAAAACTTATATAATATATATATATATATATATATATATATATATATATATATATTAATCATCCACCAACACCACACTTCAGCCATCACACACACACACACCTTCACACACACGCACACACACCCACACATATCATATATATATATATATATATATATATATACTGACAAACTTTATATAACTTTCTACTGACGATTTTGAAAAAATGAGTAAGTGGGGGGTCCATATAATAAGCCAAATTTACAACAAATACTTTAATAAAAATCCCTCTATTTATCTCAACTCACTTGGCTTCACAAAACACATTTTTAACAACATTTTTCATCATTAATATTATAACTCGCAATATTAACAACCAGATCATTCCCAAAAAAGAGGAAGCTTTCCAATAAGGACCTCTCCTTATTGGCGCGCAATTAGATGACCAAACCCCTTTCCTCGACAGAACTTTCTAGACATTGTCAATAATGCAAATAATAATATGTATAACTTTGTCGTCTCAATTATTGATTAATAATATAAACTAGTGTGCAGATGATACTGTGACAATAATTGAATCAATAATATGAGATACTATGCATCAACTACTGTGGCAATAATTGAATAAAACTGAGTGACTTCTCACATAAGCATCAATAATCAAAGATACTATACAATAATGTGTGCTAATGTGCAACCACGCGTATTACTGTTCTTTTATCACCGGGTATTTCAACAATTTTAACGGTAAAAATTTTGCCGTTATTTATAGAAAACTTATTCTTGTCGTTTTCTTCATCTGATAATTTTTTGTTATGGGGCCCACAAATAATTGCGCCGTCGTACGAGTATTCCCCGACAAAAATAATATTCCCCGACCAAACGAATATTCCCCGACACAATGAATATTTTATGGCCACTTGATTACTTTGCAAAATTTGCACATTTCACCCATAGCTAAAGCATTATATCAAATCAACACCTTACTATTTCAAAATAATATATAAAGAAAATTAAATTTTTATTCATAAAAGTTGGGGTCTTACAACCTCCCCTCCTTATGAAATTTCGTCCTCGAAATTGACGTACGTCCCTGGTATGTCGAAAAGGTGAGGATACCTTACTTTCATTTCCAATTCTAACTCTCAGGTCGTTTTCTCGATATCATGGTTCCTCCACAAAACTTTAACTTGAGGTATAATCTTCGAGCGTAGGACATGTTCCTTCTTATCCAAGATTTTGACAGGTACCTCCTCGTACGTTAAATCTTCAGCTATCTCGTCCGGTTCTAACTCAAAAATGTGGTTTGGATCTTTCACATATTTGCGTAACACGGATATGTGAAAAACGTTATGAACACGAGACATGCTTGGAGGTAAAGCGAGTCTATAGGCCACAATTCCTACTCGGTCAAGAATCTAAAATGGACTAATAAATCGTGGATTAAGCTTTCCTCTCTTCCTGAATCTTGTAACTCCCTTCTATGGAGCAACACGTAATAACACATGGTCCCCAACATTAAATTCCACGTCCTTTCGATGAAAACCCGCATAACTCTTTTGTCGATCCTGCGCCGTTTGTATACGTTGTCGGATCATTTGAATCTTTTTCGTAGTCATACGTACTAACTCCGGTCCTAATAATGTTGCTTTCACCCACCTCGTCCCAGCATACTGAAGAACGACACTTTCGTCCATACAACGCCTCGAATGGAGCCATGCCAATACTTGCTTGATAATTGTTGTTGTAGGAGAATTCCACTAATGGCAAGAACTTGTCCCAACTTCCTTTGAAGTCTAGAACACAGAGTCTCAATAGATCTTCAAGAGTTTGAATAGTCCTCTCCGATTGTCCGTCCGTTTGAGGATGATATGCCGAACTAAATTGTAAATCTGTGCCCATAGCTTCCTACAAACTGACCCAAAATCGTGAAGTGAATCTTGGGTCACGATCCAAAACTATGGATACTGGCATGCCATGCAATCTCACAATCTCATTTATGTACATACGAGCAAGACGTTCCAATGAATAACTTACTCGTATAGGCAAGAAATGAGAAGACTTGGTTAATCTATCGACAATAACCCAAATTGCATCTATGCTTTGAGAAACCTTGGGAAGACCCGTAACCGAAATCCATGGTAATATGTTCCCACTTCCATTTTGGAATCTCAAGTGGTTGCAATGGACCCTTTGGCACTTGATGCTACGCCTTGACACGTTGACACATTAAAAACCTCGAGATAAACTCCGCGACCTCTCTCTTCATATTGCTCCACCAAAATGTATCTCGAAGATCACGATACATTTTGGTACTCCCACAATGGATTGCAAACTGTGTGTTGTGTGCCTCCATCATGATTCTATATTTCAAATTAGAATTATTAGGAACACAAAGTCAGGAGTTGACTCGAAGTATTCCTTCTTCATCGATTCTTGCATCTAAAATAACATCTTCTTGTACCTTCATTTTCATCTTCATCAGCTTCGGGTCTGTAGCTTGAGCAACTTTAACTTTATCAATTAAAGCTGGTTCTACACGTATACTTGACATCATGGCACTCGTTCCCGTATATGATCTTCTACTCAACGCGTCAGCTACCACGTTCACTTTTCCAAGATGGTATTGGATGGTATGGTCGTAATCTTTCAACAGCTCAAGCCAACGTCGTTGTCGCATGTTGAGTTCCTTTTAAGTGAACAAATATTTAAGGATCTTATGATACGTATAAATCTCCACTTTCTCTCCATACAGATAGTGTCTCCAGATCTTCAACGCGAAAGCCAACTCAAGATCATGAGTAGGATAATTCTTCTCATATTCTTTGAGTTGCCGTGTAACACTCCCTTCCCGAAATAGAAAGGGAGGTTATTCAAAACACAACAAAACTGAATGAAAGATTTATGGCATGAAAGAATAATATTTATAACCAATAAATATCACAAGGTCAACCATAATAAATGTCACACTGGCCCAAACCACAGTCTAAGGTATTTATTACAACTCCAAATGAATCATTCGACAACCTAAACAAAATATCTAAAACATTTGGATAAAAGGAAGCTCTCGTCACACTTGCCCTTAATCCCCCTGATTATCTGCCGGAAGAAAAACACAGCATGAGCCAAATGCCCAGTATGGATATAGAATACAAAATAGAGAACTGAAATAACTAACTCAATTAATGAACTGAACTGAACTAAATCGAACAAAACTAACACAGTAAAATAATAGGCTGAATCAAATGGCTGGGTGTTATTTCATACCAAGCTCAAAACAAAATAGAAATATACATTGCCACACAGGCAAGTCAAATAATGCCACACAAGCAAGTCACATACATTGGACCGTGAATCCAATGCAAACAAAATCGAAAGGCATGTTTGGCACAAACATCGCCACTCCGCAGAACAGAACAGAACAGAAAACTAGGGTCGACCCATACGCCTCCCACAACAAAAAACCAAATGGCCAACTTCCACCGGAGCACAAAACGGAGATGCCATGGACTAATCACACCGCCACGGAAGGTGTCATGCCTCGGTGCCAAGAGGACATGCCTGTGGTACCCCCACAGATGGTTATAGCTCAGGTATACCCTACGATATATTAAAATAAAATATCATGTCACAACGCATGCGACATAATATCAACACAAAGGGTACTATATGTACATGGTGAACCAAATCATATCATAATACCAATGTCTCAAAAGAAAGTAACAACATGTACCGCTCTACAATAATTAAAATAAATACTAAACATGATAACTTAATTCAAAGTGTACAATTTCGAATCATATGAATCAGCTCCAAAACGAAACTATTATATGAATTTCACAAGAATAATTATGTGAATTATTAACGAAATTCGAAATACGGCAATCAAATTTTACAAGAGTATCGCTGAAAGAGTACGGAATCTGTACCTGAAGAAAGCAGTTTAATACCCAAATTATATTCAAAATATAACTCCTTAAATTCTCTCTGTCCGATTTAATAAAAGAAATAATAAAATCTTATTACAAGTCTGATCATAAATACTATAATATTATTAAATTTATTAGTAGACAAATTTTATTTCTCATACCCACAAAATAGATCAACTTGAATTACCAATATAGTTTTTTTTTAATAATATTAACATTAAATTAAATAACCTTTATCTTTTATAATTATGTTAATACAAAAATGTCTAATTATTAAAGTTTATTATTGTAATGCTTACACATGACTCTTATTGTTGGATAAGAGTTTTTGTCTAAGTCTAAAACAAGATACCCGAATTTCAATGCTCTGAGCAATGCCAAAATTCAACAGTTTACTTTCAAGAATATTATTACTTCTCAATTTATTATATGTTCTCATTCACTATTAAATGAGTTATCATAACCATCACGTTCAATTCAAAGATATGAGTTCAGACACTACGAATGAACAATAATCAAATATATAACTTACCTGATGAATAACAAAGCTGTGATTCTCTTTCTCTTTTCGAACTCAGCCGCTGCTTCTTTTTCTTTTTCCCGGTTTGTATAATGAAATAAAATTAGGTTTAGTTATTTATTAAGAGATCTCTTTAATTCTCCTAATTATAAAAAGATTTTAATATTACACAATTATAGATTAGACCCAATATGTTTTAAGGCCCAATTAATGTAGTCCACATACTTAAATACAATTTGACTCAAACACAATAAGAGTCCAATAAAATATTTAAAACAAAGTTTTAAAAAAAATCATTTATTTATTTCTTTATTTTATGGGTATTACATCACCTACCCCTTAAAAAAGATTCCGTCCCCGGAATCAAAAGAAAAGAACGAACCTACTTATCAAATAAAACAGAAGCATCACGACTGCCAACTAAAAGAGTGCCAGAAACAGTACCTAGCGCACGTGCCGCCTGATTACGTGTCAAGGCAAACACTCGACCATCTTGATGCTGACCCCCATTGCCACCATTATCACCACCTCCATCATTTCCACGTGGCCCGATACAATTTCTAGCCACATGACCCATCTGTCCACGCAAGAAGCATGCACTGGTAATTCTATAACACTGTCTCCCTGGATGATTAGCTCCACAAGTAGCACAAGGAACTATCGGAATAAGATTTAGGTTACCCCCACCAGCTGCTGGTCCCAGATATCGACCCTGATTCTGCCCATGCTGACTCAAAGCTTGACCCTGCTGGTCATCTCTGTCCCTCTTTCGACTCCCTTCCGGTTTAGAAGATCGAATGTCCTGCCGCTCCATCTCAATGTTCTTGGCCGCATTAGCCACAGCTGATACATCCGCGAACTTGGTGTTAATGAGATGTTGGCGATACCTATAATGAATCCGCTACTTGAACTTTTCTGCCTGCTCCGCTGCAGTCCCTGCAGAGGTTCCCGCAAAACCTGCCAACAAGGTGAACCTCGTCATAAAATCTGTGACGGACTCATCATCTTTTGGCTGAATAGACAGATACTCTCTGGCATAGGCCTCTTTATCAGCAGCTGGAAAGTACTACTGATAAAAGACCTCACAAAACTCTGCCCAGCTAAGTGTCTCCACGTACCCATCACCCTTTGTTGTTTTCATCGCTTTCCACCACCTCTGTGCATCCCTTTCTAGCTTGTAAGCCGCAAGCAACACCCTCTGTTATCTGAGCACCCCAACACATTAAAGATCTTCTCTAAGTGACAATCCAATTCTCTACATCGATTGGAGTCGGAGCTGAACTGAATGACTGCGGCTTCTGCTTCTGAAACCTCTCCAACCATACATATATTAGAACCTTCTGCTGATAAAGACCATTTGCATTTCCTTCCTCTTCGTTTGCCTGTGGACCATTATTTCCCGAGTTCCCCTACTCAAAAATTTTTGGCGGCTATTGCATTGCCTGTACAACCTGCGCCACCAATTGCGGTAAGGCCTGATTAACCGCATAATTTACCAAGGCAGCCAACTAAGCATTAATCTGGTCATTAGGTTGCTCATTGGGCTGACCATCACCTCTTCCCCTATTATTACCTCGCCTCCCAGCAACTCTAGCGGATCTACGAGCCATCTAAGAAAAGGATCAACGAGTATAAGCAAAACAGATTAAAGACAGATTCGAATATAGCTGAACAAAAAATCAAACTAAATAAAACCTAACCCAGAAGTTTACCCATAACTCATAGGTCAAACCTAAATAGGTTTTCTACAAGAAAGAACCTTAGCTCTGATACCAACTCTATAACACCCCCTTCACGAAATAGAAAGGGAGGTTATTCAAAACATAACAAAACTGAATAAAAGCTCTATGTCACAAAAGAATAATATTTATAACCAATAAATATCAAAAGGTCAACCATAATAAATGCCACACTGGCCCAAACCACATTCTAAGGTATTTATTACAACTCCAACAAAATCATTCTACAACCTAAACAAAATATCTAAAACATTTGGATAAAAGGAAGCTCTCGTCACACTTGCCCTTGATCCCCCTGATTACCTGCCAGAAGAAAAATACAGCATGAGCAAAATGTCCAGTACGGATATAGAATACAAAATAGAGAACCGAAATAACTAACTCAATTAATGAACTGAACTACACTGAATCGAACAAGACTAACACAATAAAATAATAGGCTGAATCAAATAGCTGGGTGTTATTTCATACCGAGCTCAAAACAAAACAGAAATATACATTTCCACACAGGCAAGTCAAATAATGACACACAGGCAAGTCACACACATTGGACCGCGAATCCAATGCATGCAAAATCAAAAGGCGTGTTTGGCACAAACATCGCCACTCCGTAGAACAGAACAAAATAGAAAACTAGCCTCCCACAACAAAACACCAAATGGCCAACTCCCACCGGAGCACAAAATGGAGACGCCGTGGACAGATCACACCGCCACAGAAGGTGTCATGCCTTGGTGTCAAGAGGACATGCCTGTGGTACCCCCACAGGTGGTTATAGCTCAGGTATACCCTACGGTATATTCTAATAAAATATCATGTCACAACACATGCGACATAATATCAACACATAAGGTTCTATATGTACATGTTGAACCAAATTAAATCATAATACCAATGTCTCAAAAGAAAGTAACAACATGTACCGCTCTACAATAATCAAAATAAATACAAAACATGATAACTTAATTCAAAGAGTACAATTTCGAATCATATGAATCAACTCCAAAACGAAACTATTATATGAATTTCACAAGAATAATTATGTGAAATATTAACAAAATTCGAAATACGGAACAAAACGAATCAATCAAATTTAACAAGAGTATCGCTGAAAGAGTACTGAATCCGTACCTGAAAAAACCAATGTGATACCCAAATTATATTCAAAATATATCTCCTTAAATTCTCTCTATTCGATCTAATAAAAGAAATAATAAAATCTTATTACAAGTCTGATCATAAATACTATAATATTATTAAATTTATTAGTAGACAAATTTTATTTCTCCTACCCACAAAATAAATTAACTTGAATTACCAATATAGTTTTTTTTAATAATATTAACATTAAATTTAATAACCCTTATCTTTTATATTTATGTTAATACAAAAATGTCTAATTATTAAAGTTTATTACTGTAATGCTTACACCTGACTCTTATTGTTGGACTAGAGTTTTTGTCCAAGTCTAAAACAAGATACCCGAATTTCAATGCTCTGAACCATGCCAAAATTTAACAGTTTACTTTCAAGAATATTATTATTTCTCAATTTATTATATGTTCTCATTCACTATTAAATGAGTTATCATAACCATCAAGTTCAATTCAAAGATATGAGTTCAGACACTGCAAATGAACATTAATCAAATATATAACTTACCTGATGAATAACAAAGCTTGACTCTCTTTCTCTTTTCGCACTCAGCCGCTACTTCTTTTTCTTTTTCCCAGTTAGTATAATGAAATAAAATTAGGTTTAGTTATTTATTAAGAGATCTCTTTAATTCTCATAATTATAAAAGGATTTTAATATTACACAATTATAGATTAGACCCAATAAGTTTTAAGGCCCAATTAATGTAGTCCACATACTTAAATACAATTTGACACAAACACAATAAGAGTCCAATTAAAATATTAAAAATAATGTTTTAAAAAAAATCATTTTTTATTTATTTATTTTCTAGGTATTACATGCCGTGAGGCATAGGCTATGACTTTCCCATGTTGCATGAGAACACATCCTAACCCTTTGCCCGAAGCATCGTTGTAGATGACAAATCCATCCGAACCAGATGGTATTTTCAGAACAGGTGCTGAAATGAGTCTCCTCTTGAGCTCTTGGAAGCTCTTCTCGCATTCCTCGTTCCATACAAATTTTGTATCTTTACGAGTTAGCTGAGTTAATAGAGTAGCGATTCGAGAAAAGCCTTCCACAAATCTCCGATAATAACCAGCTAAACCCAGAAAGCTATGTACTTCGATCACCGACTTTGGTTGCTCCCAACTTTGTATTGCTTTAATCTTTGCCGGGTCAACAGATACTCCACGTTTTGACACCACGTGCCCAAGGAATGCTACCTCCTGAAGCCAGAACTCGCATTTCTTCAGCTTGGTATATAGCTTATTTTCACGAAGCCTTTGAAGTACCAGCTTTAGGTGGTTCTCATGATCTTCACGGCTTTTGAAATAGATGAGGATGTCATCAATAAAGATAACCACGAACTGATCTAAATATTCCTTGAATACTCGGTTCATCATATCCATGAAGGTAGTAAGAGCATTGGTCAATCCAAAAGACATGACTAGGAATTCGTAATACCCATACCGAGTTCTGAAAGCTGTCTTTGGAATGTCATCAGTTTTAATCTTTAACTGATGATATCCGAAACGAAGATCGATCTTTGAAAAGAATTGTGCACCTTGCAACTGGTCGAATAGGTCATCAATACGAGGTAACGGATACCTATTCTTGATGGTGACATGGTTCAACTCCCGATAGTCAATACAAAGTCGCATACTCCTATCTTTCTTCTTTACAAATAAAATAGGACCACCCCAAGGAGACGTACTAGGACGAATAAAACCGATGTCCAATAACTCTTGTAGTTGGACTTTTAACTCCTGAAGTTCAATAGGAGCCATTCGATATGAGGTTTTAGAAATGGGTTTTGTACCGGGTTCAAGGTCAATAAAGAATTCAACTTCACGTTCTGGGGGTAGACCGGGAAGTTCTTCGGGAAATACATCAGGAAACTCGTTAACAATAGAAATATCATTCAAACCTGACGTATTCTAGTTTAGATCAGTGACATGGGCTAAGAAAGCTTGACATCCATTTTTTTTAAAACGAATAGCTTTATGACTTGAAATGACATTGATTGAATTTAGGGGTTTTGTTGTTTGAATTCACACAACAGGCTGGTTAGGAATATGAAAACTAACAATCTTATGAAAATAATCAAGTTTGGCATGATAAGTGGTTAACCAGTCAATTCCTAAAATCACGTCAAATGCAAGTATTTTCAAAGATATAAGATCAACAAGTAGGGTGAGGGTACCAATTTGAATCAAGCAAGATTTATAAACTGTGGATGTAACGAAGGTTTCTCCCAACCGAGTTTCAATAAATAAGTTAAAGTCTAATTTCTAAGGTGTCAAGTTCAAACGTTGAGCACAAGTAGGTGATATAAAAGAATGGGTAGCACCGGTATCTAATAAGGTATAGACTTCGCAAGAGTTTACGATTAGCTTACCCGTGATCACCTCGTTCGGTTTCCTCGCGGTTTGGGCAGTCACGACAAACGCTCTTCCAAGAACCACCGACTTTAACTTGTCCGGGACGGCCTTTGGAGTCACCATCCCAGTTGGACTTGGTTTCGCTACAGGACATACTCGAGCAATGTGACCTTCCTTTCCACAGTTATAGCACACCTTGGATTACTGTGTGCAGTTAGTGCTGATGTATCCCTCTTGCCCGCATTTATAGCATACGACCGGTGGTCGTTTTCCTCCCCTAAAAATAGTTGATGCTGGTGCTGCTGTCGACGTTTTCACGTTCTAATTATTGTACCTTCTCTTCTTGAAATCTCCCCCCGACTCACTTCTTCTATTATCATGGCCACGATTACCATCGGAGTGGTTACCGCTTCTGTCATGATACTTCCATCCCCGCTGGTTGTCATTGTTCTGATGACTTCTGCCATCGGTACGACCTTGGTTGTTGTCCCTTGCTTGAACATAATCATTATCCCGTTCTAATAATTGGGCCCTGTTTACCACATCTGAATACAAACAAAGTTTGTGAGAAATGAGGAATTGACGAATTTTGGATTTCAAACCTCTCAGAAACATCTGCGTCATACGTTCCTCATTATCCACCAAATGAGATGTGAACCGGGATAACTCCGCGAACTTAGCCTCGTACTGGGACATAGTCATATTGTTTTATTTCAGTTTGATAAACTCTACCTCCTTCATATGACGAATACTTTCTGGAAAGTACTTGTCATTGAGCAGTATCTGGAACTCTTCCAAAGACATCTTGAGTGCGGCAGGCTGGGTACGCTTTATAGATTCCCACCAGTAATCTGCCTCTCCGCGGAATATAAACGTGGCGAATGGAACCTTTTGTTCCTCCGTGCATCCCAAGACATCAAATATCTTGGTAATTTGCTTAACCCACGTCTCTGCCTTGATTGGATCTGGCTTACCCTGAAACTCTGGTGGTCCTAATTCCTTGAACTGCTTGGCACTGACAAGCCGCGAGTTGTTATTATTTTCACCCGTATTTTGCGTACGAGTCTCCTTCATCTAATTTTGCATGAACTGCAAAAAGCTTCTAAACATCCCATCGTTCGTCGTCTGATCAGTGGTATTGCCTTCCTGTTGCACGTTCTCCTGGTTGGCTGGTTGGTGATTAAAGGTGTCTCAACAGTCTCATTCACTCCATTGCTTAACTTTTCAGCCGCCATTCTCAAATACGACCACAAAACAAGGGTTAATTAAATAAATTAACATATTACATATTAACCCTATGCTCCGACTGACCAATTAAATACCAGATAATCTTAGGTAGGACACACTAGTGAAGGATTTACTCGTCTCTCCCCTCCTCGTTTTATTCCCCGATCTCCGCCAGAGATCATATCCCTAAGCTCTAATACCAACTGTGACGCTCCCAAAATAGGTTCAATACCAACCCATTCTTAGTCGCCAAATACATGGTACAAAATTTTAAATACAAATCTTTTATAACAAAAGGTCGTGAGAAATACGACCATACAACTGTGAGTGTCAATACAAATATGTAAAAAATATAAACACTCAAACTAAGTCCTCCTTACAATTATTATCACACTATTTTACAAAAATAGTGAGGACTACTACTGCTCTATTCTGACCATCACATTGATCCCCGACTAGTTCCCGCAACATTCTCATTCCCTGAAGAGGACAATAAGTGAAAAGGGTGAGCTCAACTAGCCTAGTAAAGAATATTATGACTAAGACAATGAAAAATAAATTATCGTTAGCCTTCAATAATTCAGATAAAATATTATGGACAACAAGTTTTTAGATTAATATTCGCAGCGGAAATAATAATTCATTAGAAAAGTTAAGTAGAGAATGAAGTCTACTATCTTCAATGATTTAAAAGTTCATCATCAATATTTTATCCCTGTAACATCAATCCATATTCATCTTGAATCAAATATTCATCTTTACACTACGGGCCAAAGATATTCATTTGTATCACCAGTTGGTCATGTTCATCTCAACACCTGTCCATCTTTGCACTACAGGGCCAAAGATATTGATAAGGTAATCATTCATCTTTGCTCTACAGGCCAAAGATATTCCGTTATATCATCATTTAGGACTGAGGATGATGAAAAATAATATAAATAACGAATCCAGTGAGATAAAAGACAAAGATTAGAGATTCGTAATTTAGTTTATCCAAGTTCAAGAATACTCCACAATAATCAATTGTGGAGCAAAATTCAAAAATGAAGTTCAAAACATGGATACAATCAAAGATAGTAACCATAACAAACAACTTGGACAATTAAAAGAAAATTTAATTTTTCTATGAATAGTACCGTATACGTGAATAGTAATCCCGACATAAAAAAGGTAAAAAAATTTATAATAAAATTCATACCAACATTCCAATGAAATGATACTAGATGAAATGAAAAATTCAAAGAATTTCTGATCATTTTAGGAATTATAGAAGCAATACTTATCGTAGTAAGTTTTAATTTGGGTATATGAAATGAAATATTATCGCTTTCATAATATGGAATATGAAAGAAAATAATATTCTTTATGAATATTGAAAGAAAGTTACATCATTTACGAGAAAAATAATATCACTTACCTTAAAAGAAGAGTATTTCTGACTGCTAGGGTGGGGATATTCTTTAAGAAAACTAACATTGTTTTCTACACTCAAAGCTTTCTTAAACTCTAAAGAAATATGCTCAATATTATAGAAGAAGAATTCTCTGATTCTGGTGTGATTTTCATTTCTAAACTAAGCATCCTATTTATAAGAGAATGGAATGATACTATTTAGAAAATAAAATCACGAACGCACAGTAGAATCATTCACAGGCGCAACCGGTGAAAAAATTTAATTTTACTATTCATTACTATGCAATAAAATATTGTAATAAAACAAAAACTTTAAATAAAATATAATATATTCTATTTATAATCTAATAAAACAAAACTTATATAATATATATATATATATATATATATATATATATATATTAATCATCCACTAACTCCACACTTCAGCCATCACACACACACACACCTTCACACACACGCACACACACACACACATATTATATATACATATACATAATACTTACTTACATATATATATACAGACATACTTTATATAACTTTCTACAGATGATTTTGAAAAATTGAGTAAGTGGGGATCCATATAATAAGCCAAATTTACAACAAATACTTCAATAAAAATCCCTCTATTTATCTCAACTCACTTGGCTTCACAAAACACATTTTTAACAACATTATTCATTATTAATATTATAACTCGAAATATTAACAACCAGATCATTCCCAAAAAAGAGGGGGCTTTCCGATAAGGACTTCTCCTTATTGGCGCGCAATTAGATGACCAAACCCCTTTCCTCGACAGAACATTCTAGACATTGTCAATAATGCAAATAATAATATGAATAACTTTGTCGTCTCAATTATTGATTAATAATATAAAATATTGTGCACATAATACTGTGATAATAATTGAATCATTAATATGAGATACTATGCACCAACTACTATGGCAATAATTGAATAAAACTGAGTGACTTCTCACGTAAGCATCAATAATCAAAGATATTGTATAATACCGTGTGCTACTATGCAACCACGTGTATTACTGTTCTTTTATCACCGGGTATTTCAACAATTTTAACGGTAAAAATTTTGTTGTTATTTATAGAAAACTTATTCTTGTCGTCTTTTTCATTCGATAATTTTTCGTTATGGGGCCCACAAATGATTGCGCCGTCGTACGAATATTCCCCGACAAAAAGAATATTCCCCGACCAAACTAATATTCCCCGACACAATGAATATTTTATGGCCACTTGCTTACTTTGCAAAATTTGCACATTTCACCCATAACTAAAGCATTATATCAAATCAACACCTTACTATTTCAAAATAATATATAAAAAAAATTAAATCTTTATTCATAAAAGTTGCAGTCTTACACTTTGATCTCCTCGAGCACCTCATAGTTATCTTCCTCCTCTTGATCAATATTCGTCAAGTCAAAGTTCAGTTCTACATTAAATTGTAGTCACTGTTACAGGTTGGCATCTCATCAGCAGAGACAAACACATCCAATGCTTGAGTCCTGAAAACAAAAATGCTTTCACTTTAATATATACAACTGCTTAAATATACAGAGCATTTGGTAGAGCATGACAAAAGTTACTGCTATAGCTGTGCAATCAAAAGTAAGCAGTAAATGAAAGCATGTTTAAAGAACAGACAGACTCTCTGTCTTTTTACCCTTTTCAACTGAGGCAAGGGACACTACTCCAGTTATCCAATGTTAGATCCTTGTAAACAAGGAAGATCAAGGAATTGTGATCATCTATCTCGTCTCGGATAATGACTGGGACATCCTTTATAATAGGGCCGAGGTTTTTTTTTTAACTGCCCCTTTTTCCCTTCTTGATGCAAGAAATTCAAATCTGATCCTCGTCGTCGCTGTTTGGGATCTCATCATTCATACCCTCGTAGTTTATGATAACCCTCATGTTAGCAAATGGGTCTCGTCCTTTTTACATAATCTTTTCTTTTCTCTTTTTGCCATCCATCTCGGATCTGGTAGTTATTCTCTCACTTGCTGGTATAATGGGAGGAAATAACATGGCTAATACCATAGTAGGGATCTTCCTCATTGGCTTCACCCATCCGACACCTGTATGGTTTGGCAGCAAAATTGTGGAAGCATGAGCCTTAGGATGCTTGTGTGGGTTCCTGTAATTTGATTCGGATGAATATCCCAATCCGGCTCTCCCAGTCTGACTCGGGATTGGTACTGGACTCTTGATACCTTGTTGATTCTTTCCTAACCCTTCTCTAGGTTGGAAACCCAAAGATACCATTTCCTGGCCTACTATTATAACTTTGGTGGAGACCTTTGGTTTTATGGTTGGTGCTCCGATAGGTAGATACTGAGTATCACTCACCTCCAGGGCTTGAAAACTTACAGGTTCAATTCCTACATCCAGGCTGATCACTAGCATATCTCCCTGTATGCAGACAGGGTATTCCGGTTCGGCGTTGACCGTGATGAGGTTGTCGTTGATAATGTATTTGAGCTGTTGATGGAGGGTGGATGGCACTGCCCCTGCCATGTGGATCCATGGCCTGCCCAACATCAAATTATATCCAGTGGCGATGTTGAGCACCTGAAAGGACACATAGAAAGTGTGTGGGCCAATCTCTAGAGGAAGCTCTATTTCTCCCATAGCTTGTCGGTGAGATCCATCAAATACCTGGATAACCACATGACTGGTTTTGATCCAGTTCGGGTTGATCTTTATTCTTTCCAAGGTATCGTAGGGACAGATGTTGACAGATAATCCTCCATCTATGAGCACACCTCCGATCATATACCCGAAAGATATTACAACTATGTGTAGGGACTTACGATGGCCCGTCCCTTCTGCAGGGATATCATCGTCAGTAAAGGATATCATATTGTTGTTAAAAATTTATTCTACCACGTGACGGAATTTCTCAGCATCCACTGTCTTTGGGAGATGGGCTTCTTCCAATACTTTTACTAGAATGTTGCGATAATCCACTGATGATAAGACCAAGTCTAGAATGGACATTTTCTTGGGTGCATCTTTCAAGCTTTGCACTATTTTGAATTCATTGTGTCCCATCTTGTTGAGGAACTCTTTGATTTTCTCATCGGTCACCTTTACTTTGGCTTTGATGACGGGTTTGATCACTCGCTGAGGCAGGTACAATGGATTATCCTTTGGTACAATGGCAATGTTGTTTGAGGTGGAACATTCATCATTCCCGTAGTTCCATAGGACACTCTTCAGACTGATAACTGGGTACTGAGGTCTGAAGGGCAAGATCAAAGGCTCGGGTGCGACCACCTTCACAGGATTTTGTGTTTTTTTGACCCCTTTTCCTGGCAGTACTAAGGGTGTGAGGGTTGGCTCTTTATCACAAGACACATCAGCCATTATATCTTGATTCACACGCAGTGGGAATAAAGAGATTGTGTTTATATGGGAGGCCATAATCCCTATTCCCTCTTATTAATTCACCACTCTCAATCATGTCTTGAATCAGGTTACAAAGTGCCCAGCAATCCTCAGTATCATGGCCGGATGAATTGGAGTGATGCCGGCAGATTTGGTCAGGCTTGAATTTTTTGGATTGAGGGTTTAGTGGAGGTAATAAATCTGCAACCATTCCCTCGTTGATTAGCATCTGGAGGATTTCCTCCATCGACTTGTTCAGGTTGGTGAAGTTCTTTTGAAATAAGAATTTCCTACCAGTTTGGACTTTTTCCTCTTTATCTACCTTGTCAGGCCCAGGGTTCATACTCATGATGTTGGTTATGATCCCTTCTGGGATTGATCTCCGGTGTGGGAGGACGATCGACGTCAGACTTGTGTGCCTATTTTATCATCTGTCTGGTGATCTGATGCTAGTAGATGACCAGTTCGGCTAATTATTCAATTTGTTCCTTGATAGATTTTATTTCCTGCTCTATCAGGAATTGTCTTTTTGAGACTTCCCAACTGTCTGGGGTTTTGGTGGTGGATGGAGTTGATTCTCCTATAGAACTGAGGTACTTGTATCCTTCTCCATTTCAAGTACTGATCATGTTGACATTCTCCTCTTTATGTTGTGGGAGAGGATTATCCTACACGTGTGGTTGCTTGGGTTTTGTTACCACAATCTCTCCATTGTCAATCAAGTATTGAATTTTATGCTTGAGAGGCCAACAGTCTTGAGTTTCATGGCCCGGGGATCCAGAATGATAAGCACACTTCTTGCTTGGGTCAAAATTTTATCCACCAGTGTTGGTTGGTGGAAGGAGTTGGACAATCTTATTCTGTGCCGTCAACAACTTTAGCACATTCTGGAGTGAACCCCCTAGAGGGGTGAAAGTTCTTCAACGCCTGACCTTTATATTTTTCTGGAATGGAGGGTTTGAAGGTTGTGCAGGAATTTAAAAAGGGGTATAGTTCCTCCTTTGAATGGGCATACTGTTTGACTCGCCTTTTTGATTCTGTCCTTGTAACACTAAGGACACTTCTTCATCTTTCTTCTTGCGTACCCTCCGGGGATTACTCCCATAATTTCTAGACTGGATACGTTCAGTAACAGCTTCATTTCTAGACCGGTTAGATCTTTTATCTTCCCGGATTTGAGCCCCATTTCTGCCATTTCACCGTGCTTGATCATTTCAGAGAATGGTTTTCTGATGCCTGCTAGGACCCTCTCATAATATGGAGCTATGTATATCAATGAAGGTCATGACTATCTCAGACTCAGTCATGGCTGGGGTGACTTGTGCGGCAAACCGCCTCCACCATTGAGCATACTCTCTGAATGATTCAGTGTTCTTTTTCTTAATTTTGGTTATTTGGTACCTGTCTGGAGCTAGCTGAGATTGGAAGTGTATTGACGGAGGAAATCATATGCATATTCTTCCCAACTGTGAATATTATAGTTGTCCAGACGGGCATACAAGGCTCGGGCCTCTCTAGTCAGACTCTTTTGGAATAAATGCATTCGAAGTTTCTCATCCTCTGCATAGGATCCGAGTTCTCCAATGAATACCTTCAGGTGTGTATAAGGGTCTCCCAATCCATCGTATTTCTCGACATCGGGGACTTAAAATTTCTTTGGATAACGAGCCCCGGGGAAAATAAAGAGGTCAAAGTAATTAACACTGCCGTATGCCCCAGTCCCTTTGATAGACCGGAGAGTTTCTTCCATCTGCTATATTTTCTTCATAATGTCACCAGCTTCTTGTTCTTTGTTGAGGATGGTTATTTTAGGGGTTTTGTTGTTTGTGTCATGGTTCTGTGGTTCAGGAATCTGAGTCTCGGCTTTTTCAGTCTCTTGATTGTCACCATTACCACCAGGTGTTCCCGGTTCTGTGGGAGTTTGGGCTTGCTTCCCTTTAAGGGCCTTGCTTTGTTCTCTCAGAAAATTGGCTAATTCATCTATCTGACTCTTCAGTCCTTCAAACTCTTCCCTAGATACAGGGGTGGATTCTGGTTGAGCGCTCGAAGTCATGTCCGTGGATGGACGTAGTGCTTTCTTAGACTTAGATCTAGTGACAGGACCAATTTTTCACCTACAACAAAATGTAGGTGTGTCAATTTCCTAATGTAGGTAGGGATGGGATGCATGCCATGATGTATTCTTTTTATGGTTTTTTCTTATCTTGCAAAACAGAGGTCAGTTGTTTTGATGACAGGATGACAAGAGGTATATGACAGGAAATGTAAATCTTTCATTATGATATTTACATCATGTTCCTTTACATTTTGGAATTGAAAACTTGACATTGAATTGAAAGAGGAAGGCATGAAGAAGCTTCCCATCGGATTTGGTTAATCAGAGGCTGACCTATCTTAGGCTACTCTCGCGACTTTTTGGCATGATGGTCCCCAGATCATTGCAATCTACTAGAGGGGAAATTAATACGATCTTTCAACTGGAGCGAATCTGGGTGGTGCATTTTCATGAGCCCTAGAGACTAAGCTGTCCCCAGAGATATTACTTATCACCGACGGGTTTTGCCTCCCGAAGGAGGAATCGTACAACATACATTCACATACATCGTGTCTCACCGTTATGCATATAATGACATGGGTGCGAAGCACTAATATGGGTGCAAAGCACTAAAAAGTAGGAAAGTATTCATTCACATTCATTCAATGTAAATACGCAGCATTTATGCATTCATTTAATGTAAAGACGCAGCATTCACACATACGTAGTTTTGATAGGGAAATTATTGAAAAGGTTTGAACACGACCTAAGCCCTCTACTATCCCTAGCAGAGTCTCCACCTGTCGACGTTGGGAAAAAATCCGTAGGTCGGGTCACAACCCGGATCTTTCTCTCTTCCTATGTTATCTCTACCCTTACTCTTTTTATTGTGAAAAATTTTAGGAAAAGACCAACATGTATCATGTCAACAATTAAATGTTTTACAGAGTTGCCAGTTGGTAGATTTAAAATGGTTGTACCAACTCAACAGGGTTTTGTTTGAAGGAGTCCCAATTGCTGAACACTGTCGAAACTTGATCTTTGAAAATAAAGTTTGAGTTCGGGGGCTTGGTTAAGTGTGGGGAAGGTGTTAGGCACCCCACAACTCCCGTGAAAACACGGTACCACATCTTTTTAATATTTCCCTTAAAAAATTGAAATGTGTGTGTGAATGCCGTTTTAAAAAATTGGGCCTAAGTTTGATGGAAAGCATGTATATGCGTCGTTGAACCTATATACGAAGGGTTTGATTTGATTTGCAAAATATCTTTGATCTGATTTGCAAAAGTGTTTGATTTGATTTGCAAAAGCTTTCTTTTTCGATAAAATTATTAAAATGAGTTTTTGAAAGCAGGTTATCAATCCCTTACGCTAACATAGGAATTGAAGCATATTGATACTTTAATTTTATCTTTTCAGCCTTTTAGCTCAATTTGAATGCTGATTGTCGGGATGTGAAGCATCCTCGACCATAAAATAAACAAGTGTCGGTCTCCTCATGGGCATGACAGCCATCAGAGTGACTCTGACACAACAAACCATTTTTCTCATTATTTTAAGACCTTAAACCCGGATAACTGTTTTAAGGTCTTAGGTATGTACATTTCTACAGAAAAACTGGTAGGGTACATTCGTAAAGTGGAGTTTGTTCATCGTGGGAATCAGAATCTGGTCAGTTTGATCACGAATCTCACGATTCCTAGGCTCACATATGAGTAGCTAATAAACCTGCACAGTTCAAATTTGTACATAAACATATATATCCCAAATGTCTCCAGAACTGAGGATTCATTCAGTAAATCCTGGTTCTCAACTAGCCAAAGTGTCTCGTTCCCACTAGATAGCGATCTAAGGGACGCGAGGTTGCTTTTGTAACTGAAACTAGAAAAAATGCTAGATTTAAATAAATCTCAGCCATTCTAGCTTTTCGGTTCTGTCTGTACCTATCTTGAACCGTTTGAAAGCTAGAGTTGGCGAGATTTAAATAAATCTAGTTCGCTCGCAGATATGTCAGCGCCGATTCATATCAAATGACTATTTAAAGCAACAATTTAATAAAGCGAGTAAAGTAATATATATACAGTTATATATACGAAAGTTGTAAAGGGCGATGGGTTTTCACACCGGTGCCCGGACTGGAATTGAAATATATATATATATATATATATATATATATTTGTAAAAGCTGTATAAAAGCCACGAAATGATCCAGGCTGGACAAAATTGAAATATATATTAAAAAGGCCGATGGATTTTTACGCCTGTGTCCGGACTGAAATTGAAATATATATATATATATATATATATATATATATTTAAGTATAGATCGAAAAGTAGTCAACCAAGACTGGGAAGATAACCCAATGTGGTGAATGTTGCGAATATATATAAAAATTATAAAAAGGCCATAGAATAATCCAGGCCAGACTAGAATGTAAATGTATAGAAAAGTAGTCAACCAAGACTGGGAAGATAACCTAGTGTGGTGAATGTTATTTATATATGCATAAATATATATAAAAGTAGTAAAAATGCCACAGAATAATCGAGGCCGAACTAAAATATATAAATATATATATAAAGACAGAAACGTAGTCAACTAAGACTGGGAAGATAACCCAGGAGTGGTGAAAATTGCTTATATATGCATAAATATATATAAAAGTAATAAACTACCACGGATTTGACATCCGGGCTTGACAGAATTGAAAAGTTAGTATATATATAATTAAATATGTACAAAAAAAAAGCCAAACCCAGACTGGGAAGATAACCCAGTCCGGTGAAGTTGCTTAGTACGAAGATGCAAGTATATGCAAGATGCTAGAAGCGACGGATCGTCAATCCGAGTTATAAAAATGCCAGAAAATGCATTTATGTTCAAAAATGTACCAAATATTGATAAAAACGGCCACGGAACTGAGTTCCTGGGATATTTAGAAAATGAAACTTCATATGCAAGTGTATAAAAGTGCAAAGAAGTAGTATTGACTTGCTGATCGTAAAAATACTCACAATGGACTGCTACACGGGGTTTTTGCCAAATCGTAGGCTTTAAACGTCCAAATCTACCGGTTATTTTCTGATATGTGTTATTATGTGGTATATCTACGTGTTAGAGTGAAAAAATTTAGATTTGGAAGACAAGAAATTAGACAGAAAACCAAACGGGAAGAGGTTCGGAAGGTTTTTTAATTATAAAAATGAGGGGGTGCCCTCTTATTTATAGACCAAGGAGCCTCCATTCTACCTGCTGCTGTCCCAGATAGAGGTGTGGCTCCACATGGTGGGGCCAACGTGGTGGGTTACGTCATCTCGAAGTATGTGCACTCCAAGCAACGCGAGGTCGAAGTCAAAACTTTATAACTTTTGATCGGAGCGTCCGTTTGAGGCGTGCAATATCTTACCAGAAAGACCTCGCCGAGAGTGTCACAATTACATGGGATAAAACATTTTTTGGATCCCCAAGTCTTCGATTCCTCTCAGTTTGTCCGTTGAGCTGTCTTGTGCTATTTGCACTCGGTATCGTTGTTATGGTTTGATATGACCTTGTTGGCATTAATTAGGCTTGAGTTTGACCAAATCGACTTTAAGTTGGTAAAATGATCGTTTTGCCCCTCCCGGGGTTGTCCTTAGTGTCGGCATGGCCTTCGGTTGACTTCCTGGGGTTGTTTCCAAGACTTGGATCCCATTCGAGTCTGTTTGTCCTCAGTGTTGTCTCTGAGGTTGACTTGGTTACTCCAGGTTTTCCTCTGGAGATGTTGTGATGCTTCAGGATTGTGTTTGAAGTTGTCCTGACTTCCCGGGTTGAGACCAGGGATGACCTGTACTTCTCGTTTTGAGACTAGGCCTGATCTGTACTTCCAGTGTTGAGACTAGGGCTGACCTGTACCTCCCGGGTTGAGACCGGGGCTGACCTGTACCTCCCAGGTTGAGACCGGGGCTGACCTGTACCTCCCGGGTTGAGACCGAGGCTGACCTGTACCTTCCGGGTTGAGACCGGGGCAGACCTGATGGCCCGGTATTGAGATCGAGGTTGATTTGATGGCCCGATATTGAGATCGGGGTTGATTTGATGGCCCGGTATTGAGATCGGGGTTGATTTGATGGGATAATTTTGCCCTCCTACAGTGTTAGTAACAGGAAAAGAAATTTTGAGTGTCTACAAGTACCTACAGTACCAGAGTTAAGAGAAGAGATTTTACAAGAAGCGCACAATACGAGATACTCGATACACCCATAAAGCACAAATATGTATCAAGATCTACGTTAACATTTTTGGTGGCCGAACTTGAAGAGAGAAGTTGCAGAATGTATCAGCAGATGTTTAACTTGTTAGAGAGTCAAGGCAGAGCATCAACGACCAAGTGGACTATTACAGCCGTTAGCGATTCTGAAATGGAAGTGGGAGCACGTCACGATGGATTTTGTGGTGGGACTTCCAGTAACATAGAAAAGTTATAAAGCCATATGGGTGATAGTTGATCATCTTACAAAGTCAGCACACTTTTTGCCAATCAGAATCAGGTATAGTTAGGATCAGTTAGCCAAATTATATATCAAGGAAATAGTTTTGAGATATAGAGTGCCAGTATCAATTGTATTTGATAGAGATCCGCGCTTCACGTCAAACTTTTGGAGGAGTATTCAAGAAAGAATGGGGACACAACTAATGTTGAGTACCGCGTATCATCCACAGATCGATGGGCAAAGCGAGAGAACAATTTAAACACTAGAAGATATGCTCAGAGCCTGTGTGATGGACTTCAATGGAAGCTGGGAAGATCATCTTCCATTGGTAGAGTTTGCGTATAAGAATAGTTATCATGCAAGCATTGGAATGCAATCGTACGAAGCCCTGTATGGATGAAGTAGGTGAGCAAAGACTGTTGGGGCTAGAATTGGTGCAGCAGATAGTGGAGATCATCAAGGTAATAAGAGCTCGACTGGTAGCAGCTCAGGATCGTCAAAAGAAGTATGCAGATCTTCATCTCAAGAAAAGAGACTTTGAAGTGGGGAGCTATGCGTTTTTGAAAGTATCTCCCTAGAAAGGGAAGATAAGATTTGGAAAGAAAGGTAAATTAAGTCTGAGGTTTATTGGACCGTTTGAGATACTGAAGAATATAGGTGAAGTAACGTACGAGGTAGCTCTACCTCATGAACTGGAACATTTTTACAATGTGTTTCATGTGTCAGTGTTACGTCCATACAAACCTGATTACAAGCATGTGATATCGTACGAGCCAATTCAAGTCGAGAAGGATTTATCGTACGAGGAAATTCCTGTAGATATTTTGGATAGGAAATAGCAGAAATTAAGAAATAAGGTTATAAAATCCGTAAAAGTTCTGTGGAGGAACCACAATGCTGAGGAAGCTATGTGGGAACTCGAGAAAAAGATGAGGAATAATTATCCATATCTTTTTGAGTATCCCTAGGTGAAATTTCGGGGACGAAATTCTTATAAAGAGGGGAGAATGTAATAACCAAGAATTCCAAGTCACTATGTAAATAGATATGTTAATCAAATATTAATGATATTGAAAACTTTGTGACATGTATGGAATGATTAGATGGTTAAATAAATGTGTGTACTATAACTATGTATATATGTTATTTATTTTATAAAGAGAATTAAAAAGGAAGGTTAGATAACCAAATTATATATTAGGTATGAGAATTGAATAACCTAAGGGTTATAGTATAGGAGAATAATGGTATTTAAAATATATACTAACCCTAAGAGATTTGTTTTATACATCTCAATTAATTAATTCTATAACTTAATTAAAGCAAGTCTAATTAGGTTATAAAATTTATTGTACAAGAGTAATGATTTAAATTCCAAATGAATGGAATGGAAACTCTAATTATATGATTAGGGTAAGATAAAATTAAAAGTATTGGACTATGTTAATTTTCATGGCCCAAGAAATTATTTAGGAAGCCTAGAAGAATTAAATGTAAAGCCCAAGTTTTAGCCCAATTGTTAGGGGACTTTTTAGTCATTGGATTAACCAAATTTAACATAAAATTTTTTTAAACCAAAATGAAGAAAAGGAGGCCAAATTTTGGCCACATAAGGAGGGAGAATGGAGGGGCATGAATGTAATGATTTAACTGACTAACTCCTAACAACTCCCTTAGGTGTCACTCTTATAATCGAGCCACCATATTTGACAAAAAGTGCAAGAAATTAGAGAGAGAAATAGCATGAGACAAAGAGTGCAAGAAATTAGAGAGAGAAATAGCATGAGATGTTGAAAGATTACAGATAGATATACTAACTATATGTATATATTTTTTACCAATACTAGAAACACCTTTACCATTTTAGTAAATAAAATTTCTTCTTACATCCAAAAATAGCTAACAAAACAAATTGAAGAGAGAGAGAGAGGAAAGGAGAAGTTCAGGCCAGCCATATGAAGGAGAAAGGAAGAGCTTTGGTTCTTTTATGCATCCTAAATTCCTCTCATACTTTGGAAAGACTAGAAAAGTAGCCCATAAAATAAGGTAAAACCTAAACTAGTTCATTTCCTTTTTGTTTTGTTTGATTTTAATGATATAAAGGGTTAATGTTCTAAAGTCTAAAACCCGTTATCTACATGTTTTCTATGATTTAATGTATGGACCTTACTTATTTGAGTGTTTAAAAGTTGATCAAAAGGAAAGGAATGAAAACTATGTTCAAGGTCTTGAGAAAACCCTAACTTTCTCTTCCTTTGATCAGCTACCATTTAAGATCTACACCTTCTTTTCGCGATCCGTCAAAGAGGGGTGCTAGATATGTAAGTTAAATAGTAAACCCAAGTGGTAACACTTAAAAATGTAGAGTTTACAAGTCGTAGTAGCTGTTTTCACAAAAACAGTTCGGATTTTTCAAAAAGGTAACTGGACTGTTGCTGACCAACCTCTTCCAGGGAGCTTTTTTGTCCGATTATTTTGATTTTAAAAATTTTGGGAAAATTCATGATGTTAATATGATAAGTTATTTGACTCCTGTAAAAAAGATGAGATTTTTTGGATGTATAGAATAAGAGTTATGGATTTTATGGCAAATGACTATTTTAAAAGTAAACTTAAATAACTCTTTGTGATTAACTCCAAAAACTGTGAATTTTTTGCTAGGAGTAGATGTATATGACAGGAATATACGTTGAAAATTTCAGAATTTGTGGACAAAGTTTCGATTTATGAAAAATGTAGCAAGATCTTGTTGATTTGGACTATTTAAAAATAGTAAATGAATTTCAAATATTCCAGGAAAAATAAATTTTCATAAGGGAACTATATTATGTTGATTTCCAGAAAAGAAATAATTTTAGAGATGTTTTGATATTTCTCATATAAATGATTGTGTTATGGATAAATAGGTTAAATTAATTATGTGATGTTAAAATTTTGAAAATAGGATTTTATGGCTTAGAAACCTTAAACATTGTATATACAGATTTTTAGAGTTTGTTTTGGTCATTGTTGATGAGAAGTAATGTTTATGGCATTTTACGATTATTAAATAAATGATTTAGTAAAGGGTACACAATTAAAATAAAAAAAAATTGATTTAATAAATGATTAAAATATTGTTAAATGACTAATAATATTAGGTTAAAATATTATTAATATAATTAATAATATTAGACTAAAATATTGTTACAAGATTAATAATATTAGCTTAAGATATTATTAAATAATTAATAATATTAAATGAAAGATTAAAATGAATAATATAGAGAAGTAAGTTATTTTAATAATATGGTTTGTTGAATTAGACATTTAATAGGCTATATTGAGTTTATAGTATGCTAAAAAGGGGAAAATGGTTTGCTGAATTGACATCTGGTTTGCTGGATGGTTTGTTGGATTGGCATCTGGTTTGCTGGATTAGCTTCTAGTTTGTCGTATTAGTATTCGGTCTACTGGATTATAATGAGGAACTTATAAAATGAAAGATTAAGTGATGACGTGATTGAAATGTTATCAAAGGATGATAATAATACTAAAACTTTAATGTAATGTCTAATAGTTAACTATGTGATTGAATGGTAGACAATTTAATATAGAGTTATGATATTATAAGTGAGTATATGCTATGACTAATTAAAAGATCAATTATAGGTATTTTCTTTAAGAAGTTAAACTAAATTGCGCAGCAGTAGACCACGATCGAGGCAAGTTCTCTAACTCAAACTTGAGTCATATTTTCAAAGCATGTTAATGAATAATTATTGTTGATTATTCACATCTATACTGATTATTTATATTCACACTTTGTGCAATTGAATTCCTGTTCTATTATTATTGAATTGTGAATTAGTTAAAGTTTTTTCATTCATGAACTATTTATGATATATATCTATGCTAGTTGTATCAGCTAGATCAAGCATTGTTTAAATTTGGTGAATCAAATATGTTTTGAAAGTTGTTCCTAACGAAATGATTTGGTAAGGATTCTTTACTGAGAAAAGAACAATTTGATTAAAGCATTATTGGAAAATAATTGTTGCTCGTATATTGAGTGGTTATACATAATTCACCGGGTATGAAAGGCTAATCCACTTGATTACCAAAACTTACTAAAAGGACCAGTTTAAATACTGACAACCTTCGCATATGTTCATGGTCATTTTGACCATTCAGCATCTATTATTCAATTATTCGAATATTCAATTATTGAGACTTAATTCATGTTATTTCACAATTAATTTCTCTTGTTGAACATTGAAAGCTAAATTCTTTTCTAATCATGATATATCTCCTTTGTATTTAAACTTGCTAAGCAAATTAGTTGCTTACCATTGCTATATCATGACATTTATTTCAGCTAAGCCAGGGACGTCCAAGAAGGACAAAGGAAAAGGAAACGTTTAGGAATAATTAATACGAATGTTTATTTATTATATCACATTATGTAAATTGGTATTGTAAACCTTTTGTGTTACTAAGCGTAACTTAAGTAAGGTATGTATTTAAGTTAAAGTTAAGAAGACCTTGGGATTATGATGTAGAACTTTAATGTAATGAACAATATATATTTATTATTCCGCAATAGCTTATAGAATGCTTATGATATGATGGATCGTGAGCACCGAACCCGAGGTTAGAGAACCCAAATTTGGGGGTGTCACATTAACGGTTGGGTTTATAGCGTATGCTAGTAACTCTAGCGGATGGACTAACTGCACACGTCAGACGATTATACTTCCAATAACCCTAAGTGAAATAAAGTTTTAAACATTCTGCTAGTAATACTAGTGGACTACTTGGTTTAATTAATAACCCAAAGTCAATCGAAGCAACACATGTAATATCAGGTTCTTTAAACAGTCTGCTAGTAACACTAGTGGGCACCGTATTTTTAATTACTAATCCCAACAGTACTTGCAAATTCAAGTCAACATAAGAAATTTGTTCATCATAATTTCACTCCAGATCAGAATTATGTTATACAAACCTACTATATAGTCCTTCAATTCCTTATATATATATATATATATATATATATAAAAGAGATAGATGGTGTATCATATTTAATAAATTTTGTGCCCAACCAAGTTAACCAAAATATTATACTTGCCTTCAATTAACATCAATGAAGAAAACTACACAATTAATCAAGCAAATCCTTGCACCTCAAAATCGTCATGCTAAGTTTTTAATCATTGTTGAAGATATGTTTAATTCTAGTTCTACAAATTTTTCTCATGATAATATTGACAAGGATTATATTGGTGTTCATAACATGAACCAATCGTATATTAACGATTCAAAAGCTCCATATGAGGGTCATATTTTTTTCTACTATCCAAGAGGCGGAAGAATTTTATAGAACTTATACACGTAGTACTAGATTTGAAATAAAAATTGGTGCAAGTCATAAATATGCTCGCTCCAACAATTTGTCCAATAGACTTTTTACATGTAACAAAGCTATAAAACCAATTGAAAGAAGGAAACAAGATGTTGATGAAGTTGAGGGTAGTAAGTGTAATATCCTGAATATCTATTAGGCTAATAAATACGATTTTAAATTAATAAGGTTCTGAATGTAATTAAATACGATTAAAGGTTAAAATGTAAAACTTAGATTTTGAAGAGGAGAAATGTGTAGAGAAATGATTAAATAGTTTAATCTCAATCTATGTGTTAGGAAGAACAAATATAATTTAATATGTGAAGGTAGCATGAAGTAACCACAATGCTGAAGAAGTTGTATGGAAATTTGAAGTTAAGATGAAGTAAAGTTATCTCCTTTTTTGAGTAGCCTTGTAGTGGTGATTTCGGGGACGAAATCCTTATAAAGGGGAATAATGTAATACCCGAGAAAATCGTGTAACCTTATAATTAGGTTTACGAATAGTTATCTAATAAAATGAAGTTTTTATGGATATTATTCTGTGTAAATATGGTGAATGAATAAGTATATGTGTATCATATATTTATTATTGATTAAGTGATGAGAAATCTAATTTAATAGTTGATCAAGAATAATTAATTTAATTAGTTTGAACTAACTAAGGAAAAACAAATAATTGTATAAAAGACAAGAGAAGTAAGCCAAAACTCAAATTTTGAGTTCGGATTAGAAATGGACTGCGAATTTGAGTCCGTAACGTTCAAATTATGAAGAAAAAACTATAAACACAAAATGTGTCGGAGTTGACTTTTTGGTCAAAGTCAACAGTTTACTTTTATGATGAAAAGTCAAATTTTGAGTTCATAATAGAATTTTGAGACGCGAACTAGACGGTTGAGTCCAGAACGTCGAATTTAGTAAGAAAAGACTGTAAGCACGATACGGTGTCGGGGTTGACTTTTTGGTCAAAGTTAACAGTTAACTTTTATGGAGAAAAGTTAAACTCGGAGTTCGGAGTGAAATCTTGAGACGCGGAATAGATATTTAAGTCTAAAACGTTGAAATTAGTAAGATTAGACTATAAACACAAAATGTGTCGGGGTTAATTTTTTGGTCAAAGTCAACAGTTGACTTTTTGATAGAAAGTCAAACTCGGGATTTGAAAATGAATTTGAAGAAACAAATATTTTCATGATGTTGAAAATGTTGACTTTAGTAGCTGGAGTGGCTGCGCTACATGATGAACGCCGATAATCCCATGAATTGATTGGGCTTCTCCATTCTCTCCATTCCTTTTTCTATTCAACTTCCTACTCTCCAAAATACTCTCCACTTCCATCTACAAATCTAATTCAACTCCCAAATCTTATAAACTCACAAATCAATACCCAATTCAAATCCTTTAACAAATCAATTTCAACACTTTTAACCTTTTAAAAACTAAGCCAAATCAATCCAACCCACCTTCTCTCCACAATAAGAATTCAAGTTGCACGAGGAATTCAAGATCAAGTAACAACAAGTCCAGTAATGAGCAACTTCATTGCAATTTTCATCAATCCATCAATCATTCGAGCAATTTGTCCCAATCCAAGTAAGTAAATTCAAGTTGTTGGAAATTTAGAGTTGATTACAAGAGATATTGCATGTTATTGAATTGGGCGGAGTTGTAGTATTGGGTTTAATTGTTAACTTTGAAAAGTGGGATTTTGTGTGCTCTATTGGTTGAATTGGTGGATGAATTGCATGTGAAAGAGAATCATATTGATTATGTGGCACCCTCAAATCTGGGTACTTGAAACCCGTACTTGGTGCTACACAATAACATTCATACAACTTGCTTAATATATTAATAATTAAAAAGATTAAATCAGAGTCTCGTAATCCCAGGTACGATGACCTTTACATATATTCTTACATGATAGGTATTGTATTATTATTACAAAACACTTAGTTAATACATATAACAGTCTTCGATTACCCATCCACCTTCTCCTTTCCATTGTCTTTCCCAGATCCTTCTATGCGTTCGTGTTTCACTGAAAACATTTAATTTCAAAGCAAGAATGAGCATTCAATTGCTCAGCAAGTAATAGCATACAACAAACAATATATAAAAGAATTAAATGTTTTCTTTGAGAATACTTCTACAATGGATCAACAGTTGTGAAGCTATGGAAATAATTTCTCGAATAACATATCAAATAGCTTACATTTTTGAAACGACATAGTGATTATAGATGCCGAGCAATCAGTTGACCTTGAACTTTGCTTTTCTTGCTATAAATTATTTAAATAAGAAAATGATATTTCTTATTTAAAAAGGTAGTTATTAAACGGTATATATTAAAAGGAAGTTATTGGTAGTTATTGGTACCAAACATTGTGTTCATTCATATAGTTACATCTTTTGAGATTTCTTATATATTTATATGAATTTTTTCAGATTATTATTGGGTTGGAATTTTTAGTTCAAACTTTTCATTCTCTCTAAAATTATCTTTACTTCAAATCAAATGATTAAATTCTCATCTCTCATATTCCTACTTTGAAGTTTTTCACTATTTGTTAAGTGCAAAACTTCTCAAGGCTTGTCATATCCACTAAGGCTATTTGCATTCATCATATAGCAATGTCAAGGAGGAGAGGGAGCAAATATTGCTTTTAGGAAAGCGATTTTACTCGTTTCAAGCCATTTTTCTACTTCAAGTTTATTTGTGTTCTTGTTTTATTTTATATATTTTTATTATTATTATTTTGTTCTTGGTTATTTTATCTCCTTATTTCCATATTTTTCCTAACAATCTAAAAGCAATAGATTTTCTTGCTATTTAAAACACCAATCAAACACCATGGAATCCTCAAACACCATCAAAGTCATGAACCAAGATTTTGCTCGCCCTGATCGTTTTGTTGAACCAACTTTACAAGATGGAAGGACAATTTGATTTTCATGCTTACCGCCCTGAAAATCTTCTATGTTCTTGACCCAAACCTTCCTCCCATTCCCCCACCAAAAAATGACGACTCAACTGAATTGAAAGCACAAAGGCAAAAGATACAGGAACATGAAGACATATGTCGTGGACATATTCTTAATTCACTTTTGGATCGCCTATACGATCTCTACATGGTGGAGCCTTCTTCCGAAATTTTTTTGGAAAGCTTTAGAGTTTAAATATAAGGCCGAAGAAGAAGGTACAAAAAAATTTATTATAACAAAATATTTTGAAATGAAATTTGTTGATAACTTGCCCATTTTAGTGCAAGTACATAAGTTGCAAGTCATTGTGAATCAACTGAGAGCAGTGGAGATTGAACTTCTTGAACTATTTCAAGTAAGAGCAATAGTGGCGAGATTACCTCCATCTTGGAAAGGTTATAGGAAAAAAATTCTCCATGATTCCATGGAGTACACTTTGGAAGATATTCAAAAATACCTTCAAATAAAAGAGGAGACGAGGGTGAGAGATGAGAGTGAAAATTCTTATGATGGTATTAATAAGGCCAATGCTGTGAATAAGCCCTCCAACAATTCTAATAAAAGAAAAAATGGCAAAAGGAATTTTTTAGGTCCTAAATAGGATCAAGGAAAATTCAAGAAGTCTAATAATGGAGGATGCTTTGTGTGTGGCAAACCAGGTCACTATGCAAGAGAATGCAGATTTAAGAAGACCCAAAAAGCAAAGCTTAATTCATTGAAGGAAATTGATGATATTGTTGCTACTGTGAATGAAATCAATGTTATTCAAGGAAAAGTAATCTGTTGGTGGTATGACACATGTGCAACAGTCCATGTGTGTTATGATAAGTCCCTTTTTAAGACATATAAGCATATTGATGATGGGTAACAAATTCAAATGGGAAATGAGAAGAGATCTAAAGTGATAGGCAAAGGTAATGTGGAACTTGTCTTCACTTCAGGTAAGAAAGTGACTCTCACCAATGTCCTCCGTGTTCCAGATATGAATAGGAATCTTGTTAGTGAGGATCTTCTAGGAAAATCGGGTATTAAATCTGTATCCGAATCGGGAAAGTTAATATTGTCCCTAAATGGCAATTTTATTTGAAAAGGCTATTCTAGTGATGGAATGGTCAAACTCTCAATTGTATCCAATGATTCTATTAATAATAAGAATAATGATTCTGTTTATATGGTTGACTCAATTTCTTTATGGCATAATAGACTTGCATATGTAGGCTTAAGAACTATGAAAAGAATGGTTAAAAATGGTTTGATATCTTGCAATGTAAATGACTTTAAGAAATGTGAGTTATGTGTTAAATCCAAGATGATTAAGAAGCCATTTAAAAGTGTTGAAAGAAACACTAGTTTAATAGAATTAGTACATTCTGACATTTGTGAATTAAATGGCATGCGAACTAGAAGTGGCAATAGGTATTTTATAACATCTATTGATGATAGTTCTAGATATACTTATATTTATTTGTTAAAACATAAAAATGATACATTTAGTGTGTTGAAGAACTACAAAGCAGAAGTTGAGAATCAATTAGGAAAGTAGATTAAAATACTTAGAAGTGATAGAGGGGGTGAATATCTTCCTAATGAATTTAATGCATTTTGTGAAGAAAATGGCATAATTCATGAATGTACTGCTCCACAATCACCATAACAAAATTGATTAGTCAGAAGACGTAATAAAACTTATTTGGAAATGGTTATTACTATATTATTGCATGTTGAATTACTTTTAATTTGTGGGGGGGAAGCTTTACTTGCTGCTTTTCATATACTGAATATGATTCCTATGAAAAGGAATCATATGTCTCCATATGAGTTATGGAATTGACGAAAATCCAACATAGGATATTTTAAAGTGTGATACAAAGAGGACCAAGTTGGGGCCTAGAGGGAACAAATGTGCTTTTGTAGGCTATGCATCGCATAGTAAAGCATATCGGCTCTTAAATTTAGAGTCAAATTTTATTATTAAATCTAGAGATGTAGAATTCTTTGAACACTTATTAACTAAAGATAATAGATTTCAAAACCCACCTAATGGTGAAGCACTAAGAGAACCATCTCAAGAGATTATTGAGCAACCTAATTCAAAAATGATTGGTCAGCAATCAAATGAACAAAGGAAAAGCAAAAGGGTGCGAAAAGCAAAATCTTTGAGACCGAATGAGATCGACTCTCAACGTATTTCTTTTTACCTTGTAGAAGGTAATAGAGATGAAGTTTAGAGAATGATCCCTATAGTTCTTCATTTAGAAGATGACCCAAAGACGTTTAAAGAGGTCATAGCTTTTAGAGACGCAACTTTTGGGAAGGATGCTATTAGAGATGAAATGAATTCTATAATGTCAAACCACACTTGGGAGCTTGTTGATTTTCCTCCTGATTCTAAATCTATTGTATTTAAGTGGGTGTTTCGTAGAAAGTATCATACCGATGGTACTTTGCACACCTACAAGGCTAGGTTAGTGGCTAAAGGCTTTCGACAAAAACAAGGTATTGACTATTTTGACACATATGCACCAGTAGCAAGAATAGCTTCAGTCCGAATAATGTTTGCATTAGCTTCAATTTATAACTTATATGTTCATTAAACGGATGTCAAAACGGCATTTCTCAATGGAGATCTCGATGAAGAGGTTTATATGGAACAACCAGAATGGTTTATCCTACCAAGAAATGAATATAAAGTTTGTATATTAGTCAAGTCTTTATATGGTTTAAAATAAGCACCTAAACAATGGCATGAGAAATTTGATAAAATAGTTTTATCATATGGTTTAAACATAATGTAGCTGATAAATGTGTTTATATCAAAACTTGTGATAATTATGTTGTGTTAATTTACTTGTATGTTGATGACATGTTGATTGTAAGCAATCACATAGAAGGAGTTAAAGAAATGAAGAGATTTATGTCTTCTACATTTAAGATGAAGGATCCTAGACAAGTGGATACAATCCTTGGTATTAAGGTAAAAAGAAATAGTGTGGGATATGTACTGATTCAATCTCATTACATTGAGAAAGTGCTGAAAAAATTTAGTCACTTAAAATTTAAAGAAGTAAGTACTCCTTTTGATCCAAGTAGCAAGTTAATCAAGAATGATGGAAGAGCAGTAGCTCAATTAGAGTACGCTAGTGCTATTGGAAGTCTTATGTATGCAATGCAATGCACAAGACTGGATATAGCATTTGCGATTAGTAAACTCAGTATATTTACCAGTAACCCAAATGTTGAGCATTGGAAGACCATTGGGAGAGTTCTTGGATACCTTAAGAGGACTAAAGATTTAGCACTACAATACTCAAAGTTTCCTGCTATATTAGAAGGATATAGTGACGGATATTGTTGGCTTGTTTAGGTGTTAATCAAAACAAACGCACACACGCAAGTGCACGTGGTCAACAAGTAATATAGAATATGTAAAGTATCGATCCCACGGAGAATTAATTAAACAGACTCACCAAGCACTAACCCATAATCAACTTAATCTTATTTAAACGATTGATTTAGTATTTTAAATAATAATGTGCAATTAAACTAATACTAACTATCCCTAGATTAAAACTAGATAGTGAAAACATGACACTACAATATCACCTATTGTTTCATCTAAATCAATACACTTTTCATTAAGCCAAATTAATTATCACCGGATTGTTAGTCGAGAACACGAAAGCTAAACATAGCCATCTCTCGATGTACTAAGTCCATATCACATATAATCCACAAATGATAAAATGCACGTGAACACCCAAATTACATAAACCACTATATTTCTATGTGACTTAACAATAATAAGGGCTTAAGCACAAGTTCTCCAATGACTACAAGTGATGCTTCGGTATATGTCTATCCGAAGCACAAATCATGAATTCTAACACCATGTAGAACACACAAACACTTGCTATTATGATCAGATCTAAACCCACAATCCGTTTATCAATTTCATATGGATTATCATGGTAATTGATAGCTAGGCAATTAAGCAATTGAATACAAACCATAATAGACAATCTAATAATGATTAACAAGACTAAAAAGGAAGCATATCAAAACAAACTACACAACAAGATCCATTATAATATCAAAATAGGGTCTAACTCATACTTCAATCAAATCCCACAATCCACAATTGATTACACATTAGAAGAATAAAAATAGAAGTAAAGAGAATTTAGGAATTAAGAAATGCAAATATGAGTTTCTTCTCTTGCTTCAAATCTGAACTTCCAAGGATCTTCAATTGCTTCAATACCCAAATTTAATCTAGTCTATGGTTCTAATAATCTAATGTAATCTAATCTAATCTAGTAAGGAAATTAAAGAAAAGAGAAGAGCATATGTAATCTAATGATCCCTAAGGGTGGAATGTCCCTCTCCTATGTTGATATGTCTTTATTTATAATTCCTAATATGACTCTCCTCCAAGTTACGCTTCAATTGCACTATTTAATAAAAAAATTTAACTCTGGCCAGCTTCAGGAGTGGCGCGACCACGGTGCAAATGGCCAGGAGTTGGGCGCGGGTGCACTAGAAGCAAATATCACTTTTTTGGACCAGGGAAGAGCGCGGGCTCGCTCCAAATACACTATAAAATGGCTCTGTCGCGCCCCAGATTTTTTGCTGCAGTTTTCTCTAGTAGAAAAGCCATAACTTTTGATCCGAGAGGAGTTACGGGGCCTGCCACCTTTTAAATCGAAGATATCGACGAGATCTACAACTTTTATTTTTTGAGAATTGAGAAATAATGGACGTATGAAGGTTGAAATTGGGCTTGAAGTGACAGCTTGTGCAATGGCAACCCAAAACATTGAAGTTCAACGTCCGTTGGTACAAAGGTCATAACTCTTGCCTCCAAACTCCAATTGGGATGATTCAAGATGTTCCGGAAAGCTTGGAAAAATCTCTACAATAAAACGCAAGTTTCAAGCCTAGAACATGAAGTGAACATGAAAGCCCAAATAATGTCTAGATTGCATTTCCATACCTTTTCATACCAATAGTCGCTCACACAGTTCACAAGCATAAGATCTACAAAATGAACACAAAATGTGTGAAAAGTAACTACGAAACATAGGTTTAAGCAACTAATTCAAGTAGTAGATACCGGATAAGTAGGTATAAAACTGACTTATCAAATACCCCCAAACTTGAACCGTTGCTTGTCCCCAAGCAACACATATAATGCCTTACAATAAACTAAACAAAATGTAACCTATTCTAAATGCTAACCAATCCAAATACCAGACAGATATGAAGCTCACAAGAATTGCCTCACAGAAACTACAAAATCTTCAAACAGAGAATCCAACCAAGAACAATGCCATAATGCATATTATTTTGTAAATCAAAACCTGTCAACACTGATGTAGTGTGTGCATGCTTAGTAACCATTAAACTTGCTACAAAATAAATACTTCACATAATATGCTTCTTAGAGGGAAAAAAATGCAGTTTCAACTCAAGAAAGGCAGTAAACAAGTTAAGCTCCACCAAGACTACGCATCGACAAAAATAAGAGTCAACAAGGGTTTATTATGCTTTTATTCACTTACGAGGGCGATATTCGCGTATTCCTATGATTACACCCGACTGTGCAATGCCTAGCCCTCTTAGGCTTTTCAATGATACCCGTGTAGCGAGCTTTCGACCAACGACTCCCAAACCATAAGGCTTTAGGGCACTTGGTTTAAAGACAACCCCTAGGGCGTACTTGCTTGAATATCAAAGGCTACAGGACTCGACTAGCCAAGGCGTTTATTCAACATATTTTTCTTTTCTTTTCTTTTGCTCATTTTTTTTATATATAGCATGCATACCCCTTGTTCTCCCCCAAACTTAAGCTTTTGCGCAATCCTAGTCATTACTAATTGTTTACTAACTTTCTGTCATTAAAACACAAATTTCCCACCAAAAGACAAGTATGTGACCATTTAAATAGAGCAAATCGTAATGGTTACTCAAAAGTGTTATCCGGTTACATCAGCATCAAATCGATAAGGATTTACATCATGCTATGACATTACAACCAAGCCTAAGTAATCAAAACTGATCAAAAACCATGCATTTCCAATCTCTTCATAGGCCAAATAAATTTTACACAAACTGAAAACTTGGATTCATGAAATATGACCTAACTAAATGCAACAATTAAAAATAAATATTAACAAATTTTTTTAAAATTTTTGATTTTCTCAATTTATTAGATGCATTATATGAGTAAAAACTAAACTATATGCAATACACATGAACATACTAATATGCACCGTAAAGAAGAACAATCCCCCCAAACTTATAACAAACAATGCTCTAATTGTTGTCAACGTCGGGAAAAAATCTGCGGGTCGGGTCACAACCTAGATCTTTCTCTCTTCCTAAGTTATCTCTACCCTTACTCTTTTTATTGCGAAAAAGGTTTTGAAGGGTTTTTTTTAGGAAAATGCCAACATGTATCATGTCGACGATTGAACGTTTTACAGAGTCGCCAGTTGGTAGATTTGAAATGGTTGTACCAACTGAACCGAGTTTTGTTTGAAGGAGGCCCAATTGCTAGACACTGTCGAAACTTGATCTTAGAAAATAAAATTTGAGTTCGGGGGCTTGGTTAAGTGTGGGAAAGGTGTTAGGCACCCCACAACTCCCTTGTAAACACGGTAATGCATCTTTTCAATATTTCCCTTTAAAAACTAAAATGTGTGTGTGAATGTTGTTTGAAAATTGGGCATATGTTTGATTGAAAGCATGTATATGCATCATTATACCTATATACGAAGGGTTTGATTTGATTTACAAAAAGTTATTGATTTGATTTGCAAAAGTGTTTCTTTTTTATAAGATTATTGAAATGATATTTTAAAAGCAATTTATCAAGCCCCTACGCTAACATGGGAATTGAAGCATATTGATACTTTAATTTTACCTTGTCAGCCTTAAGACACAATTTGAATGGTGATTATCGGGCTGCGAAGCATCCTCGACCATAATATATATACAAATTTTGGTCTTTTCATGGGCATGGCAGCCATCAATGGGACTCTGACACGACAAACCATATTTTCACTATGTTGAGACCTTAAATTCGGATAACCGTTTTAAAGTCTTTTGTACGTACATTTCTACAGAAAAACTGGCAGGGTACATTCGTAAAGTGGAGTTTGTTCATCGTGGGAATCAGATTCTGATCAGTTTAATCATGAATCCCACGATTTCTAGGCTCACATATGAGTAGCCAATAAACCTGCACAGTTTAAATTTGTACAAAAATAGATATATATCTCAAATGTCGCCGAACCGAGGATTCATTCAGTAAATCCCGGTCCGTATGGCTGAAGCATCTCGTTCCCACTAGATAGCGATCTAAGGGCCGCGAGGTTGCTTTTGTAACTGAAACTAGAAAAATGCTAGATTTAAATAAATCTCAGCCATTCTAGCTCCCCGGTTCAGTCTGGACATGTTTTGAACCATTTGAAAGCTAGAGTTGGCGAGATTTAAATAAATCTAGTTCGCTCGCAGATATATTAGTGCCGATTCATATAAAATAAATATTTAAAACAATAATTTAAAGAAGCGAGTAAAGCAATATATATACAGTTATTTATACGAAAGCTATAAAGGGCGATGGATTTTCACGCCTGTGCCCGAACTGGAATTGAAATATATATATATATATATATATATATATATTTATATTTATATAAAAACTTTAAACAGCGACGGGGTGATCCAAGCTTGACAGAATGTAAATATATACATAAAAATTATAAGAAGTGCGATGGGTTTTCACGCCTTTTCCCGGACTGAAATATAAATATATATTTAAATATAGATAGAAAAGTAGTCAACCAAGACTGAGAAGATAACGCAGTGGTGGTGAAGGTTGTTTATATATGCATAAATATATATAAAAGAAATAAAAAGGCCACAGAATAATCCAAGCCGGACTGAAATGTAAATGTACAGAAACGTAGTCAACCAAGACTGTGAAGATAACATAGTGGTGGTGAAGGCTGCTTATATATGTATATTAATAAATAAAAGCAGTGAAAAGGCCACAGATCAATCCAGGCCGAACGAAAATGTAAATGTATAGAAAATTAGTCAACCAAGACTGGAAAGATAATCCAGTGGTGGTGAAGGCTGCTTATATATGCATATTTATATATAAAAGCAGTAAACATGCAACAGAATAATCCAGGCCAAACTTAAATATAAATATATATAGAGACACAAAAATATAGTCAACCAAGACTGGGAAGAGAACCCAGTCGTGGTGAAAGTTGCTTATATATGCATAATATATATAAAAGCAGTAAACTACCTCGAATTTGACATTCGGGCTTGACAGAATTCAAAAGTTAGTATATATCCAGTTAAATATACATAAAAAAGCCAAACCCGGACTGGGAAGATAACCCAGTCCGGCGAAGTTGCTTAAAACCAAAATGCAAGTATGTCAAAGCTACTGGAAGCGACAGATCGTCAATACGAGTTGTAAAAATGCCAGAAAATGCGTTTAGGTACTAAAATGTACCAAAAGTTGACGAAAACAACCACGAAACTTAGTTCCGGGCATATTTAGAAATCGAAACTTGATATGCAAGTGTATAAAAGTGCAAAGAAGTTGTATTAACTTGCTGATCATAAAAATACTCACAATGGACTGCTACACGGGATTTTTGTCAAATCGTAGGCTTTAAACATCCAAATCTACCGGTTATTTTATGATATATGGTAGTATATTGGTATATCTACGTGTTAGAGTGAAAAAATTTGGGTTTAGAAGATAAGAAATCAGACAAAAAACCAAACGGGCAGAGGTTTGGAGCGTTTTAGAATTATGAAAATGAGGGGGGTGCCCTCATATATATAGGCCAGGGAGCCTCCACTTTACCTGCTGCTGCCGCAGGTAGAGGTGTGGCTCCCTTGGTTGGGCCCAGGTGTCGGGTTCAGTCGTCTCGAAGTACGTGCACTCCTAGCAATGCGAGGTCGAAATCAAAACTTTCTAACTTTTGATCAGAGCGTCCGTTTGACGCGTACTGTACGTTTCCAGAAAGCCCTCGCCGAGAGTGTCACAATGATATGGGATAAAACATTTTTCGGGTCCAAGAATATGAGTTCATAAGCAGGTCTTCGATTTCCCACAGTTTGTCCGTTGAGCTGTTTTGCGCTGTTTGCACTCTAGATCATTGTTATGATTCGTTCTGACCTCGGTGGCATCAATTCAGCTTGTGTTTGACCGAATCGTCTTAGAGTTGGTAAAATGACCATTTTTCCCCTCCCGGGGTTGCCTTCAGTGTCGGCATGGCCTTCTGTTTACTTCCTAGGGTTGTTTCCAAGACATGGATCCCTTTTGAGTTTTTTTGTTCTCAGTGTTGTCTCTAAAGTTGACTTGGTCATTCCAAGTTTTCTTTTGGAGATGTTATGGAGCTTCAAGTTTGTTCCTGAAGTTGACCTGACTTCCCAGGTTGAGACCAGGGCTGACATGTACTTCTCGGGTTGAGACCAGGGCTGTCCTATACTTCCCGGGTTGAGACCGGGGCTGTCCTGTACCTCCCGGGTTGAGATCGGGGCTGACCTGTACTTCTCGGGTTGAGACCGGGGCTGACCTGTACCTCCCAGGTTGAGATCGGGGTTGACCTGTACTTCCCGGGTTGAGACCGGGGCTGACCTGTACTTCCCGGGTTGAGACCGGGGCTGACCTATACCTCCCGGGTTGAGACCGGGGCTGACCTGTGCTTTCTGGGTTGAGACCAAAGTTGACCTGTACCTCCCGGGTTGAGGCCGGGGCTGACCTGTACCTCCCGGGTTGAGACCAGGGCTGACCTGTACCTCTCGAATTGAGACCGGGGCTGAGCTGTACCTCCCGAGTTAAGATCGGGGCTGATCTGTACTTCTCGGGTTGAGACCGGGGCTGAGATGATGGCCCGGTATTTAGACTGGGTTTTATTTGATGACCTGGTATTGAGATCGGGGTTGATTTGAGGGCTCGGTATTGAGATCGGGATTTATTTGACGGCCCGGTATTGAGACCGGGGTTGAACTGATGGCCAGGTGTTGAGATCGGGATTGATTTGATGGCCCGGTATTGAGACCGGGGTTGATTTGATCACCCGATATTGAGACCGAGGTTGATTTGATGGCCCGGTATTGAGACTGGTGTTGATTTGATGGCCCGGTATTGAGACTGGGGTTGATCTGATGGCCCGATATTGAGACCGGAGTTTATTTGATGACCCGATATTGAGACCATGGTTGAACTGACAACCCAGTATTGAGGTCGATGGCATGGTATTAAAACTGGGGTTGATTTGATGACCCGGTATTGAGATCGGGGTTGATTTGATGACATTCTTGCCCTCCTGCAGTGTTAGTAATAGGGATAGAAAATTTTCAGTGTCTACAGATGCCCCTTTTTATCATGTTCATACAATGCAGTGGAATGAATAGGATAAAGATTAGTAGACACTAGAAATTAAAGGGCAAAGGCAATGCAATGCATGGCATGATATGTGACGAGTGTTAGATACCTTTGAGGTGGTGGGGTCGTCATTGACTGATTACGTTAGTTTTTGCTGGGGATTAGGTTAATAGGCTATCGCGAATGATTTTTCATCATTTTATGTTGGGGATGAAGTCATTCATGATAGCCTAGGGCTGACATTGTCGCCGTCGAGTTATGCCAATGAGCATTCCCAATGTCTATCTTGACGATAAATTACACCGATAGTTGGTAACAGGGGGATTGAATCACCATTCCTTCTTGGTGCTCATTGTGAGGATGTGTATAACAGATTCCATCATTGATGATGGATTACTATATCGCTTCCGCCATCATTGATGATGTGTACCCGATGATTCACTAGGGTTGTGCCAATATCTGAATTGACTCGGTCTGTACTCGACGCTTCGCTGCGGTTGAACCAATAGTTGAACTGTCTTAGTCTGTACCCGATGCTTCACTAGGGTTGTGCCAACGGCTGAACTGTCTCGGTCTATACCCGACGCTTCGCTGTGGTTGTGCCAATGGCTGAACTATTACCGGTATGTACCCGACGCTTTGCTGGGGTTGTGCGAATGGCTGAACTGACTCGATCTATAGCCGACGCTTCGCCGGGGTTGAACCAACTGCCGAACTATTTTGTTCTGTACCCGACGCTTTGAAAGTGGCAGTTTTCTGCAGTTTCAGGTAATTTTCGTGCAGTTTTTCCGCAGTTTGCATTATTGATCCCCGGATATGACTTTGGGATGAATACCAAGAGTTTTTAGAGAGTTACCCTTTCTATCAGGATTACACTACTTAAACCCAGGATTTCAGCACAAACCGCTCAATTACATAGCGATTTTTCTTCAGATTTGACTTGGCAGCTCATATAAACTCCGTTTCAACTCGAACCCAACCAAGTCCGGGGGAGTGGAACCCACTATGGGGAGCCGCATGTAGAGGTGCTGTGAAGCCCCCAAATCCACGTTCCTTCAAAACCTCGGATCCGGTGCAGTCACGATACTACTATCGTCAAACTATTACATCTTTTAATCATTAGTAAAAGAATACAACTTTGTTTATTATAATTTAGAATATAAATTCTATTTATATCCAAGATATCGTCTTTACATCATATTCGATGTTACTAAAATGCGGAATAACTTAAACTTTTCAATATCCTTTGAATAAATTCTTCTTATTGATTTCAAAACATGAATCAATTACAATTCTCGAATCAACTATAAAATATGATTCAGTCTATTTGAGTTATCGTATAACATTTAGAACTCGACTTGATATTCTCTATGTATCAACTAATACATCTTTACAGTATGACAAGTTTTAAACACCGTATACAATTATCAAGTACAACTCTTAGAACCTAAACAGGGTTCAAACGATAATCTAAATAGTATTCTCCGTTGTGATACTATCTATCTTTATCAATCAAGAAGCACGAAATCTTTACCGTGAATCCTTAACCTGCAAAAGTGGTTATTTGCAAGAGTGAGCTCAACAACTCAGCAATTCTAACAGTTTTCATGCATCACATAGCATACAACATCATACTCAGTTCATGCATTTATAAACAATTTATATTTACTACGCATGTTACTTTTCACATAACAAGTATATCATCAAATATCAACTTTCAATCTCATTTATATCTCATATACAGTTCATATATAGTTCACATTATCACAACATAATATAATTCAACTAACAATTATTGAATTTATATATCAAATAGGAACTGAAAGACTTGCCTGATTCGTAGTTTAACTACGACTTAACTACTTATAGATATCTGCACTTCGTGTAATCCTACAAAGTTATATAATCATGGATTTCACACTCGTCAGTTATACACTTCCATATATTTCATACGCTCTTAATATAAGAACAATTGTATATTATTTTCTAACTATGTTCATAGAACCTTCGTTTCACTTCCTTATCGTATTCTCAGAACAACTATGTACGTATAGGTATACCTTAACTATACATACTTAATACCAACATCAACACACTTAACTATCTAAGTATTCGACTCAAAAATATATAATCACACTATCCTTGTGTTTTGCAAACCATAGGAAAATTTATCAATTCCGGGTTTAATATCACCATTACATCAATAAATACTCATGTCATTAGTTAGACTCTGTTTTATAACTTAGGATAACAATGCAAGCCTACCACAAGGTTCAGAATGTAATTAAAGCAATAAGGCAAAATTGCCCTGTGGCGCAGCTGCGCCACATTTAGACCTGGGAGGGGCGCAGCTATCTGTCTAGACTAGATTTGGCCTTTTGATTTCTTGTTTCATTTTAGTTTTCTAGCATGCATAGGTACTAACATATAGCATGTTAAACATCCTTCAATACATCCAGATTATTCACTTTTAGCTAGCATATGTCATCCTTTTCAAAACTCTTTAATCGAGACTAAAATAGGTTCATTCCACAAGAGACTTGCTATGTTAACCATTAAGTTACATAACGATATTAAACAATCCTTAATACGCATGATTATGTGTATCAAACTCAGTTACACATAGTTAGTATAGTCCCTCTTTTGACAACCTACTTTAAAACATGCTTGAATAGCTTATGTTATGCTTAACTAATTGGGTGCACATATCATTCATGCTTATAGGCATAAAAAGTACCATCATGCTTGAACATAAGGTTAGAATGCAAGTAACTCAATACTTATTCATCTTACTTTCAAAATTTCCTTAATTTAATTCTTCAAAATCAATGTCAAAGTAACTTAGCACATGTAAGACAACCTTGAACCTCTCCTCATGCTTATGCATAACTAGACCATGCTCACATGCTTGGAAAGTAAGAACTTAACCAGCTCAAGTATATGTTGAAATCCATTTTCAAATCTTACACTTTCTTTAGTCAACGTACACTAATGAAGTCAAAAATGTTTATGCTTATGTCAACATGTCTAGAGGCATAATGAATCCTATTATACGTGCTTGCATGATCAGAACGTATGTCACATAGTGAGTGATGATATTAACTTTCAAATTCTAAGTTTTCATCGAAAATTACAGTAAGTCAGCTTAGCACATACAATGTATCTTGAAATCATAACTCACATGCATTTGAACACATATCTATGTCATATAAACATACTCAAATGGTCAGAACTTAAAGGACACAAGTTTTGTCAAAGTTTGCTTTCAAAACCTTTATATAATCTTTGGAAAATAACCATTTAAGCAGCTCACGATATGAAAAGGTACTCAAGACCATATGTCATATCTATTATCATGCATATTTATGTTTTATCACTTAGAATAACATATTTTATTGTCGGGGCCAATACAATTGCGTATGTGCATGTCCGACGCCCTCTGATTGCTTCCGAATACGGAGCAGTCACAAAGATGGACATGTTTACCACTCTTAAAGACTTCAAATCTAAAAACATAAAAAACAAAAGTTGTAGGGCTACTCGTTATCTTTTCGAATCATCCTGAATCACCTCAATCGGAGTTCGTATGAAAACGTTATGCCTAATTTACTACAGCAGGTCAAAATAGTGTTTTTTTTCTGTCTGACCATGCCCGGCGTAGCTGCGCCCCAAATGGCCTTGGGGGCAGCGCAGCTGCGCCACAAGAAGCAGAAAGTTGTTCCAGACTTGCTCCTTCGCAAATATTCAGACCGTTTCACTTTTCGATCGCCATAACGCGAGTTATACTCATCCAAATTAGTCCGTTTTCGATTCTATGGATTCGTAATTCATAAAACTACAATATACCAATAAATCAACAATTAACATAAATATTAACGAACCCACATATTTATCCAAAACTCATGTTCATACTATATTTTCATATTTTGACAAGTTTAACTAATTCCACTACTACGGATTCGTCTATAACCCAATTTGGTTCGTTTAACTTCTATCACATGTATACATAGCAATAATATCACTTCTATATCAACTTGAAACAAACTTATCAAGAATTCAAGAAAATTGCAGAAAAGAGGAAGTGAAGAACAAGAAGGTGTTATACATTTGCTAAGCTTGGATTGGGTTTACTGCTATATTAGACTTCCTCAATCTCAGACTTCCCGCCATCTCAGTACACTCACTCTCTATTCTAACTTAGCAGAAAACTCAGCAAATGAAAATGGAGAGGAAGGCTTCAATTTATAGAGAATTCAAAACCCATATGAAAGCTTTGTCCACCAATTTCAACTAATGGAAGGAAGAAGAGCACATTGGGCAAGAGAGAGTTGGTGGAGGTGGTTGGCATACACTATTTGAGCCACTCCCCTTCTCATTATTAGCTATGATGCTGAGAATTGTTAATGAAGGAAAATAGGCTTAGGCCAAATGCCTATACACGTGAATGAGAGAAAGAGATGGGACAACCAATTTTGGTTTCTCAGCATGTATTAACAAATAGATACTAAGTTACCCTTTTTCTTCCTTCTTAGCTCCTTAAGTCAATTATAATGGCTTATTATTGCTACTTTAATATAAGTTATGGATACCCATATATGTGTATATACATATGTACACCTACATGTAAACAAGCATACCACCACTTATAATAATGTACCTCATGTACATAGGCTTAATCCAATAATATTTTAATTGGGCTAATTACATAATATAGTTGGGTATTATTATCTCACCATTTTCAATATGCTCAAATGTTATAATGATAATTAATATCAATTATTCATTAACTTACCAATTAACTCTCTTTTAATAATTCATGTTAAACCTCTAATTGATTTAACTTTACTATCTAAGCCACACAAGACATAATTATGTGAACTTTAGTAGTTAATAGCCCACAAGCTTATAATAATACAATTTCATAATATTATTCTCAATATCCCATCTTATAATATGTTCATGAAGTATTATAATTACAATATATGTTCTCATAACATATATACTTGCATCTAGCAATTAATTCTCATAATACTTTAATTAGTTCCGTTTAATTATTCCTTCATAAATTTATTTAAGGAATTTCTTATCCCACCATTTGGTCACACTAGGCCTATCTCACCCGCTTACCTTAAGCTCATTATCACTTTCACCATGCTTTAATATCCTTTAATATGTATAATATTTATACTTATAGTAGTTAATGTCTACTCTATTAATTATTCAAATTATACTATTTACGCATAAATATCCGATTTTCCTAAGACAACCATATTCAATCCTTATTTTAGTCATATCTCAATGTTAATACACTACCTCCATCTCTAACTAATATTTATACTGGATTAATAATTCCCGCAATTAATACTAATTCAATTCACGCTTTGCCACCTTAATCCATTATCGGACGTCCGGCTTGATGACATATATTAATTGTTAATACAATACTTTCATCTCCAACTAGTGATTATTATAAGTTAGTTAATTCCCATAATTAACTAGTTCATGTCTTACTATATTAATCTATTCATGGGTAGTTTAAATGCTAATTATGACAACATATTAGTTACTAATATGATAAGTTCAGATTTCATAATTTCTTAAACTTCTCTGCAGACCGGAGCAGCTGCGCTGGTCTTATGCTTGGAAGTGGCGCAGCTGCGCCAGCTCAAATTTAAAGGCAAACAAGTTCTTCTTGAGTAGAAACTTAGCTTCAATTCATAAATACTTCATGCTTTTAAATTACTAACTTGCTATACCAGTTAACTAACATGTATGACAACCTTCTTCAATGATTTAGAGATTAACTTCAATTTCAAACTCTATTTTCTTTAATAGTTAATTAACTATAAAGGTCTCACATATATATATATCTAATTCCTTCCACAAAATTCAAGATATATATATAACACATTTGTATATTCCGTTAATATTCACTTCTCGCGGTATATTAAATTAACTAATAATTCACTAACCAATGTTTATCTAAAGATATATTGGTCTTATTCTCTCTCTCTTCAACCACGAACATATACTCCAGAAAATGGTGATTATCAAATATATTTAATGTCACCAATTTTACCATGATAATTAATTATATAAATTATTTAATACCGATAGATAAATCTTATCCATCTTCTTGATAATTCATCTCTACAATTTATAACAAATATATAATAATAATATATTTATAAATCACAAAATCACATATTTATATTCTTATTCGAACCCATCTCATGCTTTAAGAATTTTATTTATTAAATTCTTATTCTATAATTTTTGAAAATTTGGGTTCTTACATCCTCTCCCCCTTATAAGGATTTCGTACTCGGAATCACCGAAACCTCCTCTACTCGGTGCTATTCTGAATATTACATATTCTCTTGAATAATTTTGTTCATTCTCTTTTCGGAAGTTTTAATATTATAACCTTCTCAATCGCATTCTACCATTTTCTCCTTTCTAAGGAACATTCTACTTACTACATTCATCCTTCAGAAGAATAATAATCTTCCACGATTTTTCAATAATCGGGAAGTAGTATGAATAACTCAGATTTCAGATTATGCTGAGGGGTCACAAGACCGTGAACTTTTTCACAGGTTTACTAATGCTTCAACACAATTCTTCACACTGCAAACCAGAGTGTTTATCAATCACAAAGACTGAAAGCACCCTCCACGCGTAATCTAGGTGGCCGACCTATTGTACCACTACGTTGAGCCACAACGTAGTGTTTTGTAACGACTATATGCGTTACGTTCGGAACCATTGTCTTCAAAAACATGTCCCCTTTATAGGGTTGTTCACCTCAGCTTTTCAACATCTAAATCCTCACCAGAGCAATCCGGTTTGGCATAAATACACAAGAATGCTTGAATTCTATGATCTCTTTTTAACAGTCGCCTAGCCGAATCAAATAGCTTAGACTCTCATCAACAATTCAGACATCAATCGAAATAATTTAGTCAACTTTTCATAATTCAAAAAGAAAATCAAAAATCATTTTATGACGTCATGATGCCGCACCAACTTAGCAGTAAGTTTAGGATTCCGTCATTTTGTGACTTTGCCATAATACATCATACCATAATGGGCTGACGATCTTACGATCACTTCCGACACTAGGTTTGATTACATTAATGACTCCATCGTTTACCATCATACACCATATCAAATGATGCATACGGTCAAAATACATTTTGAAATATTTTGAAATTATTTTTGTCTTAGCCGAAACAAGTAGCTTAGACATACGAATAACGATGTTATTTTTAAAACTCATTGGTTCAGTCACTTGACCCAATGTTTTTCTCGAGAAAACCGAAGTGCAAACGCTAGCACGAAGTCAATAAATTTTGAAAATCTAGCTTAGCTAAAAGATTTAGGAAAATCCAATTTCTCCATCACTTCAATCTCTTACTACCATCAATGCTCACTATTCTAAAACTCTTATATAATATATCTATTCTCAGTACAGTTCACCAACTTACCACACCATAGAAGCTCAGGAACTTACCACAATCATATGGGTGTAGGAACTTATCCTAGTCAGACTAAAATCGTCCATTCGCTGAGGGGTCCCACCATACGATTATAAGTCACGAACTTGTCATAGGCATAAGTCTTAAGAACTCGCACCTAATCTTAATATTATCTAATTATATCTTATAAATCTCTATCTATCAAAATAAATATGAGAAAAGAATCACCTTTCCACCATATGTAGAATGATACCGCGACACTAACATTCCAACGATTATCAATGTGATGCACTTAGTGCAAGCACAAAACCTCTGCCCATACAAAAGTTTGTACAACTAAGCCATCACATGAGTCCTCAATGAAAGTCCAACACTTAACTCTATCTTACTCTATTACTTGCTTGTTACGAGCTTTCTATGTTTCATCACATACAACTCCTCATGAGTTCATCTCGTACTTTTCATAGTACATTCACTTATAGCATCAAGCTATACATACTTAGTCGTTATAGACTATCTATCATTTCACAGTTCAATCTGATCACGTTGTGATCGTCGGTTTACCTTAGGGTTCTTTCCCTATTATCAACCAAACTCCATCTGAGTTTATTCTCACTATCTTTGTTATATACCTCTTATAGACATCGTCTTAACATTTTCATTACCGGAGTTAGGAAACTCTTGATTCTCATTCTCTAGATATTTCTAGATTCTTCTTTGAATCTTCACGTATATATTTTAATCTTTATCTTTCCTTCTCTCAAGTTATAGTCTAAGGTACACTTACCTAAGGTTTATAACCTACAGCTTTGATACCAATCTGTGACGCCCCCAAATCCACGTTCCTTCAAAACCTCGGATCCGGTGCAGTCACGATACTACTATCATCAAACTATTACATCTTTTAATCATTAGTAAAAAAATACAACTTTGTTTATTACAATTTAGAATATAAATTCTATTTATATCCAAGATCTCGTCTTTACATCATATTCGATGTTACTAAAATGCAGAATAACTTAAACTTTTCAATATCCTTTGAATAAATTCTTCTTATTGATTTCATAACTTAATCAATTACAATTCTCGAATCAACTATAAAATATGATTCAGTCTATTTGAGTTATCGTATAACGTTTACAACTCGACTTGATATTCTCTATGTATCAACTAATACATCTTTATAGTATGACAAGTTTTAAACACCGTATACAATTATCAAGTGCAACTCTTAGAACCTAAACAGGGTTCAAACGATAATCTAAATAGTATTCTTTGTTGTGATACTATCTATCTTTATCAATCAAGAAGCACGAAATCTTTACCGTGAATCCTTAACCTGCAAAAGTGGTTAGTTGCAAGAGTGAGCTCGACAGCTCAGCAATTCTAACAGTTTTCATGCATCACGTAGCATACAACATCATACTCAGTTCATGCATTTATAAACAATTTATATTTACTACGCATGTTACTTTTCAAATAACAAGTATATCTTCAAATATCAACTTTCAATCTCATTTATATCTCATATACAGTTCATATATAGTTTACATTATCACAGCATAATATAATTCAACTAACAGTTATTGAATTCATATATCAAATTGGAACTGAAAGACTTTCCTGATTCGTAGTTTAACTACGACTTAACTGCTTATAGATATCTGCACTTCGTGTAATCCTACAAAGTTATATAATCATGGATTTCACACTCGTCAGTTATACACTTCCATATATTTCATACGCTCTTAATATAAGAACAATTGTATATTGTTTTCTAACTATGTTCGTAGATCCTTCGTTTCACTTCCTTATCGTATTCTTAGAACAACTATGTACGTATAGGTATACCTTAACCATACATACTTAATACCAACATCAACACACTTAACTATCTAAGTATTCGACTCAAAAATATATAATCACACTATCCTTGTGTTTTGCAAAACTTAGGAAAATTTATCAATTCCGGGTTTAATATCACCATTACATCAATAAATACTCATGTCATTAGTTAGACTCTGTTTTATAACTTAGGATAACAATGCAAGCCTACCACAAGGTTAAGACTACAATTAAAACAATAAGAAAAAATTGCCCTGTGGCGCAGCTGCGCCACATTTAGACCTGGGAGGGGAGCAGCTGCGCAGCTCTCTGTCTAGAACAGATTTGGCCTTTTGATTTCTGGTTTCGTTTTAGTTTTCTAACATGCATAGGTACTAACATATAGCATGTTAAACATCCTTCAATACATCCAAATTATTCACTTTTAGCTAGCATATGCCATCCTTTTCAAAACTCTTTAATCGAGACTAAAATAGGTTCATTCCACAAGAGACTTGCTATATTAACCATTAAGTTACATAACGATATTAAACAATCCTTAATACGCATGATTATGTGTATCAAACTCAGTTACACATAGTTAGTATAGTCCCTCTTTTGACAACCTACTTTAAAACATGCTTGAATAGCTTATATTATGCTTAACTAATTGGGTGCACATATCATTCATTCTTATAGGCATAAAAAGTACCATCACGCTTGAACATAAGGTTAGAATGCAAGTAACTCAATACTTATGAATCTTACTTTCAAAATTTCCTTAATTTTATTCTTCAAAATCAATGTCAAAGTAACTTAACACATGTAAGACAACCTTGAACCTCTCCTCATGCTTATGCATAACTAGACCATGCTCACATGCTTGGAAAGTAAGAACTTAACCATCTAAAGTATATGTTGAAGTCCATTTTCAAATCTTACACTTTCTTTAGTCAACGTACACTAATGAAGTCAAACATGTTTATGCTTATCTCAACATGTCTAGAGGCATAATGAATCCTATTATACGTGCTTGCATGATCAGAACGTATCTCACATAGTGAGTGAAGATATTAGCTTTCAAATTCTAAGTTTTCATCGAAAATTACAGTAAGTCAACTTAGCACATGCAATGTATCTTGAAATCATAACTCACACGCATTTGAACACATATCTATGCCATATAAACATACTCAAATGGTCAGAACTTGAAGGACACAAGTTTTGTCAAAGTTTGCTTTCAAAACCTTTATATAATCTTTGGAAAATAACCATTTAAGCAGCTCACGATGTGAAAAGGTACTCAAGACCATATGTCATATCTATTATCATGCATTTTTATGTTTTATCACTTAGAATAACATATTTTATTGTCGGGGGCAATATAATTGCGTATGTGCATGTCCGATGCCCTCTGATTGCTTCCGAATACGGAGCAGTCACAAAGATGGATATGTTTACCACTCTTAAAGACTTCAAATCGAAAAACGTAAAAAACAAAAGTTGTAGGGCTACTCGTTATCTTTCCGAATCATCCTGAATCACCTCAATCGGAGTTCGTATGAAAAAGGTATGCCTAATTTACTACAGTAGGTCAAAACAGTGTTTTTTTTCTGTCTGACCATTCCCGGCGCAGCTGCGCCCCAAATGGCCTTGGGGGCAGCGCAGCTGCGCCAAAAGAAGTAAAAAGTTGTTCCAGACTTGCTCCTTCGCGAATATTCAGACCGTTTCACTTTTCGATCGCCATATCGCGAGTTATACTCATCCAAATTAGTCCGTTTTCGATTCTATGGATTCGTAACTCATAAAACTACAACATACCAAAGAATCAACAATTAATATAAACATTAAATAACCCACATATTTATCCAAAACTCATGTTCATACTATATTTTTATATTTTGACAAGTTTAACTAATTCCACCACTACGGATTCGTCTATAACCCAATTTGGATCGTTTAACTTCTATCACATGTATATATAGCTCTAATATCACTTCTATATCAACTTGAAACCAACTTATCAATAATTCAAGAAAATTGCAGAAAGGAGGAAGTGAAGAACAAGAAGGTGTTATACATTTGCAAAGCTTGGATTGGGTTTACTGCTATATTAGACTTCCTCAATCTCAGACTTCCCACCATCTCAGTACACTCACTCTCTATTCTAACTTAGCAGAAAACTCAGCAAAATTAAAATGGAGAGGAAGGCTTCAATTTATAGAGAATTCAAAACCCATATAAAAGCTTTGTCCACCAATTTCAACTAACAAAAGGATGAAGAGCACATTGGGCAAGAGAGAGTTGGTGGAGGTGGTTGGCATACACTATTTGAGCCACTCCCCTTCTCATTATTAGCTATGATGCTGAGAATTGTTAATGAAGGAAAATAGGCTTAGGCCAAATGCCTATACACGTGAATGAGAGAAAGAGATGGGACAACAAATTTTGGTTTCTCAGCATGTATTAACAAATAGATACTAAGTTACCCTTTTTCTTCCTTCTTAGCTCCTTAAGTCAATTAAAATGGCTTATTATTGCTACTTTAATATAAGTTATGGATACCTATATATATGTATAGACATATGTACACCTACATGTAAACAAGCATACCACCACTAATAATAATGTACCTCATGTACATCGGCTTAATCCAATAATATTTTAATTGGGCTAATTACATAATATAGTTGGGTATTATTATCTCACCATTTTCAATATACTCAAATGTTATAATGATAATTAATATCAATTATTCATTAACTTACCAATTAACTCTCTTTTAATGATTCATGTTAAACTTCTAATTGATTTAACTTTACTATCTAAGCCACACAAGACATAATTATGTGAACTTTAGTAGTTAATAGCCCACAAGCTTATAATAATACAATTTCATAATATTATTCTCAATATCCCATCTTATAATATGTTCATGAAGTATTATCATTACAATATATGTTCTCATAACATATATACTTGCATCTAGCAATTAATTCTCATAATACTTTAATTAGTTCCGTTTAATTATTCCTTCATAAATTTATTTAAGGAATTGCTTATCCCACCATTTGGCCACACTAGACCTATCTCACCAGCTTACCTTAAGCTCATTATCACTTTCATCATGCTTTAATATCCTTTAATATGTATAACATTTATACTTATAGTAGTTAATGTCTACCCTATTAATTATTCAAATTATACCATTTACGCATAATTATCCGATTGTCCTAAGACAACCATATTCAATCTTTATTTTAGTCATATCTCAATGTTAATACACTACCTCCATCTCTAACTAATATTTATACTGGATTAATAATTCCCGCAATTAATACTAATTCAATTCACGCTTTGCCACCTTAATCCATTATCGGACGTCCGGCTTGATGACATATATTAATTGTTAATACAATACTTTCATCTCCAACCAGTGATTATTATAAGTTAGTTAATTCCCATAATTAACTAGTTCATGTCTTACTATATTAATCTACTCATGGGTAGTTTCAATGCTAATTATGACAACATATTAGTTACTAATACGATAAGTTCAGATTTCATAATTTCTTAAACTTTCTGCAGACCGGAGCAGCTGCGCTGGTCTTATGCTTGGAAGTGGCGCAGCTGCGCCACCTCAAATTTAAAGGCAAACAAGTTCTGCTTGAGTAGAAACTTAGCTTCAATTCATAAATACTTCATGCTTTTAAATTACTAACTTGCTATACCAGTTAACTAACATGTATGACAACCTTCTTCAATGATTTAGAGATTAACTTCAATTTCAAATTCTATTTCCCTTAATAGTTAATTAACTATAAAGATCTCACATATATATCTAATTCCTTCCACATAATTCAAGATATATATATATATATAACACATTTGTATATTCCGTTAATCTTCACTTCTCGCGGTATATTAAATCAACTAATAATTCACTATTCAATGTTTATCTAAAGATATATTGGTCTTATTCTCTCTCTCTTCAACTACGAAACATATACTCCAGAAAATGGTGATTATCAAATATATTTAATGTCACCAATCTTACCATGATAATTAATTATATAAATTATTTAATACCGATAGATAAATCTTATCCATCTTCTTGATAATTCATCTCTACAATTTATAACAAATATATAATAATAATATATTTATAAATCACAAAATCACATATTTATATTCTTATTCGAACCCATCTCATGCTTTAAGAATTTTATTTATTAAATTCTTATTCTATAATTTTTGAAAATTTGGGTTCTTACAGGTGCGGCTACCACGGGTGGGTCCGCTTCCACCTGTGGCTTTATATTGGGCAACAGAATTTCATAATTTTCAAGTTTCATTTCTAGTTTCAAACGGAATCTCATTTTCTTTTTCATATCTACAGAGCTCGGGCAGCCTTTTTTTGATTCCGTCAGTTCCTACTGCGTTCAGCGCATCGCAGGTAATGTTTTACATCTTTTTTTTTGCAAGTTTTGACCGTTATAAGCATGTAAACTAGGTAAGGGGCTTTTAGACGCAATGTATGAAAAATGTATGCTTATATAACTTGCTAAAAATTTTCTGACTTCATATGTATGCATATCTTACTGTAATGCACGTTTAGATGTAAGAAAATTCAGATTCTGAGACAGATATATTTTGCTCTTTTTGATCAGTTTACTCATCCTTTTTTAGGCTTAGTAAGCCTGAATTTTCAACTAAAAATGTCCATGGTAATTTAGCTACTATGTGAGGTTTACTTTTGATTTTATTTCATAAATATAAACGTTCCTATTTTTGGGAAAGTGTGCAACTGAATGGCCACCTAGTCATGCCTGTGTGCATGCAAACAGTCCATTATACAAAGGAGACTTCTGGCAAAAAAAATTCAAAACCCGAGCATTTAATAAACATGCACTTTTGACTCTACTGGGGATTTTTGACTGACCCATGCACGTTTTTAGGATTTATCTTTTGAAAAACATGCAGTTTTGACTCTACTGTGTATTTTTGACTGACCCATGAATGTTTTAGGACTTAGAAATGCATAAAGTACTGATTTAAATTAATAAGCCACAGGTTTTAGGCTTACCACACCCTTTATGAGGTGATTTGGAGACTTTGTCCAGGTGATGAACCGAGATAGACCCAGCAGTGCTAGCAGGGTCGTTTCAGGTGTTAGACGTAGGAGGGCTTCTGCTGTTCCCCTGCCACATCCAGCTCGACCGCCTCGCAGACTAGCAGAGTCGGTGATTTATCCAGCTCAAAACGAACTGCCGATTGATATTAATGATGAGCAGGCTTCTTTTATTGCTCTGGCTCTGGCTCAGGCTCCACGTGCGGAGGTTCTGGGTATTGTTGTGCCGATCCAAGAGCTGTTCGGCAACTTGAGTCGCCATCCATCGAGGTTTCTCCATGCCAACGAGGTGACTTGAAGTTTTTCTCTTCATGGATTCTCTTTCTTTCTTTTGCCATTCTCGGAGCATATATTTTTGACATGGGTTGGTTTTTGATGCAGGTTCCAGGCTTTACGCAGCCTCGAGGGAACTGGTTCAACGTGCATTCCCTGTATCATAATTTGCATCAAGATTATAGGGATATCGTTGATGGCTGGGGATTTCAAGCTTTCTTCTCTATTCTTCCCTGCCGTTGCCCCTGGGGGTATATGAAGGCTTTGTCTGAGCGCTGGTTCCACTAGACTCAGTCCCTTTATTTGCTGGATTGTGAGGTGATGATGACCCTATGGACTGGAGGTTCATCACCGGTATTGAGTTCGAGGATGAGTCAGTGCCTGTTATGGCTGACATCACACCTACTGCCATTCGGTCCCTGCTGGGAGTTCCCGCGACTGTGATCGAGGGTCGGACGGTCCAATCTGGTCCCTTCAGTAGAGATGCCCAAAATGGGGCTTTGCTGGAGCCTCTACCTGATGATCGGACTGTTAGAGATCGCATTCTGAGGCAATTATTTCTGGTGATCATCATGGGTTATTTTGTGGTGGACAACTCATCGACTGTGTCCTTCGCCCTGGTTAGTGCTACCAGGTATGTAGAGTGCCTCAGTGACTTTGATTGGGTTTCCTACACTTTTGCCTATTTTCTCCAGGGCATGCGCATGCTTTCGGAGGGTTTGACGGAGGCCTAGTTAGGGTTCTACCTGTTTCTGCTGGTGAGTACATCTTTCTTATACCTTTTCAATTTTTGCATTTACATTTGTCAGTCTTAGTCACTAAGGACTTTTGATATTTATATGGCCAGTTTTGGGCATTTGAGAGGCTTCCTTACCTACAACCCGCGACTACTTTAGGTCTAGAGACCTATCCTCGAGGAAGGCATTGGCATCACTCCACTTTAACGGAGGTCCCTGTTGCTGAGGGATTCACCCATGCTATCCTATATTTGGAGCTTTTGACGGCTGGATCAATCTCATTGATGCCGTATACCTCCAAGTTTTTGACGGTTGGATTTGAGGGTGGCTTCCCCACTGGTCGAGAGTTTGCATTGTCGACCCGCAGAGTCCAGATTTTGACAGAGGGAGGCTGGGAGCTCTATTTGGGAGAGCGCGCTATCAAAAGTATTACTGGTCAGATCCGCATTCCTATTGTTCCTACTACTTGGCATCATTGTCTATTGATCCTGCCACTAACAAATATTCCTATGGAGGGCATAGATGGCTTCACCCTATCAGAGGGCCCATTCAGCCAGGAGGCATTCAGTAGATGGTGTAGCCCTCACACGATTAGAGCTCATACTAGGGCCCACCCAGTTCATGGAAGACATGGTGCCAGGGTCTGTGATTATGACAGACTGGATTGCTTGCCTCAAGGAGCCTACTCATTTAGACCAGATTACAGATCTGACTCGGGAGTTGGATAGAGCTCGCTTTTATCAGGCATCTTGTCCGAGATCTGTCATGGGCATCTTCTTTTTTTCCATCCAGCTCAAGAGCGGGCCCCTCCTCAGGTCCATTTTCTAGCAGTTTACATGGGCTGATCTTTTCTTGTACCGCTCATACATGCCTGATGACCGTAACTTTGTGTCCACGAAGGATATGGATCAGGTTAACCACCTGAGCGCAGATATTTTAGATCTTTTTGGATAGCTATGCCAGCTATATTTTTTGGTTAGCCTCTGTTTTGGCTATTTGGCGGTTGTGCCTCATTTTGATAGACCACTGTTAGTAGTTGGGTGGTGGTGCCCCATATTCCTGTACTCTTCATTTTGATTTGTATTATCAGACAGGGATGATGCTTGCAGTATATAGTTTGTTGTAGATATTCATGATATTTACTATCTATCGCATCATATTTATATTTGTCATCATACATGTACTATGTCATATGTATGCATTTAGACAGATGAGTTCAGATTTGACCCCTAAATGGTCTTGCGATCCGGTGATACAGATTGCATCATCGACAGTCAGTCGCATAGAGCATTCACCACCATCTGAGGTGGCCTCATCTTTTAGATCGTGGTATAGCAATCTGTCCTTCTCAGCCAAAGGGATAGTTGATCAGATGTTGGGACATTCATTGGCCCTCGCAGACTTTCGAGTTCCATACGGGTTCGTAGATGGTCTTTTACCCTACTGGATATCCGAGAGACAGGTCTTCCATTTTGGATAGCATTAGCTGACGCCAACTCTTGAGGGAGTATCAGCGATTTATAGGTTTATCATTAGAGTTTCCCTACGCTTGGACAGCGATCAGCGATATGAGGAGACCATTCACACGGATGTCAGGCCTTCGCCAGAGCGTGGTGAGGGATGAGATCATCTCTGGACGGGTGATCTCTATTGACTTCTTGATTGATGGCTTTGGTGAGCTCGACAGCTATGATCGACATGCCGCAGATTTTATTATTTCAGCAGAGGCATAGCATTTAGCCTGGGTAGACATGTTGCTGTTGTGCATTGTATGCTATGTTTACATGCCACTCCGCTTGGACCATTTGGATGTCGGGTTGATAGTTGTGGTTAGGGCCCTTAGACAGGGTAGCACTATCATAACGATGATATTAGCTTAGACGCTGAGGTCAGTCACCTATTGCAATACCCACCCGGAGGGGTTTTTTAGAGGCAGTTTGGTCTTGTTGTATGTATAGCTTATGTCCCATATTCGATCGATTAGATCTTTTAGGCATCATGGGTATTGTTTTTCCCATGATATAGCTATGTCCTACTCTTTTCAGCCGATGAAGTGTACCGATGCAGAGACATAGTCGGCATTTATGTTGGATATTGAGCATCCGTTCTTGATTTTGCCATGCTCATGGCTAGCCTCCCCCTATATCTTTATTATCCATGCATCTGGCATGGACTATCTGCCCCTAGCGGGATTGAGGGGGAGTGACTACTTATCATCCTCTGGCTGTTATATGGGCCAGTTTGATCAGTTTCAGAGCCTGCACCAGTTTGAGGGGGCTGTTGATCAGAGGATGTCGGCTTCGTCTATGTCATCTACCAATTTAACTAGAGTGTATGAGTGTTGGACTCATAGAGAGAGGGCTGACTTCTCTAGTAGCCATCCGGATCGTTCTCCGGAGTACTCTGCATGGTTGGAGGCAGCTATTGCATCAGCTGCATTTATTCAGTCAGCTTCGATTGAAGATTCAGACGAGGAGGAGCCTGTAGAGGATCCTGAGTCTCCTACTGAGGCTGAGTTGTTCATGGGTTTGACAGCAGCACTAGTTAGTGATTCGCCGATCATTCCTGTAGGGACAGATTCGACTTTGGCCGAAGCACTAGCTAGGATAACCTTTGAAAGGGATCAGGCTAGAGCTCTGATGTTAACCGCCTTGTTTGGCAGAGATATATGTTTGGTGGAGAGAGATGTGGCTCGAGCCGCTCAATATGCAAGATTGATTGAGCGAGAGGAGATCCGATCTGCCAGAGATGCCGCTTTTGTTGAGATTGAGGAGACTTTGACGGCTAGGGACACAGCTTTTGTGGAGAGTGATGAGGCTATAGCTCCCGAGATTTCCACATTGCCGATAATACTACTCTTCGGTCTTATACTCATGGTCTGGTTACCAAGATGAGTGCATATATTGATGACCACAGTGCCACACTGCAGATGACTGTGGATATTTTGAGCTTTATGGAGGCTGAGGGTATTGCACTTGCAGCTTCTCCGCCATCTTCAGAGAAAGATGCCATGGTGGCATTGCTGGCCCGCTTATCCTTGGGCCCATAGACTAGCTTTATTTTTCCTGCACATACTAGATTAGCCATTTTTGTCATATACAGGACACTATGTATATATCAAACAGTTTTATATATAAAAGAAATATAATTTTGATTCACTTCCCTATTTGGATATGTATTGTCATTGCTGAGTGATTACCACTTCTTTCATGACTCGCTGTTGTTGATGTATCTTGAGCTTCTCCTTGGTAAACTGACAGATGAGATGTCAAAGAGTATCTCAGATGGGCCTGTGGGCCAGAAAGGCTTGACAGAATTTAGCGTTTATATGATTTTGGTGTCTTGGGACTGGTTTTATCTTGGTTTTTATTTTTTCTTGAAGGTCAAACTGATAGTAGTGTGCATACAAGCCAATCATGTATGATGATAAAGCACGTACTTTGTAAACAATCTTATTTATTTATTAATGAAATATTCATTTATTAAAGGCATTTAATTATCTACATGTTGCTGTTTTTATAATATGTAAATAACTCATAGTTTTAAGCAATGCTTTTAGAATCATGATGATGATCATGCTAATGAGATCTAAATTCTTAGAAAGTTTTAAAACTTAATAGTTCCCAATCGTGGGATTACTAAAAAGGGGATTAGTAAATCCGGATAGATTGGTACATATGTTGCTTGCTCATTGGATGAGGATGATTGATCTCATGATCATTTGTGTGGAGACACTAAAGCAAGTATGTAGGTGCTTATTGGAGAATAAGTTCACTGAACGTGATTCGCTATGGAATACCTAATGGAGTTTTACTCGCATGTCAATAGGAATTCCTAATGTGATAGTAGTACAAGTGATCCTTGGACTTGAGATCATCATAGTATCTTGTATGTAACAAATTATACTTTGACTTATTCCTTAAGACCTTTTAAGGCATATATAGGGTATGCTTGGGTATAATGAGTTACATATGGAGATAATGAATGATCAATAAAGAATCTACCACCTCTAGTAAAAGAGGAGATATGTCCTATGTGATTCGTTAAATGACAACCCAGGAATCCTTGGCCAAGGTGAAATGAAATTAGAAAGGAGTTTTTAATTTGCATTATTTGGAGTTGTGCATTTTCTAATCGAAATACATATAATTAAATAAAATAAGACTTGACAGTAAATCCATGTCTTATATTTAATTGGGACATTGTATGGTGGAAGGATTGAATTGTATGGTAACTATTAACTCACAGGTTCTTTTATGATTAATGTTGAAATCTATATTATCTGGAAAGTCGTTGATCGCTAGGGAGGCTTATCCCTATTGTAGAATAAATATTATTTATTTAAATAGATTATTAGTTTAATTTATTTATTTAAATAAGATTAAAATTGTTTTAATTAATTTATTCACAACCGGTTTAATATGGAGAACCTAAAGGGTCACACCATAAAAGGAAGAATAATTATTTAAGAAGGTAATGGCATAATCGTAATAATGCATTAAGTATAATTAATTTAATCTATGGTGATAGAATAAATTAAATAGCTTAATGTTTATTATTTAATATTTTGGAAATATTAAATATAAATTAATAAGAGGAGTCTTATTAATATTATTACAATTATTATTATTTTAATTTCTAAAGGAGTTTAGTAATTAATTTAATATTTAGTACTCTCATTTATTCCTAATAAGATTAGGAGACAAATTAATTAAATGAATTTAATTAATTATTCCCATGTGGTGGGAAGCCTAAATTAATTAAAGGAGTTTAATTAATTAAAAGAAATCCCATGTCTAATAGGATTAGAAGGGTTGAGTAATATCTATATAAGAGGAGTCTTATAATAGATATTAGATGATGCAATTCCAATTGTTGGAGAGTACTCCTTTTCTATAGAGGATAGAACACTAAGCCAAACACCCTCCTTCTTGATAATTTCTCTTCCTTGGTGGATCACCTCTAGAGGCCAAACACTTGGGTGGCTAACGTTGATCAAAGGAAGGAATCTAACCCGGAAATTCAAGGAGATCACGAAGAACAAGGAGTTGAACTAGTACCTGTGGAAGCTTCGTTCTACAAGGGTATGATTCCATAACTTCTTATTTATCGTTTTAAATTAATAATTTGCATAAAGGATGATCCGGGTAATGGTTTTGTAGAAATTTTTTAAACTCTGATATACCATGCTTCCGCTAATTTTTGCAATTTGATTGCGTCACGATTTCGTACAAACCCAACAGTGGCATCAGAGCCAAACTTTTATGCAATTTTTAATTTATTTTTGATTTCATATACATATGGGTATATATTTAAAATAATTTATTGGGCATAATTTTATTGTATAAAATTATTTTTTTTTTAAGAAAAAAAAATGTCGTTTTTTTGTTTAAGAAAAAAAAAATGTCGTTTTTTTTTTGGGACGAATCAGAATTTTTTTTTTGGGTGCTAATCTTGAATTCTGCAAAGAAAAGGTGTTGTCTCTTTCTTACTCCAAAAAGAAGATGACCCATCAATAAAGGACTCTTTTAATAGAAGAAGGTGACTTCTTTTTAAAAAATAAATATGAATTTATATTATATATATATATGATATATTTATATACTATATTCTAAATAATTTTATAATTAAAATAAAGAGTTTATTTTAATCTTGAAATTGGATTTCATGCAATTTAAAATTGCCCATTAAATGATACTCATATATATTTGGAATGTTTTAATTCATGAGATGAATATTTATTTATTGATATATATGGTGATATGTATGATAATAAATGGGGATTGATTATGGACTATTTGAGCAATGTGATTGGATTTTATTTTAGTTGAATGCTTGAATGAATGAGTTTTATTAAATGGGGTCTGTGTACCTCGTCTTCTCTAATTTTTTTTCTTGATGTAAAATTCTATCTCCCTCCTATGTACTTCCCCTTGATTGCTGATCAAGGTTTCTATTTAAATTAAATAGTTTAATGTAATAGAAATAGTTAGAATTATCTTGAAGAAATTGGAGACCAAGGAGCAAGGAGCGCGTGAAGACCCGTTTGTATGGAGTCCCGGTTTAAATGTAATAGTTATATTTAAATTTAAATTCTTGCTCACCTAGGTTTGACCTTTTGGTTCACTTGGTGGCTCTAGTGAACCAAACTAGAATAAAAGTCCATAATCAATCCGGGTAGAATATAATATTCTATATTGCATGCTAAATATTATATATATTATATTTTATGCAAACATGCTTTGCATGCTTAATAAAATGACGCGTATTTTATATATATATGTGCATGTGCGCTAAACAAGATGAGACAAATAATAACAAACCCCTCAAAGAAATAATATTAAGTCCGAAGCGTTCAAATGATATTTGGAATATCGAACGTCGCCTTCTAGCATGATAAATTAATAGAGTATTAAATATTTAATATGAGCTTGTTGTGCTATCCACAAGGCGAGTATTGTGTATTTAAGATGTTAATTAATCACATTTGATGCTTATCAAGAAAATTGAACGATCTAGTCTTGTTGTGCTATCCACAAGGACGAACATTTTTCTTTTTTGAATTTATAGAAGTGCTAGGCTGGACTTAACTTAAATCATTTTAGTTCGGATGTGCACACACTTGACCATTATGATTTAAAAGGCAAAATAAAAGGAGTTATATAGTGATGTAATTGACAAGAGTTGTCTACCTATTTATTTATATATCGCTTGTTGTGCTGTCCACAAGGTTATATACATTTGAAATGGGATCCTTATTCTCACTAGCAAATCTTTAATTAGATGTTGTCGAACTATATAAGTGAGGGTAATATAGTTTGATAAAAATAGTGGGAGATACCAATTTAAAATAAAGACCTAAATTTATTTTGGTATGCAAAATTAATAAAATGAATGTTTGCTAAAATGCTGTTTTTCACATGCAGAATTTTAAAAATGTCAAAATCACTAATTTCACTGCGAAGCATACTTGATGCTAATAAGCTTACCGGGCCGAATTATACGGACTGGCTAAGAAATCTGAGAATAGTTCTCACTGCTGAAAAGATTTCTTATGTCCTAAATTCACCTGTCCCTAGAACTGTTCTAGAAACAGCCTCTGAGGAAGAGATTGCCACCATTGTAAAGTGGCAAGATGATGCATATGTGGCTCAATGCATCATGCTCGCATCTATGAATAACGAGCTTCAGCGTCAGCACGAAAACATAGATGCTCCTACTATGTTGATTCACCTCAAGGAGTTGTATGGTGAACAAAGTAGGACTGCTAGATATGAGATATCTAAGGAGCTCTTCCGATCTCGGATGACCAAGGGCAAAGTGAACATAAAGGAACAAAAGAAATCTGATCCAGCTAGCAAAGGAATGTGCTTCCATTGCAACGAGCCGGGTCATTGGAAGAGGAACTGCAAGAAGTTTCTGGCAAAGAAGAAGCTTGGAGAAGCTTCGACTTCCAATCAAGGTTTGTTCATGATTGAAATTAATTTTTCAGAAAGTCAAAATTCTACTTGGGTATTGGATACCGGCTGTGGTTCTCACATATGTAATAATGTGAAGGGACTGGTCAGAAGTAGAAAGCTGAACAATGATGAGGTGATCCTACGAGTGGGGAATGGAGCAAAGGTTGCTGCATTAGCTGTAGGAACTTGTTATTTAGCAATGCCTTCGGGCAAGTCCATTCATCTTAATAATTGTTATTATGTTCCGAATATTATTAAAAACATTATTTCAATTTCTGTATTGGATATGGAAGGATTTAACGTTGTTATAAATAACAATAGTTGTTCTATTTATAAAGACGATGTTTTATATGGTGTTGAAAATTTGCGAAAAGGACTTTATACACTTGACTTACAAGAAAATATTTTTCAAATTGAACAAACTAAGAAAAGGAAAAGAGATGATATTAATTATACCTACATGTGGCACTGTAGACTCGGTCATATCAATGAAACAAGATTATCCAAGTTTCATAAAGATGGGCTCCTTGAGTTATCTGATTATGAATCATATCCAACTTATGAATCTTGTCTCATGGGTAAAATGACTAAATCTCCTTTTAGTAGAAAAGGAGAAAGAGTTACAGAGTTGTTGGCATTGATTCACACAGACGTTTGTGGACCTATGACAACAAGTGCACGGGGTGGGTATTCTTATTTTATTACTTTCACTGATGATCACTCAAGATTTGGATATGTGTATTTAATGAAATACAAGTCAGAATCATTTGAAAAGTTCAAAGAGTTCAGAAGTGAAGTAGAGAAACAAACGGGCAAGAGTATAAAGATACTTCGATCAGATCGAGGTGGAGAATACTTAAGCGGTGAGTTTCTCAATTGTCTCAAAGAAAATGGTATAATCTCACAATGGACTCCTCCAGGTACACCACAGTTAAATGGAGTATCTGAAAGGAGAAATCGAACACTGTTGGACATGGTTCGATCCATGATGAGTTTTACCGACCTTCCAATTTCCTTCTGGGGATATGCCCTAGAAACGGCTGCATACCTACTTAACAAGGTACCTACCAAATCCGCCCCAAAGACTCCATATGAGATGTGGAAGGGGAGGAAACCAAATCTTAAGCATGTTAAGACTTGGGGTTGTCCAGCTTATGTCAAAAAGTTTGAACATGATAAGCTACAGACTAAATTCCGAAAAGTGTAGATTTGTGGGATACCCTAAAGAAACTGTAGGGTATTATTTCTATCATCTAACTGATCAAAAGGTGTTTGTTGCGAAACATGCTGCCTTCTTGGAAAAGGAGTTTATCCATGAAGGGGTCAGTGGGAGTAAGATATATCTTGAAGAAGTTCAAGAACCACAAATTACCACGGATCAAAGTCAGGTACCTGACCAAGTAGAAGAACCTACTATACCACACCCTGTTCGTAAATCTGGGAGAGTACCGAAGATACCTGAGAGGTATGGATTCGTTATAGAGGATGACGATGAGGTACACATCATGAATGATGATGATCCATTGAATTACGAACAGGCCATGAGTAATAAAGACTCAGGGAAATGGCTTGAAGCCATGAAATTCGAAATGGACTCCATGTATGAAAATAAAGTATGGACTTTGGTTTCACCACCTGAAGGCATTAAGCCTATTGGGTGTATATGGGTCTGTAAAAGAAAGACTGGAGCGGACGGCAAGGTGGAGACCTATAAGGCCCGACTGGTTGTAAAAGGTTTCAAACAAAGACACGGAGTTGATTATGATGAAACCTTTTCACCAATAGCTATGCTCAAGTCCATTCGGATTTCGCTTGCGATTGCAGCTTATAACGACTATGAGATCTGGCAGATGGACGTGAAAACGGCCTTACTCAATGGGAAACTTGAGGAGGATGTGTATATGACACAGCCAGAGGGATTTGTTTCAAAGGTTGGAATAAATCAAGTCTGTAAGCTGCAACAATCCATTTATGGATTGAAGCAAGCTTCTCGTAGATGGAACATTCGTTTTGATGAGACAATCAAAGAGTTTGATTTTATCAAAAATGACGATGAACCATGTGTGTACAAGAAGGTTAGTGGGAGCGCAATTTCATTCCTTGTATTATATGTTGATGATATATTACTGATAGGGAATGACATTCCTATGCTACAATCGATTAAAATCTGGTTATCTAAACACATCTCCATGAAGGACTTGGGAGAAGCATCCTATATTTTGGGGATAAAGATCTATAGAGATAGATCTAAAAGGATGCTTGGTTTATCCCAAGGAACGTACATTGATGCAATGCTAAAGAGATTTAGCATGGAAGATTCCAAAAGAGGTCTCATGCCGATGAGCCATGGAATACATCTCTCCAAGAAACAGGCCCCAAAGACACCTGAGGAGAGAGACCGTATGAGTAAGATCCCTTATGCTTCTGCAATAGGATCTATCATGTACGGTATGATATGTACTAGATCGGATGTTGCTCATTCACTTAGTGTAACGAGCAGATACCAGTCGAATCCAGGAGAAGAGCACTGGAAGGCAGTGAAGAATATCCTAAAATACTTGAGAAGGACTAAGGATATTTTTCTTGTCTACGGTGGGTCTGAATTAAAACTCGAGGGCTTCACAGACTCAAGTTTTCAAACGGACCAAGATGACAGTAAATCTGTTTCGGGGTATGTTTTTACCTTGAACGGAGGCGCAGTGAGTTGGAAGAGTTCCAAGCAGCAAACAGTTGCTGATTCAGTGACAGAGGCAGAGTATATAGCTGCAAGTGAAGCTGCAAAGGAAGCTGTTTGGATGAAGAAGTTCATAACTGAACTTGGTGTGGTTCCTAGCATTGGAGAAGCAGTTCCCATTTACTGTGACAACACAGGAGTAGTTGCACAGGCTAAGGAACCGAGGTCTCATCAAAAATCTAAACACGTGTTGCGGCGATTTCATTTGATCAGGGAGATCATTGAAAGAGGAGACGTCACCTTGGAGCGTGTAGACTCTCAAGACAACATTGCAGATCCATTTACTAAAGCTTTAACACAACAGCAGTTTGATCGTCACTTAGAGAAGATGGGTATGAGATACCATGGCGATTGGCTTTAGTGCAAGTGGGAGATTGATAGTAGTGTGCATACAAGCCAATCATGTATGATGATAAAGCACGTACTTTGTAAACAATCTTATTTATTTATTAATGAAATATTCATTTATTAAAGGCATTTAATTATCTACATGTTGCTGTTTTTATAATATGTAAATAACTCATAGTTTTAAGCAATGCTTTTAGAATCATGATGATGATCATGCTAATGAGATCTAAATTCTTAGAAAGTTTTAAAACTTAATAGTTCCCAATCGTGGGATTACTAAAAAGGGGATTAGTAAATCCGGATAGATTGGTACATATGTTGCTTGCTCATTGGATGAGGATGATTGATCTCATGATCATTTGTGTGGAGACACTAAAGCAAGTATGTAGGTGCTTATTGGAGAATAAGTTCACTGAACGTGATTCGCTATGGAATACCTAATGGAGTTTTACTCGCATGTCAATAGGAATTCCTAATGTGATAGTAGTACAAGTGATCCTTGGACTTGAGATCATCATAGTATCTTGTATGTAACAAATTATACTTTGACTTATTCCTTAAGACCTTTAAGGCATATATAGGGTATGCTTGGGTATAATGAGTTACATATGGAGATAATGAATGATCAATAAAGAATCTACCACCTCTAGTAAAAGAGGAGATATGTCCTATGTGATTCGTTAAATGACAACCCAGGAATCCTTGGCCAAGGTGAAATGAAATTAGAAAGGAGTTTTTAATTTGCATTATTTGGAGTTGTGCATTTTCTAATCGAAATACATATAATTAAATAAAATAAGACTTGACAGTAAATCCATGTCTTATATTTAATTGGGACATTGTATAGTGGAAGGATTGAATTGTATGGTAACTATTAACTCACAGGTTCTTTTATGATTAATGTTGAAATCTATATTATCTGGAAAGTCGTTGATCGCTAGGGAGGCTTATCCCTGTTGTAGAATAAATATTATTTATTTAAATAGATTATTAGTTTAATTTATTTATTTAAATAAGATTAAAATTGTTTTAATTAATTTATTCACAACCGGTTTAATATGGAGAACCTAAAGGGTCACACCATAAAAGGAAGAATAATTATTTAAGAAGGTAATGGCATAATCGTAATAATGCATTAAGTATAATTAATTTAATCTATGGTGATAGAATAAATTAAATAGCTTAATGTTTATTATTTAATATTTTGGAAATATTAAATATAAATTAATAAGAGGAGTCTTATTAATATTATTACAATTATTATTATTTTAATTTCTAAAGGAGTTTAGTAATTAATTTAATATTTAGTACTCTCATTTATTCCTAATAAGATTAGGAGACAAATTAATTAAATGAATTTAATTAATTATTCCCATGTGGTGGGAAGCCTAAATTAATTAAAGGAGTTTAATTAATTAAAAGAAATCCCATGTCTAATAGGATTAGAAGGGTTGAGTAATATCTATATAAGAGGAGTCTTATAATAGATATTAGATGATGCAATTCCAATTGTTGGAGAGTACTCCTTTTCTATAGAGGATAGAACACTAAGCCAAACACCCTCCTTCTTGATAATTTCTCTTCCTTGGTGGATCACCTCTAGAGGCCAAACACTTGGGTGGCTAACGTTGATCAAAGGAAGGAATCTAACCCGGAAATTCAAGGAGATCACGAAGAACAAGGAGTTGAACTAGTACCTGTGGAAGCTTCGTTCTACAAGGGTATGATTCCATAACTTCTTATTTATCGTTTTAAATTAATAATTTGCATAAAGGATGATCCGGGTAATGGTTTTGTAGAAATTTTTTAAACTCTGATATACCATGCTTCCGCTAATTTTTGCAATTTGATTGCGTCACGATTTCGTACAAACCCAACACAAACCGCACCGTAAATGGCTGCCTACGTACACCCGGGTTGAGGGAGATCAGGTCATTCGTAGTTCTGCTTGTATGAGAGAGGTTTAAAAAGTATTTTTCTTGGGTTTTGAGTTTGGTTTGATGAGTTTTGAGTTTTTATTTGGTTTGACCGCACCAGGTCATTCGTAGTTCAGGCTTTCTAGTGAAAACCGAACCTAATTTTATTCGTAAGACTAGAATGCGGGTATACATGTGCTTCAGACATAGTACCTTTTTATAGTTTCTGAGTTGATGAGTTGGGGAAATTCATTCCCGTCTATTTTTTATAATCTGATAGCTCCTCCCGTGAACACTTCCTTGACAATGAAAGGGCCTTCCCAATTAGGGGTGAATTTTTCTTTGGCTTCATCTTGATTGGCCAAAACTTTCTTTAGCACCAAGGCATTTTCCTTAAATTGTCGTATTCGGACTTTCTTGTTGTAGGATCGAACAATCCTTTGCTGATACGACTGTCCGTGGAAAATGGTTGTGGCCCTCTTTTCATTTATCAGAGACAATCGGTGGTACCGTTCTTGCAACCACTGTTCTTTGTCCATCTGAGCGTCTATCAAAACTCATAAGGAATCCATTTCTACTTCTATGGGAAGGACTGCTTCCATGTCATAGACTAATGAATAGGGGGTAGCCCCAGTAGAGGTGCGCATTGACGTCTTGTATGCTAACAGGGTTAGAGGCAGCAGGTCAGGCCATTCTTTGTGATTGGCGGACATTTTCTGCATGATCTTTTTGATGTTCTTATTGGCCGCTTCGACAGCACCATTCATCTTAGGCCGATAGATGATAGAATTGAGATGTTTAATGTGGAACTCGCTACATAGTTCTCTCATCATCTGATTGTTCAGGTTCTTGGCGTTGTCTGATATAATCACCTCTGGTTGTCCATATCGACAGAGGACATTATTTCTGATGAAACCAATGATGACCGCTTTCGTGACTTTAAGAAAAGAGGCAGCTTCAACCCATTTGGTAAAGTAATCGATCATGGTGAAGATGAATCGTTGACCATTGCTGGCTTTTGGTTCCACTGGACCGATCACATCCATTCCCCACATGGAGAAAGGCCATGGTGAACTCATATTGTGTAGCTCATTCTGAGGAGCGTGTATGGCATTTTCATGTACTTAGAATTGATAACATCTCTTAACGTGATCAACACAGTCATCTTTGAGCGAGATCCAATAATGCCATGTTCTTAATATTTTCTTGGCCAGCAGATGACCGCTCATGTGTGGACCACATATTCCATCGTGGATTTCATCCATCAGTCTCTTGTCTTACTTTTTATCAAGACATCTTAGCAGGCCTATTCCAGCATCTCTGTTATAGAGTACATCTCCGCTCAGATAGAACTTCATAGCCATCTTGTGGATCTGCTTTCGCTCGGATTGGCTTGCCCCAGCGGGTGTAGATCCATCTTGTAGATATTCCTTAATGTCTTGATACAAAGGCTGTTTGACAGGAGGTATTTCATCTGATACTTCTCCAATGTAATTCCCGTATGCTGGGGCTTTCTGAATTATAAATTTAATGCAAGGAATCCCACTCCTATCGGATATGTAGATTAAGGAAGTTAACGTCGCTAATGCATCGACAAAGTCATTTCTACCCCGAGGAATATGGCTAAAGGTTATGTCTTCAAACTCTAGGGATATTTTGACTACCTGCCGATGATAGGGCAGCAAATGCAGCTCTTTGGTGTGATATGCCCCTATGGTTTGTCTGATGACCAACTCAGAGTCTCCAAAGACCAGTAAATGTTTAGTACCCATGGATTGGGCTAGTTTCAACCCCATTATACAGCCTTCATACTCGGCTGTGTTGTTGGTGTTACCAAATTGAAGTTTGGTAGCCACAGGATATTGTTCACCTATACCAGAGATAAGGAATGCCCCAGCTCCGGCACCTTCAATGTTTACTGCTCCATCGAAATACATTTTCCATAGTTGGACTGTATTCTCTTGCTAGAGTTGTTGAATTGTTATGATCCCATCATCCGGGAAATAAGTCTCCAGGGGCTCGAACCCTCTTGAAGGTGCTTCAGCTAATTTATCTGCATTTCTTTGACCCTTGATTGACTTCTAAGTCACGTAGACAATGTCATATTATTATAGGATCAACTGCCTTTTGGACAATCAACAATTCAACATTGGCTTGTTGAATATATATTTTAGTGGATCTATGCGGGATATGAGGTAGGTCGTGTGCCTATGGAGGTAATGTTGTAACCTCATTGCGGCCCATGCTAACGCACAGCATATTTTCTCGATCAGGGTGTATTTCTGTTCACCACTGTTGAATCTTTTGCTGATGTAGTAGATGGCTCTTTCTTTGCTACTATCATCTTTCTATCCTAGCATGCAACCCATTGCGTTGGCATTGACTGACAGGTGCATGAATAAGAGAACTCCATCCCTCGGAGGTACCAAAACAGGTGCTTCGATCAGCTGTCTCTTGATGGCAAGGAAGGCCTGCTCACAATCCTCTTTCCATTTGGTGGAGGAATTCTTCCTTAGTAGCTTGAATATGGGTTCACAGGTTGCTATGAGCTGGGAAATGAATCGGCTTATGAAGTTGATCCTTCCTAGAAACCCACGTATCTCCCTCTCTGTCCGAGGTATTAGCATCTCAGTAATAACTTTGATCTTGGCAGGGTCTAGCTTGATGCCTCGATTACTCACCAAGAATCCTAACAGCTTGCCTGCTTTGATGCCAAAAGCACATTTCGTGGGATTTAGCTTGAGGTTGTACTTACGTAACCTGTTAAATAGCTTCCTGAGATGGTCGATGTGATCATCCTCCCTCCGGGATTTAATGATGATGTCGTCCACATAAACCTCTATCTCTTTGTGCATCATGCCATGAAACAGGGCCATCATGGATCGCTGATATGTGGCTCAGGCACTGATGAAGCCGAAGGATAGTCGCCTATAGCAGAAGGTTCCCCAAGGAGTGATGAAAGCTATTTTCTCCCGGTCCTCTTCAGCAACCATGATTTGATGGTAACCAGCAAAGAAATCTATGAAGGAATACATGTCGTACTGCGCCGTATTTCCTATCAATATGTGGATGAAAGGTACTAGGAAATTATCCTTGAGACAGGCTTTGTTCAAATCTCGGTAATCAACGCACACTCGTACATTCCCTCCGGGCTTAGGCACGGGGACTATGTTTGAAAGCCACTCTGGGTAGGTCGATACCATGATAATCCCGACTTCGAATTGTTTAACAACTTCTTCTTTGACTTTCAAACTCTATTCAGGTTTCAATCGCCTGAGCTTTTGTTTGACTAGCTTGAATCCATCCTTGATGGGCATTCGATGAAAAATAATATTAGTGGACAGGCCAATCATGTCTTCATGTGACCATGCAAAGACATCCTAGAACTATGTTAGGAGTTCGATAAGGTCGACTTTTTGGTCTTGTGTGTGGTCTAAGCCTAACTGGATTTCTTTGATGTTTTTGGAGGTTCCTATATTTATAGTGGTGGTTTGGTTGAGGTTTGGTTTGGGTTTGTCTTCGACCCATTCTTTGATCTCCTCGGGCACCTCATAGTCATCTTCCTCCTCTTGATCAATATCCATCAAATCGAAGTTCAGTTCTACATCAAAGTTGTAGTCACTGTGACAGGTTGGCATCTCATCAGCAGGGACAAACACATCCAATGCTTGAGTCCTGAAAACAAAAATGCTTTCATTTTAATATATACAATTGCTTAAATATACAGAGCATTTGGTAAAGCATGACAAAAGTTACTGCTATAGCTGTGCAATCAAAAGTAAGCAGTAAATGAAAGCATGTTTAAAAGGTAGATGTACTCTCTGCCCCTTTACCCTTTTCGACTGAGGCAAGGGACACTGCTCCAGTTATCCAAGGTTAGATCCTCGTGAACAGGGAGGATCAAGGAATTGTGATCCTCTGTCTCGTCTCGGATATCGACTGAGACATCCTTTATAATAGGGCCGGGGTTTTTCTTTGAACTTCCCCCCTTTTCCTTCTTGATGCAAGGAATTTGAATCTGATCCTCATTGTCGCTGTCTAGGATCTCATCATTCATACCCTCGTAGTTTATGTTAATTCGCATGTTAGCAAATGGGTCCCGTCCTTCGTACAGGATCTTTTCTTTTCCCTTTTCGCTATCTACCTCAAGCTTGAGGGCTTTTCTTTCCTTGAGAGGTATGATTGGAGGAAACAACATGGCTTATACCACAGTAGGGATCTTCCTTATTGGTTTTACCCATCCAGCATTAGTGAGGTTTGGCAGCAGTATGGTGGAAGCATGAGACTTGGGATACTTATGCAGGTTCCTGTAATTTTCCCTAGATGAAAATCCTAATCCGGCTCTCCCAGTCTGACTCAGGATTTGTACTGGACTTTGGATACCTTACTGATTCTTTCCCAACCTTTCTCCAGGTTGGAAACCCAAAGATACCATATCTTGGCCCACTTTCATAACTTCGGTGGAGACCTTTGGTTTCAGGGCTGGTGCTCTGATAGGTAGATACTGAGTATCACTCACCTCCAGGGCTTGAAAACTTGCAGGTTCAATCCCTGCATCCAGGCTAATCACTGGCATGTCTTTCTGTATGCAGACAAGGCATTCTGGTTCGGCATTTACCGTGATTAGGTTGCCATTGATAGTGTATTTGAGCTGTTGATGGAGGGTGGATGGCACTGCCCCTGCCATGTGGATCCAGGGTTTGCCTAGCAACAAGTTATATCCAGTGGCTATGTTGAGCACCTGGAAGGACACATAGAAAGTGTGCGGACCAATCTCCAGAGGAAGCTCTATTTATCCCATAGCTTATCGGCGAGATCCATTGAAAGCCCAGATGACCATATGACTGGTTTTGATCCGGTTCGAGTTGATCTTCATTCTTTCCAAGGTATCGTAGGGACAGTTGTTGAGGGATGATCTTCCGTCTATGAGCACACCTCCTATCACATACCCGGAAGACATCACAAGCTATATGCAGGGACTTACGATGACCAGTCCCCTCTGCAGGGATATCATCGTCAGTGAAGGATATCACATTGTTGTTAAAAATGTGTTCTACCACGTGACGGAATTTCTCGGCATCCACTGTCTTTGGCAGATGGGCTTCTTCTAATACTTTCACTAGAATGTCACGATGCTCCACTGATGATAAGACCAGATCGAGGATGGACATTTTCTTGGGTGAATCATTCAAGCTCTGCACTATTTTGAGTTCATTATGTCCCATCTTGTTGAAGAACTCTTTGATTTTTTCATCGGTCACCTTTACTTTGGCTTTGATAACTGGTTTGATCACCCGTTGCAGCTAGTACAATGGATTGTCCTTTGGTACAATGGCAATGTTGTTTGTGGTAGAAACTCCGTCATTCCCATAGTTTCATGGGACCCTCTTCAAACTAATAAATGGGTACTGAGGTCTGAAGGGCAAGATTAAAGGCTCGTGTGCGGCCACCTTCACATGATTTTGTGCTTCTTCGACCCCTTTCCCTAGCAGGACTAATGTGTGATGGTTGGTTCATTGTCACAAGATACAACAGTCACTATATCCTGATTCCATGCAGTGTGGATCTAGAGAGTGTCTTCTTCTGGGAGGTCGAGAACTTGATTTCCCCTTATCAATTCACCGCTTTCAATCATGTTTTGAATCAGGTTACGAAGTGCCCAGCAATCCTCAGTATCATGGTCAAGTGAATTGGAGTGGTACTGACAGATTTGGTCAGGCTTGAATTTTCTGGACCGAGGGCTTAGTGGAGGTAATAAATCTGCAATCATTCCCTCGTTGATTAACATTTGGAGGGTTTCTTCCATCGACTGGTTCAAGTTGGTGAAGTTCCTTTGAAATAAGAATTTCTTACCAGTTTGGACACTTTCTTCTTCGAACACCTTATCGGTCCAGGGTTCATGCTCATGAGACCGGCTATGATCCCTTCTGGAGTTGATCTCCGATGTGGGAGTGATAGTAGTGTGCATAGAAGCCAATCATGTATGATGATAAAGCACATACTTTGTAAACAATCTTATTTATTTATTAATAAAATATTCATTTAAGGCATTTAATTATCTACATGGTGTTGTTTTTATAATATGTAAATAACCCATAGTTTTAAGCAATGCTTTTTGAATCATGATGAGATCATACTAATGAGATCTAAATTCTTAGAAAGCTTAAAAACTAAAATAGTTCCCAATTGTGGGATTACTAAAATGGGGATTAGTAAATCCGGATAGATTGGTACATATGTTGCTTGCTCATTAGATGAGGATTACTGATCTCATGGCCATTTGTGTTGAGACACTAAAGCAAGTATGTAGGTGCTTATTGGAGAATAAGTTCACTGAACGTGACTCGCTATGGAATACCTAATGGAGTTTTACTCGTCTGTCAATAGGAATTCCTAATGTGATAGTAGTACAAGTGATCCTTGGACTTGAGATCATCATAGTATCTTGTATGTAACAAATTATACTTTGACTTATTCCTTAAGGTCTTTTAAGGCATATATAGGGTATGCTTGGGTATAATGAGTTGCATATAGAGTTAATGTATGATCAATAAAAAATCTACCACCTCTATTAAAGAGGAGATATGTCATATGTGATTCGTAAATGACAACCCAGGAATCCTTGGCCAAGGTAGAATGAAATTTAGAAAAGGGTTTCTAAATTGCATTATTTGAAGTTGTGCATTTTCTAATCGAAATAAATATGATTAAATAAATTAAGACTTGATAATAAATTCATGTCTTATATTTAATTAGGACATTGTATGGTGGAAGGATTGAATTATACGGTAACTATTAACTCACAGGTTCTTTTATGATTAATGTTGAAATCTATATTATCTAGAAAGTCGTTGATCGCTAGGGAGGCTTATCCCTATTGTAGAATAAATGTTATTTATTTAAATAGATTACTAGTTTAATTTATTTATTTAAATAAAATTAGAATTATTCTAATTAATTTATTCACAATCGGTTTAATATGAAGAACCTAAAGGGTCACATCATAAAAGGAAGAAGAATTATTTAAGAAGAAAATGGCATGATAGTAATAATGCATTAAGTATAATTAATTTAATCTATGGTGATAGAATAAATTAAATAGCTTAATGTTTATTATTTAATATTTTAGAAATATTAAATATAAATTAATAAGAGGAGTCTTATAAATGTTATTATTATTATTATTATTTTAATTCTAAGGGAGTTTAGGAATTAATATAATATCAGTACTCTCTCTCTCTCTCAATCCTAATAAGATTAGGATATAAATTAATTAAAAGTGTTTAATTAATTAATAAAACCCTATTCTAATTGGATTAGGAGGGTTAACCTAATATCTATATAAGAGGGTCTTATATCAGAAATAAGGGACGTGAATTTTCCAAGGGTTAGGGAGTACACATATTCTATAGAGATAGAAACAAGGGTTAAGCCAATAACCCATCATCCTGAGTTCTTCATCTTCCTTGGTGGATCACCGTTAGAGGCCAAACATTTGGGTGGCTGACATTGATCAAAGGAAGGAGCCACTACAGAGGAATCAAAGGAATCAAAGGAATAGAACTTGTACCTGAGGAAGCTTGGATTTTTAAAAGGTATAATTCCATCCTCTTTTCTGTTATTGATAACTAGCACAAAACATGATCATGGTTATGGGTTTGTATAAATTTTTAAAAACTAATTTTTCGCGCTTCTGCCCTATTTATGTGATTTGATTGCATGATTGCGTTACGTACAAACCCAACAGTGGTATCAGAGCCTAACTTTGTGCTAATTATCAATTTTATGATTCCATGTAAGAATTGATGTGAGAATTGGATCGATTTTTCTGGACGAAATTGTTTTCTGCAAGTTTTTGAGACGAACGGCGCAGCTGCGTCGGTCTATAAAAGCTGGCACTTCAAGCTACCTGCGCAGCTGCCTAGTTCATTCTGGGCGCAGCTGCGCCGGTTCCTGAACAGACCCTGAAATTTGATTTTCATTAATTAAGTAAACTGTTTATTTAATTAATAAAGTTTTAAAATAAAGATGTTTATTTTATCTGAAATATGATTTCAGATTGCTAAAATTAAAAGAGTTTAATTTGGATTAAAATAAAAGAGTTTATTTTGTTTCAAAAATAACATTTAGCAAAAATTTTGTCCATTAAATGACATCAATCCATATATGGAATAGCTTTATTATTCATGAGATGAATGGATATTTATTGATACGTATGATGATATGTATATTAATAAAAGGGATTGATTATGGACTATGACCAATGTGATTGAATTTTATTTTGGATGAATGCTTGAATGTATGGGTTTTATAAAATGGGGTCTGCGTACCTTGTCTTCTCTGGTTTTATTCTCGGCGTAAAATATTATCTCCCTCCTATGTACTTCCCCTTGACTGCTGATCAAGGTTTCTATTTAATTATAAATAGTTCATGTAATAGAGATAGTTAGAATTATCTTGAAGAACTGGAGATCAACGAGTAAGGAGCGCTTGTAGACCCATTTGTATGGAGCCCGGGTTTAAATGTAATAGTTATATTTAAATTTAAATTCTTGCACTCCTAGGTTTGACCTTTTGGTTCACTTGGTGGCTCTAGTGAACCAAACTAGAATAAAAGTCCATAATCAATCCGGGTATAATATAGTATTCTATATTGCATGTTAAATATTATATATATTATATTTTATGCAAACATGCTTCGCATGTTTAATAAAATGACGCGTATTTTATATATATATATATATATATATATATATATATATGTGTGTGTGTGTGTGTGTGTGTGTGTGTGTGTGTATGTGTGTGTGTGTGTGTGTGCATGCGCACTAAACCAGATGAGACAAATAATAACAAACCCTCAAAGAAATAATATTAACTCCGAAGCGTTCAAATGATATTTGGAATATCGAGCGTCGCATTCTAGCATGGTTAATTAATAGAGTATTGAATATTTAATATGAGTTTGTTGTGCTATCCACAAGGCGAGTATTGAATATTTAAGATGTTAATTAATCACATTTGATGTTTATCAAGAAAATTGAACGATCTAGTCTTGTTGTGCTATCCATAAGGACGAAAATTTTTCTTTTTTGAATTTATGGAAGTGCTAGGCTGGACTTAACTTAAATCATTTTAGTTCGGATGTGCACACACATGACCATTAAGATTTAAGAGGTAAAATAAAAGGAGTTACATGGTGATGTAATTGACAAGAGTTGTCTACCTATTTATTTGTATATCGCTTGTTGTGCTATCCACAAGATTATATACATTTGAAATGGGATCCTTAGTCTCACTAGCAAATCTTTAATTAGATGTTGCCGAACTATATAAGTGAGGGTAATATAGTTTGATGAAAATAGTGGGAGATACCAATTTAAAATAAAGACCTAAATTTATTTTGGTATACAAAGTTAATAAAATGAATGTTTGCTAAAAATGTTGTCTTTTTCACATGTAGAATTTTAAAAATGGCAAAATCACTAATCTCACTACGAAGCATACTTGATGCAAATAAGCTTACCGGACCGAATTATGAGGACTGGCTAAAAAATCTGAGAATTGTTATCACTACTGAAAAGATTTCTTATGTCCTAAATTCAACTATCCCTGAATCTATTTCAAAAATAGCCTCTGAGGAAGAGATTGCCACTTTCAATAAGTGGTAAGATGATGCACCTGTGGCTCAATGCATCATGCTCGCATCCATGAATAACGAGCTTCAGCATGAGCACGAAAAAATGGATGCTCCTGCTATGCTGCTTCACCTCAAGGAGTTGTATGGTGAACAGAGTAGGACTGCTAGATATGAGATATCTAAGGAGCTCTTCCGATCTCGGATGACCGAGGGCACTGCCGTCGAGGCTCATGTTCTGAAGGTAATCAATTTGATTGAACGCCTTGGACAGCTTGGGTTCGTCATGGATGGAGAGTTGAGTCAAGACTTGGTCTTGCAGTCACTCCCTGAGACCTTTTCGTAGTTTGTGGTTAATTTTCACATGAATAAGCTAGATGTCAGCTTGCCTGAGCTGTTAATATGCTGAAAACTACAGAAGGTCACTTCTCATCCAAGAAGAACTATGTCTTGATGGTGGATTCTTCCAATAAAAGGAAAAGGCCCAAGGTGTCTTCTAAAAAGAAGAAATCCAAGAAGGCTAAGGGAAAGGGGAAAGAAAAGGAACAAAAGAAACCTGAACCAACTAAAGGAATGTGCTTTCATTGCAACGAGCCAGGACATTAGAAAAGGAACTTCAAGAAATTTCTAGCAGAGAAGAAGCTTGGAGAAGCTTCGACTTCCAATCAAGGTTTGTTTATGATTGAAATTAATTTTTCTGAAAGTCATAATTCTACTTGGGTATTGGATACCGGCTGTGGGTCTCATATATGTAACACTGTGCAGAGACTGGTCAGAAGTAGAAAGCTGAACAATGAAGTGGTGATCCTACGATTGGGGAATGGAGCAAAGGTTGCTGCATTAGCTGTAGGAACTTATTGTTTAGCAATGCCTTCGGGCAAGTCCATTTATCTTAATAACTGTTATTATGTTTCAAATATTATTAAAAACATTATTTCAATTTCTGTATTGGATATGAAAGGTTTTGACGTTATTATAAAGAACAATGGTTGTTCTATTTATAAAGACAATGTTTTATATGGTATTGGAAATTTGCGAAATGGACTTTATACACTTGACTTACAAGAAAATTTATTTCAAATTGAACAAACTAAGAAAAGGAAAAGAGATGATATTAATTATACCTACATGTGGCACTGTAGACTCGGAGATATCAATGAAACAAGATTATCCAAGTTGCATAAAGATGGGCTCCTCAAGCTATCCGATTATGAATCATATCCAACTTGTGAATCTTGTCTCATGGGTAAAATGACTAAATCTCCTTTTAGTGGAAAAGGAGAAAGAGTTACAGAGTTGTTGGCATTGATTCACACAGACGTTTGTGGACCTATGACAACAAGTGCACGGGGTGGGTATTCTTATTTTATTACTTTCACTGATGATCACTCAACATTTGGATATGTGTATTTAATGAAATACAAATCAGAATCATTTGAAAAATTCAAATAGTTCAGAAGTGAAGTAGAGAAACAAACGGGCAAGAGTATTAAGATACTTCGATTAGATCGAGATGGAGAATAATTAAGCGGTGAGTTTCTCAATTGTCTCAAAGAAAATGGTATAATCTCACAATGGACTCCTCCAGGTACACCACAGTTAAATGGAGTATCTGAAAGGAGAAATCGAACACTGTTGGACATGGTTCGATCCATGATGAGTTTTACCGACCTTCCAATTTCCTTCTGGGGATATGCCCTAGAAACGGCTGCATACCTACTTAACAAGGTACCTACTAAATCCGCCCTAAAGACTCCATATGAGATGTAGAAATGGAGGAAACCAAATCTTAAGCATGTTAAGACTTGGGGTTGTCCAGCTTATGTCAAAAAGTTTGAAAATGATAAGCTACAGACTAAATCCGATAAGTGTAGATTTGTGGGATACCCTAAAAAATCGTAGGGTATTATTTCTATCATCCAACTGATCAAAAGGTGTTTGTTGCGAAACATGCTACCTTCTTGGAGAAAGAGTTTATCCATGAAGGGGTCAGTGGGAGTGAGATATATCTTGAAGAAGTTCAAGAACCACAAGTTACCACGGATCAAAGTCAGGTACCTGACTAAGTAGAAGAACCTATTGTACAACACCCTATTCGTAAATCTGGAAGAGTACCGAAGATACCTGAGAGGTATGGATTCATTATAGAGGATGACGATAAGGTACACATCATGAATGATGATGATCCATTGAATTACGAACAGGTTATGAGTAATAAAGACTCAGGAAAATGACTTGAAGCCATAAAATCCGAAATGGACTCCATGTATGAAAACAAAGTATGGACTTTGGTTTCACCACCTAAAGGTATTAAACCTATTGGGTGTAAATGGGTTTTTAAGAGAAAGACTGGAGCAGACGGAAAGGTAGAGACCTATAAGGCCTGACTAGTTGCAAAAGGTTTCAAACAAAGACAAGGAGTTTACTATGATGAAACCTTCTCACCAGTAGCCATGCTCAAGTCCATTCGGATTTTGCTTGCGATTGCAGCTTACAACGACTATGAGATCTGGCAGATGGACGTGAAAATGGCCTTCCTCAATGGGAAACTTAAGGAGAATGTGTATATGACACAGCTAGAGGGATTTATTTCAAAAGTTGGAACAAATCAAGTCTGTAAGCTACAACTATCCATTTAAGCAAGTTTCTCATAGATGGAACATTCGTTTTGATGAGACAATCAAAGAGTTTGATTTTATCAAAAATAAGGATGAACCATGCGTATATAAGAAGGTTAGTGGGAGCGCAGTATCATTCCTTGTATTATATGTTAATGATATATTACTGATACGGAATGACATTCCTATGTTACAATCAATTAAAATCTGGTTATCTAAAAACTTCTCTATGAAGGACTTGGGTGAAGCATCCTATATTTTGGGGATAAAGATCTATAGAGATAGATCTAAAAGGATGCTCGGCTTATCCCAAGGAACGTACATTGATACGATGCTAAAGAGGTTTAGAATGGAAGATTCCAAAAGAGGTCTCATGCCGATGAGCCATGGAATACATCTCTCTAAGAAACAGGCCTGAAAGACACCTAAGGAGAGAGATCGTATGAATAAGATCCCTTATGCTTCTACAATAGGATCTATCATGTACGGTATGATATGTACTAGACCGGATGTTTCTCACGCACTTAGTGTAACGAGCAGATACCAGTCGAATCCAGGAGAAGAGCACTGGAAGGCAGTGAAAAATATCCTAAAGTACTTGAGAAGGACTAAAGATATTTTTCTTGTCTACGGTGGGTCTGAATTAAAACTCGAGGGATTCACGGACTCAAGTTTTCAAACAGACCAAGATGATAGTAAATCTGTTTCAGGGTATGTGTTTACCTTGAATGGAGGTGCAGTGAGTTGGAAGAGTTCCAAGCAGTAAATAGTTGCTGATTCAGTGACAGAGGCAGAGTATATAGCTACAAGTGAAGCCGCAAAGGAAGCTGTTTGGATGAGGAAGTTCATAACTGAACTTGGTGTGGTTCCTAGCATTTGAGAAGCAGTTCCCGTATACTATGACAACACCGGAGCGGTTGCACAGGCTAAGGAACCCAGGTCTCATTTGAAATCCAAACACGTGTTGCGGCGATTTCACTTGATCAGGGAGATCATTGAAAGAGGAGACGTCACCTTGGAGCGTGTGGACTCTCAAGACAACATTGCAGATCCATTTACTAAAGCTCTAACACAACAGCGGTTTGATCGTCACTTAGAGAAGATAGGTATGAGATACCATTGCGATTGGCTTTAGTGCAAGTGAGAGATTGATAGTAGTGTGCATACAAGCCAATCATGTGTGATGATAAAGCACATACTTTGTAAACAATCATATTTATTTATTAATAAAATATTCATTTATGGCATTTAATTATCTACATGGTGCTGTTTTTATAATATGTAAATAACCCATAGTTTTAAGCAATGCTTTTAGAATCATGATGAGATCATGCTAATGAGATTTAAATTCTTAGAAAGCTTAAAAACTAAAATAGTTCCCAATTGTGAGATTACTAAAATGGGGATTAGTAAATCCGAATAATTTGGTACATATGTTGCTTGCTCATTACATGAGGATGACTGATCTCATGGTCATTTGTGTGGAAACACTAAAGCAAGTATGTAGGTCCTTATTGGAGAATAAATTCACTGAACGCGACTCGCTATGGAATACCTAATGGAGTTTTACTCGCCTATCAATAGGAATTCCTATTGTGATAGTAGTACAAGTGATCCTTGGACTTGAGATCATCATAGTATCTTGTATGTAACAAATTATACTTTGACTTATTTTTTAAGGTCTTTAAGGCATATATAGGGTATGCTTGGGTATAATGAGTTGTATATGGAGATAATGTATGATCAATAAATAATCTACCACCTCTAGTAAAAGAGGAGATATGTCCTATGTGATTCGTTAAATGACAACCCAGGAATCCTTGGCCAAGGTAGAATAAAATTAGAAAAAGGTTTCTAATTTTCATTATTTGGAGTTGTGTATTTTCTAATCGAAATACATATGATTAAATAAATTAAGACTTGACAGTAAATCCATGTCTTATATTTAATTGGGACATTGTATGGTGGAAGGATTAAATTGTACGGTAACTATTAACTCACATGTTTTTTATGATTAATGTTGAAATCTATATTATCTAGAAAGTCGTTGATCGCTAGGGAGGCTTATCCCTATTGTAGAATAAATGTTATTTATTTAAATAGATTATTAGTTTAATTTATTTATTTAAATAAAATTAGAATTGTTCTAATTGATTTATTCACAACCGGTTTATTATGGAGAACCTAAAGGGTCACACCATAAAAGGAAGCAGAATTATTTAAAAAGAAAATAGTATGATAGTAAAAATGCATTAAGTATAATTAATTTAATCTATGGTGATAGAATAAATTAAATAGCTTAATGTTTATTATTTAATATTTTAGAAATATTAAATATAAATTAATAAGAGAAGTCTTATTAATATTAATATTATTATTATTATTTTACTTCTAAGGGAGTTTAGGAATTAATATAATATCATTACTCTCTCTCTCTCTCTTAATCCTAATAAGATTAGGATATAAATTAATTAAAAGTGTTTAATTAATTAATAAAACCCTATTCTAATTGGATTAGGAGGGTTAACCTAATATCTATATAAGAGAGTCTTATATAAGAAATAAGGGTCGTGAATTTTCCAAGGGTTGGGAGTACACATATTCTATAGAGATAGAAACAAGGGTTAAGCCAATAACCCATCTTCCTGAGTTCTTCATCTTCCTTGGTGGATCACCGTTAGAGACCAAACATTTGGGTGGCTGACATTGATCAAGGGAAGGAGCCACTACAGAGGAATCAAAGGAATCAAAGGAGTAGAACTTGTACATGAGGAAGCTTGGATCTTCAAAGGTATAATTCCATCCTCTTTTCTGTTATTGATAACTAGCACAAAGCATGATCATGGTTATGGGTTTGTATAAATTTTTGAAAACCTATGTTTCGTGCTTTCGCCCTATTTATGTGATTTGATTGCATGATTGCGTTACGTACAAACCCAACAGGGAGGACGATCGATGTCAGTCTGGTTGGCCCGTTTTATCATCTTCCTGGTGATTTGATGCTGGTAGACGACCAGTTCTGCTAATTGTTCGATTTTTTCCTTGATAGATTTTATTTCCTGCTCTATCAGGATCCGCCTTTCTAAGACTTCCCAACTGTCTGGGGTGTTGTTGCTGGATGGCGTTGATTCTCCCACATAACGGGGGTACTTGGATCCTTCTCCACCTGTGGTGCTGATCATATTGGCATTCTCCTCTTTATGTTGTGGGAGAGGATTGTCCTGCACATGCAGTTGCTCAGGCTTTGTTACCACAATCTCTCCGTTGTCAATCAAGTCTTGGATTTTGTGCTTGAGAGACCAATAGTCTTGGGTGTCATGGCCTAGAGATCCAGAATGATAAGCACACTTCTTGCTTGGATCAAAATTTCATCCACCGGTATTGGTGGGTGGAAGGAGTTGGACAATTTTCTTCTGTACCGTCAATTGCTTTAGCACATTTTCGAGTGAATTCCCTAGAGGGTGAAAGTTCTTCGATGCCTGACCTTCGTATTTTTCTGAAATGGAGGGTATGAAGGCTATGCTGAAGCTTGGAAAGGGGTATAGTTCCTCCTTTGAATGGGCATACTGTTTGCCTTGCCTCTTGAATTTTGTCCATATAATACTAAGGACACTTCTTCATCTTTCTTCTTATGTACCCTCTAGGGATTACTCCCATAATTTCTGGACTGTATATGTTCAGCAACAGCTTTGAGGGCGGTCAGATCTTTTATGTTTCCAGATTTGAGCCCCATTTATGCCATTTCACCGTGCTTGATCATTTCAAAGAATAGTTTTCCTATGCTTGCTAGGACCCTCTCGTAATATGGAGCTTCTTGGATATCGATGAAGGTCATGACTATCTCAGACTCAGTCATGGCTGGGGTGACTTGTGTTGCAACCTGCCTCCATCGTTGGGCATACTCTCTGAATGATTCAGTGTTCTTTTCCTTGATTTTGGTTATTTGGTATCTGTCTGGAGCCAGTTGAGATTGGAAGCTGTATTGACTGAGGAAGGCATGGGCCAACTCTTCCCAGCTGTGAATCTTAAAGTTGTCCAGACGGGCATACAAGGCTCTAGCTCTCCAGTCAGACTCTTTTGGAATAATTGCATTCGAAGTTTCTCGTCCTCTATATAGGATCTGAGTTCTCCAATGAATACTTTCAGATGTGTATAAGGGTCGCCCACTCCATCGTATTTCTCAAAATCGAGGACTTGAAACTTTTCGGGATAACGAGCCACGGGGAAAATACATAGGTTAGAGTAATTAACATTGCCGAATACCCCAGTCCCTTTGATAAATCGGAGAGTTTCCTCTATTTGTTGTATTTTCTTCACGATGTCACCAGCTTCCTGTTCTTTGCTGAGGGTGGTAATTTCAGGGGTTTTGTTGGTTATGTCCCAGTTCTGTTGTCCAGGAATATGAGTCTCAACTTTTTCGGTCTGTTGACTGCCACCACTACCACCAGGTGTTCCCGATTCTGTGTGAGTTTGGGCTTGCTTCCCTTTAAGGGCCTTGCTTTGTCCTATTAGAAAATTGGCCAATTCGGCTATCTGATTTCTCAGTCCTTCAAACTCTTCCCTAGATACAGGGGTGGATTCTTGGTTGAGCACTCGAAGTCATGTCCGTGGATGGACGTAGTGCTTTCTTAGACTTAGATCTAGTGACAGGACCAATTTTTCACCAACAACAAAACGTAGGCGTGTCAATTTCCTGAGGTAAGTAGGGATAGGATGCATGCCTATGATGTGGTTTTTAATCTTATCCTGCAAAATAGAGGTCAGTTGTTTTGATGACAGGATGACAATAGGTATATGACAGGAAATGTAAATTTTTTATTATGATATTTACATTGAAAACTTGATAGTGAATTGAAAGAGGAAGGCATGAAGAAGCTTCCCGTCGGATTTGGTTAATCAGAGGCGGACCTATCTTAGGCTACTCTCGCGACTTTTTGGCATGAAGGTCCCTAGATCATCGCAATCTACTAAAGGGGAAATTAATCCTATCTTTCAACTGGAGCGAATCTGGGTGGTGCATTTTCATGAGCCCCAGAGACTAAGCAGTCCCCAGAGACATTACTTATCATCGACGGGTTTTGCCTCCCGAATAAGGAATCACACAACATACATTAACATACATCGTGTCTCACCGTTATGCATATGATGACATGGGTACGAAGCACTAAAAAAGCAGGAAAGCATTCATTCACATTCATTCAATGTAAAAATGCAGCATTCACGCATTCATTTAATGTAAAGACGCAGCATTCACACATACGTAGTTTTGAAATGGAAATTTTTGAAAAGATTTGAACGCGGCCTAAGCCCTCTACTGTCCCCAGCAGAGTCGTAATCTGTCGAAGTCAGGAAAAAATCCGCGGGTCAGGTCACAACCCGGATCTTTCTCTCTTCCTAAGTTATCTCTACCCTTACTCTTTTTATTGCAAAAAAGGTTTTGAAGTGTTTTACAGAGTCGCCAGTTGGTAGATTTGAAATGGTTGTACCAACTCAACCGAGTTTTGTTTGAAAGAGGCCCAATTCTTGGATACTGTCGAAATTTGATCTGTGAAAACAAAGTTTGAGTTCGGGGGCTTGGTTTAGTGTGGGGAAGGTGTTAGGCACCCCACAACTCCCATGTAAACACGGTACCACATCTTTTCAACATTTCCCTTTAAAAACTGAAATGTGTGTGTGAATGCTATTTCAAAATTGGGCCTATGTTTGATTGAAAGCATGTCTATGCATCGTTGAACCTATATATGAAGGGTTTGATTTGATTTGCAAAAAGTCTTTGATTTGATTTGCAAAAGTGTTTCTTTTTGATAAGATTATTGAAGTTATCTTTTGAAAGCAGTTTATCAAACCCCTACGCTAACATAGGAATTGAATCATATTGATAATTTAATTTTACCTTTTCAGCCTTAAGTAACAATTTGAATGGTGACTGTCGGGATGCGAAGCATCCTCAACCACAACGTATATACAAATGTCAGTCTCCTCATAGGCATGACAGCCATCAGAGGGACTCTGACACGACAAATCATATTTTTACTATGTTGAGACCTTAAATCCGAATAACCATTTTAAGGTCTTTTGTATGTACATTTCTATAGAAAAACTGGCAGGGTACATTCATAAAGTGGAGTTTGTCCATCGTAGGAATCAGATTTTGATCAGTTTGATCATGAATCCCACGATTCCTAGGCTCACATATGAGTAGCCAATAAACCTACACAGTTCTAATTTGTATAGAAACAGATATATATCCTAAATGTCGTCAGAACTGAGGATTCATTCAGTAAATTCTGGTTCGCACCTGGCCGAAGCGTCTCGTTCCCACTAAATAGCGATCTAAGGGCCGCGAGGTTGCTTTTCTAATTGAAACTAGAAAAATGCTAGATTTAAATAAATCTCAGCCATTATAGCTCCCCGGTTCAGTCTGGACATGTTTTTAACCGTTTGAAAGCTAGAGTTGGCAAGATTTAAATAAATCTAGTTCGCCCGCAGATATGTCAGTGCCAATTCTTATAAAATGAATATTTAAAGCAACAATTTAATAAAGCGAGTAAAGTAATATATATACAGTTATATATACGAAAGCTGTAAAGGGCAATGGGTTTAACGCCTGTGCCCGGACTGGAATTGAAATATATATATATATTTATATAAAAACTGTAAACAGCCACGGGGTGATCCAGGCTTGACAGAATGTAAATATATACATAAAAATTGTAAGAAGGGCGATGGGTTTTCACGCCTGTGCCTGGACTGAAATATAAATATATATTTAAATATAGACAGAAAAGTAGTCAACTAAGACTGGGAAGATAACCCAGTGGTGATGAAGGTTGCTTATATATGCATAAATATATATAAAAGCAATAAAAAGGCCACATAATAATCCAGACCGGACTGAAATGTTAATGTACAGAAACGTAGTCAACCAAGACTGGGAAGATAACCTAGTGGTGGTGAAGGCTGCTTATATATGCATATTTATATATAAAAGCAGTAAAAAGGCCACAGAATAATCCAGGCCGAACAGAAATATAAATGTACAGCAAATCAGTAAACCAAGACTAGGAAGATAACCTAGTGGTGGTGAAGGCTGCTTATATATGCATATTTATATATAAAAGCAGTAAAAAGGCCACAGAATAATCAAGGCAAAACTGAAATATAAATATATATATATATATATATATATAGACAGAAATGTAGTCAACCAAGACTGGGAAGAGAACCCAGTGGTGGTGAAAGTTGCATATATATTCATAAATATATATAAAAGCATAAAACTACCTCGAATTTGACATTCGGGCTTGACAGAATTGAAAAGTTAGTATATATACAGTTAAATATACACAAAAAAAAACCCAAACCCGGACTGGGAAGATAACTTAGTCGGACGAAGTTGCTTAAAATGAAGATGCAAGTATGCCGAAGCTACTGGAAGCGACAGATCGTCAATTCGAGTTGTAGAAATGCCAGAAAATGTGTTTAGGTACTAAAATGTACCAAAGGTTGACGACAACGGCCACGAAACTGAGTTTCGGGCTTATTAAGAAAACGAAACTTGATATAAAAGTGTATAAAAGTGCAAAGAACTAGTATTGATTAGCTTATAGTAAAAATACTCACAATGGACTGCTACACGGGCTTTTTGTCAAATCGTAGGCTTTAAACGTCCAAATCTACCAGTTATTTTCTGATATGTGGTAGTATATGGGTATATCTATGTGTTAGAGTAAAAAAATTTGGGTTTGGAAGACAAGAAATTAGACAAAAAACCAAATGGGCAGAGGTTCGGAGCGTTTTGGAATTATGATAATGAGGGGGGTGCCCTCATATATATAGGCCAGGGAGCCTCCACCCTACCTGCTGCTGCCGCAGGTAGAGGTTCGGCTCCCCTGGTGGGGCCCACGTGTCGGGTTTAGTCATCTCAAAGTACGTGCACTCTAAGGGCGAGGTCGAAGTTGAAACTTTTTAACATTTGATAGGAGCGTCCGTTTGAGGCGTGTTGTACCTTTCTGGAAAGCCCTCGCCGAGAGTGTCACAATGACATAGGATAAAACATATTCCGGGTCCAAGAAGACTGGTTCATAACCAGGTCTTCGAGTCCCCGTAGTTTATCCGTTAAGTTGTATTGCGCTGTTTGCACTAGGGATCATCATTATGGTTCGTTCTGACCTTGGTGGCATCAATTTGGCTTGAGTTTGACCGAATCGGCTTAGAGTTAGGTAAAATGACCATTTTACCCCTCTTGGGGTTGCCTTCAGTGTCAGCATGGCCTACGGTTGACTTCCTGGGGTTGTTTCCAAGACTTGGATCCCTTTTGAGTCTGTTTGTTCTCAATGTTGTCTCTGAAGTTCACTTGGTCATTCCAGGTTTTCTTCTTGAGATGTTATGGAGCTTCAGGTTTGTTCCTGAAGTTGACCTAACTTCGCGGGTTGAGATCGGGGCTGACCTGTACTTCACGGGTTGAGACCCGGGCTTACCTATACTTCCCGGGTTGAGATCGGGGCTGTCCTGTACCTCCCGGGTTGAGACCGGGGCTAACCTGTACTTCTCGGGTTGAGATCGGGGCTGACCTTTACTTCACGGGTTGAGACCCGGGCTGACCTATACTTCTCGGGTTGAGATCGGGGCTGTCCTGTACCTCCCGGGTTGAGACTGGGGCTAACCTGTACTTCTCGGGTTGAGATCGGGGCAGACCTGTACCTCCCGAGTTGAGACCGGGGCTGACCTGTACTTCCCGGGTTGAGACCGGGGCTGATCTGTACTTCCCAGGTTGAGACTGGGGCTGACCTGTACCTCCCGGGTTGAGACCGGGGCTGACCTGTTCTTCCCGGGTTGAGACCTGGGCTGACCAGCACCTCCCCGGTTGAGACCGGGGCTGACCTGTACTTCTTGGGGTGAGACCGAGGCTAACCTGTACCTCCCAGGTTGAGACCGGGGCTGATCTATACCTTCCAGGTTGAGATCGGGGCTGAGCTGATGGCCCGATATTGAGACCAGGGTTGATTTGATGACCCGGTAGTGAGACCGGTTAATTTAATGGCCCGGTATTGAGATTGGGATTGATTTGACGACCCGGTATTGAGATCGGGGTTGAACTGATGGCCTGGTATTGAGATCGGGATTGATTTGATGGCCCGGTATTGAGACCGGGATTGATTTGATGACCCGATGTTGAGATTGGGGTTGATTTAATGGCCCGGTATTGAGACCAAGGTTGATTTGATGGCCCGGTATTGAGACCGGGGTTGATTTGATGACCAGGTATTGAGACCGGGGTTGAAATGATGGCCCGGTATTGAGACCGGGGTTGATTTGATGACCCGGTATTGAGACCAGGGTTGGTTTGATGACATTCTTGCTCTTCTGCAGTGTTAGTAACAGGGAAAGAAAATTTTGAGTGTCTACAATTGTAATAAAAAGTGAAAGACTACTCCCCTAAGTGGCATCATCATCTTCGTTCGCCTCCTTATGATCCGATGGTGTATCAGGTGGTGGATAAGTCTGGATGGATCCAAAAGTTGGGAACTGAGCGTGGACTTCTCTAATGCCTTGGGAATTCGACCTGCAATCCCCCCAAACTTATTTGGCACTCCAATATAGTCTTTTAGCCCTTTTTAGAAACACTAGCAATGCGCTTTGTTTTTGACTTCTATTCTGACCATTCATCCTCATAGCAATTGAATTGAACTTGAGAGGATCACAAAATAACCTATTAATACTACTATAATCTACCAAAAATTCTACTTAATATCAAAACTACGAAGAATTAAACATAGAGGGAGAAATGAGTGTATATGTAAATAAGAATTAAACAATGAGGGAGAAAGTTTGGATGGGGTGCCTCCATCGAGCGCTTGGTTTAAAGTCCTTAAGCTGGTACTTCTTCTTATCAAGGCTAACCAATTCCTCTACGATAAGTGAGGAACCTTCCATCCATTAGGACTAATGTATGCTTTAAGAGGTTCCATTAGTGATAGCCTTCAATTTTAAGTCACCTAGCTTGCTTCTTGTAGATAAGTTCCCAATTTCCAATTCGAATAGCTAGGTGCTTCCTCTGTTGTGTTCATGAACAGATTAGGACATTGGGGCATGAAAAACACAACGGGCTCTTCTTCTATTTTATCTTCCTTGGACCACCATGGTTTCAAGGATTGGCCATCTCTCATGTCATAAAGAACATTGTTGTCGACGTGACTACCAAGGGGGCATGGTTGTGCAAAACTGACTGGATTCTTGAACCTTGGCGGAAAAGGCACATGGGGTATTAGCAAGGTCGACTCATATTCATTGCGACTTAGATCTTTGATGGTCTCATCTTCCTTATCCCCATTTGTCTCCTCGGTTTCAAATTCTTGTAGCTCATCCAGTTGCATATTCCACTCGGGCTCTCCATCAGTATCAGAATCCATGTCATAGCACCAATTATTTTGAGGACAGTTGTTCAAGGCTTTGAACATTTGATCCATCTGATTCTGAAGATTTTGAATTGATATCTCTTGCTCAATCAAGCTCTCATTTGTCAAGGCTTTGAACATTTGATCCATCTGATTCTAAAGATTTTGAATTGACATCTCTTGCTCAATCAAGCTCTCCTTTGTTGACGCTATGAACTTGAACCACAAATCCTCCAATCTTAAATTTTCTGTTTCAACCTCAGAATCCATGTATTGAGGATCATTGGTTGGAGTGTTGATGAGTTGTTCCATCTGATTCTGAAAATTTTTGCTCGATAATGCCTGACTCATCATCATCTCCTATTGGTTTGCTAAGAGTTTTTACATGAATTCTTTCCTTGACTGTTCTTCTTGTGGCAATGGAGATTGATATGTGAATTCTGGTGCATATGTTGGACTTGGATCACAGTATTGGTCTTGATAACTATAGCTCCATGAAGAATCTGGGTGATACCCCCAATCTTGATGATAATTGGGATAAGCATAGTTGTTGAGGTAATCACCCCTATACTGTACTTGTCCAAAACTAACGGTGCACTGATGACTGGGATGGTTGCCAGCACAGTAATCACAAGTAATTGCTATCTTTCGAATACGCTAGGTTGCAACAACGTCCAATTTCCTCGAAAGTGTCTCAAGCTGTGCTGATAATGCAGAAATTGCGTTGAGTCCATCAATTCCTGTTTTCCTTGGTTGAGTCATCCTCATGTATGGCCATTGATAAGAAAAGTCTTCCATGATACCTGAAAAGAGAGAAATATAGAAAGAGAATTAAAAACTAAAAATAAAATAAAATGTTTAAATTAAGAGTAATTTGATTGAAGCTAATGTTGGCAAAAAAAAATTAAACTAATTCCCCGTCAACGAAGCCAAAAACTTGTTGGCTTGTTTAGGTGTCAATCAAAAGAAACATACACACGCAAGTGCACGTGGTCAACAAGTAATATAGAATAAGTAAAGTATCGATCCCCCGGAGAATTAATCAACAAGACTCACCAAGCACTAACCCATAACCAACTTAATCTTATTTAAACGATTGATTTAGTATTTTGAATAATAATGTGCAATTAAACTAATACTAACTATCCCTAGATTAAAAGTAGATAGTGAAAACATGAGACTACAATATCACCTATTGTTTCATCTAAATCAGTACACTTCCCGTTAAGCCAAATTAATTATCACCGGATTGTTAGTCGAGAACACGAAAACAAAATATAGCCATCTCTCGATGTACCAAGTCCATATCACATATAATCCACAAATGATAGAATGCACGTGAACACCCAAATTACATAAACCACTATATTTATATGTGATTTAACAATAATAAGGGCTTAAGCACAAGTTCTCTAATGACTACAAGTGATGCTTCGGTATATGTCTATCCGAAGCACAAATCATGAATTCCAACACCATTTAGAACACACAAACACATGATATTATGATCAGATCTAAACCCACAATCCGTTTCTCAATTTCATATAGATTATCACGGTAATTGATAGCTAGGCAATTAAACAATTGAATACAAACCATAATAGACATTCCAATAATGATTAACAAGACTAACAAGGAAGTATATCAAAATAAACTACACAACAAGATCCATTGTAATCTCAAAATAGGGTCTAACTCAAACTTGAATCAAATCCCACAATCCACAATTGATTACACATTTGAAGAATACAAATAGAAGTAAAGAGAATTTAGGAATTAAGAAATGCAAATCTGAGTTTCTTCTCTTGCTTCAAATCTGAACTTCCAAGGATCTTCAATTGTTTCAATCCCCAAATCTAATCTAGTCTTGGGTTCTAATAATCTAATCTAATCTAATAAGGAAATTAATGAAAAAAGAAGAGCATATGTAATCTAATGATCCCTAAGGGTGGAATGTCCCTCTCCTCTGCTAATATGTCTATATTTATAAGCCCTAATATGACTCTCCTCCAAGTTACGCTTCAATTGCACTATTTAATGAAAATGTCAACTCTAGTCAGCTTCAGGACTGGCGCGGCCGCGCTCCAAATGGCATGGAGTTGGGCGCGGGTGCGCTAGAAGCAAATATCACTTTTTTGGACCAGGGAAGAGATTGGGCGAGTCCATATACACTATAAAATGGCGCGGCCGAGCTTTGAATTTTCTGCTGCAGTGCCCTCTGGTAGAACAGCCATAACTTTTGATCCGGCAGGAGTTACGGGGCCTGCTACCTGTCAAATTGAAGATATCGACGAGATCTACAACTTTCATTCTTTAAGAATTGAAAAATAATGGACAAATGAAGGTTGAAATTGGGCTTGAAGTTACAGATTGTGCAATGGCAACCCAAAATATTGAAGTTCAACGTCTGTTGGTACAAAGGTCATAGCTCTCCCCTCCGAACTCTGATTGGGATGATTCAAGATGTTCCGAAAAGCTTAGAAAAAGATCTACAATAAAGCGCAAGTTCGAAGCCAAGAACATGAAATAAACATGAAAGCCCAAACAATGTCCAGGTTGCATTTCCTTGCCTTTTCATACCAATAGTCGCTCACACAGTTCCCAAGCATAAGATCTACAAAATGTGTGAAAAGTAACTATGAAACATAGGTTTAAGCAACTAATTCAAGTAGTAGATACCGGATAAGTAGGTATAAAACCAACTTATCAGATATCGAGTTTGGGAGAAATTAAATCCACTATAGGTTGGGTATTCACCTTAAGAGGAGGTGCAATTTCTTGAAAATCCAAAAAAACAAACTTGTATAACACACTCAACTATGGAGTTAGAATTTGTTGCTTTAGCAGAAACTGGAAAAGAAGTTGAGTGAATGAGGGATTTTCTTATAAAATTTTGTTGACTTCTAAGAATATAAGTTTGGTCTCAATTCTTTGTGATAGTCAAGCCACTTTGGCTTAAGCATATAGTGAGATATACAATAGAAAGTCATAACATATTAGTTTTCGACATGATTATGTGAGGAACTAATCAAGGATGGAATTATTTCGCTCACATATGTAAGATCTAGTTGGAATTTAGCCGATCCATTCACCAAATCTCTGACGAGAGATATGGTGATAAAAACCTCAAATTTTATGGGGCTAAAACTCTTAAATTAATTCACCAATAAAGGCAACCCTTCCTAACACTATGAAATAAGTAGTTTTTGGTTCAAAGGGTAACAACAAGTTATTGAAAAGTGAATGCTCAATACTTAAACTGTTATGGCCACTTGAGATAAAAGTATTGGTTGCCATAGTTAGAGGGTTGAGATTTAATCTCTTAATGAAGTTCAGTTAGTGGAATAAGTGTCTCAAATATGGTAAAGACACTGAAAGAACCTCACTTATATGAACTTAGAAGTTGTGCCGCTTCGATTGAGATTTGGAGTTTATCTCATAAAAGTTCATCATGAATGTTGGATTAACTTATGGCCTCACGAGAGCTGAGCGTGTGATTGTGTGGAATATGAGAATTCTTTGTGTTTATGTATGTGATGTCATCGATATTGTCACAAGTGTCGACGTTGGGAAAAAATCTTGTTGCTTTGGACAGATCTTTCTCTCTTCCTAAATTTTGTTGTTTTCTACCCTTATTTGTTTTATCTGTTTTATGAAGGGTGAAGTTTTTTAGGAAAAGACCAACATGTATCATGTCGACGATTTGAAAGGTTTACAGAGTCGCCAGTTGGTAGATTTTGAAATGGTTGTACCAACTCAACCGAATGTTGTTTGATTTTGCATGTAGGCCCAATTACTGGACACTGTCAAAACTTGGCCTTGAGACCGAGATTCTTAAAGTTTGATGGCTTTTTTAAGTGGGGGAAAGTGTTAGGCACCCCCTAACTCCCGTGAAACACGGTACCGCATCTTTTCAATATTTTCCTTTTTAATTTGCAATGTGTGTGTATGCTGGAAGTAATTGAGCCTACGTGTGATTTGAAAGTATTGTAATGCTTCGCTGAACCTATATACGAAGGGTTTGATTTGATTTGCGAAAGTCTTTTTTTAGACAAGATATGAAAATAATGTTTTAAAAGGTTGGTTTTCAGACCCTTTCGCTTCGCATAGGAATTAAAGCATATGGATACTTCTATTTTATTCTATTTAGCATTTGGCTTGATTGGAATGGTGATTGTCACGATGCGAATCATCCTCGACCACAACATTTATGTACAAATGTCGGTCTTCTCATTTGCATGACAGCCATCGGAGTGACTCTAGCACAGCAAACCATATTTTTATATGTTTAAGACCTTAAATCCGGATAACCGTTTTAAGGTCCCTCAACTGTACATTATACAGAAAAACTGGCATGGTACATTTGTAATGTGGAGTTGTCCGTCGTGGGAATCAGATTCTGATCAGTTTGATCATGAATCCCACGATTCCTAGGCTTACAAAGAATGGCTAAGAAAACTAGCACATCACAGATATTCACAGAAAATGCAATTTATGCACTAGACGTCGCAAAAACAAAGGATTCATCTGTCAAATCCTTACATGCGCGTAGCCAAAGCTTTTCGTTTCCACTAGATATGGATCTAGGGTCGCGAGGTCGCTTTAATTATTTAACAAAACTAGAAAGAAAGCTAGATTTAAATAAATCTTAGCCATTCTAGCTTCCTAGTTCCGGTTGAACCTATTTTGAACCGTTTGAAAGGTAGAAAGGGCTAGATTTCAATAAATCTAATTTGTCGAATTTATATTAACACAAATTCATATAAAATTACTAATTAAAACAGATATTTTATCACAATGAATAAAGAATATGCATATAATTATATATATAAGAAAGCTGTAAAGGGCCACGAATTTCCAATTCAGTCCCGACTTGAATTTATATATATATATATATATATTTATAAAAGCTATAAAAGAGCCAAGAAGTAATCCAGGCTCGACAGAAAAGTGAATATATATATATATATATATATATATATATATATAAAAGCGGTAAAGAGCCACGAATTTCTCTAGGCTCAACTTAATGTAAATATATATATATATATATATATATAAACCTGTAAAGGAACCACGAAATGATCTAGGCTTAACGGAATGCAAATATATATATATATATATATATATATATATATATATAAAAGTTGTAAAGAGCCACGAAATGATCCAGGCTCAACGGAATGTAAATATATATATTTATATATATATATATATATATATATATATAAGCTGTAAAGAGCCACGAAATGATCCAGGCTCGACAGAATGTACATATATGTATAGAAAAGCTGTAAAGAGCCACAAAATGATCTAGGCTCAACAGAATGCAAATATATATATATATATATATATATATATATATTTATATTTATAAAAGCGATAAAAAGGCCACGGATTTCCATTCCAGGTCGATTTGAAATGTAAATGTTAATATATACAGTCAGTATATACTCTCTCCGTCCCGTATTAAACGTCCTAATTAGTTTCGGCACGCTAATTAATAATATTTTTTTTTACCTAAATTGCCCCTTTTAAATTACTTATTAATTGAAGTATCCATGCATTCACTTTTCTATGACTTCAACATTAAATATTCCTTACTACTCCCTTCGTCCCTTAATATAAGTTATTTTAGAGTTGTGCACAAACATTAAGGAAATGATTGTATAGCATTAAATATAATATCAATTGACTATATTGCCCTTGTATTGGAAAAAGAGTGTTATTTATTGGGCCAAAAATAGTGAGAGAACCAAAGTTATATTTATTATTTGGGGTAATATTGGAAACTAAACAATAAATGCTTACTTGAAATTATAAAACGTCTTATATTAAGGGACAAAAATACTTCTCTAAAACATCTTATATTAAGGGACAGAGGGAGTAGTTCCCACATGAATTCTCTAAATTATTTTTATTGTTATTCTCACATTCCAATAAATATATTTCTCTCCAAATTCACCCACTATTTACATACATATGCCCATAAATGCAAACTCTCCACATTTGTTGGTATTAAATTCTAGCTACTAGTAGTATGATTTTTGTTGTTACTCACATTCCAATAAATATATGAGAGAGAATGTGGTATAACAATACATCATTTTCTAATATAAATTTTTTATCATTTCTTAAATTTCCAACAAAAATTGACTAAAAAAATTATGAAGGTATAAGTGGAAAAATAAGATAAAAATAGTTACTAATATAGAAATAGGACATTTATTTAGGAATATCCTAAAAAAGAAATTAGGAAGTTTAATACGGGATGGAGGGAGTATATATTAAAGCGAAAAAGGTCACTAATTAGCAATCCAGGCCAAACGAAGTCAGAAAAATTATATATATATATATATATATATATATATATATATATATATATATATATAGTTATATATATACAAAAGCAGTAAATGCCATGGATTTACAATCCAGACTTGACAGAATTTAAAATTAGTATATATATAGTCAGTTAAATATATAATAAAGCTGAAAAAGCCACAAATCAGCGATCCAGACCGAACAAGTTAGTTCGTATATGTATATATATATATATATAGGGATAAGGTTCAAAAATGCCCCTGACGTTTACCCCGAGGTCTACCGAGCACCCTAAACTCTCTTTTTTTCAAAAATACACTTGACGTTACAAATTTTGGGTCAATTATGCCCCTCCCGTTAAAAAAATGACAGCTGCCACAAACGGATGTTAATTTATTTATGATGTGGCTGACACGTGGCAATATTTGCTGACGTGGCAAATAATTAAAACAAAAATCGCTAATGTGGCATCTAATGTGTATAAAAATAATATTTTATAATTTATCTATTATGTGTATTTTGTTAATAAGTTTTATTTATTAATAATTTTATTAAGTAAAAATGATTAATAACACCAGCAAAATTAAACCACCACCACTATACATCAACAACAACACCAGCACCACCACCACTATACATCAACTGCCGCCACCACCACTACAACCGCCACCACCACCACCACTACTATACATCAATCGCCACTGCCACCACCACCACTATACCGCCACCGCCATACATCAACCGCCACCACCACCACCACTATACATTAACAACACCAGCAAAATTCAAATACGTCAACATACACCACCATGTTCCACCAACAAAATTCAGATCCATCACCATTCATCACCATGCACTGCCGCCTCCCAAAATCACACCATCAACAGATCCGTCCACTACCACCACCACGAGATCCACCCGATCTACCACTACCTACACCTACCGTTAAGGCGTTAGTATAACCCACCACCATTAACACCACTCACACCAACACCACCATGGCCTAAATCAAAAAAGAAAAGAAAAGATGGAAGAAAGTCACCAACTGGAAAATATCATCACTACTATCACCCACAATTAGATAGATTAGAACACAAATTAACAACAATTTTAACATGACAAGGAAATCAAATAAAGCAAAATCAACCACTCAAATAAAATCATGAAAATTACTCAAATTTAAAAGGGCCCCAAATTCCTAAATCAATAAAAATATTGCCCTAAATTCCTGCTCGTGGGTGTCTTCACATGTTGCTGATTAGATCGCTGGTGTCTTCACTCGTTGCCGATGGTGCAGTCGTGCAGATGGCTTATTTAGTGCAGATGATTTATTTTGCCGATGGTGCAGGGGAACAAAATATCTGCTAAAGGGAATAGGGAGAAAGGGATGTCTAGTGGGAACAGGGGTACGGGGAAGGGGGAAGGAGGAAGGAGGAAAGGGGAAGGGGGAAGGGGGAAGGGGGAAGGGGGAAGGAAAAAGGGGACCTGCAACTGGGAAGGGGAAAGGGCAGGGGAGGCGGTAGGGGAAAAGGCAGGGGAGGGGTTTTTTTTTTTATTATATGTTTAATTTAACTATTAATTTATTTTTATTATAATTTATTATTTTTCTCTTTCACTTACATAAATGATAAAAGAAAATGTGTAAAATAATTATTTACATAAAATATAGTTACTTAAAAAAAATAGGTCATTTTACATAATCATTTTTACTTAATAAAACTTATTAACAAAATACACATAATAGATAAATTATAAAATATTATTTTTATACACATTAGATGCCACATTAGCAAAAAAATTTAATTATTTGCCACGTTAGCAAATATTGCCACGTGTCAGCCACATCATAAATAAATTAACATCCGTTTGTGCCAACTGTCATTTTTTTAACCGGAGGGGCATAATTGACCCAAAATTTGTAACGTCAAGTGTGTTTTTGGAAGAAAAAAAAAGTTTAGGGTGCTCGATAGATCTCGGGGTAAACGTCAGGGGCATTTTTGAACCTTATCCCTATATATATATATATATATATATATATATATATATATATATATACATAAAAGCGAGTAAAAGCCACGGATCGACGATCTAGGCTGTGCAAAAGAAGAAAAACGTATATACACTTATATATACTAAAAAGTAAGTTAAAAAGGCCATGGAACTGAGTTCCGGGCAAAACCAGAATATGAAACTTTACGTGCACGTTCACATATACGTAATGAAGTAGGAAATGAGTTTTGATCTTAAAAAAACTTACAATGGACTGCTACACGGGCTTTTTGCCACTCGGTAGGCTTCAAATGGACGTTTCCACCAGTTAATTTTTGATATGTTATAAAATATACTTATACAAACGTATTGGAAGAATAAAATCTAAGTTTAGATTACTAGAAGTAGGGATAAGGGACGAGATTGATGGAGTTTCAGAGCATTTTTCTAGTTTTTTTTTCTTTTGGCTAATGGGGGGTTTTATTTATAGACCCAATGTTAGCGGGTCTACCCGCGATAGCCATGGGTCTACCTGTGGCTATTTGTGGTGGGCCCCACTTGGTGGGTCCTGTTGTCTCGAAGTACGTGCATTCCGACCAATGCGCAATCTGCTTGAACCTTCATAACTTTTGATCCGGGAGTCCGATTGAGGTGTGCTATACCTTTCCGGAAAGCCCTTTCCGAAAGCTACACAATGACATGAAATTTGACCTTTTCTGAATCCTAGAAGATAGGTTTATGACCTAATCTTTATTTTTTTTGTAGTCCGTCCGTTGAGCTGTCTTGTGCTGTTTTCACTCGGGATTGATATTATGTCTCTTTCTGACCCTCATTGTATTGATTTGGACTGATTTTGACTTGATTTGGCTTCAAGTCAGTAAAATGACCATTTTACCCTTCTAGGGGTTATCTCCCGTATTAGCAAGATTTTTGACTGTTTTCTCGAGAACGTCTCCGAGGTTTTGATCCCAGCGGACTATGTTCTTCCTTTGGGTTATCTCCGAGGTTGGCTTGGTCTCTCAAGATTTTCTCTGGGGATGATTTGATGCTTCGGGACTGTCTCCAAAGGTTAACTGTACCTCCCAGGGTTGTTGCCCGGGCTTGATGTTGCTACAACTATCTTTCTCGGGGTTATCTCCGGGATTCGATTGCTGTTGACTTTTGTCTGTCTTCAGGGTTATCTCTGAAGTTGGCTTAATGATTTCCCGGGGCTGTCTCGGGTTCTAGTTTGATGTTGTAATCCTCTGGGGTTGTTCTCAAGAGTGGAAAAAGATGTTTTTGCCCTCCTGTATGGTTAGTAACAGGAAAACGGAATTCGAGTGTCTAGAAATGCCCCTCTTTGTCATGTTTATGCAATGCAATGAAATGAACATGACAAAGATTACTAGACACTTGAAATATGATAAGATATATATTTAATGATGCAAATCGCAATGCAATAAATGTTAAAATGTTTTCGCAAATTGCATTTCGCACTTCACATATCGCATACGTATCACAAATCGCATTATAAATTACATCGTAAATCGTATATCGCATCGCAAATTGCTTACCCTTACCGGTCATGGATGATGCCTATGTTGGGGCTGATCTCAACGATTGACTTTCATAAATGTTGCTGATATCTATGCTAGTGTTGACTCCACCGGTTTGATTTCTATCGGTGTTACCGATGCTTGTTTGATGAAGATAAACTGAAACGTTTTCTACATTTTTGTTGGGGATGATGTTCTGAATTCATCTGATCTTTTAGATGTTTACATTGGTAGTTTACAACAGTGCCTACCCTACTGGTAGTTGACAACGATGCCTACCCTGCTGGTAGTTGACAATGGTGCCTACCCTAATGGTAAGGACAATGGTTGATCACCGAACTGTATTGATGCCTACTCGAACGGTAGATTTCAATAGCAGAATTTTTCCTCGAGTCTGGGTATTTAATGTGTATGCATATTTAATTCTACTAGGTATGCATGCTTAACTTTTTAATGGAGATGTGCACTGATATAGCGCTTGTTGCACATGTGCAGACCAGGCATGATGTGATGATCTCAATTCATCCTAGGTTGATGCATATGCTTAATTGAATTGATGTAGAACCATACCTCACCCTTTCTGAGGCAATCTGGATTTTCTTTTTAGGCATGGATTTTGATAGGCTTAGCAGCTCTAACTCCCGTATAATTTCTTTTGGCATTCGCGTGGCAGATTTGGATGTTCTCTTTTCATAAGACGTCTTGGTGGGGATCTCGCAGAGGCTGCTATTTTTCTTGATCTGGATCTAGTGCTGGTGGTCCCTCTGGTGGTCCAGACATTAATGGCTTTATTAGGAGATATCTTGATATCTTCACTGAAGTAGTGTTCAATGGCTTACATCACTAGATCCTTCCCCGATGCTACGCTAGATTGATGCCAACGGTTTGATCATTGATTATGAAAAGGGGCGAGCTCTTTACTTGCGACCCTGCTGGATTATATACTGGCTTGGCTGGTGACTAGGGTGTTGTTGGCGCTTTGGGGGATGTGGACCGCTCTTTCATTGCCTAGATTTGAACTTTGGTGTAGAGGCCTCGACTTGTGAGGACTTGGCACAGGTTAACATGTTTGATGATGTAGATTTCATTTGTTAGACCTTTTGTTATTGAGCATCTATTTTTTAGAGTTAAGGACTCTCTTGAGAATTTTCCTTTCTTTTGTCGGGACAAGCTTATGTCGCCTTGAATTTTTTCAGGAGTTCTTCCCCTTTCTTTTGATGAGAGGCTTGATCCTGCTTTGTACTCCTTACATTTCCTGAAATCAAAAAAAATGCCCCAGCCCTTTTGTACGTTGTTACTGGGTTCATAGAAGAAACTCAATTTGTTGACCACATTCAGAGTGATCAATATTCTGTACATTAGATAAGTAACAAAATGTGCCAAAAACATGATGACTCGAGCCGTCGGGATTAATATAATCTTGTGAATGAGGTATTTAAAGTTAAAGTTTATGAAATCGAATGCTTGTATTCACTAAGCCTTTATCTTATCACTAAAGATCTTGAAATTGAGTATAACAATGAATTTTCCCTAAGGAAATCAAAATTTTCATTTGACAAGTTATGCAATCACAAGAAAACTTTTAAGCATCCATGGTCATTTTTCATGGGTAGGATCAGATTTAAAAGACTTATCTCCCTTTATCAGAGACACCTCATCTTTACTCTGAACACCGATCTTCACAGAATTAACATCATATGACATGTGCACTATGTGACGAACGAGATTTTATAATTTAATTTGAATATTTATTAAATTAAATAAATATTTTTTTGATGATTTAATTATTGAGTTAAATAATTAATTGATGAATTTGTGGTAGAGTAATTTAATTATATGTGTTACATTAGTTAAATTAATGTGGAGAATTTTTATATTCAAAGTATGTATTTAATTGAGTTTATTTCATTTAATGAATTAATTAATAAGCATAATATTATTCTAATTAATTTAATAATTAATTAGAGATTTAATTATTTGATATAATTAATAAATAAGAATTTTAATTATGTGACTATGTGAATTATTGTGGAATTATACAATTTTATTTAATTAATTTAAATAGGATTATTTGATTAATTGGGTGTGCCATTTAATTAACTATATAATAGTAAGTTAATTAAATTAAAGGGAAAGGAGAGTGAATGGGAGAAACCAAACATGGTCTTATGAGGAGTTGATCTGTTAACCCACTATAGGGACTAACCGACGACCACTCACCCACTATACACATTATACGTATTATGCTATACATATATCTTATACATCAGTCTTATATTTTATATTACAAACATCAGAGAACTTAGAGAGATTAGGAGAGAAAATTGAGAGAAGAATCGATTAGAGAAGAGATTGAAGAATTAAAGCCCATATCATCATCTTCACAGAGTTTACTAGGGGTAATTCCTTTGTCCTAATTTATTTCACGTACTATGTTTCCTTCATGAACATATATTCTGAGTTCTCTGTGTATGGGAAAAATTAGCAATTTTTGATTATATGCTTATATATGTGTTATTATATCATTATAACATGTTTTATATTTGGTATGAATGAATTAAAATAATCGAATTCATGTAATTAGGCCTTAATTGGGTTTTTAAAAATTTACAGAGTTTTTCTATTTACGTGCTTTAAAAATTCTCTGTGAATGGGAAAATTGATATTTGTTCATTATATAGCTATATCTGTGTTCATATATGTTTATAACATATTATATGCTATATATGCATAACTTCAGTGATCAAACCATCGAATTTTTGTTTATATTTGGGTTTTCAAAATTACAGAGTCGTATATATGGCCATACGGCCCTTACGTACAATTTTTATACCATGAATCGATGGTTTAACTTTGAATTAACATTTGCATATAATTGTACACGTTTATACGAACAAAACGGAAGTTAAACGAACGGATTCGGTGTTATAACGAATCTGTAACGTTGAATTTCTTGATCTTCCTTCAAAACAAGATAAAGTACGACAACAGTGAAATTAGATGCCTTGGATTGTGTGATTACATGATTTTAATTGCCAAGATCATGCTAGAAATGTTGTATAGCGTTTCTGTGAAGTTTTTACATTATGGGTAGCCTTAAAATTCATTACGTTAGTTTAATTTGGATTTATTTGGGCTACTCTGTGTGTTCATCGCGAACCAAGGAGTGCACCAGCAGGGGGACCCGCCCCAGTGGGTGTTCATGGGCATTAGGACCCGCCCCAGCGGGTATAAGGGCTGTCCAGGAGCCTTTTTTTTGTTTCCGAGACTGTTTTGACCTCCTGTAGTAAAATAAGCATAACTTTTTCATATGAACTCCGATTAAGGAGATTCAAGATGATTCGGAAAGATAACTAGTAGACCTACAACTTTCATTCTTTAAGTATTTCAATTTGAAATCGTTAAAATGGGTAAAAATGGCCATCTTTGTGACTAATGCATATTCGGAGGCAATCGGAGGGCTTCGAACATGCACGCACACAAGTGTAGTGTTCTCGATAATAAAAGATGTTGTTTTAAGTTACATACATGAATATTATATGATTTGAAGTTCATGATTAATAAATTAAGTTATTGACATATATAAGCTAATGTGAAGGTTCAAGTTAACAAACTAAGTGCGAACTTGAATATCGTAATTGTAAAACTTGATTATGATTGTTTAAAGGGCTATACATGTGTGATATGCATGTTGTGAGTTTACATTCATGTTATGTGGTTAGCCATTGAGTAATATTATAAACCAAGTTGTAAGTCGAACTTAAGTGAATAGTTCAACAGTTAAACATGGTAGTTATGAAAACTAATCGATGTCGTATACATAATGTAATGTGTAGGACGTTGATGAAGTGAATTGTAATTATATTTGTAGCTTGTGCAAGAGGCAAGTATCTTATCACTAACTTATTGATTTAGCAAGTTCCCTAAGTTCTAATTTATTCATTTATTAAGTCTTAGACTTGTGTTTCTATATCGAGTAAGCTCGTGTTCTTAATTGTTCCAGTTCAAAATTCATATTACATATTGTAACTCTTTTAAAAGCATGATTTAGTTATACAATACTTATTCGATTGTATACTCTTGAAATTTATTATTCAAGTTGAATATCGATGTTATTGTTGAACCTTATAGGACTAGTGAACCCTTATTGATTCGACTAGTCCATAGTTGATGAACGTTCTAAATTCTAGAATACTTATTGAGCTTATCCAAACCAAACTTCCTTTGGTGCGGACTCTGATGTCAAAACTGAGATGAACAACCCTGTAAAGGGGATTATTTACGCTTTAGCGTTGAGATATTGTGCACAGTATGGTACTGAGGGCTGCTCCCCCTAAGTACGAGAAGTAGAGTCCATAGTCTTATGACTGTTAAAGGTTTAAAGCATAAAAACTTTACAACCTAGGACATAGTTCAAGGTCTTATGACTGTCAGACGTTCTTTTGATTCCTGTTATTCATTCCTGAGTCAAAAGTTGAGTTTCTTTATTCAGATGTCTTTGATTCACTCGCATGTTATTATATTGTTGTCATATTATTATACTTGTGGGCAATCGTTCTCACTCTTGCGTAATAATAACATTACAGTTAAGAACAAAAGGTCTGAAAAGCCTTCTACTAGCAAAGGCAAGGGCAAGGTCAATAAGTGATGAAGACTTATTGTTTATTTATATGTTTATGTTTCAGCTTTATGTTAGTTGTGTAAGACTATTTATTTGTTATGTTCCGCACAGATGTTTAAGGTTAGTATGACCTGGGATTTATTTTATTTATTCATAAGGGGAGGATTTAATTCTATTTATTGCATGGTTTGCATTTACTATGGGTAGATAGATAGATGATATTCGTACAGTGAACACCAAGCCCCGTGGAATTGAAGTACCCAGATTTGGGGGTGTCACAGGTTGGTATCAAAGCTGTAGGTTATGAACCTTAGGTTGGGGGAAAACCTTAGGATAGTAGCCTTTTTAGAGATAGAGAACATAGTAATGATAACTCTTATCGAGTTCTAAGAAAGATAATAACTTACGTTATGTGTTATGTGCTTATACTTATATATTCGAGTATCGATTAGCATCACGTAATTACTAAAACTTAAAATTTTATTTGTCAGGATGACAGATGCTGGAGAACCTAGTCAGTCCAGGGACCTTATACCCCTAGAGGCTAGAGAGAAGGAGCCCCGAGATATCCACGTAGTCTGGGAGCAGTTAGTCCGACGAGAGCCATCACCCTTGATCACAGTCATTGGTCAGGAGTATGTGCCGGTGTCTGATTCAGAGGAGGACTCTGAGGAAGACCCTGAGGAGATTGAAGTTCAGGCTGAGGCAGCTGAAGAGGAGGAGGAAGACCCTGAAGAGTTCCTGCCGAGCACTATCAGTGCCGAAATGTATGATGAGCTGTATAACCGTAACATAGAGTTACGTGATACTGTTCAGGAGCTGAGGGAGACTGTTCAGGAGCTGAGGGAGCGGTCGGTTACTCAACAGTCTACCATCGAGCTGAGGGATGGAGAGGTTGAGGCTCTTCACACACGTTTGAGAAATGTAGAGTGGAATTTGGTTCACGAGAAAGGCCAAACCGAGCAGAAGTCAGAGGAAATAGAGGAATTGAAGAATGAACTAAAAGAGAAATCAGCAAGGCTGGCCATAGCAGAGGAAGCCTGGGTAAGGGAATCACGACGAGCAGATCTCGCAGAAGACAACTGTTGGGCGAAGAAGGCCAAGCTTGAGGAGACGTACTCTACACTTCAGTATGCAATTGACGAGGCCCAGGATCGGGTTATGAGGTACCCAATTCAGTTCGAAGGACTACCGTCGTACATGCTAGATCGCAGGACGATGTCCCGAATTATGGAAGAAGAGCGTGGCAAAGCTGTTCGTCGCCTTAATGGGCAGTGATAGGAACATTTGATTTTATGAAACCTATCTGGTATTTAATAATGTAAATTCCAATGTGTTTATAAACAGAGGAATATTTTATGTTTTAAATCCTGTAGATTCTTTATCTCGGGATAGTTGATGTAAATAGCAGTGATGCTATCGTATTATGTTAAAACTTTTGATTTAGTAATATATCAGAGTTTATTTGAGATAATGTGTTGACTGATTGTGTCTAAATGTTTAAGTTAAGCCTTAAATATTTAAAAGATTGAAAAAAGTTCTAATAAGCGTATATCTTAACAGAAATATGCCACCAAGGAGAAGACCGAACCATCAACCGGCCCAGGAAGGGTCAACTAACAACAACAACGACGCCAATGCTAACCCCGTTCAGCAGTTGGCGAACTTACTTGCTGGAGCACTTAACAACCAACCTCAAGCTCCACCGAACATAACGTTCAAGGACTTCAAGGCGGTGGGACCGCCAGAGTTTAAAGGCACCATGAACCCGATAGAAGCTCAAACCTGGGTCATGGAGATGGAAAAAGTTTTCGACGTCGCCAGAGTCAGAGAAGACTAGAAAACTGCCTATGCAACGTTCATGCTAAAATCTAAGGCCAGCTATTGGTTGCAAGCGAATAAGGTCCGGGGAGGTGAAGGTGTGATTACCTGGGAGAGGTTCAAAGAGATGTTCTTCGAGATGTACTTTTCGACCAGTTCGCAGAATCAAATGGAGGTCCAGTTCCTAGAGCTGAAACAGGGGAATATGTCCATACCGGAATATCGGTGAAATTCAATGAGTTGGCTAGGTTTGCCACGTATCAAGTGCACACCGATCAGAGGAAGGCAAGGGCAAGGTCAACAAGTGATGAAGACTTGTTGTTTATTTTATGTGTTTATATTTCAGACTTATATTAGAGTTGTGTAAGACTTATTTATTTGTTTATGTTCCGCACAGATGTTTAAGGTTAGTATGACCTGGGATTTATATTATTTATTACTTAGATGTTGTAACCCCGTAAGGGGAGGATTTAATTCTATTTATTGCATGGTTTGCATTTACTATGGGTAGATAGATAGATGATATTCGTACAGTGAACACCAAGTCCCGTGGAATTGAAGTACCCGGATTTGGGGGTGTCACACACTATGAGTGACGCAACCCTTAGCAGGTGTTTCTCTTCTATGACTTTAGATGATCTCATTTTTATCTTGCAAAATTTTTTCTTCTTTCCTCGCTTAACTTTGTCTCATTTTCTTAAGCTATTCAGGGTTACCCATGTAACGAGTTTTGGACCAATGACTCCTAAACCAGACGACTTTAGGGCACTAGGTGTTAAGACACCCTTTTGGGTTTACTGGTTCGAGTAACAAAGGTCACACTTCGAGACAAGTCAGGCAGTCTACTCTATTTGATCCTCGCCTGAGCTTGTGCAAGATTCGTTTTGTTAGGCTCTAAATTACCCGTGTAACGAGTGATTGGCCGGTGACTCCCAAACCAGATGGATTTAGGGCACCAGGTTTAGAGATACCCCTCGAGCTTAATTACTCGAGTAACCTAGGTCATAATTCGGATCTGCTCAGGTTTTGCCTTCTTCTTGTAATACTCATTTTCTTAGGCACTGAGTTACTCATATAACGAGAGTAGGGCCGGTGACTCTGAAACCAGCTGGCTTTAGGGCACCAGGTGTAAAGACACCCCTCAGGCTTAATAACTCGAGTAACCCAAGTCATGATTCGAGACATTAGGCTGGCTACTAATTGTCATCCCTGTCGCTATAATTTTATACCCCACAACTAAGAGTTAGGGCGATCGCAAAGTGCGGACATGCATATGAGGTCAAGTTTGTTCCAAAAAGCGCTTTAAACTAGGATGTCATGCCTAATCAAAAGGCTAAATTATCTTAATTCTCTAATTATTCCCATGATTCTTGCTCCACGGACGCTTATCGGAATTAATCCAATTCCTAACAAGTTAAGAAAAAATCTTCTCTTTTTAAAACCTTTTTCTAAGATTCTTACGCAATATTTATCTATACTTAACATGTATACCATTGACATTGCATGTAACTAGAAATTAAAAGCACATATAGAGATGAAAGAGTCATACCTTATAAGTGGATCGCAGTATTCTAAGAAAATTAAAATTGGAAAAGATCGATTGATCATACCGGATCGCCAATAATGGAAGCTTTGATGATGACAGACCATGCTGATGGTGCCGACTGGTGCATTTTCATTGGATGGTTGACAAATGCCCCAATGTTGAGTTATCACGATTTTTGAAATTGCCCTAGTCTTATTGTAAGGGCCCCAACATCGGGTTATCGCCAATTCTGAAATTGCCCGGTCTTGCTTGTCATCTAGGGTGATTGCTTTGTTGTATGTTTGACAGATGGGCTGATAAGACGCCGAGATCGCAAGATTATTTTACCTCATAACCCACACGGTGAACATGTAATTGACTTTGATGGTTGATATCAAAAGGCCTGCGAATTCCACTGAATTTGACTCAAGGGCTTGTGTTGGTTGGTGATGTGATGGCTTTAAATAAATTTGGTTTGATCTGTGAGGTTTAATCCATAGCCTTTTGCTCAGGGAATAGATCATTGGGTATGAGATAGACTTTTTCATGACGGTCGCCCCTATTCTTCTGTAGGTCAAAAGAGATCAAGTCTTCTCGCACTTCAGGAGTGATGAGTTGCTGAAGGTTTGCATCTTAGGATGTATGCTATTTCATCACTGGGACTGGCTATCTTAATACATCGCTACTTCTTCCTTTCGAGACTTGCTCCAGATTTGATGGAACAACATTGAGGTGTTGTTGGGTCCTCTCAACATGGGTCATCGATCCAGAGTGTCTTTCTTGGATGTAGGCTTTTCAGGCTTGATTTAGTGTCTTAAGACTTGTATTTGGGTTTATATTTGGGGTAGGAATTTTGGATGTTTCTTTTGAGGGTTAGAATGCACCAGAGATGGATGCCTACGTACTCCCGTGGATGGGGGAGATCAGGTCTTACGTAGTTCAGGCTTGGCCTGAATGGTTGAAAAGTGTTTATTTGGGTTTGAGCTTGGTTTGAGGGGTTTTTGGAATTTTTGTTTGGTTTGACCGAACCATAAATGGCTGCCTACGTACTCCCAGGTTAAGGGAGATTAGGCCATTCGTAGTTCGAACTTGGACAAGACCTGATTGGTTTGATTTTTGATTGATTTTGATTTTTTGATTTTTTTAATTTTTTTGATTTTTTGATTTTTTGATTTTCAATATTTATATGCATGGAAAATAAAAGGCATAACGCTAAGAAAGTGATAACGTCCCAACATCTCCTGGAACTCACAACTTTCCTCTGGATCTATGTCTTCCTGGCTTGCTGAGGCCTGATAGTCCAGTTGTTAGTGGTTATATTGCCTTTGAGACTCGTGATAAAGGTTACCTCCTGGTTCTGAATATCTTCAATCATGGCCATAACTTGATCGTCTTTTGATTCAGCATATCCCTTAAGGAGGCTCAAATTGGACTCGTTGCATAAAGGGATGAACTCTTGATTCCTCAATGGGTTGGCTTCCTTGAGAACTTTACCACCTTTTTCTTCATATGTTCCTTCACCTTTCTCACAAGCTTGAGAGGATTTGAGTATTAAATCACTCTCAAACTGTTGTTGTATTTCTCGCAAAGAACTTTCCTTTTTGGCTTTTCCCACACTGGGAAGGATCAGTATTTCCTCATCATCCAGGAGGGTAAAATCAGTAATGTGGTTGCTAGCTTTGGGCAACAAGATATTTGATGGTGGAGGATAAATTTTCGTAGAGGACTCGTTCGTCTCCTCTGTCACTCCCAGCATTAGGATTAGTCCACCTTGTGTTTTGTCAGGATTGGTGCTTATAGTCGTCACCTCCTTTAAACTGCCTGTCTCGAGTGGACATCTTAATCTTTTTATTCCCCTTTTGCCCTTTCTAGTCATAGGGACTTCAATATTCAGTTCTCTATTTTCAATGAGATCCTGGATTTTGTGTTTTAGAGACCAGCATTCCTTAGTTGCATGTCCAGCTTGGTGGAATCATAACTTTTCATCTTGGGATTTGCAAGAGGCAGCAACTCAGTAATCTTTCTCTATGCAACCAACAATATGCTAACACATTTTCCAACGAGTCCCCCAAAGGCGTGAATACCCTTCTCCACTTATTCTCCCCGACTCTCAGTACCATAGGATTTCAAGGGTTTGGTAGTGTTTGGAATGTTGCTTGATATTTCCTATTTAGGAATTCGCATTCCTAAGGATAATTTTTCCTTTGGCAAGATCTTCTGGTAATTTTATCATTCCACCTTTCTCGTCCATTCAATATGCTTTAATCTTCTTCATTTAGCTGGCTGATCTTGGAGGGAAATAGGCTTACATTCTTAATATCCTCCTTTTTCTCTTGGCTTTTTGATAGTTGAGTGAAAAGCTGCCTTGTATCCAGATGTTGGCGCATTATCAGATTAGCCAACAGAGTTACTTGATGCTGGATCGTATCTAATTTTTTCATCACTGTCATACCCTCCTTTGAATTCTCCAATTCTAGGACATTTGTTCTGTTCCTTTGGGGATATTCCTCCATCCTTCGTATGTATTTATGATTTGGATGCATTTCATCGCTTCTTGACCTGATCGTGTTTACTCCCTCCGTATCATACTGCGTCAGAATGTTGGTGTTAACCTTTGGATGGTCAGGTTGTTGGGGCACAACTTCACCACTTTCGATCAGATTTTGGATTTTAGCTTTAAGGACCAACAATCTTGCGTATCTTGTCCCGGAGACCTTGAATGGTAAGCATATCTCTGGCTTAGATTGTATCTTTTGCTTCTTGGATCTACAGGTGGAGCCAGTTCGGTAATTTTCTTCTGCTTGATTAATAACTCCAATACATTTTCCAGGGAATCACCTAGTGGAGTGAACACTCGATTTTCAGTTCTTTTAAATTTTCTCTTTCTGTCCTGGCATTGGTTGAACACGGCCTGTTGTTGAAATGACATATTGCATTCCCTCTTCCAAATAGGGGGACTATGGTTGGGTCTCCTATCCTGCCCCATTAAAACGAGGGATACTTCTTCATCGCCTATTTTGGGTACCCTCATGGGAACACTAGCATAGTTGTCAGACTGTATATGCTCGGTGACTACTTTTAAGGCTGTGAGATCTTTAATCTTGCCTGCTTTCAAGCCCATCTCTTTCATTTAGCCGTGTTTGATCGTCTCTGAGAATGGCTTTCCTATTCCAGCTAGGATCCTCTCATAGTAAGGTGCCTCTTGGATTTCTATGAAAGTTATAACCATTTCAGTTTCTGACATTGGCAAGTTAACCTGTGCTGCCATACGCCTCCATCTTTGGGCATATTCAAGGAAAGAGTCATTACTCTACTTTTTGACTTTAGTCATCTGATATCTGTCCAGTACCATTTGTGACTTGAAACTGTATTGATTTAGGAAGGCATGAGCTAGCTCTTCCTAATTATGGACTTTGGAGTTGTCCAATTGCGCATACCAGCCTCTTGCCTCACCAGTTAAACTCTTCTGGAATAACTGCATTCTGAGCTTCTCGTCCTCTGCAAAGGATTCAAGTTCTCCTATGTAGACTTTCAAATGGGTATAAGGATTGCCTGACCCATTGTATTTTTCAAAGTCTGGTACTATGAACTTGTTTGGATAACTAGCTCTTTGGAATATGCAAAGATCTGAATAATTGACACTCATATGAGATCCGATTCCTTTTATTGAACGAATGGTTTCTTCCATTTGTTGGATTTTCCTTCGAATATCTCCAGTTTCCCGATCTTCAATGAGATTTGTGATTTTAGGGGTTTTGTTGGTTCTTTCATTAGATCGAGGTTCAGGGATCTGCATTTCCCCCTTTTTGTCAGCACTTTGATTCCCACCCTGTGAGGAGGACTCTGTTTGATTGGGCATTGCCTGACCCTGAGTGCTTTTACTTTGTTCTTTTAGGAGGATAGCCAACTCTGTTATTTGATTCTTAAGTCCCTCAAACTCCTTTCGAGATATGGAACCTGATTCATGTTGGGCACTTTTCGCCATGTCGGTGGATAGGCTTTGTGCTTTCTTAAATTTCGATCTGGTAATGAGACTAATCTTGCAATGTGTCAATTTTAGGGCTTTTTATTTTCCTGCAAAACAGCTGTTAGTTGTTTTGCTGACAGGATAGTATGACAGGTTTTAATATTTGTACAATAATAAAATTGACAGGGAATGGAAGGTCTATTTACATTTATTTGAAAATTACATGGAATTTAAAATTTACATTAAATTGAAAAGGGGAATGCATGAAGAGACTCTCCTTCGGATTTAGTTTATCAGAGGTTGTCCTATCTTAGGCTACTCTCGCGGTTTTTTGGCATAAAAGGTCCCCAGATCATCGCACTTTACTAGAGGGGAAATTAATCTGATCTTTTAATTGGACGGATCTGAGTGGTGCCTTTTATGAGCCTTACAGGATTAGTCACCTTTGAGTCCAATAATCACACACTAACGGGTTCGCCTCCTGGTGGAGGAATCACACAACATACATTCACATACATCGCGTCTCACCGTATGAAATGATGATATTTGTGCGAAGAACTAACATAAAGCAGTAAAGAATTCACTTGCATCCATTTAATGTAAAACAGCAGCATCCACACACACGCATATAGAAAAGGGAAATTTTGAACAGATTTGAACACGGCTTAAGCCCTCTACTGTCCCCAGTAGAGTCACCACCTGTCGACGTCGGGAAAAAATCTTGTCGCTTTGGACAGATCTTTCTCTCTTCCTAACTTTTGTTATTTTCTACCCTTATTTGTTTTATCTATTTTATGAAGGGTGAAGTTTTTTAGGAAAAGGCCAACATGTATCATGTCGACGATTTGAAAGGTTTATAGAGTCACCAGTTGGTAGATTTTCAAATGGTTGTACCAACTCAACCGAGTTTTGTTTGATTTTGCAAGTAGGCCCAATTACTGGACACTGTCAAAACTTGGCCTTGAGATCGAGATTCTTAAAGTTCAGTGGCTTGGTTAAGTGGGGGGAAGGTGTTAGGCAACGCCCCCCCCCCCCCCCCAACTCCCGTGAAGCACAGTACCACATCTTTTCAATATTTCCCTTTTTAATTTGCAATGTGTATGTGTATGCTGGAAGTAATTGAGCCTACGTGTGATTTGAAAGTATTGTAATTCTTCGTTGACCCTATACACGAAGGGTTTGATTTGATTTGCGAAAGTCCTTTTTTAGACAAGATATGAAAATGATGTTTTGAAAGGTTGGTTTTCAGACCCTTTCGCTCGCATAAGAATTAAAAGCATATGGATACTTCCATTTTATTCTATTCAGCATTTGGCTTGATTGGAATGGTGATTGTCGAGATGCGAAGCATCCTCGACCACAACATATATGTACAAGTGTCGGTCTTCTCATGGGCATGACAGCCATCGGAGTGACTCTAGCACAGAAAACCATATTTCATTATGTTTGAGGCCTTAAATCCGAATAACCGTTTTAAGGTCCCTCAACTGTACATTTTACAGAAAAACTGGCAGGGTACATTTGTAATGTAGAGTTGTCCATCGTGGGAATCAGATTCCGATCAGTTTGAGCATGAATCCCACTGATTCCTAGGCTCACAGAGAATGACTAAGAAAACCTGGACAGCACAGATAATCACAGAAAATGCAATTTGTACACTAAACGTCGCAAAAACAAAGGATTCATCAGTCAAATCCTTGCATGCGCATAGCCAAAGCTTCCTGTTTCCACTAGATATAGATCTGGGTCGCGAGGTCGCTTTAAGTATTTAACAAAACTAGAAAGAAAGCTAGATTTAAATAAATATTAGCAATTCTAGCATTCCGATTCTGGTTGGACCTATTTTGAACAGTTTAAAAAGTAGAAAGTGCTAGATTTAAATAAATCTAATTTGTCGAATTTATATTAACACAAATTCATATCAAATGACTAATTGAAACAGATATTTAATCACAATAAATAAAGAATATATATATAATTATATATATACGAAAGCTGTAAAGGGCCACGGATTTCCAATCCAAGCCCAACTGGAATTTATATATATATTTATATATATATATATATATATATTTATAAAATCTATAAAAGAGTCACGAAGTAATCAAGACTCGATAGAAAAGTATATATATATATATATATATATATATATATTTATAAAAGCAGTAAAGAGCCACGAATTTCTCCAGGCTCAACTGAATGTAAATATATATATATATATATATATATATAAACCTGTAAAGGAGCCACAAAATGATCCAGGCTCGACGAAATGTAAATATATATATATAAGCTGTAAAGAGCCACGAAATGATCTAGGCTCGACGGAATGTAAATATAGTTATATACATATATATTAAAGCTGTAAAGAGCTACGAAATGATCCAGGCTCGACGAAATGTAAATATATATATATATATAGAAAAGCTGTAAAGAGCCACGAAATGATCTAGGCTCGACATAATGTAAATATATATATATATATATATATATATATATATATATTTATAAAAGTGGTAAAAAGGCCATGGATTTCCAATCCAGGCTGAACTGAAAAGTAAATGTTAATATATACAGTTAGTATATAAATATTAAAGCGAAAAAGGCCACGAATTAGCAATCCAGGCCAAACAAAGTTAAAAAAATTATATATATAGTTATATATATACAAAAGTAGTAAATGCCACGAATTTGCAATTTAGGCTTGACAGAATTTAAAATTAGTATATATATAGTCAGTTATATATATAATAAAGCTGAAAAAGCCACGAATCAGCGATCTAGGCTGAACAAGTTAGTACGTATATATATTCATAAAAATGATTAAAAGCCACGAATCGACGATCCAGGCTGTGCAAACGAAGAAAAATGTATATATACTTATATATACTAAAAGGTAAGCTAAAAAGGCCACATAACTGAGTTCCGGGCAAAACCAAAAGATGAAACTTTACGTGCACGTTCACATATACGTAATGAAGTAGGAAATGAGTTCTAATCGTAAAAAAACTTACAATGGACTGCTACACGGGCTTTTTGCCACTCGATAGGCTTCAAATGGATGTTTCCACCGGTTAATTTTTGATATGTCATAGAATATACTTATACAAACGTATTGGAAGAATAGAATCTAAGTTTAGAGTACTAGAAGTATGGCTAAGGGACGAAATGGATGGAGTTTTAGAGCATTTTTCTATTTTTTTTCTTTTGGCTGATGGGAGGTTTTATTTATAGACCCGATGGTAGCGGGTCTACCCGCTGCAGCCGCGGGTCTACCTACGGCTATTTGTGGTGGGCCCCGCCTAGTGGGTTCTATTGTCTCAAAGTACTGCACTCTGACCAATGCGCAGTCTGCTTGAACCTTCATAACTTTTGATCCGGGAGTCCGATTGAGGCGTGCTATACCTTTTCAGAAAGCCCTTTTCGAGAGCTACATAATGACATGAGATTTGACCTTTTTTGAATCTTGGAAGATATGTTTATAACCTTATCTTTATTTTTTTGCAGTCCGTCCGTTGGGCTGTCTTGTGTTGTTTTCACCCGGGATTGATATTATGGCTCTTTCTGACCCTCATTGTATTGATTTGGCATGATTTTGACTTGATTTGGCTTTAAGTCAGTAAAATGACCATTTTGCCCTTCTAGGGATTGTCTCTCGTATTGGCAAGTTTTTCGACTATTTTCTCGGGATCGTGTTCGAGGTTTTGATCCCAACTGACTCTGTTCTTCCTCCGGGTTATCTTCGAGGTTGACTTGGTCTCTCAGGGTTGTCTCTGGGGATGATTTGGTGCTTCAGGACTGTCTTCGAATGTTGACTGTACCTCCCGGGGTTGTTTCCTGGGCTTGACGTTGCTACAACTATCTTTCTTCGGGGTTATCTCCGGGATTCGACTACTGTCGACTTTTGTCTATCTTCAGGGTTATCTCTTAAGTTGGCTTGATGATTTCCTGGGGCTATCTCTGGGGTTCTTGTTTGATGTTGTAATCTTCCAGGGTTGTTATCCAGAGTGAAAAAAGACGCTTTTGCCCTTGATAAGTGCATGATATTCGATGATTATTATTCCTTTATGTTTAGTTTTATTGCATGTTTCATGTGTATACAAGCTTAATATGGTGTTTATGGGTTTCAGGTGAAAATGGAGATGAAACGAGGAAAATGGGAAGATTGTTTGGTTTTTAAGGCTGAGATTGATTCATGGTCTTGGCTTGGGACTTGGAGTTTATTGTAGAGCTATTCCTTAGCTTTTCGTAACATCTTGAATCGTCCCAATCGGAGTTTATATGAAAGAGTTATGACCTTTTTACCAAGCGAAAGTTCAAACCTCGGAGTTTGGAAGTTACAATAAACATAGTAGTCACTTGGAGCCGATTTCAACCTTGATGCAAACAGAATCTGTCAATGCTCAAAGAATGAAAGTTGTAGATCTCGTCGACAACTTCGATTTGACTGGTAGAAGGCCCCGTAACTCCTCCCTGATTAAAAGTTATGATGGTTTTACCAAAGGATATCGCAGCAAAAATAGACCGACGCAGGCCACGCCCAAACCAGCGTGGGGCGCGCCAGTACACCAGATTTTCTGGCACTGTAGTGCGGGGCACGCCTAAATTGGCCTAGGTATAGCGCGGGGCGCGCCAGGCGACGGGAAAACAGCTTATTTAGGTGTTTTAGTGTCCAAAGTTGAGTGGTAATAGGATTTTGGGATGCCTAAAGTGTTAGGGTTTCTCTTAGGACTATAAATACTTGATTATAACTTAGATTTGAGGGATCTTCTCTCCTATCTTTCATCTTTCATCTTGGATCTAGGAATTCTTAAAGACATGGGCTAACACTTTCAACTCAATTCTGAAGGGATGTTGAACCTTATTCTCAATTAATGGTTTGATCAAATTTATATTATATATTCTTTCGTATATGAGATTTATTCTGATTATCTACATAAACTTTCATGTTTGCTAGATTAAGATATATATTAAGCAAACGATGTATGTCTAATCAAAGTAGCAATTAATGATATTTTATTGTGGTCAAGCTTTGAAATATTGTTATGGTTTTCAGAAGAAAAGTTAAATAATTCCTGACTGTGTAATTATTGCTTGGAATAATCTAATTCTCATTCTTAATGCTTCTATCATATTAAATCTAAACTGATAGTTCTAGGTTGTATGTTAGTTAGAATCTTTTGTTGGCGATCGTCGCATTAAATCTACACAAAAGGAGAATTTCGGGTAATTTGTTATCGCAGTTATCTAGGGTTATTAATCTCATTGGAAGATAAATAGTGTAAATACTTGGTTAAATCATAATTGTGAAAAGGGGATACTGAACTGAAGGATTGAACTCTTTTACTCATTGATATTTTATTTAATTCACTTTAGTTAATTATACTTTTCAAAACTAAAAACTCCCAATTCTTTGGAAATACTTGGATAACTAATAAACAATTCACTCTCTGTGGGATCGATCCTTGCTTATTACTATACTAATTATTGAGTTAGTTGAATAAAGTGTAAGGTAAATTTAGTAGTGTAAACGACAGGTACCAAATTTTGGCACTGTTGCCGGGGAGTGTTATTTATTTTTGTTTATTCTTTGTTTTCATTTATTTTTATTATTTTCTATTTCCTTTTCTTTTTGTTTTATGACTCAATCCTCTCAATCTATTGACTTAAATTTTGATCAAGAGATAAAGGAAATTGCAGATACAGAAGAAGCTCTTGTTCCAACACTTGAAAAGGAAAAGATGGAGGTGCCAGGAAACAACAGAACCTTAAAAGAACTGGCTACTCCCGACCTTGATCAACCATCCTTGTGTATTGAATATCTTACTTTAAGTGTTGTTTTTGAACTTAACTATGGACTAATTCGTCTTCTGCCTATTTTTCGTGGTCTTATAGGTGAAAATCCATACAAGCATCTAAAGGAGTTCCATGTGGTGTGTTCCACAATGAAATCACAAGGAGTGTCAGAGGAGCAGATCAAGCTTAGACTTTTTCCATTCTCATTAGCAGATTTGGCTAAAGACTGGTTATACTATCTACCTTCAGGATCTATACGATCATGGACAGATATGCAAAGGCTGTTCTTGGAGAAGTACTTTCCTGCTTCGAGAGTCACCAACTTACGAAAGGAGATATGTGGGATCAGGCAATTCAACAGAGAGAATCTCTATGAGTATTGGGAAAGGTTCAAGAAGTTGTGTTTCAACTGTTCACCTCACGGAATCGATGACTACCACTTAATTCAGTACTTCTATGAGGGGTTGCTACCAATGGATAGAAGCATGATTGATGCAGCAAGTGGAGGAGCACTGGTAGACAAGACTCCAGAAGCTGCAAGGAACTTAATTGCAAACATGGCAGCTAACTTGCAGCAGTACGGAACTAGGATGGCTCATACACCTCAAAGGGTAAATGGGGTAAGTACAAGTAATATTGATTAACAAATTTCTTAATTAACTACTTTGGTTCGTCAAATGGCTACAGGTAATATTCAAGTTGCAAAAGAGTGTGGAATTTGCTCAAAGTCAGGACACACCAGTGCTGATTGTCCAATATTTCATGAGGATGAAACTGTGCAACACGTCAATGCTGTGGGAACATTCTCAGGACATCGTCACAATCAAGATGATCCTTGGGAAGAAACTCATAATCCCGGATGGAGAGATCACCCCGACTTAAGCTACGAAGTACCTACTACTTCTGGAACGTCTATGGAGGATATGTTCAAAGCTTTCATGAATCAGACGCAATAATTCCAGCAAGAGACAAGGACTTCTATCCACAGATTGAAGAATCAGATGAGGCAGCTTGCTACTATAGTTAGTAGTTTGGAATCTTAGGGTACAGTGGGATGTAACGAAGAGGAGCAGGAGGATTCAGTGCTTACTTCAGGAATGGACAGTATTCTAGAAGTTAATAAAGAAAAGGAACAAGAGGAAGAGGGGAATGACTTGATAATTTCTGCAGCTCTCTACAAGAAAGACGTAGATTCATCTTCATCAATACAACCAACAGAAACAAGGAATGATACACACCATCGTACCTTTACCATGGAATTAGACAATGCAAGGTTCCAGTTCAACGCATATGAGGCTAAAAGGTATCTTGCCTCTGTTTTTGTTATTGATGTTGTGGATTATTCAGTGCAGGAATCTTTTGATCAAATACAATTATACAAGGAGGATTTGGTGGCTGGAAAGGAGCAGGATCAAGTAGTACACAATGTTCCTTATTTAAAGCTGACACTGTTACCAGTTCACTTGAAGTTCACAAGTCCGATTACATAGAAGAGAGGAAAGATGTCAAGCCAATGACAATAAACAAGGGCAGCTGCTTGGGAGGCAACCCAAGAATTCAGATTTGATCTTTCTATCCCTTTCTTTTTTAATTTGTTAGTTGTAGTTATTTCTTCTTTATATGATTTTCTTACATTGGGGACAACATAAGGTTTGAGTGTGGGGGGATAGATTTAGGTTTTTAGTTTATTTAGGGATATTGGGCTAACCATTTTTTGATAGGAAACTTGAAAATTTGATGCCTTGAAAATTTTTGAAAAAAATTGATTTCCATAATTCTATTTGCCTATGTGTTTGAATGTTAAAGTCAAAAATTGAAAATCAATGCTAAATTTCAAAACCTTTTTGATGCGTAATTGGTTAACGATTGAGAAACACTAAGTCATGATCCATAGTAATTGATTTGAATTGAATTTGTGTTCGCATGAGTACTTGAACATGTGATATATGCTCAGTTAGCTTAGTTATCTGTGGAGTTGTCTATGTACACTAATTTAATGCTTTAGAACTATTGAACTACTTATGTTTTTTGCAGGACCATATGAAAAAAATAATCTCAGAAAAGTTGAAAATCAAAAAAAATGTTGAAAAAAAAGCAAAAGAGAAATCATGTGGTGGGATGAGATGGAGCGTAAAACGCACTCTCCCATAAACACGTGTGAATAAGTGAGATAGAGCATAAAATGCACTCACTTACAAAAAAAATTGAGAAAGGTGAAACGGATCATAAAATGCATTCACTAGAATCAAAGAGGAAAATGAAAGGGTTCTGGTATAAAAAAAAATTAAAAGTAGGAAAAATATGTTTTGAGTTTTTGAGTGGGGTGCACGGTTTTGCTTCATGGTAACTAAGTTGAGTAAGTGTGTGGATCATCGAAGAATGCTTATGTGGTTACAATTTGACTTAATGAAATTCATTGGTGACATGTCAAGGTGGTTATCGTGAGTTAATTGATGAACATTGATTATGTTTTTGTGGATTTAGTATTGATAATCATGATTTGTTCTTGACATCTTTTGACATTATGGTTGAGTAGAGTTTTTGGAAATCAAATTTTTGGTTTACACGAGGACATGTAAAAGGCTAAGTGTGGAGAAATTTGATAAGTGCATAATATTCTATGATTATTATTACATTATGTTTGGCTTTATTGCATGTTTCATGTGTATACAAGCTTAACATGGTGTTTATGGGTTTCAGGTGAAAATGGAGATGAAACGAGGAAAACGAGAAGATTGTTTGGTTTATAATGCTGAGATTGACTCATGGTCTTGGCTTGGGACTTGGAGTTTATTGTAGAGCTATTCCTTAGCTTTCCTGAACATCTTGAATCGTCCCAATCGGAGTTCATATGAAAGAGTTATGACCTTCTTACCAAGCGGAAGTTGAAACCTCAGAGTTTGGATGTTGCAATGCACATAGTAGTCACTTGGAGCCGATTTTAACCTTGATGCAATCAAAATCTGTCAATGCTTAAAAATTATAAAAGTTGTAGATCTTGTCGACAGCTTCGATTTGACAGGTAGCAGGCCCCGTAACTCCTCCCAGATCAAAAGTTATTATGGTTTTACCAATGGACGTCGCAGCAGAAATAGACCGGCGCGGGCCACTCCCAAACAAGTGCGGGGAGCCCCAGTACACCAGATTTTCTAGCACTATAGCGTGGGGGCACCCAAATTGGCCTAGGGACAGCACTGGGGCCCCCCAGGAGACGGGAAAATAGCTTATTTAGGTGTTTTAGTGTCCAAAGTTGAGTGGTAATAGGATTTTGGGATGCCTAAAGTGTTAGGGTTTCTCTTAGGACTATAAATACTTGATTATAACTTAGATTTGGGGGATCTTCTCTCCTATCTTTCATCTTTCATCTTGGATCTAGGAATTCTTAAAGACATGGGCTAACACTTTCAATTCAATTCTGAAGGGATGTTGAACCTTATTCTCAATTAATGGTTTAATCAAATTTATATTATTTATTCTTTCGTATATGAGATTTATTCTGATTATCTACATAAACTTTAATGTATGCTAGATTAAGATATATATTAAGCAAACAATGTATGTCTAATAAAAGTAGCAATTAATGATATTTTATTGTGGTCAAGCTTTGAAATATTGTTAAGGTTTTCAGAAAATAAGTTAAATAATTCCTGATTGTGTAATTATTGCGTGGAATAATCTAATTCTCATTTTTAATACTTCTATCATATTAAATCTAGACTGATAGTTCTAGGTTGTATGTTAGTTAGAATCTTTTGTTGGCGATCATTGCATTAGATTTATACATAAGGAGAATTTCGAGTAATTTGCGATCTCGGTTATCTAGGGTTATTAATCTCATTGGAAGATAAATAGTGTAAATATTTGGTTAAATCATAATTGTGAAAAGGGGATACTGAACTGAAGGATTGAACTCTTTTACTCATTGATATTTTTTTAATTCACTTTAGTTAATTATACTTTTCAAAACTAAAAACCCTAAATTCTTTGAAAATACTTGGATAACTAATAAACAATTCACTCTCTGTGGGATCGATCCTTGCTTATTACTATACTAATTCTTGAGTTAGTTGAATAAAGAGTAAGGTAAATTTAATAGTGTAAACGACAGCTACCAAATTTTTAGTAACAGGAAAACGAAATTTTGAGTGTCTACAACAAGGAATAACAAGTTCAAAGCTTTCATGCTACTTAAGATTTAGTCTTTGTTTTGTGGCAATTACACTAAGGTAATATTCAAATCGAAAGATATATTACTGTATTCATAAACATAATTTGATTTTTTGGAGAAATTTTCATATTTGAGTAAGTGGGGGATTGTTATAAATTATGGAAATAAGAAAATGATATTTATTATTGAAGTCCAATAATAATCTCGAAGGGGGGTTGAATGGATTATTACTGTTTAAAAAATTATCTTAGGCCTTTTTGATATTTTAGCAAATTAATTTATAGTGTCAGAAATTATTATGCAGGGTTAGAAAAATTCAATCACACAATGCATAGAGATTTATCTGGTTCACAATATACAGCTCGGGTATATTGCTACGTCCAGTCTCAAGCTGCTCTCCAGGGCTTGAGATCCTATTACTCCTAGTAATAAATGCTCCTTCACTAGGTAGAGAAACCTTTACAAAGTTTTATAGATCAACTTACAACTTTTTCACAACTAACTTATCATGGACAGCGAACTCCCAGCTCCTTCCTCAAGCTTAGTTGAATCTTCTTTTAGAGCTCAGAACTATTCTATAACCTGGTCTTGAAACAACAATCTCTTTCACAACTCACAAGTTCACTAGAGACCCAACTCCCAACTGACCTCTCTAAGACTCTGGTCTTGGTCAAAGAATTTTTGTCTTTCTCACAGATATAAAATAAACTGACTCTACCCTTTTCTTTTTACAAAAATGGTTTTGAAATAGCTTCTAAAGTAAGCAGATAAAGTTTGGTAGAGATTTATAAAAGTTTATTAACTTTTATAATTGATACTTCTCAGATAAGCAGATATATAATTTAAGATCAAATATCAGATAAAAGTTCAAGACATTTAAGTGAAATGCTTCAGATAAGCAGATATGTATTTTATGATTAATAAAAGTTCAAGACTTTTATATGAAATACTTCAGATAAACAGATAAGTAAATTGATGCAGTTTTATAAAGATTTTCTTTTCTTTTGATAAAGATAGTTTTTCTATGGTTTAAATAATTTAGAAAATATTCTTCTTTATTAAGATTGTGTTTCTATGGTTTTGAAAAGATATAACTTTAAGTTTAGAAAATTGTAGACACTAAAAATTTTGTTTTCCTATTATTGACCCTGTATGAGGGCAAAACCGTCTTCTCAGCCCCGATCACCAATATCGGGATGTTAACTCAACCCTGGTCGCCAATACCGGAACAACCACAGCCCAGATCACCAATATCGAGATGTCAACTCAACCCCGGTCACCAATACCGGGACAACCACAGCCCAGATCACCAATATCGGAATGTCAAACTCAACCCCAGTCTTAATACCGGGCCATCAGATCAACCCCGGTCTTAATACCGGGATATCAATTCAGCCCTGGTCACAACCCAGGAGGTACAGTTAAGCCCCGGTCACAACAAGGAGATCCCGTTCAGTCCCAGAGATAGCCCTAAGAAGTTACGTCAACCTTCAGAGACAAACCCAAAGCATCACATCAGCCCCAGTCTCAACCCGGGAGGTACAGGTCAGCCCCGGTCTCAACCCGGGAGGTACAGGTCAGCTTCGGTCTTAACCCGGGAGGTACAAGTCTGCCCCGGTCTCAACCCAGGAAGTCAGGTCAACTTTGAAAATAATCTGAAAGCATAACAACATCTCCAGAGGAAAACTTGGAGCGACCAAGTCAACCTTGAAGAACAACACTGAGGACAAACAGACTCAAATGGGATCCAAACCTTGGAAACAACCCCAGGAAGTCAGCCGAATGCCATGCCGACATTAAAAGCAACCACAAGAGGGGCAAAATGGTTTTTTTTATCAAATTAAAGCCGATTCGATCAAACTCAAGCCAAATTGATGTCACCAAGGTCAGAAAGAACCATAATGGTGATCCCGAGTGGAAACAGCGCAAGACGGCTCAATGAATAAACTGCGGGGAAACGAAGATCCAATTATGAACCCATCTTTTTGGACATAAAAAGGGTTAAATCCTATGTCAACCATAATGCCGCATATAAACACTCCACTGGCTGGAAGGAGTACGACAGGGCTATCTCATAGGTAAAGTAGTACCCATAATTTCTGAAGGTGCCGATCGCACTCAAATACATCATGAACCATACATACAGCAGAACGGCGCTTGCCACTGAAAAATCCCTCTTGATGGATACTGTAAAAAGTTGCCAATCGTAGAGTCTCAGCAAATATTATCGACAGAATCGTACAACCTTGTATGGGGGCACGAACCACTATCATCAAGCCAGTATCTAAGTGGTCCATATACAGGGGCATATACAGATAAGCAGTGATGCACATCAACAGCACATCCACTCGTGCAAACTACCACTCATCTGCCGGAATAATAAAATCCTTAGAGAATCGCTCGTAGCTGTCCAAACAACCAAAGAGATCAATCAAAAAGTCCATGGACACTACATGTTCTGCAGTAATCTCTTCAGCGTCAACTCTACATCTCAGACCAGTCATGGTCATGAACGGTCCTCTTATGTCACTAATTGCTGTCCTGGAAAATGGCAGTTCTAATGACAAACCCGTGAGGCGCTCATACTCCTCCAGCGCAGGAGTCAACTCATGAAGGCCAAACATGAAAAGCCTACGTTCAAGAAAGACACTCAAGATTGATGACCCAGGTTGAGAGGACCCAACGACATCCCAATGTTGTTCTATCAAATCCGGAGCAAGTCTCAAAAGGAAGAGACATCGATACCTCAAGGAGACTAATCACAAGGATGAAATGGCAATCATCATAGGATGCAACCTGTTAGCAACTCATCACTCTTGAAGTGCGAGAAGACTTGATCTTCGTTGACCTACAGAAGAATAGGGGCGACCGTCATGAAAGAGTCTATCTCATACCCGATGATTTGTTCCTTGAGCAAAAGGCCACGAATTAAACCTCACAGATCAAATGAAATTTGGTTAAAGCTATCATACCACCAACCATCACAAGCCGTTGAGTCTAATTTATTGGAGTTCGAAGGCATCTTGACATCAATTATCAAAGTTGAAACAACCATACAATGATATATCAAGCATAAACATCCGCAAAGACCTTCGAAGAGCTGACTCCCTCAATATAAAACCTTCATCAAACCAAAAGAAAGGTCATCAATGCAAATTGCTCCTATAAATCAAAAACAATGACTGGGGAATCTAAGCATTAAAGCCAAAATCCACTACCTGTTCACCATGGGGGTCATGCAAAAAAACACTCTTGCGATCTCGGCATCTTATCAGCCCCCTCGGTCAAACATACAACCGAGCAATCATCCCAGATGACAAGCAAGACTGGGGCAAGTTCAGAATCAATAACAACCCGATGTTGGGACCCTTACAACAGGACTAGGGCAATTTTGAAAATTATGACAATTCAATACTGGGGCATTTATCAACCATCCAATGAAAATGCACCAGTCGGCACCATTAGCATGGTCTTTCATCATCAGAGCTTCCATCATTGGCAATCCGGTATGATCAATCTATCTTTTCCAATCATAACTTTCTTAGAATATTGTGATTCACTGATAAGGTACTGGGAGGCGGCCAATGAGAGAGCTGACGACCTAGAGGATGAGGTCAGATGCAAGAAGAGGAAGATGAACAAGATGGGGTATGTGTTCCATTCGACTTTCGAGAGGGTGATTGATGGTGTGAACCACTACCCAGCGGAGTAAGGACAGACCCTATATACTATGAGTCGAGAGCTGGTAGCATATATAGCACAGATCGAGTACAAGAGCGCTGTAGAGCATGGGATGATGGGATGAGACCCTTAGTCAGTCTAGTAGTAGTATTTACTTTATGTGATGTATATACTATATTGCAATCCCAACTTTTTATGTAAAGTGTGGGATAGTGATGTAAACCCCGAGTAAGCTTTTGTTAGAGGGGTAGTATGGTAGTATGTTAGTAGGTTCCCCGTCTTTTGTGATATTAGGGGATATGTGATAACATTTATAGAAATATGCTAGGTTAATCATGTAATGAAACGATTTGGCATATGAATATAAATGAAGCTTATTTCAGAAATGTGTTATAAAATTTTATACCTTTAGTATTAAAAGAAATACTTAAGTAATATAACTGAGTAATAATAAAATGAAAATTTGTGATGCAGATAATGCCGCCCAGACGTAGATTGACTGCACCTGAGGAGTCAGTGAATAATGAGAGGGAACAAGTAGACCCGTTCGAGAAGCTAATAGATCTGTTAGGAGAGGCCCTTAGGGGAAAGAATAACGAACCCGTTCGCCCAAATCCTCAAGGAGTACCAGTCACAAACTTTAAGGACTTTAGAAGTGTAGGACCCCTAGAGTTCGAGGGTACTACCGACCCAATCATTGCGCAGACATGGGTTAAGGATATCGAGAAGGCCTTCACTATCGCTCGTGTGAGTGAAGACCAAAAGACTGTATTGGCTACATATATGATGAGAGGCGAAGCCAACTACTGGTGGGAGGCTAATCAACAAAGAGCTGGAGAAGGGATAATAGCTTGGGATAGATTCAAGACTCTATTTTTTGAGAACTACTTCCCAAAAAGTATGAAGAATAGGATGGAGGTGAAGTTCTTAAAACTGAAGCAAGGTGATATGACGGTGGCGCAGTACGCGGCTATGTTTAACGAACTAGCTCGATTTGCGAAGCACCAGGTAGGAGACGAGGAAAGGAAGGCGAGACGATTCAAACAAGGGCTGAAGCCTTGGCTATTCAACAAGGTATCAGTGCTTCAAATTAATTCATTTGCGACATTGCTGGAGAAGGCGATCATTGCGGAAGGTGGCAAGTGAGGCCTTAAGTCTGTAAAACAAGGAGAAGAAAGGAAAAAATACTGGAGGAGAGAACCGTGCTGGAGGAAGCAGTAGTGGAGGAAGCAACTTGGGTAAAAGAAAGTGGGAGAACAATAACAACAACAAAAACAACAGCAATCAATCGGGAAATTTTCGTGGAGGTTTTAAGAAGAGGACTGAGGGATGCCCAAACTGTGGGAAGAATCATCAAGGAGAGTGCTGGAAGGGACGTGGCACTTGCTACAACTGCGGACAGGAAGGGCACATTTCACCCAACTGCCCGAAGCCAAAAAGATGCAAGGATGTTTTGCATGTGGCTCGACGGAGCACCGAATTAAGGACTGCCCGAAGAAGGGAAGTAGCAGAGGTAGCCAACAAGGGGGAAATAAACTGATGATCGACGGACCGGTACAATCCAACCGCCTAACCGCTAGGACCTTTAACATGACCGTCCAGGACGCAGTAGCTGCGAAGGACGTGGTGTCAGGTATAATCCCAATCAATGATATAAATGCTTATGTATTATTTGATTCGGGTGCCACCTGTTCTTTTGTATCTGAAGAATTTTCTAGTAAACTTAATTCACCCCGAGAACGATTAGAAAATCCCTTGAACATAGAAGATGCGAATAAGGAAGTAATCCCTGTAGAATATGTTTATCGAAATTATCGCGCAAACATTAGAGAACATGAACTTAGTGTAGACTTGATTTCGATTAGATTGGGAGAATTTGACGTAATACTGGGAATGGATTGGTTGTATAACCATGCTGCAATAATTGACTGTCAGAACAAATGTGTGAACCTTCAAACTCCGAGTAAGTCTAAGGTGGTGTTTTATGGTAGCTCATCGCTTAAGCAATCATGTTGCATTACAATGATGCAAGCCAAGAAATTGTTAAGGAAAGGATGTGTAGGTTATTTAGCTTACATTGTAGATACTCGGAAAAAGGGAGTAGAAATTAAGGATATATCCGTAGTGAATGAATTTCGAGATGTATTTTCGGACGATCTGCCTGGTCTTCCGCCAGACAGAGAAATTGAATTCGTAATAGACTTAGTACCGGGAACGGCACCAATTTTAAAAGCACCATACCGTATGGCGCCAGTAGAAATAAAGGAATTGATGATACAATTGCAAGAGTTATTGGATAAGGGTTACACATGACCGAGTGTGTCTCCTTGGGGAGCACCAATGTTATTTGTTAAGAAAAAGGACGGATCAATGAGGCTCTTATTAATTATCGAGAATTGAACAGAGTAACGATCAAGAACAGATATCCGCTACCAAGGATAGAAGACTTATTTGATTAACTGAAAGGAGCGAAGTGTTTTTCGAAGATAGACCTACGGACAGGTTATCACCAACTGAAGGTACGGGATGAAGACATATCAAAGACTGCATTTCGAACCCGTTATGGATATTACGAGTTTTTGGTAATGTCATTTGGATTGACTAATGCTCCGGTAGCATTCATGGACTTGATGAACTAAGTTTTCAAGCCCTACTTGGACAAATTCGTAGTAGTCTTTATCGACGACATCTTGATCTACTCGAAGACAGAGGAAGAACACGCCGAACATCTGAAAATTGTTTTAGAGGCACTAAGGAAAGAGAAGATGTATGCAAAATTTTCTAAGTGTGAATTTTGGATGGAGAAGGTTCAATTCTTAGGTCACGTGGTGGATAAGAATAGAATCTCAGTAGACCCTGCAAAGGTCGAGGCAGTAAGTAATTGGAAGCAACCAAGAACACCAACAGAGGTGAGAAGTTTCTTAGGGTTAGCTGGGTACTATCGAAGATTTATTCAGGATTTTTCTAAGATAGCAACCACGTTGACCAATCTGACGAGGAAGACGGTGAAGTTTGTGTGGACAGACAAATATGAAGAGAGTTTTCAGGAGTTGAAGAAGAGATTAAGCGAAGCGCCTGTGTTGTCACTACCAGATGATGCGGGAAATTTTGTGGTGTATAGTGATGCATCGCACAAGGGACTTGGCTGTGTGCTTATGCAGCACGGCAAGGTCATTGCGTATGCATCACGATAATTGAAGGACTACGAAAAATGATACCCTACTCACGACCTAGAGTTAGTGGTAGTAGTTTTTGCGTTAAAGATTTGGAGGCATTATTTGTACGGAGAGAAATGTGAGATATACACGGACCACAAGAGTCTGAAATATATCTTCACACAGAAGGAGTTGAATATGCGTTAGAGAAGGTGGTTAGAATTGATTAAGGATTATGACTGTGATATTCTTTATCACCCGGGTAAAGCAAACGTAGTTGCCGACGCTCTGAGCAGAAAAGGAAGGGAGAAATTATTTCATTTGACTGCTCAGGACGAGTTAATAAGAGAGATGGAGAAATTGGAAATAGAGGTAAAGGGACCAAAAAGGTCTGAAGAGAAGTTGTTTGTAATGAAAGCTTGTCCAACATTATTGGATAGAGTAAAGGAAGCACAAGAGAGAGATGAAGAGTGCGAGAAAATCAGAAAGAGGATCGCAGAGAATGTAGAAGAGAAATTTAAAATGGATAAAGACGGTATCTTAAGATTCAAAGGGAGAGTGTGGGTACCAGCGGTAACCGAGTTGAGGGAAGAGATTTTTCACTAGGCACACAATACGACATATTCCGTTCATCCGGTAGGCACTAAGATGTACCGAGATTTGAGGCAACATTTTTGGTGGCCCAATCTGAAACGGGAAGTCGCAGAGTGTGTTAGTAGATGTCTGACTTGCCAACGCGTGAAAGCAGAGCACCAGCGGCAGAGTGGTTTACTACAACCGTTGGAAATACAGGAGTTGAAATGGGAGCATATTACAATGGACTTCGTGGTAGGACTTCCAGTCACACAGAAAGGTTATGATGCCATTTAGGTTATCGTGGATCGACTAATGAAGACCGCACACTTTCTACCAATCAAGATCCGCTACAGTTTGAATCAGTTAGTGAACCTTTACATAAAGGAGATTGTTTCGCGACATTGAGTGTCGATGTCAATTGTCTCTGATCAAGATCCACGCTTCACGTCAAATTTTTGGAAAAGCTTGCAAGAGAGGATGGGAACGTAGTTGAGGTTGAGTACCGCTTATCATCCTCAGACAGACTGCCAAAGTGAACAAACTATACAAATGTTGGAGGACATGCTTAAGACTTGCGTGATGGATTTCAAGGGAAATTGGGACGACCACCTACCCTTAGTTGAATTTGAGTATAATAATAGTTACCATGTGAGTATTGGCATGCCACCGTACGAAGCTCTTTACGAAAGAAAGTACAGAACGCCATTATGTTGGGACGAAGTCGGAGAGTGACAAATACTCGGTCCAGAGTTAGTACAACAAACTGTGGACGTGGTAACAATGATAAGAGCCAGACTAGTAGCAGCTCAAGACCGCCAAAAAAAGTACGCAGATTTGTATCGGCAGAACAGAGACTTTAAAGTCGGCAGTTTCGTATTCTTGAAGGTATCTCCATGGAAGGGAAAGATCCGTTTCGGCAAGTAAGGAAAGTTGAGTCCAAGATTCATAGGACCGTTCAAGATATTAAAGCGAGTAGGCGAAGTGGCATACAAAGTTGTATTACCACCCGAGTTGGAGCACATCCACAACGTGTTCCACATTTTCGTGTCGCGACCGTACAAGGCCGACTTCAAGCACGTGATTTCTTATGAGCCCATTCAAGTGGAGAAGAACTTAGCTTATGAAGAAATTCATGTCCAAATACTAGATAGGAGAGAGCAAACCTTGAAAAATAAAATTATTTCATCTGTAAAAAGTACTTTGGCGTAACTACGATGTCGAGGAGGCTACATGGGAGTTAGAAGATAGGATGATGAGGGATTATCCCCATCTATTTGTGTAATCTTGTAGCAATTCTGGGATGAAATTTTTATAAGTGGGGGAGGATGTAATACCCGAGAATTTCCAAATATTATTAAATGAATGGAAATGAATATTTATTTGAATATAAATGATTATGTGTTGTGAGATGAGTTAACTCAATTATATCAAATTGAATTTATAATAATTGAGAAGAAAATGTGGAGTTTATGATAAGCTCAATGAATGCCTTGTGTGGCACAAGTGATGAGAATTTACGATGATTTAATTAAAGAAAGAATTAATGAGTGGATAATTAATTAATAATATATTATTAATTAATAACTATTATGAGTATTAACATATTAACGGATAAATGGTTAATTAATATTTGGGATTAATACTCATTCAGTAAATTGTATAGTGTAAAGTTATGTAATCGCATATTGTATAGTAACTGTAACTATATAATATAAAGTGCATTGTGACAATACAAGAAACTATGTAATACATATAAACTATACTATAAAGTGTAGTGTGACACTTTAGTGAGACTATGCAATATGGAAACTATATTGTAAGGATGATAAATTGTATGAGTTACATACATGTGACCATGTGATAGGTATAATACTTTAATTAATACTATATGGTATATTAAATTAAAGTATGTAATAGAAATAATTATTTCCATAAGTTACATAATTGGAATAATAAGGTTTGTAATAATATAATATGTCACTATTCAATTAACTCATAATTTGACATTATTAAAATGTACATGGATTATATATCAATGTGTATACATGTACCTCAATGTGCTACCATGTAATGTTGTTGTGACATTTTAGGTCCATGTATGCCCTAAATAAATTTAAGCCAAGGTAAGCATATATGTGTGTTAAGTGTATAATATATGGTGTTTCCTTCATTGCTAGAATGTTGAGAATAAGGGCTTGTCCCATATTGAGTGTCCATTCTCCTTCATTTCTTCTACACGTGAAAGGCCATTGGCCTAAGGCTAGCCTATCCCCTTTATCTCTCAACTAGCTAGCAATGATGGTGATGATAACCAAGGGAATGGGTTGAGGTGGTGGTTGGAACACTATGCTGCCAAACCTTCCTTGTCCAATGTATTCACCTTTCCTCCTATGGTTTGATTCATGGGTCAAAGAAATTGTATGGTTATTCATTTCTCTATAAATTGAACTCTCCCCTTCTCATTTCATTTTGCTAGACTAATTACTAAGTATTATAGAGAGAGTGAGGATATTGCATAGAGAGAATTTTGAGATTAGGGAGCAAGGCTTAGCAAATTCAAGACTTCAAGAGGTATAATCTTTAAACCCACTTGAAGTTCAATTCATAGAAATTAGCATGATTATTTGGAATTGGTTATATAAAATGATGATTAACATGCTAGGACAGTATATAGTTATATTGTAAGTGCAATGTGATAGTTAGCAAGCTTATTTCATGAAGTAATGAAGGAATTGGCTGAAGCTCTGCAATAGCAAAACACTTCTTGGTCTGGAACCGGAGTGGCGCGGCCCCTAGTACAAATGACGCGCGGCCCCGCTGGCTGCCAGTCATGAATACTGACCTTGTTGAACTGGAGTTATTCTAAGCATGTTATGTTAGTTATGATATGCATATAAATCACCATGACATGTATGATAAGGTTGCTATGTAAATAGTAAGCCATATTAGTTGTTTTAGCTTGAGTATTTCAAAGAAGTTTAAAGATTTGAAAACTAGTTTTGATAAACATTGTGTAATATATGTTCTGACCTTATGTACAAATGTAATACATTTTGATATGTCTTAACATGTGACCAATTTGTTAGAGATGGTATAGATTATTCAAGCATAATTTAAAAAGGGAAATTTCTAGTAAATGACTAAACTAGTTATGTGTAAATGAACTATGTTTCGAACGTATGAGCATGCTTATGTGGTCTAGTTACGAGTATATGAAGACATGATATAAGAATTTACCTTGCATGCTTAAATGATTTTGATAACATTCTAATGGCAACGTAGAGTTTCAAATGAGAACTTAATGAGCTATATGTCTTTTAAGTTCTGAAAATTGTAAGCATGCTTAAGTGGTATGATCATGTATGAACAAGCATGAAATGTGATATGCGTAGTAGCTTTGCATGCTTGGAGGGTTAAAATTAGATTTTTAAGAGAAACCATAATAGTTTGAAAACTAGTTTAGTGGATAAACACCTTGCATGTATTCTGCAAATTTTGACTATCTTGATAGGGTCTCATATGCCTCTAGACATGGTCAAAATGTATACCTAACTAGCCTTATGCATGGTAAACTAGTCGAACGCGAAATAAGTCAAGTGTTAAAGAAGGTGGAACCTCATAACTTGAAATTCATGACTAAATTAACGTGAGCATGTGTAGTTGAGACATAGAGACCTCATGGCATATGTATAGTAATTAAACGAAAGAGACGTTGTTACTTGAACACTTAAAGCTTTGATTTGATAAGAATGGATAACGAATTGAACTTGGTTGTCAGTTCCTAACATGTGTATTTATCATGATCCTTTTATGTGTGCGATGCGTATTGAGTTTCTGCAGGAGCAACCCTGTCTTGGTCTGCACTAGGAGCCGCGCGGCCGCGCCGCTCCTTAGTGTAAACCAAGCGCGGCCGCGCCCTTATGCAGAAATTCCAAAACTTGTTTAATTGTAATCTAAACTTAGTGCATGTTTATGTTGTTACCCTACTCTGTAATATATATGTCTAGAGCAGTAACAATGAACATGTTATGTTAGAAACCATATCGAATTGATGACGTGTTTATAAACTTTCATAAAGTAATGATAACGATTACGAATCTTGTGGTGCTATGTGCATATTAAAGAACATAGTAACATACGTATAGAATTATATGACTAAATCATATGTGTATACTTGAATTTCATATCAAGCTTGTGTACCGAATGTGCTTAGCTAATGAACATCCTATACATATAATACACTATAATAGGACTCGAAAGTGTTGATTAATTTACGTGGATAGACTACGCTTAAGGCAAGTATGTGACTCCCCCAAATTCGGGTCCCTTCGAAACCTCGGATCCAGTCCGCCACGATACTACTATCGTCAAACTATTACATCTTTTATTCATAACTTAAAGAATAAAACTAGCTTTATTACAATTTAAAATATAAATTCTTTTCATTATCAGGATCTCGTATAATGACTCCAAACTTTTACAAGTTACAATCTTGGTCATTTACCATTCCTATCTTATATCATGTTCGATATTATAAAAATGCGGAATAACTTAAACTTTTTCAATCTTCTTGGATAAAATATTTTATTGATTTCGTATCTTGAATCAATTATATCTCCTTGAATCAAACTATATTATGATTCACTTTATTCAAATTTATGTATAAACGTTTACATCTTAATTTGATATCCTCTATGTATTAACTAATACATCTTTACAATACGACAAGTATTAAACATCGTAAATAACTATCAAGTACAACTCCTAGAACCTAAACATGGTTCAAGAAATAATCTAAATAGTACTCTTCATTGCGATACTATTTAACTTTATCAATCAAGAAGCACGTAGTCTTTACCGTGAGTCCTTAACCTGCAAAAGTGGTTATTTGCAAGAGTGAGCTTGACAGCTCAGCAATTCTAACAGTTTTCATACATCACATAACATATAACATCATACTCAGTTCATACATTTATAATCAATTTATATTTACTAAGCATGTTACTTCTCACATAACAAGCATATCATCAAAGATCAACTTTCAATATCATACATACCTCATATACAGTTCATATATAAGCTCACATCATCACAGCATAATATAATTCAACTAACAGTTATTGAATTCATATATCAAATAGGAACTGAAAGACTTGCCTAATTCGTAGTTTAACAACTACAGCTTAACTGCTTAAAGATATCTGCACTTTGTGTAATCCTACACAGTTATATAATTGTGGATTCACACTCGTCAGTTATACACATCCATACATTCTCAATATAATAATAAGTATTACATTATTTTCTATCTTGGTTCTTAGAACCTCGTTTTACTCTCTCATCGTATTCTTAGAATAATTATGTACGTATAGATATACCTTATGTAAGAACCCGGATTTTCAGAAATTATTAAATAAGGATTTAATAAATAAAAATCTTAAACTGTGAAATGGGTTCGAATAAGAGTACATATATGTGATATGAGGTATGTGGTATTATATTACATAGGGTAATATGGACTATGTAATATGTGTTTTTGTGAATTATAAATATACTATTAATATATATTTGTTATTTAGCGTAAAGACGATTCAGTGGAGATAAAGGAAGTGAATAAATTCCTATCGATATTTAATAATTTATAGAATTATTTTATCATAATAAGTTGGTGACATTAAATATCATTAATGTATAATCACCATATTCTTGTGTATTGTATTAATAACTAGTATGTTTATAATATAGGTTATTAATAGCACTTAATCTATCCGTGAATAGGTTTGGGTAGTGAAGCATGAGTTAGTTAAGGAATTAACTAATAAGAATAAATATTAGTTAATTTAAGTTGGGAGTTATATTATGGAATAATATAATATTAATATTGAACCTTAATGATATGGTGCAGTGTTTAATTTACTTAAGTAAAGAAATGGATTAATATATGCGTTGAATATATGATTATAGTTGCTACTTTTTAGAATGGTAATATGTGAGAAAGTCTAATGTGCGAATAACGTTAAATATATATACGTTATTAAAGGGAGATGGAAATCATTATATCTTTAAATGAATATTTTGAAGAAATTATTTAGGGAACAATTCATAGAAAAGAAAGAGAAATAGTTATTATATATTTCTAATAAAGGATATTAAAATAATTTCTAATATTGAATTATTTTAATAAAATGAGGAAATATTATTTTTGAATAATAATATTACCTTATATGTTTTTGTATGAGGTAATAGGTATGATTAATTATTATGGTAAATATATTAAAACATATTTGCTATATGTAAATAAATTGATAGAAATAATTTATTATAATAAAAAATAAACTTATTACCTATTTTCTATATATAATGTACATGTGCCGTACATGTGATTATTTCTAATAGATATTATATTAATTATAATATCTTGAGACAATAAGTAAATTATTTTCTAATAATGAATGTGCTTATTTGGAGAAAACATAATATTTTATGTTATGGTAAAATACATAAGTTTTAATGTATTTTCAAAGGAGTTAAGTTAATAAAAGAAAACTAAGTTATTTTAATATATTAAATAACTTAAGTTATTATTTTATCGTGGATATTATTATTTAAATAATTAATGGAGTATATATTAATTATTATAAGCGTAAAGGTTATACTTCTTATAAGTATAATTAATTAATGTAGCTTAGCATTAAAATGCTTGAGTCACACAAATATTATATTAAAAGAATATTAAGTGTGGTGGAAAGTGATAAGCTGAAGATGGAGCTTGTGAGAAATGCCTTGTGTGGCACGATAATAGATCCGTTGATGAATTAACTAATTCAATGATGAAGGAATTATTAATTAAACAATTAATCTATATTAATTGTTAATTGTTATTACAATAGTATGTTAAATTATTATTATGGCTAGTGATAGTATAATAATAAAGAAATTGATTTTAAATATAATCGGAATTGTATTAATAGGGGATGAGATATATTTCCTTATTATATTAATTATTATTATGAGCAATATACTATTATCAAGTAATTATTTGATAATATGTTGATTAATGTGTAAATGATTTATAAATATAATAAGATTTATATTTATTTAACGTGATAATAAATCATATAAAGTGTTAATCAATTAGTGTGGAAATTATAATTCCATTGATTAATGAGAAATGGATTAATTAATATTATTATTGATTAATTGATGAGATAAGTAAATTATTTACTTCTATGTGCAAGCATGCGAATAAAATGTATAGCGTATAGTAACTAACTATATATTATATGAAGTGTGAAGTGTAGTGCAACTATATTATATAGTGTGGTGCAACAATTATGTGACTATACCATATATAGGGACCATATATCAAGATTAATTAAACTATGTGAGTTACATGAAATGTGGGTGTGAAAATGTGTATATTAAGTATACAATAAAATAATATATCATGTATATATAGTAAACAATTATTGAATTAATGAAATTTAATAATAAAGGAGACATTACACTGTGATGGTACCCAAAAGAATTATACCCTAAACATGTATTATATGAATACAACTTAAGTATATAGTGTGTGTATTATAACACAAGTGCAGAATGTAGCTTATTGAACAATAGCTGAGCTTGTAATTGTTGTCCCATAATAAGGGTCACCCCTCATTCTCCCTCACACGTGAAATACTCAAGGCTATTCTACTCCCTACAATCTCAAAATCAGCAATCTAGCTAGCAATGATCAATGGGGAGTGGGGATCATGATGTGTTCTACCAACCATTCAACCACTCCACCTTAACCAACATACAACCTTCAATCTATTAGTTTGATTCAATGGAGGATTTCATGGTCTGTGCAATGAAAGTTCTATAAATTGAGCTCCCACCTTCTAATTTCATTGCTGAGATTTTGTTTAAGTGTTGGATTGAGAGCATCACATACCTTAGTGATAGCATTATAAGAATTAAGAGACTTCAAATTTGCAGCAAGCTCAACCTACATTGCAGAGGTAATATACCTCTTGTTCTACATTTTGTTTTCTGTTAAAACTCTAATTCTTGGATTAAGCTTAAATGTTGTGATAAGTTGATTGGATTATGTTTGTTAACTATTATCTGAGTTAGTAGTATATTTAAACTACAATGTGGCATGATTGTAATCAATTTCGTGAAGAAATTTTTGAGTTGGGCTTGAGTTGCTGTCGAAGTAGGGCAGTTACCATCTCTGGCCGGCCACCTGCGCAGCTGCGCCAGTATTGTACTGGCCAGCGGCGCAGCTGCGCCAGGCCCTGCTGTTGAAATTTGTTTCCTGCTTCAGCCTGCTAAATGTTATCATGTAATACCACTTAGAGCAAGCATGAGGACATGATTAATATACATGTATGTGTACGATAAAGTGATATGAGCATGCATAACTACGATAGTACACTCTATTGATGAAAGGATTTAAAGTTTACAAAAATGAACTTAGAATTTTAAAGTAAACTGTGACACATACGTAATATGTGTGTTCTGATATTTGTAACTTGTGTAAATGACTTAGACATACATGAAAGTTGGTATTAACTTATAGTATGTGTTCTTGATACTACATGTACATTCATGGCCATGTTAGTATGTACTGTGGAAAGAAAACGTATGATTTTAAAATAAAACTTATAGTTTTGGATTTGAACTTGGACGTATACATAGCATGTATATATTCTGATTTTGTGAACATGATCACGTGGTCTATATTGACATGAAATGCATGTTTAAAGTGTTAAGCACATACTAACATACATGATTAAAGACTATATTGATTTCAAAGGACAAACTTAGAGTTTTTTTGGACATATATATAGGATGTCCACATCCTGATCATTTGAGCATGTATAAGTGGATTATATATGTGTTCTAATACATGAGAGTCATGACTACGAGGTACTTTGCATATACTAAGTTACCTTTGTTGACTTAGTGCGATTTTTATGAAAACTTAGAATGTGAAAGGTAATAGCATCAAACACTGTGTGAGTTACATTATAATCATGCAAGCATGTATACTAGGATTCATTATGCCTATAGACATGTTGACATGAGCATCCTGTGATGAAACGTGGATCTCACCTATGCACGCATATTCAAGAAAATGAATTTCTAAAGCATAGATTATGTGATTAAGTATTCATGTGTAGTATACACACGAGCATGCCTACTTAGTATTGTTTAGCCTCTTTATGTGGTAATATGACGTTAGTGGTTGACTCTTGAGGTATGAACTTGATTTACTTGAGGTATATGAAAGTCTGGCGTGAATACCATATGATTTTGACTTGAAGTAGAATCAGCATGCTAGGTTTTAAAACGTGAGTTAATGCCCTTATAAACATGTATACATAATGAATATAGTAACCTTGCATGACTAGTTTAAAATATGACAAGGATTTTGAAAGGTGAAACTTAGAAAAGTTTGAATGTAATGGTTATATAAAACCTGGGAATTATAATTCTGTTAAGGTTTGAGAAACGTATGAATAATAAGGATCATATAAGTTTTAAATATATGTCAAACACCTTTAGTTAAATGTGTGATACATGTATATGAAGGATGATAGTAAGTATGTATGGTTGAGATATATCTATACGTACCTAGCTATACAAAGCGTATAATAAGAAAGTGAAACAAGGTTCTAAAAACCAAGATAGAAAACAATGTAATACTTATTATTATATTGAGAATGTATGAATGTATGACTAATGGATATGAATCCATGATTATATAACTGTGTAGGATTACACGAAGCGCAAATATCTTAAGCAGTTAAGTCGTAGTTGTTAAACTACGAATCATGCAAGTCTTTCAGTTCCTATTTGATATATGAATTCAATAACTGTTAGTTGAATTATATTATGCTGTGATGATGTGAACTTATATATGAACTGTATATGAGGTATGTATGAGATTGAAAGTTGATCTTTGATGATATTCTTGTTATGTGAGAAGTAACATGCTTAGTAAATATAAATTGATTATAAATGTATGAACTGAGTATGATGTTATATGTTATGTGATGCATGAAAACTGTTAGAATTGCTGAGCTGTCGAGCTCACTCTTGCAAATAACCATTTTTGCAGGTTAAGGACTTACGATAAGAATTTCGTGCTTCTTGATTGATAAAGATAGATAGTATCTCAACGGAGAATACTATTTAGATTATCGTTTGAACTATGTTTACGTTCTAGGAGTGTACTTGATATATGCTTACGATGTTTAATACTTGTTGTATTGTAAAGACATATTAGTTAATACATAGAGGATATTGATTTGAGTTGTAAACGTTTATACGACAACTCAAATAGAATGAATCATAGTATATAGTTGATTCAAAAATTGTAATTTATTTAAAGTTATGAAATCAATAAAAAGATTTTATTCAAGAGGATTGAAAAAGTTTAAGTTATTCCGCAATTTGTAGCATCGATTATGATGTATGAAATTTATATTCTAAATTGTAATAAAGCAAAGTTATATTCTTTAAGTTATGAATAAAAGATGTAATGTTTTGACTGGTAGTATCGTGACTGCACCGGATCCGAGGTAATAGAAGGGACCCGGATTGGGGGGCGTCACAGGTTGGTATCAAAGCTGTAGGTTATAAACCTTAGGTAAGTGTACCTTAGACTATAACCTGAGAGAGGGAAAGATAAAGATTAAAATATATACGTGAAGATTCAAAGACGAATCGTGAATTATCTAGAGAATGAAAATCAGGAGTTTCCTAACTCCGGTAAAAAAAATGTTAAGATGATGTCTATAAGATGTATATGACAAAAATAGTGAGAATGAACTCGAATGGAGTTTAGTTGATAGTAGGGAAAGAACCCTGAAGTAAAGTGATGATCACGACGTGATCAGATTGAACTATGAAATGATAGATAGTTTGTAACGACTAAGTGTGTATAGCTTGATGCTATAAGTGAGTGTACTATAAAAAGTACGAGATGAACTCATGAGGAGTTGTATATGGTGAAACATAGAAAGTTTGTAATGAGCAAGTGATAGAGTAAGATAGAGTTAAGTGTTGAACTTCCATTGAGGACTCATGTGATGGCTTAGTTGTACAAACTTTTGTATGGGCAGAAGTTTTGTGCTTGCACTGAGTGCGTCACATTGATAATCGTTGGAATGTTAGTGTCGCGGTATCATTATACATATGACGAAAAGGTGATTCTTTTCTCATGTTTATTTTAATAGATAGAGATTTCTAAGATTAATTTAGATAATACTAAAACTGTTCATCATCAAGTGCACGTAGAAAATAGGAACTGAAAGACTTGCCTTGATCGTTGTTTACCAATAACAGTTTAACAGCGTACAGATATCTGCACTTCACGTGCCCTTTGATTCTTCTTTAAATTTAGAATAGATGATTGGAAGTCCTTGTTTAATCCTCTTTTTCATCTTGATTCTCAGAGTTTCTCTTTCCACTTCTCAATTTCTCTCTAAGCTCCATCTTTCTCTCTGTGTTTTCTCTACTCATGTGAAGGAGAAATAAACTGATGAAAGTTATGTAATTTTAATTTGTATCGGTTATACAAAGGAAAAGTTTCCAGCCGTTAAAAATATGGAGTATCTAAGCCTTGTTTGGCTAACTTCATTAGACTCTCTTCTTAATTATTTTAATATTCCTTTTACTATATGATACCTATGTCACGCTACAGTTTATTGCTAAATTATTTAGCTGGCTACATTGAATAATTATACAATTATAATATATATAACTATTACTCCATACATTACGAAATTATATTCATAACACCTCAACTTAATTTAAACCTTTTCATTAAAATAATTAATATTTATTTCATTAATTATAATTAACTCACATGAATTATATAATTATAACATATAATTATTTAATTTCTTTTCTCGCATAAATTGTCTCAATACAATTTATT